>CAMQGK010000028.1:15770000-16970000 GCA_947000775.1 Pterois miles
GAGCGTGACTGATATTTACCTGTGGTGTTCCTCAAAATAAAGGGTTGACAGCCCATGGTTAAAAAGAACACTTTCAGCCCGAGGGCATCCACACATTTACACATGCAAGAGCACACACACTCAGAGACAGAATGACAGACGTGCACCGTAGACACAATGTGCCTCAATTTGTAAAGCAAGACTCAGAAGCAGCTGCAAACAAAGAGCACATTTATGGAGGCCGACGCCACAAGACAGCGAGTCAGGCGAGTGAGAGGAGCCAAAGCGTTTTGAATATCTGTTAGTGATGCCAGGCGGTGAGGATATGGGGTAATTTGATTTCCGGTGGGAGATGATAACAACAGTTAACAGCTATGCCTGAGGGGAAACTCTGGAAAGGTACAGTGACATTGGGAGTAGGCAGAAAGAAAATGGACAAAATTAAAAAAAAAAAAAAAAAAAAAAGGAGAGAAAATGCACTCCTGCCAGGTGCAAACTAAAGTATGGGGACTGCCAGGCTTAAATTATTCATTAGAGTAATTACAGCTGATGTGGATTTGGATTCAATCTGATGAAAGGGGGTTATGCATTCATCTTAGCATCTGCAAAAAACACTATGTAACACTCTAATAGAGCCTCTCTGGGGACACCACCAACAGATCAGCAGCGCAAATCCTTTGACTTTTCATCAAGGAAAGAGTTTTAAAGTGGGAGGGGGTCGAACAGAGAGACAATCATCTGCGGTGAAAGCAGTCACAAATGTGCTGCAGGGATGAGGTTGCAATGATTGGAGCACAATTTAAGTGGAGTAACCTTTTATAAGGAAAATAATCAAATCAATCGGCAATTTTCTACAAAAAATGCCACAAATGTACCTACTGGTTACAGCCTCTCAGATTTTATCAGCAAAGTCATTCAAGTGGAAATAGACAGGATGTAAATGCAAGATGCACAAAGTAGACTGTTAGGAGTAGAGTAATAATGACTGATAATTTTGGCGACTACAGTTGTCTAGAAATGTGATGTTTTTCAGTACTTACCCAATAATGTTGAGTACAAGTGACTCTCTACTCAGAACTAATACATAATAATACATATGTAATGTATAGTGCCGTACATGACATGAGTGGCTACTTGTAGAGAGAAAATGAAGGGTATAAAGGGAGCGAACACTGAATATGGAAATCACTCACCCTTAAGGAGCTGCTGATTATATTCAGCCACTAAAAGTCGCATTCTCCCTCCCCCGCTCCATTGCATTTACTTCACAACAAGTCGTTGCCAGGCACTTACTGTCAATCACACCATTTATCCATTTTTTCCACCCACACTAACTGATGACCAAGCGATACCACATGATACAAACATCGCTTTACTATTGGCTCAGATATCTTTCACAGAGACAAACAAAACATTCATTTTGGACCCATCAAAAATGTTTAAATATTTAACTCACTATAATAACATATGTTTCTTAGGAGTAAGCCATACTTTTATTCAGCATCTTTCTAAAAGCTCAGTGGATGTATTTTTTTAAATATTTATTTATATAAAAATCTTAAAAATAAGACCTTTAAAGGAGGTAGATAGTGATATTATATATTTTTCCTGTCAAGAAATCCCATTAAAAAACAACAAAAAACAACCAACAATGAACAGATCCTAACAAGTATCGTCTTTGTAGACGAAACCTGATAATCTTAATCCTCTGTCTCATAGGTCTCATTTTTTGTCCAAAAACTCTTACAAAGAGATAAATCAGTCACACTGGGAGACTGTTCCTTCATTGTGATGAACATGTGCACTGTAGTGTATTCTAAATCAATCCCACATGTACTGTCCTGCCATCAATACACACTTGTAAACAAAATCTCTATCAATCCGTGGCTAAAACAATGTCTTTTAAAAATGACTCCTGTAACTATAGCTAAAAACTACACAGCCCAGCTGTTTAAGGAAATTACTTGGCCGCTCTTTTGTTTGTTTGTTTTTTTCTTAATGATGCAGCATATTTGTGACACATTTTGACAGATTGATATCTTCAGTCAAAATGAATGATTTGAGTCGCACAGATGGGCTAGCAGCAAAGTTTGAGAGCATTGTTTTGCTTTTTTCAACAGGATTTGTAGACAATAAGAAAAATAAACAATAATGCAGCGATTGTGATTATGCGGATCACTAAGAATAATAAATTATGATTTATATCAAATCTATTGTCACTGCACAATATATGCATTTTTATACATATAAAAGTTATTTAATCATTTTTTATTGCCAGTGTGTGAAAAGGTTGTAACATAACCTAGAAAATGAGACCTTCCAAGACTTTCTGGGTGTCCTCTATCTGCCTGTAGGCAGCTTTTAATGTGAAGAATGCAGGCAGTTTTTTTCTGGGAAACTCAAACGGATGCAATGTCTTGTGTTTTCGCAAGTGCCTTTACTCTCTTTTATGCCAAGCAACGACCAGACCGTCTTGCAAAACAGGAATGTGACCAACATCGGGAGAAACAACCACCAACATCGGCCCAGCCTTTGATTCATGAAGAGATCCTTGTTTGGTTTTTGGTATCAAAACGGAGCCCAAGCTGGCAAAATTCCTATTGGACAGGTAAGCTAATGTTACTGCCAAGCATGTGAAACATACAGTATAGTGATATTGTGGTTTTAGCTATCAATCACATTCAGCCTTGTGTGTGTCGCCTCACCGTTTTGACTGATGCTCGCTCACGTCTCCAACATGATGCTGACTGTCATTGACTTAACGGCCATGTGTCACTTTTAACAAGCAATTCTTTATTTTTATATAGAGCCCCTTTAATGCAATGAAAAGATGCATAGTGCAATTAGAGCAACATACAGTAATGAAAAAATATTTATTTTGTTAAAAAAATAAATAACATATGAAGTGCATTGCAGTAGTGTCAATATGGGGAAGACAGGAACTATTATGGTAGTGTCCAGACAAGTGAGAAACAGATCTTTCATTAGCCTTTATACATTAATGTAACTCTAATAAAGATGGTGGCAGGGACTCTCAGAGGGGACGTCAACAAGTGCATGTTAACCAGCTACTGTATTCGCCGCTAATGTAAGAGCCTTTCTGTGTCAGAGTGCTAGTGCGTATGTTTACCTGTGGCGGCCGTTCGGGGATGGGTTCATTGCGCAGGGCTTGCAGGGCCTTCATGGCAGCGTTGTGTCTGGCTGCCTGGCGGGTGCGTCCCTCGCCGATGAACTCATGACTCCCCACAGACAGCTGCACATAGAAGATCTTAGGAACAGGATAATGGTACCTGGTATGAACAAAACAACAAAGGAGAACATTTTATTAGAAATCCTCCTAATTTGGTATATTATAAAATATGTCTATATATCGATATATATCTATAAACATATGAAAAACAAGGGAAGGGAGTGGCTAAGATATTATGCGCCAAGATATCAATTCACATCGTTTACACTGTTCCCAAATTAAATGCCCACCACTTCATCAGGGTCAATTACTACACAATAGCCTGTTGGCCAACCACTTGACTGATGCCTTGCTATTGAATCTCAGCTTAGGGATCGCAAACAAAGCACAGGGACATATATATCCTCTCCTCTTTCTTCTGGCCCCGAACATAGATTTTCCTCTCTTTCTTTGGGTCCTGACAGAGCAGGACTGAGCTGTCACCAAGCAGATTTAGAGGTCTGCGAGTCCGTGTGTGTGATACCCCCTCCTGGGTCTGGGGGAGAAGGGCTGAGAATGTCTCCCGGGTCGAGGACAAGGGATGAGAAATAGTGGGAAAGCTAACAAGAGAGCAGAGGCATCCAAACTTTTTAATATCCGTCTCCCTGTCCTCTTTCTTCTCTGCCAGCATACACATATTCACAAGGACATACAGCCGCCATATGTGGTAGACACAAATGGATAGCAGCAGATGAGATTTATAGTCTGGTGCCAAATGTCTTCAATATTTTCATGTTTGGTCAACGCATTGAGCGTTTAATGAGAAAATCTGCAGTTAGTAAATGTGGTGGAGTTCATTCAAACAAGATTTAGAGAAAAGCAGCAATCCGATTTCTGTGTGTGTGTATACATATCTGTTAATTTTCAGCTGTGCTAAAACATCCTACTTGGCACTGCAGCAGACGTGAGATTTAATACTTGATTGGAATTTGGGGAACCCAAGAAGCTGGAAAACCCACGAGGGCAGGAAAACCTGTGTGCACTGGAAACCTTCAGAGTTTTTTTTTTTTTTTTTCACAACTGCACACATGCACATCATTAAATAAAGATATTTCAGGTTGTAGCACCATATTCTACAGCAGCCTAGCAAGTGCTTTTAAATTGATTACTAAACACGTCCTCGTATATATGCTAATGTATTTAATGACTGAAATCAAATGTTACAAATCATTAATTCTCTTGTGTGTCTTGGTCAAAATGAAACAAAAACATTTTTATAGTATTAAATAATCTCTTATATTGTGCACCTATTAACAATATGCAAAAAAATACAAAACATCTATTTATTCATATATTTATGTCAAAATCCAATCAGCTTTTCTTCCTATGAAAGAAAATATGATGTGTGCTTACGTAAGCTAATACCAACCATTTTCAACCGTTAATATCATGACATCTATCAATCAATCAAAACTTCCAGGTCTGGAAAAGTACCCGGATCTTCTGGGTCTTCCGGGTCTTACTGGGCCCTATTGTACATGTCCAATGCGCAGTAGCGTACACACACACTGACTTGATTGCTGGGTCCCAATGGCTTGCTCTGTCGCCATGGTCTGGGTCTCCATAGACACAAACTGAGGAAGGAAATAACTCTGGATTTGGCTTTTTAGTGCATTTTACAACTTTTAGGACATAAAGATTTAAATAAGAGCTCTATAAATAAGAGTTACAGAGGCCTCTCTCTCAATGTAAGTCTATGAGAAAAAGTTTTTGGGCCCAATGGAGAAACATGACTGACACAGAGGTTGCAGTACCACCATTGGCCACCACAACCATCTTGGGATCAACAAACAGCCCACCCACTTTTTTGTGGCCCAGTCAAAAGCAAAGGATTTAAGTCTCTCTTGTAATGGTACACCACTCAAATATTTCGTAACGCTGCAGAATACATCACAGTACCAAAACTGAAGACGCTATAATTTCTGCTTCACTGACTTTAAAGTAGCAGCCCTGTGAGGCGTGAAATGCTAATGTCAGTGAGCTAACATGCTCAATATTGGTGCTCAACTCAAGGTTCAGCTGAGGCTGATGGGAATGTCATTCGTTTTACAGATATCTGGTCATTGAGCAAAGTGTTGGACAAATTCAAATTTGACCTGAAGATGGCACTCTATGAAAAGTCTTTTACAATTCGTCCAGAAAAAGATGTAAATGTGTATGCTAAATTTCATGGCGATGCATCCAACCAGTGGAAATTACAAATTTGAACCTTTTGTTGGAGTTAGAGGAAAAGTCACAGGATCACCGAAGTCACTGGTATTCATTCACTCCGAATAATTAATATCTGCGCTAAATTGTTAGTAGATGTTGAAATATTTCACTGGCTCCCTGTCTGCTAAAAATTACAGTCCCAGACAATGAAACTGCATTGTGAATTACATTTCTGAGGAAACATTTTGTAATAGATTAAATTTGTTTTTGACCCATCACAAATATGTTTGTAATGATAGTGCATGGAAGTCAGAGTAGGGAGATCGGGGTGGGTCAAACAGACACAGGACTTTCACCTAGCAGACCACTGTTTGTGTCCCCTGTGAAACCAACAGTCAATGCCCACTTATTTAAATGTATGTCCATAACTTAATACCGTAACAAACACAGCAATTTTAAGCCAAACCATGATGATTTTTGACTAAACTTATCTAAGTAGTTTTGTTGACTAGACCTACCCGAGTAGCTTTGTGGCATTTTCTTTTTATTTTGTTTCAATTTACAATGTTAGCCACATGTTTAAAACTGTGCCCATAATCCAGGAGAAAATAGGTTTCCCTTAAAATGTAATTGAGAAAACGAAAACCAGAGTCATTAGCTTAATCCTTGAGCACCATGGATATTTGAACTAAATATGGCAATAGATCCAACAGTTGTCAAGACATTTCACTGACAGTCCACCTAATGTCATGTTCCCAGACCTCAGCAGTAGAGTCACAACTGATGGCCGAAACTATGAAAGTAAGACCCAAGTTGTAATAAACTGGAAATAACCCTTAATTTAAAGCATTCTTGGTATTTAAAAAAAAAAAAAACAAAATCCCGGAAAAACTGCCTCTTTACTAACAGTAAGTCTTAAGAGATAAGTCTTAATACAGCACATCTGTCATTTCTCTGAGCAACCGCCCCCCTTCCCTCTCTCCTCATGTCTTTCCTCATTCTCCCTAACAATGAGTCAGCATTTTACTCCCAGAATTCCAGCAGGTCTTTCTCCAGCCCACAGCCCTCCTCTCCTCCGTCTGCTCTCAGCTCCTCCTGGCCACGGGAGCCTTCCCTGGGCGGGGGCCTGCCTGGCCCTCGCACGTCAAGTGTGGCCCCAGGGTCTCAGAGGACATGCCAAGTGCAACATGGGCTCCGGCCAACAGCGCTGAGCCGAGATGGGAGCAGCTGGGGCTGGAGCGCCGAGTACAGGTGCAGAGAGGAGGAGAGAGAGGGAGACTGAGGGAGAGAGAGAGTGGGAAGTAAAGAAAGAGAGAAGAGAGAGAGGGACATGGAGGGAGGCCTGTGGGAGACCCTACTCCACAACGTGGGAAAGTCGTGGCTTACACACCAGCAAGTCAGCCAAGAACACAGGCGAGCACACGCACACACATCAAAATCATGCAGTCAAAAAAAAAAAAAAAAAAAAAGGCAGGAAAATTACGTCAGTGCTCCATGGCCAGTACAAAAATCAGCACATGCTGGCTAGATCTGCCTGTTCTGTGTTATCAATTATTATTTTTGTTATTATTATTACTACAGACAGGGAGTTAGATCAGGACACCTGTAGGGAGGGTGTGGAGACTGCTGACCGGCAGAGAGAAAAGATTTTAAAAAAAAAACACCACTGTTTCTGTGTGATAATGTGCCAACATGCATCTGCTGCAACTGAAAAAACGACTGATACCACAATTCAATCAAATGATAACTCATCAGAATTTAGTGGTGAGTAATGAATTTGACTTTGGTGTGGGCCACACTGGCTAAGGTTACTCTTTCATCTTTAATCATTCAAAGACTCGTGTGAACACACACAGACACATTCAAAAGATGCCGCAGTTTTTAAGCCCACACACAGTCTTATACTGGGAAATGGGAGATATGCTATTGCAATTATTACTAGAAATGACAGGGTGACATTTCGGCTGGAAACTATTTCCTCCTGTGGTACGGAAAACTATTTTCTTTCTAATTGCTTGCGTTGAATAAAATCGTCTCGTTCTCCCTCCCTGCATGCGTTACACTTGTTCCTAAACCGAACAGGTCACCTCTCATCCACCAGCTTTATGATTTTGCAGCATATTTTCATTCACAGCACCAGATACATCCACTAATGTCGATAGCCCATAAGTCAGTTACCACACCAGATGAACAGAACAGAATAAAAAACAAGATGCAGACATAATGATACAAGAGCTTGTATAGAAGCAAACTGAAGATATCTGGTCTGTAACTTAACACAAGGCATTGACCGGTTGCAGATGCTAGTGTATAGAAAGCAGTGAAAATTTCAACAGCTCTAGCTGGCAAACCAGTGCAGACCGCAGGAATGAAAACCAAATGCAGTGCTTCCTTTCAGTCATAAACCTGCCATTTTGCCTATGAGAACACATTAAATCCAACTTTGTTTAGAATATATTGCCGCCCTTAATCAGCCCAGTCAACTGGTAGTTGTTTGAAACCCCATTGGTGGTCACCTATAATACTCATTAGTCATAAAAAATCAAATAAAATGCTCATTAAGCTATGAAAGACTGCTGATTGCAACCGTTTATGTACATGAGGCTTAGTGATTTGATAATGTAGCACAGAAATATCTAATATGTGGGTGATCTTTGTATGGGTGGGCTCTTGCGTTTATAGTAGAGTCATGGATATTTTGCTGCTGGTTTTTGTGCATATTTACCGGGCTCTCCGTGACTCTCCCTTGGACTGGTGCTGTGATAATTTACTCCTATTTGTCTTATTTGTGTGTGCTTTGTTGGCATGCTTCTCATTTTCTTTAAAAGAAAAAACATCAGTAAATACTTCAATAATGAAAATGCAGGGCATGAATAAATGAGCTCTGGCTGTTTTGCTGGCACTTCTATGATAAAATAAACCTCAAAAGAGGAGAACGAGGAGGAGGCGAGGAGGAGGAGGACGGGAGGAGGAGGATGTGGACTTGGGAGAAGAACATGAAATGCAGATTTTGCAAAGTTCGTGAGTAGGTAAATATGTTTTTAGCAGTAGCATAATGCTAGCTTGGTAATGTGGTGTTCTGGATGGTCGAATTTTGAACGTGGGTCCTATTAACAGAGTGGGCCAGCTGACCAATCAGAGCAGGGAGGGGTTTACAGGAGCTCAGACAGTGTTTCAGAGAGGGTGAAACGAGGTGCCAGTATGAGAAAAGTAAAGCGTTTTTTGAACATTGCAGCATATTAACATGTGTTAGCAGAAACCCACAATAAGTATGTACCTGAAGCACAAACACCTAAGCACAACAGGTCCTGTTTAAGGATGGAAACGTGCATTCTAGTACAGCAACGAGCAAAAGATAAGCAGACAGGAAAAAGGGGGCAAATAACAAGACATGAATGAGGTGTAATGCCCACTTTGTCTTCCAGCATCACTGAGGTTGACCAAGACATCTACTGGCCACACAACACAAATAGTTGTGTGCATTAAACCACATTTACACAAAAAGACAAACCCAACTGACTCAGAGCCTTGTAAAGGGCTATGGGGCTGTGCTGGAATTAAAAGGGTGACACAGATTTGGAGGAGAAAAAAAAAAAAGCAAAAACTTGGACAGGCTCACTCGTCCGCCAGCTGCACTTTCTTCCAATCTGCTGTCAGACCTTTACTTGTTGTTTTCTCTCCCTCCCAACTTCCATACTTCATTGCCTGTGTCCATCACTGATTGCTATCCTTCCCTTCTGCCTCACGCAATTGCTAATGTAGACAATACACAGTGGTGTGAGAAAACAGTCCATGTAGTCAAGTAAACATAGTGCTCAAAACACCAACTGACATGTGCTGGGGGGATGTATTCAAAGCTCCTTGGACCCCATCTTGAGGTTAGAAACCACTAATCCACATGGGAGAAATGGATTCAATGTGATGGCAGAGCTGTGGTTTTACATGAAATGACTTCTTTGTCAGTAATTGCTCGTTAAGCATTGTTCCTTCCACGTACATAAAACGCATAAAACACAAATAGACAAGTTAAGCTTGTTTGAAGCCACTAATGTCTATTTCAGAGTCTTAACTAAAGAAAGTTAAAGTGGTGTTTAAAATAAATGAATAATTAAATCAGTAATGGGACTGAAACAAACAGAACATATTTCTTAGCATGATGAAAGGGGGCAAGGCCAAGATTAAATCTGCTGATTGTATTGTAAGTGGTGTACTTTATTTTGTTGTTTGCCGTTATGCCTGTATTATAGGTGCCCTTAATTTGTCAGGCTACAAAAGTTTTGGGAGCTTTAATTTAGTGCAGACATGCATTTTTTTCCCCTGAAAAACGTAACAGCCACCTTGATGGATTTTTGTCTGAAAAATGTGCATGAAAATTTATAAAAACTGATTACTTGGGTTCTTATTGCTTGCACTCTCCTATGGAAGATCTGCGCCAGAAAAAAATATTTGGACGGACCTTCAGCTTCTGCAGAAATATACGTTTGACCAATAAAAGCTTTTCCAATCCAACTGATTGCCATCCTTCTGCATAATAATTAGCCATCTGCTTCTATGTGTATTTTTGGAGAACTGGGACTTGGAACAACGGGTACTTGTTTTCAAGGAAAAATGGGCATTTTTTGATCCAATAGGATATTTTTTGGACTCTTGTGTTTCGGAACAACAATGGGCCGTCCCCTTGTCAACACTCAATAATGACTGAAAAACACTACTACCTCAACAACAACCAAATAAAGGAGAATATATGGCTTGGGATACGATGAAGATGGAAACGTAGCTGATATGCATTTGCTAAAGTTATATGTTGGTAAGGGAATGGGGCTAGACACAGCTAGCCCAGTAACGCCTGTGCAGAAATGCTTTTAAAATGTTCAAAAAAGCGGTGTTAATGTTCAGATATTTATGGTGTTCAATGCTTCACAGAAGAGGTGGAGAAAGTGTGAAAAGATGTTTAAAAAGTGCAAACAAACAGGTTTACAGTGATAATGAGAACCTGTGTGGGAGACCTGTAGCGGCCTTACAAAAGCCACAACTAGTTCATCAATCAGACGTCGCCTCAGAAGAAGAATTTAGGTGATTTATATGTTGGAGCATGAGTCTTGTTGAGGAGGTTTGGTAGATAAGTTTTGGATATCAAATCAGTCAGAATAAAGTCAATCGTATGTCTTTCAACTGGTCACTAATAGCTCTCATTCTACAGTTAAATATAAGCTGACCTCTTTTCATTAAAGTCTGCCATGGGAGCAGTGGATTTCCTTACCTCATATCCCTCCTGTGTAAAGTACTGCTGTGTCTCTGTGCAGCAGACAGCTGGTGTCTCACACGGACTACTCATATCGCTGCCTTTACCGACAACAGCTACTTATCAAGAATTGCTAACAGACACGGTGCATAAAACAGAAGTTTCATAACCGATTTTAATTAAATCGTCCTATCCGACAGTGTTCATTGTTTTCACTGTTTGTTGTGGTTTTCAGTTTTCAACGAGAGATTAAAGCTCTCTTTGTACGAGCTCTGTAATCAGTGCGCCATCTCCGTGCCCTCCTTCCATGCCTGGCTCACGGGAAGTCGCGGCCCCATGTAAACCAACCCTGGCTCTCCTGTCATACTTTATTGCTGAGTCACAGCGGTAAATCAAGTGTTGTTTCCAAACATGATAGCTGTATGGTGCTGTAATTGACAGGTAGCACGCTACAGGAAAAATAATGCAGAAGGAGCTTACTAGATAAAAAACAAGGGCTGATTTAATGTTAGTAATAAAAGCCACCACTGGAAATTATCTGACTGAAAACAGGCATTGCGTGAATAATTCGGACTCTTTAAGCACAGATATTTTGTGAGTAATAGAAGACTTGCCAGTGTGTGCAAAGCAATTACACCATGTGTGCATTTATGTGACATAGCAAAAAAAAAAAAAAAAAACACTTTTTAACCCTCGTGCCCTTCAAGTGCCAACTGTTAAGACTTGGCTGGCTGAGAGGAATGGCTGGCAGGGGATCAGTCTAAAAGCAGAGCCTGCTGTCCTCATTAACAATATTGAACTGTGACCTGCTGTTTTATGTCCATTGTCATTAAGAGAGGAACATTAAGTGCTTTGTTAAGAAAAAACTCTCCTGTGCCATTTTCTAAATAGAAATAATATGAATTTGTTCTGGCCAAATTGTTTTAGATTAGTTTCCATGCAAGCCTTTCTGGTCTTTTTATACAGCCATCAACATGTTTCACTGACTGATAAATGGTTCTTGGTTGTTTAGACTGAATGTGCATCAGAGATTAATGCACACCTGAATATTTTAATGCTATAGTGTTTGTATAATCTTCAGCATACATGGGAACCAATTTGCTTTGTCAAGAAAGGGCACGTTCTTGTCAATTTGGTTCTCTTTACTCATTTACTTTGAATCAGTCAAAGTCAGATGAGAGCAGTGCCTTTCAAACTCCTACAACGAGTTTCTCCTACTGATGAAATCTTAAGATTTAAGAGTAAATTTAAGCCTAGATCTTGGTAAAGTTATTCACAAGGCCTCTTAAGAGAGCTCCTAAGATGACAAACTGTTTGGACTAGAGAGGAGGGGGACTTTTAAGAGGTTGAAGAGTTTCTAAATCAGAGGAGAAAATGGCGAAAAGACAAAGAAATTGGAGATATATCCTCCAAAACGCTGAATGACAGTGAGTTAACGAAAGGCTTCAGATTATATTTGAAGTGATAATCTTGGTGGTCAATCTCATTAGAGATGCGTTCACATCTCCCACCTAACGCTGTAACGGCAGACGTTATCGCAACACTAAGATATGTGGCAACGGGAAAAATGCAACAGTAGTGTTTGCTGGTTTATAGATTTATATGTCAACCAAGGCTGCTACTTGTATCGAATGGCCAGCGATCACAAAAACTGATGAAATCTGTGCCAGTTTTCCCCGTTTATATCCAATAGATTAAGTACTAAAATTACCAGCATGTAAATGTAAGTAAATAACTAGAACTATCACTACTTTGAAAGTGGGCCTGTGTTTTCAAACATTTTGTCGGCCACTTTTAAAGTATGGCTTACAATTTATTCAACAGAGATGTTCATTACATAAAATAGTATTAATAATTACACCATGTCTTAATAGAGACTAAATTACATTACATACATTTTGTACATTTCACTTTTATGTCTGTAAGGCACTTTGTAAAATTGTTTTTGAAAAGTTGTATATAAATAAACTTTATCATGATTCACTGTCCGTTCTATGCCCATTATTACAACATCATATTAGGGCTATCGTGGGTAAAAATAATAATTATGGAGCCAGGGGAATATATGACTTTATAATTATAAATATTTTTTTATTTTTTGCTCCGTATCTTAATTTTTGTTGTTGTTTTTTAACCAACAACGGCCCTAATACACCATTATACATTATCACCAAGAGTGCAATTTTATTCATTTATTTTTTTTTTTTTGATCAGCCAATCAAACCTTTTTAAGAGAGTGTGTCTTACCTAGCAACAGGATCAACCACAGCTCCTCACTACGTTTCTGTCCCTTCCTTGCTCAGAGTTTGTTTGAAGTTTTCAGGCTACGTTAGGAGCTCTTCACACTGTTTGTGAATATGGCCCCAGATGTTCAACAAACTAGCAGACACCCTTAAATTGTGGATTTTTTAGCTGAAGTGTGGTTTGCTTGTGCGGAGAGTAAAGCAATTACATGATGTAAAGTACAGTTGCTCAGATTCCCCTATTTCCTTGTGAGCTCTCAAGTGGTAGGACCACCAAAGAAGAAGTGCAGCATCACTTAACAGAACAAACTTTGTTTTGACTATCCCCCGCACTGACAAGTATTATAATGACGAAAGAAGACAGGTCCCCTAACAGTAATATGGCACTGAAAAAGGCACAGAAGCGTAGCCCAACAGTGTGATGGCTGCTGTTGTGATTCAACCCAATGTAGACACATTTGTAATAGATTTGTGACATTTTCTGGATTCCTCAGCATTTCTTCCAGTGACACATCCAACCACAGGAGTGGTTAGTGATTGTGATGTGGCTAAAAAGCGTGAATTTGCTTGTTTCCCCAGAAAAAGGATTGTGTCCTCCCTGTCAGAGTTACAGGAACTGAGAGAAAGTAGACCCATACAAAAGCCTGGCACCTGTCCACCTGTACAGGAAAATGAACACAGAATACAAAAGACTTAAATGTGCCACAGGATGCTTCTATGCATCAGCATCCTGGCTGGCAATGCATAAAGGATGAACCTTAGATTTAAAATGAGATCACAAACCCAACCCTGTGTCCTACAAAGTTCCCATACAACTAAACTGCATCCTCAATTACGTTTCAAGGGAAATGCATTTTCTGTCGCACTTGAAACAGAAGTGATTTACGTTGTAAACTGAGCCAAAACAAAAACACTAACAGTAACGCAAAAAAGACCAGCACCACTCTTATGGTGGGTTTAGTACCACCTCGTGGTTGTATGCCTCCGCAAACCAGTCAAATTGCAGCTTACATCCACGTTTGACGTCCAAACAGCCATCACTTCATTGTTTTATCGTATTAGACATTTATGTGAAATTGTCATAATTTGCATATGAATTCTTGCGTTATGGCCCAAAACATGTTTTTGAGGTCACAATGACATTTGACCACCAAAATCCAATCAGGTAATCACTGAGTCCAAGCGGACATTTGTGCCAAATCTGAAAAATTCCCTGAATATCACGACAATTGGACACATGTAAGGACACAGTTACCTTGACCTTTGACCTCTAAAATCTACTCAGTTCGTCCTTGAGTCCACGTGGATGTTTATGCCAAAGTTGAAGAAATTCAAGATATTGTGTTGACAAAAATAGACCGGATAGCTGGACAGACAACCCAAAAACATAACACCTCCAGCCACTGCTGTCACCTGCATGGGGGCATAAAACATTTGGTTTGCCTTAAAATGACAAAAGAAACTGAAACAAAACAATAAAACTACTTCGTTACGTTCAGGCAACAAAACTACTTTACTAAAAATATCATGATTAAAACGAATGAACGTTGACTTTTAATTTTACATGAGACACGAGCAGCAGCCTCCTGGGCGAAAGCCCGGTGTTTGCTCAACCCAACTAACACCCTGACCTCCTCCCTACGCATACATTTGTGATACATCAAAAACAAATGTAATCCATGACAAACTACGAATTAAAAATCCCTGGCAACATAATTCACAATGCAGTTTCATTGAAGGGGAACGTACTTTTTATGAGACTGGGCTGCACAAACCACTACAGTAGCATCTCTGGAATCTGCTGTGGAGAAATTTCACAGAAATAGCAAAGAGCACAGTAGCTGGGCTTTGTCAGTACAGGGGCTGAATGTGACAAAATTGCTGCTTTTCTGCAGGGCTGATGCGCAACGATGAAACAGGGAATAGGAAAGCGCCGTGGTCTGACAAGATTGACAGCCATTTACTGCTCATCACTGAAGCTACACATCTACCCAGGAGGTGAGAAAAATCATTTGAGCACTACAGAAACAGAAGGGTCCAATTTCCTGGGAAAAGACACGAGTTAGTGGTGTGCATCTGTACGGAAATACAGATGTGAGGTCTTGTGAAAAAGCCTTCTGGCACAATTACAAAAGGCATTTCTACTGATGTAACCTGCTTCGTACAGAGCAGTCTCAGGCCCGTTTTTACATTCAATACATCAAGTCAAAAGAGGAGGAGGAGGACACATAGGGATACACAAACACAAAACTCCACTCAGAGGAGAGGAGATGAAAGGAGAGACCAGACTTCTGTGTCACTGAGTCTGTTGAGCACAAATCATTCGAAGCATTTGTTTATGTTGGAGCTGTATTCCACTCCTCCACCCCCCAGTCTCCTCAATAAAACACTGCTTTATGAGTTTACACCCATTTGTGCAATTTGGACAGATTATCCTTTGTTCTGGCACGTCGCCCGTCTTGAATTATCTGAGTGAATGCATCTGATTTACTGATCTCCACAGATGCATGGCGACTGAAAAAAAATATAAATGCAATAAAATGTTATGCCTATGAAGTCTCTACCTTGTGGGCTTTGGCAGCTCCCTTATGTTTTCGAACAGCAGTGATGATGGGATGGATAAGAGAAACCATATCTGTGGAATGCCTGAGTGGACGAAAGAGCACACGGTGTCCTGATTAGGCTATATGAGAGTCTAAGACCCAATAGGCCAGTAAGCTATATAAAAAAATAAACCTGAGTGGGAGAAAGTGGGAAAAAAAGGCGACTGTGTGTGTGAAGAGGACCTCAGAGGATATCTGATACCTCCACATAGGAAGAGATGAGAGGAAATGTTGAATATAGAAAAGTGCTCATGGGCAGATTTGCCTTTTCAGTGAGCCAGGTTGGCCCAATTAGAGATGTACATGACAAAGTACACCTGTGTATGTGTGTGGGTGCCCTTTGTGTGATGTTATTCAGATGTCCTGCAGGCACGAGAAGGGTATTTATTTTTCAAGGATAAGTATCTTTCCATGGCAACTGTGTCTTTATATTTCCTACATGAGCACACACATACACACACACAGCATCACTCAAGCATATGTAAGGTTGTCATTGACTTTATAAGGACACAGCCACACATTTATAGAGCAACTATAGAATACAATCATAATGCATTTTATCCCTTTATGAGCCTCAATCAAAAGCCAAGCTCAGCACTATGCTTTTGGTAGCTGTATGTAATGCTTATTGTTCATCAACATAATTTTTTCCTGCCTTTCATTGAAAAATACAGTTGTTTTTTTTTTTTCAAACAGAGCAGTAAGGTTTACATAATTGCCTCTTGTTCATAAATGCCCCTAGTAAGTTACTGACACTATCAAGAAAAATAGGGAGAAAATACAAATAAGCTGCTGAGCAGTAACACAATTAATCAACCCCACAGGTGATTCTCTGATTTTTTTTTGGACACTTGGGGGACAAGGAGACAAAATTGCAAACACTGGCATATTATTATCTTATAAAGTTGATATGGCTTATGTGTTGGCAAAAAATTGCCTATTTACACATTCAGCTAACACATTTCATGTCTTTGGCCACCTAGTAAGAGAGTCTAATATTCACTCTACTTTGAACTCTGGTTTGGTCTCCACCAGCTGCAGAGGAAAAAATATGCCTCTTTAATGCTCTGCTACATTCGCCAGCTAGTCGCTAATTTTGCCTGTCTGCTGTGGGTTTATTAGCTTTTGCACTGAAGCTGCCTGCTCCCATTGATTAGTGGACTACAGTTTTGAAGCCTTGAGTTCTGCATTTTGGCTGTCACCATCTTGGTTTCTGAACGCCACCATCTTGGTTTTTGGAACATGAGGTGATACAAGAGGGTAAAGCTGAATACATTTTTAGGTGACGGAAATGTTAATATCATTTTTTATGAACTGAAAACACACTGTGAAAGGGTTAAAGATGGAAACACGGGCAACTCCCAGACCGGACAATGCTGTGGTAGCAACCTGTCAACCCCTGCTTTATGATCTATTTGACTCTAAATGGGACCGTAATTTACTAAAAAAACATCATGTTGTATTGAAGAAGACTTTAAACTAGAGACTGAGACCATAAACTTATGTTTACAGTGTTTACTGAGGTAATAAATCAAGTGAGGCTCAATTTCTCATAGCCTTCGATATAATCAGACTTCTTTCTGCAACCAGAGGAGTCGCCCCCTGCTGGCTATTAGAAAGAATGCAAGTTTAAGGCACTTCCTCATTGGCTTCACTTATGACGATAAGAGCAATGAGACAAAACAGTTAAGATGTGGTCTGACACATAAAAACTCTGGAAAGTGTTAAAAATGCTCCATAGAAGTGAGTGGAAATGTAGAGGTGTTAATTCCATGTGGGTTCATCATTGCAAGAGACCCCTTACACATAAGTAGTCATTTTACCCCTCAGTTATTACGCAAATAATGAATACAGCAGCTTTACAATAAATACAAAACAAAATCAGGAGCCCTATTTTTGCTTCTATCGGTGTAAAAGTCCAGCCAATACAACTGAATGCTGTGCAGTACAGGTGACCCACTCTTCCTCTAACGGCCAGCCTAGTATCTGACCATCATCACAGGAGGAAATGTCACAGAGCAAAGCATCCCCAGTCATTCAGCCCACTGTTCTTCCAGCTGACATAATGTTACTGTCACAACCAAATGAGGGCTGGGAGGAGGTGGGTGGCTTCTGACTGCTCTGCTTTGCTCTAACAGGGGAAGTCCTATCCAAATTCCAAATCTGACTGATGCAGGATGCAGGCGCCCCCGCCCCCCTGGGACTGGAGCAGCAGGAGGAAAGCTGGGAGCGCCATGGGTAGACTGGAGGAGCCCCAGTATGAGTCACTGGAATCAGGTGTTCTAATGATAACACGGGTAATCAGGGATTGTCCATGAAAAAAAAAGGTTGACGTCACCACATTTCTTGATAACAAAAATATTTTCTGACTCAATGATTATTCATGTGAATCATTTGGGCCGAATTTCCAAATAATATTTCACTGATAGAATAAGCTGAAAAACAAGCATCATTCTGAGTATATTTGAGAATGAACAATGGCGTGGATGTGACTGCGGGATAACAGAGATGAATCGCCGATTTAAACGTGGACTTGGATGGTAAGAAATTATGCGCAGGCCCTTCACCATAAATAAGATTCATTAAGACGCTGATGAATGCACATTTCATATTATTGCCGTATTTTCTCATCAGGGCACTTTCTGAACGAATCAATACTGGTCTCGGTGGTGATTAGAGCACTGATGGATCAGAGCCAGTCTGCCCTTTTAATGGTGAGATTTTCCATCAACATGACTCCAGATCACTCTTATTCATCATAATAGGTAAGGACATGGGCATATAGAAACCTTCGTTTCCCCGCAGCATCATTAAGGTGACTGATTGTGGATATGGCCTGTCACTCCGCCACACAGTCAGTCATCTGATGAAGAGAATTCATATTCAGAAGGTCTTGCTTTCATTAATCCAGGGCTTGACTACACTGAAAGAAAGAGACCTAATGAAAACATAAGTGACCTTGGGATAATATATACTCCTCCTATGTCTTCTCTGTTTCAGACGCACACACGTCCCCTCACCCCTCTCTCTCTTCCTTACAAAACGCCATAAGAAAACAAAACCATGAGGAATAGATACAGCCTGTCTCTTAGAAACTCATCCCTGTGACATATGACATTGACAGACACATGCTGGAAAACAGATTTTCTCCTCTACCCTACAGACATTTGTCTTTCACCCCCTGTTTGTTCCTGCATGGATCAAATAGTGGAAGATGTGAGCCAGATGCTAGACTGTCTGCTGCTGACTAGACTCGCAGTTACCCAACGCTGTTACAGAAACACTTCTTCTGGCAACTGTGTCCGCACTTTAAAAATAAATCCCACACATTTGGCATCAGAATACCTTACCATAGGACTTCAATGAGCCAAGTTTATATGGTAAGCAAAACAGACATGTTTGCGTCTCTGCTTTCCGTGTTTAGAGCTTTAATAAGCAAAGCCTTGCTTGTTAATAATACAGATTACACTGCAGAGAGCTGTACCTATGAAAACCTATATTAAATCGCCACATTCCTACCTTGCCTGTTACAAAATGGGTGCTCAATCACATTAGAAAAGCAGTGCTACAGGATTTTTTTTTTTTAAATGAGGAAACACTGCCATCTGGAGGGGATCATAACGTCTCTTGAAAATGATTTTTCAAACCTAGATGAATACTGGCTTTATGAAATTTGTTCTCAGGAACAGTTTGTGCTCTGGAGCCACATAACTCAGCTTCTGTAAACTGTATGCACAACTTATGTCACTGTGCCTCTGGATTTAAAATTATATCATAATATTTAGAACATTAATAACACCAAAAACTACTATGGTAAAATATTTATATCAAACTGACACTGCAGAAATATTGCCATAAAGGATAAGCCTACCATTTAAAGATATGAAACTGTACCTTATAAACACAGGAAATAGACGTACCAATTTCTCAGAGTAATCCTGCCCTTTCTTAACGAAGAGTATCACCTGGATTTTTTTGTTGGGTAAGTCAAACACATCCTAACTAACATTCCTTCACTGAGGGAGAGAGGATCATTAATTGCACCACTGTGGCATTTTTATGGAGTTTTGGAAATGGCTGGATGGCTCCAGTAAAGCAAAAGAAAACGAAGGGAAGAAAGAAAGTTGACAGAGACTGAGTGCGACGGGACCCCGTGAGGGCATCACATTCATCAGTTTAGAAAACATATGGAGAGGAGCAGGGCCATGTCTGCCACACATCTGAGCCAGAAGGATCAAAGAGACAAATGCAGTTCGAGGCCATCCGAAATATATCAAGAAGACCATGTCCACACCAACATAGATAAATCTCAAAGCTCACCCTTTCCTCTGCGTTTTAGCCACAAGTGAAGCCCAAAATGAAGTTTCCAAACTGGATAAATTCAAAAACACCAGTCTCTCATGTTAATGTGGACGGGAAAAACAAAGCATGGCAATAATGTGAAAAAGACAACCGACTGTCCCCTATAAAGCTTAATTTGTAGTTTCAGCATTGAACTCCAATATAATATCAGCCATAACATTAACAACATTATCAGCACTGTCGAGTGAAGTGAGTAACATTGATAATCTAGTTACAATGGCAGCTGGCAGTTGGTGGGATATATTAAGCAGTGAGTGAACATTTTGCCCTTGAAGCTGATGTGTTAGAAGCAGAAAAAAATGGGCAAGCGTAAAGATGTGAGAGACTTTGACAAGGGCTAAATTGTGATGGCTAGACAACTGGGGCAGAGCATCTCCAGAACTGCAGCTCTTGTGGGATATTCTTGGTCTGCAGGGGCCAGGATCTAGCAAAAGTGGTCCAAGGAAGTAAAACCAGCGACAGGGTCATGGGCAGCCGAGGCTCACTGATGCAATGTGGGGAGCGAAGGCTGGCCTGTGTTGTCCGATCCAGTAGAAGAGCTACTGTAGCTAAAATTGCTGAAAAAGTTAATGCTGTATCTGACAGAAAGGTGTCAGAACACATGGTGCATAACAGTTTGTTGCGTATGGGGCTGCGTAGCTGCAGACCAGTCAGGGTGCCCACGCTGTCCTAATGTTATGGCTAATATATGTGATCACACAGGACAGGCATGTTTATGACAACTTTGCTACAGCACTGCACTGAATGTGAGCAACTGAAGTGGGAGCTTGACTGCATTAAAGCTCAGTCTAAGTAATCATGTAGCAGAGGAGGGGACAGAATGGTATTGTGTCTGTAAATTTCTATAGTATACAGATTACACGCCCCCTAGTGTTCAATGCAAGGAAGCACATCTCTTTACAGATGACTAGAAACACCACTGCAGATATGGGAGAGATGTTACTACATAGGTATAAAACTGTGTTTTTATATCTGTGAGTTACTGTCTGTTTCTGTCGTTCAGTCTAGATGAGTCACATTCATAATGGTACATTTTTTCTAAGTGAAAAGCTCAACATCATATTTAGCTGACATTTGCTGTGTCTTTTAAGAAAACTGCTAAATATACTGTTGAACTTCTTTTCACTGTAATACATTCATCAATCAGTCTACTAATTTACTAATTCCACAGGAAGTTAGCATAATGTCAACTTCCTGTGGCACAGAGTGCATAGGTGCATGTTGTCTGTCAGTTATCAGCTGCAAAAGTTCAACTTTTTCAACGTACTCAAGGCAAATTATTAAAAAAAAAATAAATAAATAACAGAAGAGTTTTGTGAACATGGCGGTTCACGGCGGTTCCCATAGGAATGAATAAACATTCAGTTGACTCATATACGTACATAAAGCTGTGTGGAAACGAGGCGCAAGTATCACTTCATATCTTTGTGTCTGCAATGGTTCAACAGTTGGGTGAGCTCACCTTTGGTTGAACATCCCTCTGAAGTTGTAGTTAGCTCTGTAGTTGGGCATGGGCTTGGGATCCAAAGGCCTGTAAATCGCTGGCTCCCCTCTCTTCATGGCCAGACCATTCAGCTCCACCGTGGGTGTGATACTGCCTGTGTGTGAGAGTAAATAAAAGTGTTGACAAAATAATATATAAAGTATTTCTACCTGACATTGGCAAATAAAACTTTAAAACTGTATTCTGATTAACATGTTCAAATAGAAGAAGAAGAAGAAGAAGAAGATCTACCTTTATTAGTACATGCAGACCTGAAACACACATACATGCAGTAATGGAGAGATGTCAGAGTGAGGGGGCTGCTCCAGACAAGCGCCCCGAGCAGTTGGGGGTTTGGTGCCTTGCTCAGGGGCACCTCGGCAGTGCCCAAGAGGTAAACTGGCACCTCTCCAGCTACCAGTTCACACTCAGTTGTTTTTTGGTCCATGTCGGGACTTGAACCGGTGACCCTCCGGTTCCCAAGCCAACTCCCTACAGACTGAGCTACTGCCGCCCCCAAATAGGAGGCTGTCTGCATCCTACCTAAAAAACGAAAACTTTCCTACCCGTCTGTGTATATGATGCGTGCACTGCTAATCCCAAAGCTTCTCACTGATGTTGCATAACCTATCACAGGGCTTAATTAATCCCATTAAGAGCTGGCTATGAACTCTTTCACTACTACAATGCCACAGAGGGTAGGTAAGAGGGGCGAGTGGTATTAATTTGGCTAGTAGAGATAAAACATAAGTCTGCACTTAGGCTTTACTGAGTGGGTGTGTACTGGCTTTGTTCTTAACATGGGTTATTTAAATACATCCAGGGGCTTGAGAGCTACGCCTGGAAGTGAAAAGGCATTTCCTTCCCCTCAGCCCTCTTCTTTATCATTACACTTGCGCGTAAAAAGTAGTGACGTCAAAGCACTACTTTGTGTACTAATGCTGCTCTGATTTTTGAAGCTTCCCCATCTGCCTCCAAATGGAAATACCCGTTTTCACCAATACACTTCAAAATAAATGAACAGTAGAGGGAAGTAATGCAACCCCAAAGGAACAGTTGAGTTTTTAAATGGTCGTGGTGTCAACACATGGATGTTCCATGCTTGACAGCCGGAAATCAACAGATGCTTTAAATCATTTTAAACCACAGCACAGCATTTAAAACCGTTTTAACCATCCACAACAGAGTTTAACAGCTTCAGTGAAATGCTTGTGTTGTTTATTTCTCTCTCATACCTCCCTCCTCCATACTTTGTTGAATAGTTACAGGAAACCAAGATCAGAGGGAAATAAAGTAGTGAAACTTCATTAAAAAAAATTTCATTCTCAGCCAGCTCAAAGCAGCAAAGATGTGAACTCTTTAAAGTGGATACAATCTGCCATTTAACCACAAAATGTCCTTCCTACCCTTCCATACCTTCATGTAACATATTTTATAGTGGTTCTGTTACGCCGACAGCCTTCGACAATGCATACATAATGTGCGACAAGTAATGTGCAATTCAATAGTTAATTTATTTTACCACTGACTCTACTGTCACACATTTAATTGACACTACTGAATAAATTCTATACTCTGCATTCAATTTGGAATAACACTTAAGAAAAACGGTTACAAAACAAATGTCAGTGAACTGTGAACATCCAAGAATTATACAGTTAGAGCATTGAAAATATTAGCTAAATAAATGGAAAAAGAAATTAACAAACAAATGTAGTCCGACCTTAAAATGAGAACTGTTTGTGATGCTTCACGGCGCATTCACGAGCAAATATTTAGTCCGTTTTAATCAAACTCTGATGGGATCTGTGCACGTAGCAGATGAATGCTCAGACAAAGTGAAAAAACACTGACAGCAATATCAAAGTCTGTGATTCCCTGCATAGTAGTTGCAGCTCACAAGATGAAAAAGATAAATTAGTTCCTTCATATACACCGCTCAGCAAATTACTTTCTTTTCATTTGGTCCGCTATAATATATGCACTGGGAAACTGAAACAGACTAAATAGAAAACAAAGCAAAAGTATTAATTTCGCTCTGCTTCAGATTTGCCAAACGGACTATGGCTTGTGAATGCGCCCTCAGAAAAGTTAACATAAGATACAAATAAAAGGAGGCACAACCAGCTGTCTTATTCTGAAAAAGCTAAGCTCAGTATTGACAACCTTAATGAGAAGCTTAACAGATCCCCTTTTTTTTCCAACAGGTCATTATCCTGTCTGACTTTTTCTGGCTGCTGCAGCCAGCATCTGTTATCTGCTGCTAAAGCTGAGTCACTGCCATGGCAAAAGAAGTGGTTATATTTTAAATCTATCAACATCTCAAAAGTATTAAACATGAATTAGACATGGATTACTCTTTGCACTCTGGGGTGTTTCCATTTACTCTAAATATTTCAGTAAGGAAAAACACATCCTGCATGTTGGGCTGATGAAAAACAGTATCTTGCTTTGATTCTGCATCACTTAAAATACCCATTTTGCACCTGTATGATATCAGCTATTCTCGGCCTAACACATCAGTAACAAGTGGGTGTAAATGTGACCCTTCACAGACACATTCCTCGTAAACAGCTACGATGATATTTTGTTGTGGTTGCAGTACCTGGGTTGCTGTTAATGTCCACTTTAGGGGAGCGGGGTGCTGGCCTGGGAAGGACACTCTCATCCAGCGCTTTGGCGGCTGTAGAGTGCTGGGCCTTTTTAATGCTGGTGCCCTCGGCCTCCCACACCTGCTCCCCAAGAGTCAGCTGCACGGTGAAGATCTGGAACAGTGACACCCAGAGGGAGAAAAATTACCCGACAGCAGCTACATTTTTACCAACATCCCCTCTGGAACCCATAAAGTAAGAGCTGTATTCTGCGTGACCAATATTCATTTATGAAAAAATCATCATTACAGGAGAAGATGCCATAAATAAGGATGTATTACCTCAGCTGAGTGATGTTCACCCGATATCATTTAAAAAAATACAACAGAACATAATCCTGAGATCTTTTAAAGGTAAATTTGTGCCACCATTGCTGATTTTGTCAAAAAAAAAAAAGTGTCATTGCTTGGGTTTTACAACATCCTCAATTTCCTTAAGTTAGCAAAACTTTTTCCCCTAGCACAATTTATTTATATAGTTTTATTGCACAGCTTTATTAAATACTGGATTCTGATTGGTCAATCATGGCATTTTACAGTCTTATTTCTTTACAGCAGACTGCTACTATGTATGACAGACCATTGATATGGATGCAGCTCTGATGTTGGACTCCGGAGGACCATTTGTGTGTCAAATTATTGATTTCTTAAGTAAGTAGTTGTGTAATAAGTGAGATAATGGACAGCTAGTGGGTCACGGTTGTGAAATAAACCCCTTCCGGGCGGCGCGTGGGTGCCGCCTCGCCCTGACTGGTTTTACTTCACAACAATAACCAGCTCGCTGTACATTATCCCTTACTTAGACCAAAGGGTCATATCCCCATTACTTACCTTAGCATGTGCAGGGCCTCTCTCATTGAGGAGCTTGTACTGTGGTTGGATCCTATTGAAACGGGCTAACTCATTCACCAAACACATTGGAGTTTTCTCTTTAGGGTTTGCCATGTTCTCCTGGGGCGGGCCTGAAACACATCATAGCAGAATACAAGGTATATTGAGCAACATAGACAGAACTACATACATGAATAACTATTATATATTGATAAAATACATTTTATATCATGCATCTTGAACAGAATTTAAATGTCAGAAATGCAGAATTGACCGTGAGGATTCAAAATAGAAGATGCTGAAGTAAATAGTTTGGTTAGTTTCTACCTGGCGATGTAGAAGACACAGGGGCGTCCCCATATCCGACTGCAGGAGCAGGGCAGGCGGGTGTGGGGGCCGGGCCTGTGCCGTTGACGGAGGGCTGCAGACCCAGGGATCCTGGGCTGGCCATGGCCGTCGGGGGAACTCCGGGGGAGAGGCCAGGACCAGCCAGGGGTGCTGAGGTCTGTACTTTCACTTGAGCCATGCTCTATTCCTGAAGCCAGACAGAAACATTATTTTTTTTGTTTTAGAAACACACTGATCATTAATCATATCGCTTTAAATAGACAAGCGCTTTGAATTGTTGATGTCAATACTTAAGTGTGCATCGTTAATCATGCATTTCTCCAAACTACTCGGCCACACATTATTCAACAGTAGCTGCTTCATAATTTCAAGCTTTTCACTGTCAAATTTCTGTGTGCAAGGCCAGGAGAACAGACTTCAAACTGAGCAGCCCTAGGCCTATCTCACATTCTGATCCACTGGCAGCTAATACACCCAGACAATGAACCTTTATTTGAAGGAGCTTTGCTCATGTTACTGCTGCTAAGCTCCCCGGAAAAAGGAGAGAATCCTGCGATAGCAGCCTGAACAAGACAATGGACATTCAATCACATTTGATTTGAGACTAAAGTGAGGTACAAACAGGCCTGCATGTAGTAGACATAGGTCAACATGAACAGCTGCAAGGGTCCAACAATTCAGTAAAGTTAACAAAACACACATTTAACTTCTTTATCTTCTTTATTGATGCATTCAATATTTTGGCGAATGCAATAACATACAGGTCACAGCCTGCGGTAATGCAACACAGGTAACATAATATGCTGCCATGTGTTTATCATCAACAAAAGATGAAGCCTGAGTTAGTAAAATGTAATACATTAATTAAAAAAAGGTACAAACTGTCTCACAACATCTTGCAAAGATGGCTACACTAGTGGTTCACATTAATATGTGGCAGACACTGAAGGGAAATGAGGGAAAATCTTTTCACATCCCCACAGAGGTCAGAGCAAAGGGTCAGACGCAGGGCTGAACCCCTGGAGTGTGGATAAATTCAATGACTAGCACTGGGACACTTTATAAAATGCTGGCTTGAACCTTCACACCTCCAGATGATGGACTACATCTACAATATTGCCTTGAAATAAGCTATCAGATCATTAAATGTAGTTCATAAAATAATCAGTATCTTCTTATTTAGGCCATAGATTACGTGGAGATAGGTGAAAGATGACACACAGCTCAGTGGAGACAGTTTTCAGATTCATGTTTTCAGATGTAAAACCGTTTCCACACTGAAATTATGATTACAGGTGTTGTTACCTGTGTCCATTGTTTACAGTTGACGTCTGGTGTAAACAATAGAATAGTGGCATGCCCATAAAACAACTGGTTTTTCTACAAAATAAAATGCTATTTCCACCCAGATCTGTGCCATTAATGCATTGCATTCAGTCTAGTTTATATCGTTGCATCTTGCGAGCCCCTGAGGTTCTCGGGGAGGTCACAGTATTTCTTGCGTTTCTCCTCGTCTCTCGCAGTAACGCAGAAATAGCAACCCGGATGCATGGTTGTCCTGCACGGTAACTTGAACGCGGAGGTGGTGTTACGTTAGGGTTGACTGACAGAGCTACAGGGCTGTCTGCAACCCCTGAACCTACATTACAGCTTCGACTGTGTCCAGCTTAGCAGGAAGCTAACGTTACCAACGAGAGAGAACGGCGTTTCCTGCAAATGTCAGCTCCTAAAAACAAACCGGCAGCATTGGCAAGCATGCATGCTGTCATGAATATGTCGCTGTGGTTTCTCCTGGTGAATATACACTATCTAGCCAGCTCCAGCAACGCTACTTTAGCCGGTTAACGCTCATCATGGCTGATCGGCCGAGCACCCCTCTCGCTAGCATCTCCGTACCGCCCCATCCTCCACGAAAGTCTGGGGGATTTCAGTCCACCGCAACATGATATACAAACTGGCGACAGCGTGACGAATAATCCAGAGACTATCCGACAACAAAGGGACAAATATTTTAGGGTATTTTTTACCTTTGTCCAGGGCCAGACCCCAGTTACACCTCCGACATTGGCAAACACTAAAGAGAACTGGATGGAAGAGGGAACAGACCACGCTATTTGTCTGGGGGAAGAAAAAATCAAATATGTCCCATTAGATGGGAGATGACTGCACATTTTGACATGTCTTTTATAAAGTTGGTGTTTCGTTTACGCAGTCGCTGTTAAACTTTACATGTAGCTAACGTACCGTCATTACAGTTTGAGGTGAATCTTGAATGAATCAGACACCCCCGCGGCGGTGTGAATGGTTGAGTCCTGGTTTGCTCACTCGGAGCCTGAAGCAGCGCAACTTTGATTCAGAACAAACATGAACAGTTTCAAACTTGTTTCTGCACACGGATTAATTGGATTGAGTTGTTTTATGTGAATATAATGCATTTTACAGACTTTGTTTTGACCTATTATTTTCACCGGGAAGCTTCTTCACTAACATGGCCCATTGACCCAGAATCATAGGTGGTGATTCTGGGGTCCCGCAGCTGCAGAGGGCCCACATAGATCTCAGTGGGAATCTTTTATTTAAAAGTGTGGTGGGTAGGGGATCAGGAAATTAATGTTGGATCATCAGAGATTTGACTTGAGTATACTAATGTAAAATGACCACTAGATGGTGCCACTAACCCTCCTTTTCTTGTGTTATTAAGATAAGATAAGATAAGATAAGATAAGATATTCCTTTATTAGTCCCACAGTGGGGAAATTTACCCATTACAGCAGCAAGTGGATAGTGCAATAGAAGACATGCATAGATTTAAAAACAATATTGATACAAATAAAAAATAATAATTTAGTATATACATAATAGAAAAAGAAAAGAAAAATAAATAAAAATAAAAATAAAAATAAAGCCAGAAGTATGTCCATTTATATCAATAAATAATTGTCCGGTTCCTATAATTCAAGCAGATGACATAGTCGCACATGAGTCCTTATTGCACGTATGTCCGGTGAGTTTGTTGTGAATGTGACTGTGTATGTGGTCTACTGGGAGCAGTGCTGGTTGTGGAGTCTAACAGCTGCAGGCAGGAAGGACCTTCTGTAACGCTCCTTTGTACACTTAGGGTGTAGCAGCCTGTCACTGAAGGAGCTCTCCAGAGCTCTGATGGTGTCTCTCATGGGGTGGGAGTCCTTCTCCATCATGGACAACAGCTTAGCCGTCATCCTCCTCTCTCCCACCACCTGCACTGAGTCCAGAGAGCATCCCAGGACAGAGCTGGCCCTTTTGATGATCTTATCCAGCCTCTTCCTGTCTGCAGCTGTGATGCTGCTGCCCCAGCAAACCACTCCATAAAATATGGCTGATGCCACAACAGTGTCATAAAATGTTTTCAGGAGTGTCCCCTGCACTCCAAAGGACCTCAGTCTCCTGAGCAGATACAGTCTGCTCTGGCCTTTCTTATGGAGTGCAGAGGAATTTGTAGTGTTGTATTGTGGTGAGCTATGAGTACTGGGGACGACAATGACTGATTGATGAATAATGAATGATCCAACATAAGTGAAAATGAGGTTTGGCCCATGTTGGAAGACATTTTAAAAGGATAATCAATGCAGTAAATACAGTGGTAGAAAGTAACCAAGTGCAAATATGAGGTACTTGTACTTCACTTGTTTATTTCCATTTTCTGCCTTTTCAAATAATTCTATTTCACTATATTTCACAGGAAAATGTTGTACTTTTTAGTCCACTACATTTATTTGACATACTTTAAAAATGAAGTTTTGCGTGCAGACACACACACACACACACACACACACACACACACACACACACACACACACACACACACACACACACACACACTTCAAATGTAAGGATTTTTTGCATTGAGTATTTTTTAATCTTTTAAGTATGTTTTCCTGATTATACTTAAAGTTTTACTTAAGTCACATTTTCAATATCAGGCTTTTACCTGAAACGGTATTTTTAGTGTGGTTTTAGTACTTTTACTTAAGTACTGTAAATATACTAAAACACATCTTCCACCACTGCTAAAAGATAACGTCTGAAAACCCTTTCAGCTTCAGGGTTTAGCCTCCTGGAATGATGAGCATGAATGCTATTTAATTTTTTTGTTTATCAAGGTAATTTCACACTAGTGATGGTGTGTAATACATAAATAGTTTTTATGTGTTGTGGTGCAAAGATTGCCTGATAGATTTGATCATTTGACCATGTGACTTGTCAGCTGAGACAATCTCCCTTGATGTGACGCAACATGTCCTCAAAGATATTTTAGGCAAACATAATACAGTTTTCTTTCAGAGTTTTGCAGTCAGCACCCTTAAACCCAGCTACACTCCCTTTATGTCAGCATAAAATCCTTAAAAGGCTTTTAGAGGCTACAGAAAAAGAAAAAAACAGAAGCATTATACATTCAAACATTGTGCAAACCAAGGTTGAATAAAAGTGAATCTTTGCTTTTATTATTGATTATGAAAATGAACAGGCACCTATTACATGGAGCTTGCACATCCCAGAACAAAATTCAAATATAAATAACACACCCTCATTAGTGTTGATCACTCACAACAACCTGCAAGCTAAGAGTTCAAACCACATTGAAAAGGAAAGAAAAAAAACCTAGGAAGAAAAATAAAACATGTCACATCCAAACCCCTGTAACATTTTCACTTGCAAGTTATTTTTCAGATCTCTCCCACTCTACTGCCCACTGGGTGAAGGCTTCTTGTCCTCCACACAAATGCTGTTGTAACACAGTCATTTTCACCTTTTCCTCACAGCGCGGTGGAAACAGACAAGTAGACTGTTACAATGAAGCCAATAAAAAAAAAAAAAAAAATCATTGGTTAAATAGATGTCTTTAAGTTATCAATATAGTTTTTGAGATAGCGGTGTGCCGTGGTAATCTCCTCTACAGTATATAGAGTATCACATTCACTCAAGTTCATTCAAGAAACTCAGCTAGACCCTGGAAAAAAAAAAAAAGCAAATGCAACACAAACAACCCAAGATGGAAAATTCAAGTATCTCTGACTGGATGGCAATAAACATGTCTTTAGGAATGGAGTGATTACAGTCTCTTACAACCTCTGGAGCTGAGGTTTGTAATATCCATCCCATAAACCGTTAGTTAAACCTAAGTGATGGAAAGACTAAAAGTTGTCACAATGCCTGATGCCAATAAGAAAAAGTAGGGTTTAAAATTGCATGCACCCCCACTGTAAAACTACTAAACTTTTTTTGTTTGTTTTTAAACCAACAGTAGTGTTTGTTGCTGACTGTACACATCCTAATTAGCAAAAGATGCAGACTAACTTCCAATGAAATAAAGCACTCCTATTATCATTCCGCTATAAAGTAAATGCATCCTCTGCTAATTTCTTTCACAGCATCCGACAATTTAAAGACGTATGTACAATAGTTTCAGACGTTATAAGTTTACAACATAACAGTCTCTTTTGGTGAAAATATAGTTAAATTCAAAATATCTGATAGGTATCTTTTTAGAGGTGATCTCTTTATTGAAAAAAGTACCTGAGCCAAAACTCTGACCAGGGGGAAATCACAAAAGCCACATATCCACGCAGCTTCTATAAAAGACTCTCCGTTTTGTCATTCATTACCATTCTGGAGATCAAAATAAAGATTGTGAATTAAATAACAAAAAAAAAAAAAAAAAAAAAAAAATCCGAAATATACTGGCCCATCAAAACAACCCTCCCCCTTTTTAAAGTATCAGCTAGTTGAAAAAAACAGTAAAAAAAAAAAAAAACTCTTTAAAATCAACCATTTTAGAAGATTAAAGCATGAAATAAAAAAAAAAAAACAGTATCATACAAATAAAAAATGGATCATGCGACAGTGTTCTCTTACAGACATTCGTTAAATGGAAGAGAGGCCGCTCGAGTCCCGCTCCTCGAGGCCGGACTAGTGAACACTACACGAGTTCAGCCCAACGTTACGAGTGCTATGAGGTCATCTGCTGACTACCGTCATATCTGTTTAAATCCCATGATCTGTACCGACATATCATCCAACGGCAGGAAGAGCTGCAACCAGGTCTCAAGTTGGAAGATGAAGAAGAAAACGTTTACTCTTGACTCAGTGGTTACAAACTAAAAACCCTTCAACCTGTCAAATAAGGACTGCTTACAGTACAACTGCAAGTTGGGAATAACGTACTATATAGTGCCTTTTTTAAACTAAATACTTTCACAGTGCATATAATTAAAAAAAAAAAAAAAAAAACAGATGAAGCATTTTCTTGGGTTTATGATGGTCAGATCCCTTCCAGAAAACAACTACATTTGGATTTCTCTTTGTAGGCCCAAGCATGCATCCATCAGTTATTATTGCACAACACAAGGACCTTAAAATGCACCCACAAAAAAAGCAACAATAATAATCTTAAAACAGGAATTAGAATTATCTCACTACAAATCCACCGTGCTCGCTCGCTCGCTGCATCACTACCTTTTTGCCATCTTGGGTGCATCTAAAACGTTCCATACTTTCCGTTCTCTATATTACAGCCGACTAAAACATGCATCCAACTGCCCGCGGAAGTGGAGGGGGATGCAGTCAAGAGCCTCCAGCGCATGGTGTCCATTGTTCCAGTCAAAGGTCAGAGTTCAAAGACTGAATGATTAAAAAGTGCTTTACGTAGGTCAGTAGGACTTCTTTCTTCTATGATTATTACAAAGTTTGTACATTAGCATGTATCATCTGCGAAAGCAAACAGAAACAATTTAAATACCGTCGCCTTTACAAGCATTTGTGCTTTTACCCGTGTCCTCCTGTGAGTGAGGTTGAAAATACTCACCATGATACCACCATTTTGTCTTCTTTGGATTTTTGTTACATGTTCTTACATAAAAGGAGTTATCAGGCGGTCGTCTCTGCAGGAAAGAAAGACGGGCGTTTAGATTTAGCATGTAATAAGTATTTCATTTACGTGAGTCATTAGATCTGGCATCATTACAGGTTCCCTACCTTTTCTTTGCAGCTGGACAACATGCTGATAATGCTAAGACAAACTGATTGCACTGAGAGGGCTGGTGACCAATCTTCCGTTAGAATAGACAGACAGATGTGACCGTTACTATACACATGAGGGTGGACAGGTATATTCTCTCCTGTGAACATTACCTGCGACAGGGAGACAAAGAAAAGAAAAGCAAAACAGTGGCTATTAAGGTTATTCATTGAATATGTCATAATGATAAGACTAGTATGACAAGTATTTGATGCTGAAAAGATGGATGACTTTAAAGGGCTCTTTTCCATTGATGTTGCCCACTCAACCATCAGCAAAAAGCCGTGATGCGTCTTATCAAAGTTTATCAACGCTAATCAAAAGTTATGAATAATGTCAAAGCTAACACTAGCTGAGTCAATGTTAGCTGTGCTAAGTTTGGAAATAACTGAAAGGGTTAGTTTGGATTTGTTATAGAGGGGTTGTATGTTTACTCCCGTGTTCTGCAAGTTTAAAATTACTATTTTAGTGAATGGAGTCTGGTGGCGTTGAAAAGAGCTATATAACGGTTGCAGATCCCTGTCGGAAAGCGCTGTCTCACAGCGAGGTAAAACGGCTGTGGATAGGAGTAGCAGAAACACATGTTTTAGCCACCTAAAAAAAAAAAAAAAAAAAAAAGATCAATATCATTTTAAACGTCTACTAAATTTAGAATATTTTTACCACTTTGCCTTGCTATCTAACAGCCTTTTCCCAACAGAACAGGAGCCGTTACATCGCTGTCTTCAAAGCCACCAGACCATTCATAAAAACTGTAACTTTTAGACAGGCTTGAGAAAACAGCCATTTCATGCTAAAACATACATACTTTGACCAAAATTTGAATAACTGGAACATAAGGGACACATAGGGAACATTGCTGTGAAGCTAAAGAATGACATAACAATCTAAAAAATAAAAAATAAAAATGAACCCCACCCTTTAATAACTGTTTCTATATTTTACACTGAATTGAGGGCATTGTGGTGGTCAAAGACACAACTTGGGAGAGCACTTGTCTGGAAAAGTTGAGATTTCTTCGTTAATGACACAAAATAATGAGACTTGCTGTATAAGCTCAGGCTTAGCTCCCTAAAGCGACATGAGGCTCTGGGATTAGGACTGAGGGGCCGGGACGGGGTGAGAGAGGGGAAGAGAGACTGGGAGACTAAGAGACATGTTTTATTAAAAAAAAAAAGGAGACTTGTTCTATAAAAAGAACGAGGGGGTATTAGCCAGTAAAGGGCGCAAGAGCCATGGCTAAACAAAGAGATACAGGAAGTGTGATGAGAAGAGAGGAACTCAAGATTAAGGCGCTAGAGTGGAGAGAGAGGGGGGAGTCAGAGTATAATGAAGGGTAACAATGGGTGGAGGCAGTTTGGCACCAGACAGGGCCTCACAGGAGAGTGCACCAGAGGGCTGGAGGGGGGTGACAGGATGAGTGTTACAGATAGGAGCAGAAAGTAACGCTAGCATTTACTCAAAACATCAAGACGACTGATAGCGCCTTGATTACAGAAAGCTCAAATATTTACTGAAATGTCAGGCACACACAAAGCTCAGGAGGTCTGAGCACACAGGTATTGTCAGTCAGTGTTTCCCAAACTTTTTTCCAAATATCCAAACGCCAAACCGTCGAGACCCAATTCACAGCAGGCCTTATCAATAATAGAAATTATAAATTGAACTGCAAGTAAATGAACATTCCCGACCGCCTGTACTGCCATTTCCGCATCACCTCATATTTTCTTGAATAGGTAAATACACAAGAGATATACGGTATGTTTGTTAAATCAAAACGTTGCTCAATGCACATATAACTGAAAACATATGCACATTAAACACTTTATAAATGAGACCAAATCAATGCATTTAAGTGGAGTTGACAGGCTCTCAGGTGTTTTTCCTCATCAGTAAAGCAAAAAGAACGTACACTATTCTTTCATATTTGATTCAATGTTGGAAGTAGACTACAATTATCAGAGGAAAACAAACATTCAGGCTCCCTCAAGTGGCTCAAAGGTGGACTGTGGATATAAACATTAAATAAGAAATGACTGCTATAGGTAATCTAAATGTTTCCGATCTGATATTACAGCTACTCTGGTGTTGCTCACGTTTGTATCCTGCAAAGTAAATATATACGGCTGTCAATTGATCATAATATTTAATCACAATTAATCCCATTATTGTCCATGATTAATAGCAAATTAATCACACATTTTTTTTATCTGTTCAAAATGTACCTTAAAGGGAGATTTGTCAAATATTTACTACTCTTATCAACATGGAAGTGGACAAATATGCTGCTTTATGCAATAGTATGCATATTTGTATTCTTGGAATCAATTCCCAAAACAAAACAATGAAAAATACTGTCCAGAAACCCTCACAGGTGCTGCATTTGGCATAAAAAATGTGCTCAACAGGCAACAACAGCTGTCAGTGTGTCAGTGTGCTGACTGACTATGACTTGCCCCAAACTGCATGTGATTATCATGAAGTGGGCATGTCTTTAAAGGGGAGACTCGTGGGTACCCATAGAACCCATTTTCAGTCACATATCTTGAAGTCAGAGGTCAAGGGACCCCTTTGAAAATGGCCATAACAGTTTTTCCTCGCCAAAATTATTTAGCGCTAGTGTGGGACGTTATTTAACTTCTTTCTCGACAAGCTAGTACCACATGGTTGGTACCAATGGATTCCTTTTCTAGTTTGATATGATACCAGTGTCTTCACTCTAGTTTTAAGACTGAGCCTGATAAAACCTCCAAAAGACTGAGTGTGTTAAGGTATTAAAGAAATTAGTGGCGTTAATACGATTTGGAGTTAACACATTATTATCATGTAAACTTTGACAGCCCTAATAAATATTTTCACTTTAACAAGCAAGGAGCTGCCCATTTCCTTTCTGCTAAATGCTTGGGCTTCTTATTTTCCAAAGAAAGTCTACTCAGACCAAAATCAATTTCAACTCATTCATGACCAAAACAATGGGGTGCTGCATTTGGTTTCGATTGCAAAATGCAGCACCAGTAGCCAGGGATATAACTCAGAACAAAATCAGTTGTGAGTAAGGATGCATGGTGAGAAAACTAGGACAAAACAGCCATTGAAGACAGTGTTAAAAATCACAATCCAATCACATTACACAACTGAAAAAGTGTGTTGTGAGGAGCTGGACGTGGCAGCTTTTGGTTACAAATCTCCAGTTTTAACCATGTAAGAGAAATAAGCACAAGTGGAAACAGAAGCTACAAGCTGTTAATGCAAAGTTATAAACTGAGTTCCAGTGGGCCAGGACACTAGCTATGTTCCTCTAATTTTCTCAACACCTACTCATTCTCTATTTATAGGTGGCCAGGCTCCTAATGAGTGAAACAATACTGCTGAGATAAACTAATCCCCTCAACTGTGGCTTCAGTGGGAGCTCTATGCTGGTGTCTCTGTCAGTGATTCCTGGCTCCGACGGTTCCAAGCCGAGATTCATTCCACTAACAACTGCAGAGCTGATGTGTTTCATGTGATTATTGCAGGCATCCAGGCAGCCGATATATAGATGATTGTTTACACAGCTCTCCAATTGTTGATTCTCTTTGGAAAAGAGCAGCTCTGTAGACTGTACCTGCAAACTGGTGGCATATGAATCGGTTTTGGTAACCACTTTATTAGTTAAGAACTTCAGTCTTGAAAATGGATGTTGGACATTTAGTCGGGTAGGCCAACAGTATCCACACCCAGTAAAAGAGCTTCATGGTTGAAGTAGAAAGGAGTGTCTACGTCCTTGAGACAAGATAAGGTAAATGGACTGCACTTACATAGCGATTTTCAAGCTAAGAGCAAGACAAAGAGGGCTTCCCATTTACTCACATGAACACACACTCATCACTGCAGAGCAACTTGTGCTTACCTGAGGTGAATCAAAAGGATATCGACTACTAAATTTGAAAAGCAGCTGAAATTTCTCTCCTTCATACAGTGTGCCAGCTGCTCCCTCCATGTCTACAATCCACCTAAAAGACACAATATATTAAAACATGTTAATCATTTCTCTCAAATGAAGAGTAAAACACATATATACTGATTATGCAAACCATAGGTAGTGACCACTGACTGCACATAAAGATGGATGACATGACAGCTCCCTAAAAGTGAAGCCAAAGCATCTTAATCGCCCCCTGGTAGCTGGCTGCAGTAAAGGTCATAAAGCTGGCCAACTCCATGTTAACAGATGGGCCAAACAAAAAAGTCAACGTACATGTCAAATAATTTTTTTCCAAACTTTTATGTAGTTCTTATCACGCTGATGCATGTTCAACTGTTCATTTTTCTGATAAGTTTGGTTTTAATTAGTTATTCTATGCCATAAAAAGGGGTGAGACGTCATGATTGACAGCTGTGATTGACAGCTGCTCTGAGTGAAGTAGTCGGAGGCTTCACTTTTGTACAGAGGGAAGAAGTGGAGATGCGTCGCCCATCTATATATACAGTCTATAATAGTGTCCAAAATCAAAAAGAGGGTATATTTAACTTTGTTTACAGTTCAGATTGAAACAGTTTAGGCTACTGTTCATGACCTCAGAAACTGGCCCTGTCCCAAACCTGGAGGTTTGCTAGCTTTCTAAACCACTGGTATGCTCTGACTAAAAACTGGGACATGTAAAAGGTTTTGATTTAAAATGCTGTTTCAGATTTTCAGTCTGATATTTAAATTACCAAAGCATCCAGAAATTTGCAAAGACCAACTGAGAGATGAGCTAGTTGATTTTTCATGTTGTTTTATATTTTCTTAACCCTGAGACAACTTAAAGTCTGTTGCAAAACATTTTTAAGATAATGGAGCAAGAAAAACCTGAATTCCTCTTGTTAAGTCATAATATCAGGTTAACACTTCCTTTAACGACAAACCTTTACCGTGTATCGGTGGGAAAAAATGTTTTTATGAAAGACAGGTTTTTTTTTTTCAGCCATGCTAGCGGCATTGCTCTTGGGAGGGCAATGATGACGGTTCTGTCCACCACTTTGGTCCAGACTGAAATATTTTAACAACTACAGGATGGACTGCCATGAAATGTAGTAAAGACATTCATGGTGCCCAGCTGATGTATCCTAATGACTTTGGTGATTCCCTGACTTTTCATCTAGTGCCAACATCAGGTCAATTTGTCCAGTACTTTGGTTTATGATCAAATACCTGCTGAATCATTCACATCAACATCAGCTGTACTTATTTTACCAGCTAATTAGCAAATGTTAGCATGCTTGATGACGATGGAGAGCATGGCCAATGCCTAAGCTCCCCAGAGCTGCTAGCATGGCTGTACACTCACAGTCTTGTTTGCTAATGATTAATAATATGCTGTATGTTATATCCCATCATTCTAGAGTAGATTAAAACATGTACAGAATGACTTGATCACTTCTCATTACCATTAGAAAAGGATCATAAAAATGTGTGCTGCCAATGCTGCAGTAAGTGTGTAATCAAAAGCTTTTTGCCTGACTCATTCCAGTGACACTCAATATGCAGCTGGGTTATGACAGTGGTTTGATAATAATGTGATACTCTATTGATCTACTGGACAAAATCCATTTTCGCCTCTGTAGCCTGGCTACAGGACTGTGCTGACTGAGCGGGAGGGATTCAATTTCTCGCTCAAAATGGGAGATGATGGCAAACACAGAGGCTTGATCCTAAACCGCTGGGATGAAGGACAGTCTATCTGCTTAATATACCTCCATGGCCATAAACGGGCATAAAAGGCTTCACTTGCAAAAAAAAAAAAATAAAAAAATTAAAGTACAATGCAGAACATTTATAAAGAGTGCCTGTTCAGAAGAGAAGAAAAGGGAGCACTGATGGCAGCATCACAATCTCTGACCTAATTTCTTCCAGGCAAGTAGTGCAGATAGGTCACCACAGAGACTTGTGGCTGTTGTTTGCATTTATAGCCTTGTGTCTCTTTCAAATCTAGCCTCGAGCACATAATCATTCAGACCTACATTGGAGGTCACCCCTAGAAAGTCCAACGGTCAAAGAAAGGAGCTCCATTTTTCCTCAGGAAGTAAAGCTTAGAGGAAGGCAATATCGCTGTACATGATGCTGAGTTACACCTGATGCCACCCACGCTGATAACAGGCAAGGACTCCAAGGACATCATGCTCAAATTCCCTATAGCCTGGTGATCATATGATCCAGTCAACAAAAATAACACTGAGCCATTTAGTGAAAGTGGGAAAAAAACAAGTGTACAAATATGAGAGACTGCAGTGGTTGAAAGCAGGTTCCTATTTGCACTGACTCATTACATCACTATCACCCAGTTAACTGAAAGACATTACAATCTAATGAGCAGCACAGAGAGACAAAGTGTACTATAAACAAAAAGCTATAAAACTAAAAACACATGATCACGCAATCACAAGCACAGCATTGTCATGAGTGAGTTTTTTTTCCATGTTTGTTTTAAAAAAATAAGGATAACTTGTCAAGCAGGAACAGCCTATTTGTATCTTAATCCACTTGGACATCCTCGATAAAAACAGGTAAATCCCACTATTGTAAGTCACCATGACAAAAAAAAAAAAAAATAAACCCAGGCTCAACAGACCTGTCGACATCAGAGTTGAACAACAAGGCACACCCATCCACATATCATCCCCAACCTGGGATGCAGTAAACGAGGAAGCTAGCTGAACTGGTTCGTAGACTTCTCAGTCATGCAAAACACAAAACATTCATTCGTTTTGACAAAGTGATTGTTATCCAATGAGGGAGACGCCATCATTAAGTATCTTTCATTGTTGCATTACTAACCACCACAAACACATTAACATTTATTGCCTCTTTGGAAAAGTGCCTTGTAATGATTTTGGTCATGTTAAAACTTTGAAGGAGTGGACTACAACTCAATCCTTACTGCTGATCAGACACAATTCGACTACCTTGGTTAACATAATCAGGGGCGTTTAAAGGGAACACCAAAGACACCCACACAGAAAGGTCAGCTCAGCAGCCTCTATCCCTCGCTACCCTAACCCAACTCCTGCATGCCAACCGTTAAATATTTTATAAGGATGAATAGTGAGTGACACTGTGCATTAGAAACACTCTAGGAGGAGCTAGAGCTGCCTGCCAGTCATTGAAATGACCCCAATTCTTCCTCACCAGTCACTGCCAAGGCTAAAACAGCTTTGCATCTTAATACCTCCTTCCACTACTATTGCAAGTTACCATTATTGCATGTGTGGTGCCAGACATCTCCATCACACTGCCCTCTCGTAGCGATGATGAAACACTGGATTCGTGTTTATCACCAGATACAAACCTTATTCACTGACTACTGTATGCAATAGTGTCCTAATGTTTACTTTTAGGAAATGCTGCCACTTTGAATCATGGGAAATAAGAAATAATAATAATAAAAATACTTACTGCGTAATGGTGTTCTGTACACTTTTTTCGTTTAGCGTCATTCCTGGGGGTGGATCATTTTGCATGGCTAATAATTCCTTTTGTAGCCTTTTCTGTTGGGAGACAATGTTTGGGTTTCTACCACACTCAAAAATAATCAATATAGCATCAAAATAATATGCAAACCATCATAAATTACTGTAAAAAATAAATTTAGCCTATGGAAAATATTGCCCACTTGTTCCTTCATTTTTATTAAAAGATCAATAACCAAACCACTGTTAGATTCCAATGATGTTTGGAGTTATGATTGATCATTTATAGCTAGCTTTAAAGTGCTAACTCAGTTAACGCAACAGCAAAACTACACCCTGCCTGAGAGGACTTGTATTTGAACTACACAAGCCAAATCAGACGATTTGTTAAAGATGAAACGAGGCGTATTAAGCACAGCAACTGACCCAGTTCATGCGTAAATGAATTTATGAAGTTACCTCTCTGTTTTTTTGTCTTCAGATAAGGAAAAGGAAAATGAAAACCACAGCTATCTTAAGAAAGCGATGCACCTGTTCAGCTCCAGAGGAAACTAGAACTGGTCAATCTACTGCGCACCGTCTTGTTAGCTAGCTACCGTAAACGCCAGCCAAATAGCACCTAGCATTCATTTACAACGTTAGAATGAATTTCAACTTGTACCATCACAATCCTTGAATTATCATCCGCCTGTTGTTGCGATAAAAATACATCGCCAGTCCTCAATACATATCCAGGAAGCTGGTTTCTATGCTAGCCTTGCCTTGGTGCTGTTGATGATGATGCTAGTTGTATTGCTAGCAACAACCAAGCGCTAAACCGGAACAGTTCGGGGTAAATCTCATCGCTTTTACTTCACTGTTATCACTGTTTCCAACAAGTACGTGAACGTAAATGAAGTGGTCAACAAACTACAGGGAAAGACAAGACTGAAGGGCAGGTAAATTATAAATATGCGACCGCTGTCAATTGTATTCTTACCTGCATCGACGCCATGATGGAAACCCCCCTGCATCAGCGCAGAGTGGAGGAGTGTACGTCAGGCAGTCACGTGACGCGAGTTGTTTTGACAGAGGACAACAATCCGCCGACGTGCGGCGTCAGGTCACCTCTCGCTCATCTAATGTCGTCAGCTGTCCATTTAGCGGCTTTGTAACAAACTTATTAACATATAACAAATATATATATATATGTTGTGTTAAAAATCCACAAAGGTCACGTGGGTCAATGACCTCGGCTTAATGACGGATGACCTGCCTGACACCCCTGATCTAGAGTTATACTGTTAGTATAAAATATATAGATCCAAACAGCTGAATCTGAGTCATGTGTATGTTTGTGTGCTGATTTATATGCGTATTTATGTAATTGTATGAATATGGATATACTTTATTTACCAATTCTATTGTTTTTATTTCATAATTTACGTTTCATTCTGTTCTGATGTGTTTTTCCATGTGCTTTGGACTTGAAAAGTGGCCTGCAAATAGAATTATAATTATCATTATTATACTAAATATTTTTCTTTCTCGTGTTCGTCTTTTAGTTATCAGTCAGGAAAATAATCAACTGTAAGTCAGATATGAAAACACTCTGATTAAGCATATTACCGTGTAGTTGTATATTTATCTTAAATTGCACTATAGACAGATTATGCCTTTTATCATACATCTCCAGTTACACTCGACTGATGAATATGTTTATTTTTATGTTATCTAGGGCTCCCTTTTGTGAAATGTTTTGAAATCCCAAGTTATCTCCAAGAAGTATACATGTATGTTTCGTACCTTTTCATTCCCTTTTGTACAAGCAAGACTGCGTCAACCACAGGAAGTATATCAATTTATCTGTCAGCAAATTTCAGAACATTTTATTCAGCTGAACTGTAATTTGACTAAGCCTCCTAAGGTAAAATCACTCAGTGAGATGTGATATGAGCTCCCACCCGATATGGTTGACACAAGGAGCAACTTAATAAGACAGATAATTATTTAAAAGACATTCACCTTGAAAAGCTGCTGATATTTGCTTAAAGACATGTATGTTGAAAGCTATGTTTATTCAGAACTGTATGATCATATCCACCAACTTGCACAATTTGTATGATTTGACTGATCACAAGCCAATTTTTCAGTGTCTTGAGTGTAAATTATTAATGAGCACACCTGAAATATGTGTGCCACTGTATAGACCACAGATGTAGAGTGACAAACCTGCAGTTTAGTGGATTAGGTGACTAATTTGAACTTTTATGTGTTTTTTCTGTTATTGTCCATCTTTTTTTTAATCTATGTTCATTTTCATGTCAAACACTCAAGCATGTGATGTCTTTATTGTGAAGCACTTTGAGCTGCTTTTTTTGAAAGGTGCTATAAAAATAAAGATTATTATTATTAAACACCATTTGTACGTAGCTTTCTCTAACATGTAACATATACCCCTCAAACAGCCCTAAATACTTGACTGTTGATGGCCTCACAATGTACCAGCATTATTGACTACCACATCCATCTTGGAAAATCACATCAGTGGTTCACTGGAGCAGTGCAGGCTGTGTGACCTTAAAGTGTCATGTTAAATGAGATTATCGACAGTTTGCCGAAATCCATTTTCATCCAACATTTGGAATTCTGTTTGGAAGAATGTGTACTAATTAAACCTAAAAGTACCACCACATTTGAGGGGAAACTTCCTTTTAGAAAGGATACAGGGTATAATGAAATACATTGATACCTCTTCCAACTTTGTGATCTTTCATACATTTATATTATTTTACTTGGGCTAGCCCAAAATACACAATAAAAGTGCAATCTTTTCATTGTGAAAGTGGCATTTAAAGTCAGCTGTACTTCATATGGAACATGCATATCGAGGTACCAACTGGCAATAAAGTGTGCTCACCGAACAGGTCTTTATTCATCTGGAGAGGTGAGGAAACATTAATGCGGTGGGGGCACATTTCTTATCACATTCTGTGGCAACTGATGCAGCCTGCCATATCCATTTATTACATTAAAATGAATCCTTTAATACTAATAAAATTAGGACAGAACGCCAGGTGCAAAAAAAAAAAAATGGTGACATACATACTTATATTCATGTTTCATAAGTGAATGGCAAAACAATTTAAATATTCAACAAAAATCTAAAACTTTTTTTAAGCTGCAACATTATTTCAAATGTAACTTTAGCAATCCAAAAAGTTGGCAGCCATGAGCAGTTCCAGTGCGATCTCCGGAGCGATTGGGAATTCAGGTATTTCTGTGGAGCTGTTGGTGTAACGGACCTTGTAAGTGAAGTACATGCAGACCTTGGACAGGACGTGAGATGGGATCTCCCTGAAGTTCACTTCATTGGTTTCATTTTCAGCAAACTGACCTGCAGTTGGAAGGTTACAGTAGGTGTTGTGAGTTTAAAACAACGAACTTAGACATATAAAGCTGAATTAATGCAATGTAAGAAATGCACCTTTGAATATCCTATCCTGGAAGTAGCTATCGAACAGAGTAATTCTGCAAGATGCTACCCACAAACATAAAAAGCCACAAAATATTTAATATGTGGTAACAAAACTGTTGTATGGAGGGAGCATAGTGCCACCAACTGGACATGTGGAATTACCTTGACTAAATAATCAATACCTTAAATATGATCTTAAACTAGCAGACAAGCAAGCAAAGCATCACCACTGTACACATTTCCTATACAACCGTATAGGATGCAGGCCAGTAGTGTGGTTGCACTTAATAGAATGAACATATGGTTGAGCAACTACACTGTGATCCCATTATGTGATACTGTATATTTTACAGGCTGACAAATGAGTGAAAATGGTTATAGGGCTGCAACTAACGGTTATTTTCATTGTTGACTAACCTGTCAATAATTTTCTTGATTAATCGATTAGTTATTTGGTCCATAAAATGTCAGAAAATTCTGAACAATGTTGGTCAGTGTTTCCCAAACCTCAAGATGACATCCTCAAATGTCTTGTCAAAGATATTCAGTTTACTCTCATGGTGGAGTAAAGACAGCAGTAAATATTCACATTTAAGAAGCTTGAATGAGATAATTTGGGCTTTTTTTCCTCAAAAAAATACTCAAACTGATTTAGTAATTATCAAAATAGTTGGTGATTGATTAATAGTGGACTACTAATCTATTAATTGTTTCAGCTCTTAATGTTTGTATAGTAAAACCCTGTTCATAACATGTTTAACAAGGGGGGTAAGCTACTACCAAGTATGCTACCGGCTAAGCCACGTGGTAACAAACAAAACTTGAACTTGATTAAGAGAGTGGACCTTTCAGTGTTTTTGCAGACTGTGTACACTGGGATCAGTAAAGATTACAGTATATTTTAGCTACTTTTAGATGCCCAGTAAAAATAATCTCAGGTTGCTCAACTCCACAGGACATAAGGTTTCCTGGACCTTAAGACAGTACTGCCTGTAAACACCCAGGCAAACTTTTGTTCAACAGTACCATCAAAACTGTAATAATGTTCAGTGTTGCATCTACAGTTTATGGTTAAGTCATATCTATCTGCGCAGCACTGATGACTGACACAACTTTTCAAAGCCTCCCTTTCATTAAACTCTTGGAGGAACAACCATTTAGCAAATCTTAGCATGAATGACAGCTAAAATGTCAATCACAATTGACATCATGATGGTAAAGCATACGCTTTCATGTGAAGTAAGCAATTTTATAAAACATCTTCAATTTCAGACATAGTCCACTGGGACAAAATGAAGTATTCCACAGGCATATTCCACCTTCTTGTTACTAATGGGTGCCTTGTTTTGCACTTTGTATGTATGTAACTCCAGAAAACATGTTAATAGGTTAAAAACAATGACAGGAATCAGCAGCAGTCTGGATAGAAAACACCATGCGCTAATCCCCCACTTACTTCTTACAGCTCCTAAAATATTGACACATTATTGACTCAACTTATTTCAGTTCAAACTGGACTTGTTTATCTTAGTACCACTGAATGTGCAGAGGATTTTATGTATTTGTTACACATGGTGGATTTTTACTGGTTTACCAGGTCTAAAATAGAGATGTAATGGTACACCAGTGTTGAAGTATGAAGATCGACAGTTACCATACTGTGTACAATTGTGTGTGACCTAAGTGAGTGTGTGTAAGCCTACCTACAGTATATGTTAATAATGATAAAACATTATCTTAAAGGCTCACAGCTAATGTTACTTTTCATTTAGTAACTAATTTAACATGCTATAGTGCTCTTAACATGTAAATTAACATGCTTCAGTTATAAAACATATATAAAACATGGTCACACACTTGTCAGATTTATAATTCTGCATTACTATAATTCTGCTCTCATTCCTTTAATGGTCATTGTAACTGATAATAATAATACTAATAATAGTGACATTTTCTGAGGTTAACCTACTGTGAAAATCTCATACCATTACAACCCTACTCTAAAAGTATTTCAGTTTAAGTAAAGGACCTTTAGTTAGTCCATACGCATTTGTGTGCTAACATGAGGAGAACATACAGCTGTTTGCTATACATTGATTAATTTAAGAAGAAGAAGAAGAAGAAGATATTCCTTTATTTGTCCCACAATGGGGAAATTCAATTTCCCCAAATTTTCAATTTGACTGAAACCTCACCTGGTCCGCTTAACATGGCTTTGATAGTCCCAGATGTCAGGGCGTGTTCTCTTTTCACAATAAATTCATGACCATCTGAAGAGATCAGCTTCACATACATGGCATCTGGCCCTTCACAGCCGCCGTAGGTTCTCTCTTCACCGTCTGTGAAGCAGCACAACAGATACTGACAACCTCAAACAGGTGGAAGCCAAAAGCCACACACATTTAACCAGCTGGAATAACAGTAGTGACCTCCTCTGATGTGAACAGACATTTGGCATATTGGCAAACGTGACAACCTTATGATTTTCTGGTAAAGTATTAGATGATATGAATCCGTTAAATACTCACCCATCCTGTTCCGGAAAATATGTTTACCCTGAAGGAGATCATAGAATTAAAGTTACAAAACATCGCTGATATGAACGACACCAAATCCCTCAAACATTCAGTATAAAGTCGCCTAGGCTGGAAATTGACTACACTGATGCTATGCAAAATAATTACTCTAATGTTAAGGTTGCCGCCAGCTAGGCCTTACGCTTTTTTTGTGAAGTTATAGCGTCAGATCCCACAAATAGAATAGCTACCAGTAATGTACAACAATGATACATGGCTGTCGTTAAAATAAATCAGAATAACCACAACTGTAATGTGTCTGCTCTACTGTACTTTAAAACTGCATTAGTGTTAGTTGCGATTTCTTTCTCTATCCTGTTTTCAAGCGACAGCTGGTACCGTCAGCGTTAGCTAGCATTAGCTAGCAAGCTAACGCATTGCCAAACGACCGATAATGTTGTAATTTCTTTGTTTACGGCTTAAAGTTCACACCGGATAAACAGCCCGAGACGCACCAACATACAACAACTCGTAATCACAAGCACAACACAGTTTCTTACCACTCTGTAACAGAAGAAGTGGAGTGGAGGATTGTGTGCCAGCTAACGTTAGCCACCAGGCTGTTGATACCCGGAACTAGTTTGTATGAACACCCGACCCGTCCGCGAGAAATGTCTTCCGTAGAATTTGACAACGAGGAGAGAAACGATCCGCTGCCGTCAACATCCTGCTCGTCGCAAAAATGTCTGTTTCAAAATGAAATTCCAGTTAACGTCCATTTTCCGTTTCCCAAGGAGAAAACTTTGTTTTGTTAAATAAAATTATATCTGTTGTAATCACAAAATGTGCATGTAAAAATGTAAATATATTCTGGATAATGAACATTTACACATCGTCATTAGATAATAAGTTTTGATAAGATAAGTGGAATAAGGATGACAATTTTTGATTTTAATAACGAGCTGAGATGACATGTCAAATTTACACTGGTGTACAGGCCATCCATGAAGAGATGAGATTGTCCTGTTGAACCTATGGGGGGCGTCTGTGTTTCAGGTTACTCTTCCTGACTGTCTCCACTAGTTGTGATGGGCAAGAGCAGGTGCTGATTGGACATGACAGAGACATTTTGCAGGGCCATAAATCTGGATTCAAGACAGAATGAGAGGGGGAGAGAGGTGGAGAGAAAGAGAGAGGCATATAGGCTACTCTCCAAAGTCCAGTTTGTAGAAACCACTGTACATTATTTTGATTACAAAAGTAAGAGTATTCACTTGTGTGAATAGTGTTATAATTTGCTGGGCCACCCAGAAAACCCACGTTTTCTAATTAAGTTTGTCATTTGTACCAAGAGACAGCCATTACAGCTCATGAAGTCTCTTCTGACAGGTAAAGGGGTGTCTGCCATCGATCAGAGACACCTGAGACGCAGGCACATACTGTAGTCACGGTCAGGTTCAGAATGTGACTTTGCCGTGATCCTGCCTGGCGCTCTGTCATGCAAGAAAAGTGATGACTGGTGAAATCGGAGGCTTCCATATGGACGAAGAGTTATCTGAGCTGTGACATTAAGGGTAGTCTACTGAGCGTGCCTGTAAATCGTGCCGTTTGACCGTTTGAGATGCTTTCTGAGGAAGTAAAATGCTCCTCATGTTGTTCCACAGATATTAAGGGTCTGCAACTGGTGGGACGAAGGAGACCATTTTTCCAGAGTTGTTCCACATTGTTACAACAGATGTCAATGGTGACTTCTGCAAGGGTGACACCTGACCTGATATTTGTCTTACAGTAATACCAGGCTTAGCTATGCTGTCAGTTTGTGTTCCAGAAAGTTCCAGTAGCCTCCTGCCTGTCGACTGCCCATGTTCCCTGTTGACCCTCTCTCTCTCTCTCTCTCTCTCTCTCACACACACACATACACTCACACACACAACCAAAAACAATCACTGACCTTCCTGTCCCCCATTACACCATTAGTGCTGATGATCAGAGCGGGCGGGTGGCGGCAACCGCTTTGATGTCTCTCTGATACAACTCACCACGCTGCAGCTGCTCTCAGCTCTATTTTGGGGAGGCTGCTGTGGGCCCTTAGAACAGGGCTTCCTTAACACACATACACACACACACACACACACACACACACACACACACACACACACACACACACACACACACACACACACACACACACACACACACACACACACACAAACACACACGCACACACAAACACAAACACACACACAATACATTCAAACACCCTTATTGAGCCAAGTGATATCATCCACCCCTTTAACACATCAACTGTAACCTGCACTCTCTCAGACCACGCTTTCTTGCACACTCAGGCCATTCTGGAAATGGTGGGACGCAGCTAACTTGCTAGAAAAGGCACCTGTCCATCTTTATGCTTGATTAAGGTGCCACATTCAACATTGTTTACATTCTTATAGGCTTGCAAACGTGCACATACAATGATGTTCACTTGGTTAATAGTTGTTAGTGCAGGACTAAAACCTTTGGCAAGGCGACTTTTAGCCATTATGCTCCAAGCCACAGTCTGCCTGAGGCTCTGAAAGCTGTTAGAAGTGTTTAAATCTTTAAACATAACTTTAAATCTACCTATTCAGCCAGGCCTTTAATTGAGACTGGTTATTATTTCATTGTATTTAAGTTGAAAAAAAAAATCCATTGTATTATTATTTTATGAATCACTCATTTTATTGTATTTAAGTTAAAAAAACATTCAATTTCATTATTATTTTATTAATCACTTATTTTATTGTATTGAAGTTGAAAAAAATCAATTTTATTATTGTTTTTAATCATATTCTATTGTATTTAAGTTGTAATTTTATTAATATAGCTTTTACTTCCCGGTATTTTACATTTTGCATCCATTAGTCTGAAATTATTAAATTGCTGAATTGTTTTGTCTTTTCTGTAGTTTTCATGGTCCGCACTAGTTAAGTCTTAGCTTTGGCATGCCAGTCTGTGAAGCACTTTGAACTACACTAACCTCTATGAAAGGTGCTATAAAAATAAAATGTGATTGATTGATTAAAAGTTACGTTAAAGGTGGATATGGTACAGTAGGTAAGTAGACCTTATAATACTTTGACTAGCATGCCTCATTTTCCACTCCTTAATACCACCAGTTTCATTATGAGTCAGTCAAATGTCAATACACAGGATCATTTATGAAGAGTACAATAGCTTGGTTGAAGATGCCCTGAATGAAACCAGGTCAGAATTTTAGTCATGATAGGGAGAGATGGGGGAGGAATGTCTTTGGGCATTTCTTCTCTGAAAAGAGGGTTGAGGCTTGTCACAATGAATTTGAGGGTGCTGCCCCTTTTGCCTGCAGCGAGTCACAGTGCCCTGCAATTCTCATGTTGCTCCTAATCTCATGAACCTTCAGCAATCCATGGCAAGTCACAAACAATCATGTCTCACTGGATGAAACGTTAAATGAGTATGTGTTATGATACGTATTTATTTCAATACTGTTAAGAGAGCTCTGTCTTTATTTTACATAATAGCATTTGGTTCATGTGCCATCATCACACAAGAAAATCCTAGTAATTATAATGTGTCATGATATGAAAGAAAGACATATTAGGGTTTATTGCATGATTTCAAGCGCAGATTTGCTGAAGCGTATTGGCTCTCGTTGCTATCACAACACCACATACAGTAATATTACTTGGCGAGAGTTTGAACACTGACTCACACGGCACACACACATCTGTCGTGCGATTCTTGGATGGACACAATGTCTGGCAAATTGTTAAATCATTTAGTTATTCAGGAATCATATTAAACATGGATGGTTGACACAAAAGTGCTCACACAATGACGACTCAACGTAATTTTGAATTAATGAAGGTTATTTTGAATTAACTTCACTTTAATTCACACCTGAAAAACGTTATACTCTTTCAGCATATACCCAAAAACAGTGGTGGAGTCTTCTAATTGTGTGTTTCTCAGATAAATAAATGCACAGGTAGCAGAGCTGTTTACCAAACAGAAATAGAGTCAAAGAGAAAAGAGGCTTTTGTGTATTTTATTAAAAATATTTCGGAAAATTACAGCTACAGCTACAGCATCGGCAACACTAACACAATGCACTCTGAGTCACCGAAGTAACATTATTATGATCGTCATGAACAGGGCACCCGCAATACAATAAATATTCAAAGCCACCAACTTATGCAACCATTAAGACAAAGTGGATTGCTCATAATAAATGAGTCACAAGCAGAGAATGATGCATAGGAAAAACATCTTCTAAAATCAGAAAATGACCTTTTGCATGTTTGTTTTCTATAAAACACCGTTAGTTTATTGCCCCTACGCCACACAGCATGAAGGCTTCAAATGGCATAACAGACAGATAAGTGGACGTGACAACCATTTACTTTCAGTAGCTGGAGGCTAATGCACTGTGTTGAGGCCTGTTGAACTATAATGACTCACCCTACAGACAACTATGATAAAACCCTCATACCTCATATGTCGTTAAATAAACAGGACATAATGAGACGTGTCTTATAAATATTATGTGGGAACATAAGCATACTGCAAAAAAAGAAAGTGCTGCGTGTTTACTTTGTAATCATTTACTTTAGATGACAGAGTGATAGCTTTATGGTTTTGTGACAGATGAAGTGATGCTAAGCTAAGCTAGCTATGCAAGGCATGGAAAGGGGATCTGCTTAATATGATGTCTGATGAGCAACAGTTTTTGAAAAAAAAAAAAAAAAAAAACGCCAGGCAGCGATATCCTCTCACTGCTTACAAGCCTTAATCCAATTTTAGAAGCACGAGCAAGTTGCGTTGTTAGTCAGAAGGAGGAGGCTTGGTCTGAGTTAAATATACACATGAGAATCTCTTGCTTTCATCTTAGTGGTATATTCCAGACTTGTCTACTTTATACTGTATGTCTGAGCCAATCCTTACAGACACAGATACGTACAGCTATGTTATACTATCTTTTAATGCAGTATAGCAGTTAAATATGTTGTCAAATACATTGGTAAAAACTAAAAATGTCCTTACATCTGCTTATAACTTGTTACAAGCACATTCATTTATTGTTAATACTGCTTTAAATGTGTAATGTGTAAGATCTAACTATAATTTTAGACATTATCAACAGAATGTGAAGAGGTTACAGTGTTGATGTTATGCCAAAGACGTCACTCTAATGTGTTGCAGAGATATCAAGTAAAATTAGCATGCTAACCAACTAACCCCGACCCATCCTATTTTGTAATACCACTTGAATTTTGTGAATTTTTGCCCTGTTGTTAGTTAGTAATTGGCTTTTATTTTATAACTAATGGTTGTAAATTTAGATTGTGTAGACCCAGTAGTAGAGGTGAAAAGCTGACCTCTGTTTCTTTAGAGCAGATGGCTAAGTATTCTACATTGCACCTTTAAAATGTTAAATAAAGGGTTAATTAAAAGGGTTATTTTTTATTTTATTTATTGAACTAGATTGGCTGAAAAAAATTAGAATGTCACCTTTTAAGAGACTGTCATCTGTTAAATATTTTATCAACAAGCATTGAAAATAACAAATTCAGTGGACAGTTATTACGGTGTCCAGACTGGTCAGTAATATGGAGGACTAAAAGTATTATGGAAATTTTTAAGCATTTAATTGATTGATATTGTCCAGTTAGGACAATAAAAAACAGGAATTGATCAAATATATTCCAAATGAATAAATTAGTTTAACTAATCTAAAAGGGTCTAAATGAAACACTTTGATAACTGATAATTCAAATGAAAAGAAAAAAAATATTAAAAGAATTTACAAATGATCATATTCTACTAATGAATAAATCAAATTAAAAAGATGTTTATAAAAACATTAAAACAATCAATGACAATTTCTGTGACGCCTTTGGCTAATCAAGAGACAAGCAGGAAGCAGGAAGCTTTTAACAAACCAAGGTGCAGCGCAACCAAACTAAAATACATGTCAAATACATGCCAGGTTCGGGTTGGCACGCATCAGTCCTGCTGCCGTGAATTCACATGGAGTCTGTTCCCCGTAGAGTCGACAGTACATCCGCCATTGCTGAATATAAACAAGATGACTGTAGATTCTCCACTCTGGTCAGGATCTTAGCTGTCACTGGAATTTGTTAAATGGCCTCTACGAAGGTAGAATACGCTTATAAGGTTTTGGTTTATATTCGTCCAGGACTACTTGAGCAACCAAATCTTGTCCAGCATGCTGTGCCATATCAGAATAGTAACAGAGATATTCTATACTATTACTGACAACTTCGGCTTCACACAGGAGGTTTTACGTACCAGGATTTAACACTCTTCTGGATATTCATTCAGAGGCAAGGTCTGAACCATAATTGTCAGTAGCAATAATGACTCCCGATATTCTTACCTGTGAGACAAAGTAAACAAATGCAACTATGATAAAGAAATAGATAGAAATGTGTTAGGACCTCAAATCTAATGGGAGCCCAATCGTCTCCAAAATTTGCACCCTGAAGCAGGGTGAGATGAAAAAACTTTTTGCAGTGTTTGCCAGCGTTAGGGCAGAGGGCGCAGCAAGTGCAAGACATGGCGCTGCTGATTCCAGACAGGTGCCATTGCTGGTGTAATACTACACTAATCCAAGGCTGATCAGCAGTGGAAACAGTACAATCTGACCTGAGACAAACTGGGGCACCTGCCCGCACTCGCACATCGCTAATGCGAGACCCCGACAAAGACACTTTGATTTCATGCCTACTCTTTTCCCCCCGGATCTCATTATGAGAAGGTCATCATGAGGCCACCATTGCTGGGAGGCTAGAGGCGACGAACCTTGGCGGTACATAGAAGTGAACATGGGACTGGAATTGAAAGCATGCTTATAAGACAAGTGGGAATCCCTGCATCCATCAATTCAAATCCATCTATAGATTTTTTGCATAGTATACTTTGTGCTGTATTGTGTCTTTCAGCAGTATCAAAAACATCAGATAGAAGCCAAATGTAGTTTAACAAGGCATAACATCTTTATTGTTATACACATAACTTCATCTCCAAAGACTTTGCACAAATCAGTGGGGTCACATGAACCTTGAGATATCAAAAGTCTCCCGCAGTTCCTCATCATATCCTAAAATACTCAAACAAGTACATCTGCCTTTCACATCCCCAAATGGTACATACAGTACAACCAATTAGAAATAAAGTATTTTTTTTCTCCACTGTCAAACATTATCATATGTGCATTACATTACCAATTACAAACAAGTTATATTCATTGTCAAAATACAGGTGTGCAAATTGTTAGAAAAATACCAACTCATATACCAGATTCTGGATTGTGCTCTGTAAAAATCCTTACAAATAGTATATAATAATCTATATATAAATGACTCCAACATGCAATGTTGCATTTCAAAAAATATCCCATAAACAGGCTGTTCTGTTAAACCCTCCGAAACGCCGGTCTTCACCATGCTCGCGTGAAGACAGTTAAAACAAGAAAAGAGGGTGTAGCAAAGAAAGGGTTATTTAATGCTCACATTTGTCATATAACAACATTTTTTAATAATCTACTGTCTTGGTCTGCTTTTATTGTCTATTCCACAATTTGAATATGTTTAAATAGTTAAATAGTGGACAGTTTGCAAACATCCAACAGACTGAAGCATTCTCCAGATGCAACGTGCTGCTCATTGTGTAACAGAACTTCAAAAGTGAATTGCAGAAAAGAAAACCTAGCCGTATTAAAGCCCTTTTTTATGATGACCAATGTTCACAAACACATCAGTTGTACATTGAATAAATACTTAACCTCGGTAGTGATGACAGTAAATGCCAACCACATAAATAACCACTTCTAAATCAAAGAAACTCATGCCATACCTGCAACAAAGACTACAAACAGCTACGATGAGTAAAGCATGACTCAGGCGATGACAACAGTCAAAGTATCCCCCACACAACAAAGTTAAGACAAGGATGGCATCTCTTCCCCTCCCCCCTTCCTCATCTTTATCTGAGGTAAACAGTAGTACTGTTAAAGACTTTTAAAGGCATCTCTCCTTCTCCTTGGTGCCACATTCCCCATGGCCTCAACCTGAATAAATTCAACTTCCACTGTCCACAAGCACGCAAGCACTGCTGGGCCTTCAGGAGCAGCTGCGTGAACTGCGTCTTTGCATTTTTAGTGGTATACTGAAACATTGGAAGCAAAGAACAGGATGAAGGAAGTCAAGCATTGACATGTGCAATGAAATTATTTTCCTTCCGATTTCATAAATAACATAAGACATTTGTTACTTCACTCTCACAGAGCTAGGTAGCTTTAAAAGTGTGAACCTCCTTCCTAAACATGATGCCGGCTGTTAAGCAACAACCTCTCCCAAAACCAGTCGATTCAAATTCTGAGAGTCTGACAAAATAAATGAAACATAGGATTTTTATAAAGGTAACCCCTATCCCGCCTTTTTTGGCAAAATATACTATAAGCTTTTCTTTGAAAAAAAAACCAAACATATTGCACTTTCAATGACATGAACGTGTAATGTCAAATTACAACTCAATTGTTTGAAATGAGTAGAATTTCAAAATAAAAAGGGAAAACTTCCAAAATAAAAAGGGAAAACAAATGTATTTACTCATTTTAAGAGGAGAAGAAATTTCCTTTTCAACTACAAGCAGGTAACCAACATTCAGAGAACGACGATGAACAAAAAATAAAACAGAAAACAAACAAAATGTTAAAATTGTACCATGCACGGGGAGTGTTTCAGAGCAGTGTATCCTGGGTTACAATGGATGGAGCTCGAGAAAGCTGCGGCGATGATTGGGTAAACAGAGTAAGACTGGCTAGTGACCGTGCTAGCACTGACTGCTGCTGGCAACGGCCGTGCCCAGTTTCCTGTGTGCCAGAGTGGTGTGAACCCCAGGAAACACTCCGTACACCCGAGTACGCTCCCGCTGCGACTGTTCTCCCTCCCCTCCCCGGCCGCCGGGCTCACATCTCTCCATCAAAACGTCAGATGGCAAAATAGAAAGGCAGCTGTTTGCTCCCGTCATCTAAAAGTGCATCTCCACACTCTTCCAGCAAAGTCCGTCAGCCCGCCGCTGTCTCTGCCAAGGCAGCGGGCTATAGAGACCAGTGCTTGGATCAGCACACGTGTGGGTTTCAATTACTTCTTTTTTCAGACTGTGTATGTTTGGTTGCATTTTTAAACTTTTTTTTTTACATATCTCACTAGACATAACATTTCATCTCAGCTTTCAGAGAAGCCAAAGGAGTGCTAATTCACAGGGCTGGGCCGAAAGAAGGCCCATGACAGGTTGGTGGTAACGATGCCGTCCTCCCGATTCTCTTCGGCGCCGCGCTGATTCCTAAACACCTACGGCCACCCCTGTGTCTCACTGGCGCCATTTTCATTTTTCAAGGCCGGCGATACAACTGTGCCGGTTGCCATGGTTTTGCTGCAACATAAAACAGTTTGCTTGGATTTAATTGGCTGCTTGTCACATTTCAGACACACATTATGGCACACACAAGACATGGTGTCGAAAAGCCATATTCATCTTAATTCATCTACTCCTTATTCATTTTTGTCTAAGAAAATAAATGAACTTACCTGAGAAACAGCATTATCATGTCAGAAAATGGACAAATATAATTGCAAGGCCAATATTCAGCAGCATTACCATAGCAACAAGGATTGAGTTAGGACCCTGCAAAAAATTACATTATAATAAAGATCAGATATCACATAATTATCTACAACAACAAATAAATGATGTGCACTGACCATCTTCACATAACAAAGATATTAAGAACCATTTGAATAAAAACATATAGGCAGTATTAAAGCAATAGTTGTATTTTGGGAAATACGCTCATTTGCTTTCTTGCCAAAGTTAGATGAGAAAACTGATACCAGTCTCATGTCTGTATGGTAGATAGCTACAGTCATCAGCCAGTTAGCTTAGCTTAGCACAAAGACTGGAAACAGGGGGGAACCCCTAGCCTGGCTCTATCCAAATGCTAAGTGAACCGGATGCTGTTTGCAGCGTCATATTTTCCATAAAGAATGATATATCAATCTTCTCATCTAATTCTCAGCAAGACGGCAAATATTGCATATTTCCCAAAATGTAAAACTATTCCTTCAAAAACACCTTTTCCCTATCCTACCACTGATACTTACCGTTTCTTCCATGCTTTCTGCGATCTCCATACTGGCTTTCTTTGTGTCTGCGAGGCTCTTTGGCTTTAAGGAATCCTGCTTCCTGAGTTTTGGGTCGCTCTTACTATCCCGTATGGACGCTGGCTTAAGAGTGGGGATACTATAGGATTTAGGGGGTTGCGGGGGCATACGTGCCAGGTCCAGGATACTAGGCTCTTCTTCTATATCCTCCTCAGGGTCCGGAGGTGGTTGGACCCTTGTAGGGGCCTTGACATAGTAACTGTGGTACTCGGTGTGGAGCTCGCCGTTGACTGGAACTGCAGGAGGCTGTGGAGGAGGAGGAGCAGATGCCGCGGTAGGCTGTTGAATTTTGGCGGGTTTAGGCGGAGCCTCGACATGTGCATTAGAACCTTTGGGGCCATCAGTAACGGATGGCTTCTCCTCTTTGCTCAGCTTTCTATTAGACCGCTCATCCTTGCTGGTCTTATGACTGGACTTCTCTTCTTTGCTCAGCTTGCGGGAGGGCTTTTCCTCTTTGCTGGTTTTGCGGCTGGTGCTGTTGGCGAGCTGACCTTTCTTCTTGCTGGAGTGAGGCGAAGGGGGAGGCGTGGCTACAGGGCTGGTTGCAGGGGACCGGGGAGGAGTGGTACCTTTGCGGTAGAAGTGAGGAGAATCTCTCGGGGAGTTGTTCTTTTCAACAGGGACCTCTTTAATCTCCACGGGCTCCTTCAGTGGTTGTTTTAAATAGTCAGGTCCTGCAGAGGTGAGAGAGGTTACACATTAACATGAAACTTCTGCAGCTCTTAATTTGCTATTCATCCTGACTGACTGGAGAGTTCCACCGGTAGCTAGCTTTAAATCAGAGCTAGCCCTAGGCACATCTGAACTTTCAATTAAAATATTCATGAATCAACATTATATATGCAATCATTCTGCAAGGACTGGGGGAGACAGGGGAAAAAAGACTGATTAATGCAGGGTCACAAACACCATTTCACAAAGGAAGCCTCCTCTGCAGGCTCATCTTTCTCATCAGCCATTCTCTTTTATCAGTATGTTGTGTTCCTGGAAAGGCCCTTGTCACATCACTTCTCAGCATCCAACCAACACGGCTGTGCAGATAAAAAGCAATAAGGTGCTGTGATGCCTCTTTTTTGTCTGGGAAAGCTCATACAGTTGGAGTTTATGAACTGATGTCCTGGGTTACTGGACACAGATAGTCTAATGATACTAAATGCACACTCCTCTTCATATACTATGGTTTGTATTTCCATTAAGGACATTACATCCTCTAATGTGTGGACAAAAGGGCCTGCATCTGAATATAAATGCCTTTTTGCATGCGAGAAAAATGACACTTTATCTGTCCCTTTGTTCTGCTCTGAATTAATATTTATCAGAGACATCGGGCTCTTTGTTTGCCTGTTTTTTTTCTCACTTCGCCTAAATTAGACGGTGTCAAAGTGACTAAGAGAGGGACAATGCTGCTTTGTTTGAAGCGCATCAGATGGTATGAGAAGAGAAGGATCCTCCGCATCCCATATAGCCAATTTGAAATAGAGAGAAATAAATCTAGAAATTATACAGACTAATCTAGAAATTATACAGACAGATTTGATATTTTTAAGCAGAAAAAAAGACTGTTTTGCTTGTTTTTCCACTCCTAGTCACCCCACCAGATACCATATAGTGAGTCAGTGTGAGATGATGTGATTCTAATGTTGGTACGTTCAGAATTATTGCATTTAAAAATGGGATAATCTCAGAGATCAATCAAAAGCATTTACGAGATGCCTTATATTGCATGCCATCGATTAAAGAGGAACTACCATGCGTTTGTGCTTTTTCTCTTTCCTATAGTGTGTTATATAGTTTTTTTTTTTTTGTGCATGTAAAAGGTCAAAGGCAAAGTCCACACTAAACAGAGCCTGAAATGCCTTTATTTGCCCTTGGGACAGGAGCTCAAACAGCATTTCAGACAGATGGTGAAAAGAGGTGCTGCAGCACATAATAAAGCATTTTCTGAAAATTACAGCATGCAAACATGTTCTCATAGAAACCAAAATAGAAATATGCACCTGAAAATAAGCATAATTGGTCCTCTTTACGTTTGTGCCTTGTATTTCAAAGGAAAATAATTCATATTGTTTTAGATTTGACTCTCATAACCTCCAGGAACAATTGTGTAAACATCAAATCCAGAAGGGAACAAGTGTATCCAATCCATATTAGTGTAAACAGCCTTATCGCAGAATCTTTTGGGCCCTGGTACTCATAAGCCCAAAGTATTTTTCAGCCGCATGGCATTCCCAATTTGTTTCATAACCGCCACACGAATAAGACCCACTACAAAGAGACTGGGGGGACATTTGAACATCTGCAGGGCTTAATATATCTGCAAGCTTAATTTCACACCATAACTCAATAAGAGTTAGGGTTTCGTGGGCGGGCCTGAGCAGTTTCCCTCTGTTTGGGGACAGATTCCTGCGGGGGGTTACAGGCATTTTCTGAATGGTTCTCGGCACTAAAATGACTCCCAGACTCACACTCGCATAGAAGTGCAACACAGGCAGTCATTAAGAATGACTTCCACCACACCCCCGAAGCCATGCTGGAGTCCAAAATATGCTGATCAATACTTTTTTGTGCATGTTTCAACACTAGAAAGCTGCTGAAGACCCTTTTTTACGTTGATTATTTACTAGTTACTTTAGCATGTTGTAGATCTTGTTGGGATGACTGAGGAAGATTTATTAGATGTACTCTACCAAGGAATCCTGCCAGGTCAGCTGGAACATGTACTGGGACTCAATTACTCAAATGCCCTGGTGTTCCTTTCATCTGAGCATTGATCAGCTGGGCTGAGTCTGCAGCCTTCCAAAGAGGGTCATTAAAATGGGCCACGGTATTAGTCATGAACGAGACAAAATATGCAACACACTAAGCACAAATAACAATATTAATGACTTATCACAGGATTTTTTTCTGCAAATTTACCATATGTGCATTTTCTTCTTTTTAATGAAACTTTTCTATTTCAACTATTATGTGTACTGTTATACTCAATCCAGTCACCCATTATACACAACCCGATTGGTCGTCCGCTATACTCGTCCCGGTCGGTCACTACACTCACCTGGTCAAACTACATCTATTTCAGCAGCTCATTGAAGGGTCCGACAGGCTCCATTGTCTCCTTAGAATTGCTTTATCACCAGAGAAAAACTAAATATGGAAACTGTGTCTCACTGTGTGGGACATTTGTATAGTTGAATAAACAGCACCATCATCTGTCAAAATGCCACGTTAACGCTCATCCTACCAACCTATTCAACATACAAGGACTACCAACAAACAACAAATTGATTGAGATTGAGATTCCCAATGATAGAATAAACCTGTGAGATATGACAAAAAGTGGACCTCCAGGGTCTGCAGGGACCCCAGTTGGTGGGATGAGGGTTAAGCTGTGGTTGCTTCATGTTAATCCACTGCACATTTTCTGCTCCAGTGCACTCTTGGCAAAACACACACACACACACACACACACACACACACACACACACACACACACACACACACACACACACACAAACACACACGATCACATACTCTAACAAAACACAATGGATCGGCTGATTAAGACCCAGCCTAACCTCTACTGACCTGAATATGAGATGAACAACAGCCTCAGTATGAGTGTGCATACATGGATGTGTGTATATGGGGGGGTGATAAACCCCCAGAGTTGAGGAAATAATCTATTTCTATTTGAATGTTGTTTTTCATGACAATCAACACACATATTATAGAGCAGCAGCCTGAACACTGACCCAAGGCTGCTGCTACTATGAATGATACCTTTACATCTTTGTCAGATGTACAGAGCAGCCAACAGGGACAGAAATATACATTTCCAGCAGAAAATTGTTTGCTTAAGTGTTTCAGTTGTGTCTATATGTCAAACATAATAGCATGTCTTCTGAGTGGTAGTGGAGGGCATTTTCCTGGTTTGTGTTCTCAGCTTATGATGCATTTGGTTATTTTTTATGCTATTCACATACATGAATTAGTCTGTTCTGTGGGTTGTGATCTCAGCATGTTCTCTACACAGTTATATTTATATTCATGACTCAATTTGTAGCTTTTTAGATTATCTTCCTTCCTCCTACTCGCACTGGCAGATGGGCAGGGGGAGCCGTCATTGTTATAGGGTGTACATACACACTAGTATCCTCATTATAAGGCTCAAAACTGGGCATGCGAACGCACTCACTTACATTTGCATTCATACACACATGCAAATAAAGTGTGCCCCTTTGTTTGTGGCTACTGGCTGGGTGTAATCTCTGTCTTCCTGTGCTTTGTTTGTAAATGGCCACATGCACAGAAGAACATGGAAGGCCTCAGGTTCACATGGACTGACATGTGACTGGTGGAGACGGTGCACTGGAAGACACTGCACGACCAGAGTCAAATCTGGACGAGGAAACAAACAGACTTCATGGATCTAAATACATCTCAATATCTGGGAACCATTTACAAAACAAATGTTTGATGCATGTTACCTGGAAGTTTTCAAACAATTCTGATCCACTTTTTTTCCAAAAAACTTCAAACTGAAATTAATTTGGAAAAAGATCAGATCTGTGGTATCTTCAATAACTCGGTAACACTTTATAATAACCATCATTAATAATGGTAAATCGATAGTTAATTAAACTTCAGTTAATAGTTATTTTACTATTAACAAAGACATAATTAAAAATGATTAATTGATGTTATTTTAAGCGTTTATTGTTGACTACATTATACAATTTTCTATAGTATATCAAGTATTTGCTAATGATCACCAAATAAATTGTAAACCTTTAAGAAACTGCTTGTACAAAAAAACATAAATATTACAGATGAACAGATATTTGTTAATGGTTAATAACTGGTTTGTCTATAAACATTATTTGGATAGTTCTTATAAAGTTGTAACTGGTGATTATAATACCTTGTAAAATGGTTAATTTGTGGTGAAGCATCTGTAAAAATATTCAGATGGATAGTTAACACTTTGCCAATGGTTAATAATCAGTTTCTGGCCCATCTGTCAATGTAATTTTATAGATGTTTTACAAATCATTTCTTAACTGTTTTCAAATCATTTGGTAATCATTAATAAAAACTTAGAATAGTATATAAATCATAATTTGTGCAATTAATAGATCAGTAATATTTGGAATATAATTGTAATAATCTCTTATTAGCTAGAATATAATAGATCAGTTATAAAGTAATTATTTCATATTACACAAACTAATGATAAAATAAAAAGTGTAGCATCAGAAATAATTAGTAAACATTTTAAATTACCATTTAATTGGTTTTTAAACAGTAAAATAACTTTTAACTAAAGTTTATTGACCATCAATTTAGCATTTTAAATGTTACCATAATTCATAGGTTTTATCCTTGAAATAAGTTGCAGCATAACTTTGAACTTCAGCTGAACTACCATGTTGAAACTTACTCCACCACACCTGCTGCCGTGAATATAAAGCAGCACCTGCTCATGTCTGGTTTTCAGCCCTGACAGGTCCGGGCTTTTATGGTTCCACCTGGTCCAAATGTACCTTGACTGGGTCAGACAGGGCAAAGAGGGATCCCTGCTGCCCCTGTCCACCAGCGCTCCACCCTCCCCCACCACCCCCCGGTGAAGGAAGGGACAGCTGCTCTGTGTCAGCCACGGAGAGGGGCGAGCACGGGGCCGAGCTCCTCTCAGTGCATAAGGATTTCAGCTATGTCTCCATTAGACCCCGGCGGGCACACATCGGCACCGAATATAGCCCAATTAACGTCACGACACAGACCACGTCTAGCTAACCCCTCCTGGGTGCTGTGTGCGAACCAATCATAAAGGTCAGGTTCCTATTCCCTGTGACCCTCTCTTCCCTTTTGAAGTACACACTCCACAATCTGGGTGATAATCTGCTATGAGTCTGAAATGCCAATTACAAACAACAAGGGGCTTAGGCCCCTGGTTGTTACCCTGGAGGACTTATTAGAAGCTGTGGGATGAGGGTAAGTGAGAATATTTCCACTGTAGAGGTAGACATTGAGGAAGCAACGCAGATTAGTTTAGGAAAGTCACAGACGCTCCATCTAATGTTATAGGTACTCATATTGAGTGGCTTTGTCTCACTGTAACATTGCAAATAGGGGAATCTGTTTATACTCAAACATGAACCTGCCAAACGACCAACCAGCAACAAATCTAAAACGACCAATCACACTCCGCAAACTTCTCTCTTATAAAGACTTTCCTATACTAGAAATGCTTCTTTTGCAGGTGCCTGTCTGGGTCTCAGCTGGGCTTACCAGCCTCGCTTACGTAACCGAACGTTTAAAACGCTGCGTCTCAGATGTCGCCCCGCGCTGCACATTATTATGACATCGCCCGCTTTCTCATTCATGATCTGACTTATAAGGCAAGGACACTCTCCGCGCAGACTTGTGAACCCAGAGATCACGCTGGCCTTGCCAAGCATGATCGCTGTTTTCCACAACACAACACAACACAACACAACACGCAGGATGTCTGGCCCCCGAGCTGGCCATTTCTGTGGCTTAGTGGAGGGACATGCTTGAATGGGTCCCATTGTCAATCTATGTGTCACCCACTATTTTGTGGTGGCTTCTGGCAAGGGCCCAAGGTCGACGAGCTCATAGACCTAAATATATTACAAACAGACAAGGCTATAGATCTTAAACTGTAAATTAAAATAAACAAAAAAGGTATGATATGGCACTTCTGGCACTTCATCCGAATGATGGCTGTAGAACAAGTTCAAATTAATTCAACGTATGAGTTTGCTTTGTTGAAATGCTAACAAAACTTAGAACCAAATACTGGCTTATCTGGTTAGTAGATGAATGTTAGATCCGTTTTTTTTTTTTTTTTTTTCTCCAAAACTGAAATGGTCTAAATCTGCTCTGAGAATATACTAGAATTAACCAAAAAGGGGAAACAATGTAATGCTACATTAAAAACTCAATTTTGATTCACCCTTTTTTGCCCTTGAGCTCCACCTCTGACCCCACCTCTTGGACCAAAAAGGATTTGTACCCCTCACTATTTGCGTAGTATTATATGTCCGGCATTGCCTTGTAAAACTCAGCCTACCTTGTAAATGAACTAAACAGAGTTGAGTCGACACCCTGCCCTGTGAGCTGCTGTATAGTATGGCAGTGTGCCTGTTAAACCTCCAAGCAGAGGAAAGATGAGATCTACTTGGTATTGGGAGCAGTGGGTTTGCTTGACCTCCGTGCACATACTGTACCTGTAAGACATCTCCACTAAAGCACATGTCTGATATGATCTAAAAACTAAAAGAACAGAAAACATTTTGTCTTTCTCACATTTTATTTTGGCAGAGCTTACGGCTGCAAATTTTAGCAAGTATCTCCGAGCTGTTACAAAAGGCCTTTGAGAGCGAAGACGACGAGGCTTCCATCCAGAATACAGTACCCTGAACCAAGCAGCACATACACAGGCCCCCATTGTGGTGTTGGAAGTCATCCTCAATACCTCTCTAGTCTTCGATTACAGTCCTGGAACAGCAAACCCTATGCTTTTGTGCACCCACAACAAGCTCATTACCAACTCAGACGCAGCCTGTGTAAACAGCTCTAAAATTGTGCAAACATCATTATTCATACAAAGTACCCAACCTCTCAGCAGTTACCCAAGTCCCAAAAACGTGGTCTGAATGAACAAATTGGTTTCTCCAGGAGGGTGTATCTAAAAAAGGTAGTCGAGGTGAGAAAGGATTTTAGAATAGCTTGGCTGGGTAAATGTGTCATTGTTGGGGGTGAACCAGTCATGTGTTAAAGGGTACCTTCTGTATATTTCAACCTGGACCTTATTTTCCCATGTTTTTTTGTGTCTAACTGACAAATATGGAGTTTCTTAAACTAGTCCAGCATTTAGGGAGAGTGCTGTAGCTGCTCACAGGCTACAAATTGGTGCTATTGGGGCAAGCTGGCACCGTCATTTACATCCACTAAAAGTGCTTTTTAGTTTTTGCCATGAAAGACTTGGATTGTTATTATAAGTTACTGACATTACGTCTCACTAAGTCTCGTTCTGAAAGCTGGTGAGGTGACGTGTTGCCGGAAGACAATGGTTAAACACTGGGCAGAGTTTGTTGTGTCACAGTACAGAAAGCTTTGCTTAGTGTTATCTAAAAGATTTTAAATTTCACGGCTGAATATTTAAATGAGTTTGATAATATGGATGAGGTCTTTGAATTCTATGGCCGCTCGTATTTATTTGAGTATACTAATATTTAGATTTCATAACGAAACTTCTCCTTGAGCGGGATTTGGACGCTAACAAACAGACAGATCAATCAGAAGGTAAGAAAATCTTTTTATTTCTTTGAAGGGTCCTTTCCATAATGTTGTAACTTATAATAACAATCTGAGCCTGTCAGTGGCAAAAACAAGCACTTTTATTAGATGTAACATTACATTGATGCAGCTCACTTTCCCTCACAGCTTGTTACAGTGTTGTCCCTCAATATTGAACCAATGTCAAAAATCAATGTCCACATTAGTCTCACAAAAAATATGGAATAGGGTCCAGGTTGAAAAATACTAAAAACGCTAAAGTTTCCATTTAAAGCCCCTTCCAGGCAACTATTGTGTTGTATAAAATGTCTGAAAACTTTGATTAAAACCTTTTTTTCATGTCAGCAAAAGGTTTATGGAAATTTAGGTACTTGATATATAGTCAAATATTGTATTTCATCACACATCTGACCTCCCTAACCTCTCAGTGTGCCTGCAGTCCAAGAGTTTCTTTCACATTCAGACAGTGGGAAAGAATCTAGAGAGACTTAAGACACGTATCCCTGCTAAGACTGTGTGATGACCACAGGAGAAAAGACTTTAAAATATCAGACCTGTTGCGTTTGAAGGCTTGTTGTTAAGGGTTACCTGGTTGGTAGAAGTTGGGAGAGAGCTCCCTAGCAACCGCCCTGGCGATTTCTGAATCGTGCACAGCAGAGATGGCAGCCTGGTCTGCAGCCTCGCTTTTTGTCCTGGCATGGGCCGTTCTGTAAAAATAAACATAAACAGAGACAATATTAGAGCTGCAAGGTAACTCCGGTAACCCTACATAGAAACATACGCAAACAAACATTTTACTGGTCTCAGTGACATTTACGTCATCATCAGCTTCCCTCTTTTCTCTTTCTCTTTCTTGTTCCTCCTCTCTGACCTTCCACCCCTCCGCCCCTCTTTCTCCTCATCTTTGAGCTGTATCACTCAGCCTGTCTCCTCTTGGGGATAACATAACACCTCCCTCCCTTGTGCTTCTATCTCAAATCCAAATCCTGATTTTCCAAATGGAGCACAGCCACATCCAAGCAAGACCTTAATCCAGTCTGGAGCACTGCACTGCTGCTGGACCACATGGGAGCATGCATGCACATACATATATCATTTCATATCATATTAAACAATGTGTCGTATATGGCATTGTCTTCTATCGTATCATATTGTATATCACATTGTATATCACATTGTAGATTGTATGTACATCTTATCATATACTGTATCGTACATTGTATCATATCATATTATATTGTATTGTAAATCATATCGTATTGTGTATCGTATATTACATCATATCATATGTATAAACAGTAGGTAGTTAAGTAAAGGCTTGGTTTGAATGAAAATTATATGATATAAAGCTAATTACATTAATTCATAGAAATAATAATTTTACAAAATGTTAAAGATCTTGGGAACCCTAAGGAAGGTGCAGGAAACAGCCATACTCTATAAATATCCATCTACAGTGAGCTTAAAAAAATGCTGTAATGACAACAATACGTAGCAGTGCTTTAACACCAGCATGTCAAACGCCAGCATCCACATCTACTAAACTATGTTGATGTGAAAAACCCAAAAAGCAGAAGGGTAATACGTTTTGGAATCAATGTGAGCTTAGCATTAGCACTGAGAGGTATTATGGGAGCGTACCATGGTGAGACAGACAGGCCTGGGCGTGACCTGCTTAGCAAATCCCTTGAAAACTCCACCGAAAGATACCGTACAAGTAAACATGCTCATGCACATGCAAACAGACATGGAGGGACATACACACTTGTGGAAAAGATGATGTTATAACCACTGCTACCACCAGGCTCCCTTTAAAAAAGACCTAATTATGCAACAGTATGAAATGCATGAAGCCAGTGGATTAGTCAGTGACTGTATGAACAGCGAGTGGAACTCTTACACGATGAATGACAGTGCAACATAGGATGCAAGGATCCAGATGGGCTGTCCAAGTATCACTGTAAGTATTGACAGCTGTGCCTTGTGCCCTGCTTAACCCCACTCATCCATTTTCCTCTCCCCCTTTCTTTCACCATGCATCCCTTCTCTCTTTCAATCAATGCTACCGTTTTTTCTCGATCCCTCTTCATTTGTGTATTGACACTGCATCCCCTCCTCCTCATTCCTCCCCTCCCTCCCTCCTTCCCTCTGTCTTTCTGTCGGAGTGACCCTAACAGATAGATGTCTCTATTTCAGACTACTTCTCTGTCCTTGGACTTTGGGCTGTCCTGTTCTGGACGCGCTGGGACAGCGAGACATTAAAATGCATGAGGAGCCATATGCTGATGGGAAAGAGTCGGACCGTTTCCTCTCCAGAAATAAGAGCCTGCATCACCCACAGACAAAAGGACACACTCAGGCTGTGTTTACTGCCTCTGGAAAACACTAACCAGCTGCAGACAAAAATAAGATGTAAGAAATTATAATATATCACACAGTGCTTTGCTTCTTCTTGACTTATTACACATGGGAATGTCACCGGTGTGGCTAAAAGCAGCATCATGTTCTTATGAGCATTTCTCTGTTCAAACCTGACATTCCAGTTACATCACACCACTGACATGTATACCGTAGACATCCACTTGCCACACATGCTACCACAAGGACATATTCTATTTCTGAAATGTGTGAAATGTGCAGGCAAATGCAAGGAGGCATGAATGTATACAGTGAACCCGCGACATATCGCAAGAATATTAACAGTTCCCTTTAGGTATAGTCATGGGCCGACACAGTTCCCTTTAGGTAAAGTGTCCATAAAGTCACGGGTCGACACAGGAAGCGATGCAGACCGTTCACAGACAGGATGTCTGGTGGTGGGAGGTGACAGGCAGAGAATGATGGGAGTAGAGGTGTGATAGAGCAGCGGAACAAGAGTGAAATGAAAGGCGAGAAAACATGGGCATGTGAAGCGCACAGACGAAAGGGCTGGTTGGTTTTCTTTCAAGCAGGCATTGGAAGATTTCATCTTATACACATACTCACTTTTAATCACACTAGTGAGCAAATAAATCAATGTTGACTTCTGGTTTCACGCAGGGTACGAACACCTGTCTCCTGGGTGAAAGTCAGGTGCTTTTAGACCCGCCGTCCACCCTGACCTCCTCTCTATGTACGTTTGTCGCTCTTTATACTTCCTGGTTCATATAAAAATTGTTTTCGTGGGATATATATGAATTACAGTACATTATTTTTCATAGGTATATGTACTAATGGTGTATAAGAACAGCTTTTTCACTAACAGCTGCCTCAAGTGGTTAAAAGCAAAGCAGATGAGAGCCGTGAGTTGAAACAGTTACTGTAACACCAAAACAATGAGCTGAAAGATGATAAAATGCTTCGTATAGCTGAGAGAAATTGCAGTGAGGAGAGAATTCTCTGTGGATTTGCCACTACGAGCAACCGCTCTCACATTACAGAGAATGAAGACAAACATTTTTCAGGCCAAATTATGTAAAGCATCATCACACACTGAAAGCAAAAAAAGTCTGGGTAAACAACAATATGCAAGCTCACGACTGACCTTTTTAAAAGTTTTAAGTTCTATAACTTGTCAGACAGTCTGCAGCCTCTCTACTTGAAGCTGCTCTGCCTCTGAATATAAAGCAACACCTGTTCATGTCTAGTTTTGGGCTCTGCAGCCACTTCTGTCTGGTTGGGGATGGGTCCAAGCAAATCAAAGTATTTGAATCCATAAATGCACCTGCTAGCACAAATGCAAATATCACACAAACACACAACCGTTTGTAGAAATTTGGACAAAGTGTAGAAAGGAGCAAAAATTTTCCTTTTGGACTGAAGCCTCACTTGAGAGATGATATTGATGAAGGCCTGGTGAGATCCAGGGTTGTTTCATTACTGTGACAAATGAATTGTGTGAAAAGTGTTGAGTCAGTTTGGCAGTCGGCGCGGCGGGTGCGGCGTTTTCTCTCCGTGGAATGTGTGTGTGTTTGAGATAGGGGATGAAGGTGGGAAAAACAAAGAGAAAAAAGCACAAACACAGACCGAGAAAAGGTATGGAAATGGACAGGAGGGACAGACGGAGCTGGAGAGACAGACCCTCCAAAGACTCCTGGGCATTTAGAACTGCTGAGTTATGCATCTCAGCCCCTCTAATTTTACTGTAGGGTTAAATTTCAAACCCGAGCTCCCATGATGCGGCATGCTGCATCTTCCTTTAAGGGTTTTTATACCCTGGCTTGAGTGTATCTGTATTATGTGCCTGTTGTGTGTGATTGTGTGTGCACATTCCTCCCGAGTGAAGCTTCAGTCCATCACTCCCCAGGCTATGTCCTATTTGAGGAATCTCCTTCACATATGCTGACACAGTTCTGCACCCCCTCCGTCTCATGGTCCCCCCTTTGCTCCTTCTAATAACGCCTCCTCCTCTTTCTCTTCCCTCATCTTCCTCCTCTCCATCGCAGTTTCATTCCCCCTCCCCGCCAAGGTGTCCAAGCTTGGTAACTGGAATGCTGACTGGTACGGTATATAATAAGATAGAAGATTAGTCTTGACCTCGCCAGTGGTAAACGTCAGCACTCAACAATCTTCCTTCCTTGATCCATCACTCTCTTTCATCATCCACGATCCAAGAGAAAAGGGATACGATACAGCAAGAGTTATATTTTGAGACCATTTGTTGGGCAGTGCTGATCCTGCTCTGCTCATGAAAGGATATAATACATCAACAGATATGACTGCCCTGTATCTTACCCAAACAGTCCCCAGGTCCAAAAGAGCAGCATGGCACATCACAGAAAGTCTGCACAAATTAGCACTTAGTTTGCCCTGCACATATCTCTTCTATCCGTGCAGGCCTGCTATTGAATCCCCGGCTGGTGCTAATTCAGGATTACTCAAGCATGACTAACACCATTAGTGGTTAGCTAAAACCGACTCTGAAATTATTCAGGAATTATTCCTGGGTTGAGGTCTGGGCTCACATTACCAGGGGCTGCAGTGCAAGGGGGACAATGGCTACAGCAAATGAGGCTTTAAATGGGAGACGGAGTGGCTGTTATTATGAGATAAGCTAACTTTATCCTGAAGAGAGAGCTATGGTGCTGTATAATGAGAATATTTGGGCACCGCTATGTACTGTTTAGATGTCAGGACATCCTGGCGGTTTGGCAGGCTGGGGCTCTGGGCACATATTCCCCTTCTTTCTCTTTTCTATCCTTTTCAGTGGAGATATGCATGCCCAAAATAGAAAAGCAGCATCTAAGATCAATTAGGGTTATTGAATTTTCCACAGTCTTAGTGGCCGACAGAAAAATATGCTTTCTGAATAAGGAATCTAAATGTTTTTCTGGCAAGGCTTGTTCACGGCAGCATGGCATAGCATATGAAAATACAAATACATGAAGCACTGCGGCAGCAAAAAAACCCAATGACAAATAGGCACTTGAATAATGTACATGGTGCAACAATATGAAAAACACGTGCAAGGGTGAAAGCATGAGGCAGGGTGCAGGGGAAACAGAGCAGGATTCAACAAGAATCAACTTCCCAGCATGAACACTGAAATAGTCCTGAGCTGTAAAATTCATTAATAACCGAATCAGAGTTATTTTCCTTGGCAAAATTAACATACATCAGACCCACCCGACTGCACACTTATATGACATCTGGTTCTGGCAGCTTCCTGCTGGCTGTAATAATGTATATATTGGCTGTAATTCATCACTTTTATTATCTTATAATACATCCGTGGGCTGTGTGCTGTAAGCCTGTACCGTGGCGGACGTCTCTGTTCCCAAACAACCGGCTATCGGCCAGTAGCTAGTAGTGCTAGTAGCATGACATGAACAGAATTTAACGTAGTTGTAGGCTATTTATTAACACGCAGGGCAAAATCACAGGACACAACCTCATATACATCTGTGGTCTATTGGATCTATTTTGGGGGTCTTTGATGTAAGAAAGCTTGAGATCTCTGTGCTGGGTTTTTCTAACTTGTCGATTGCTCACTTTATATTGCTCTGGCAACGGCTGGGTAAAAGTTTAATAAAGTTAGTACATTGTTATGATAGTATGCATATTTACATGACAGAGGTATCAGTCTCCTCCTCTCTTGGCAAGAAAGCAAAAACCGTGAGCGTTTTTCCCAAAATGTCAAGCTGGTGAGGTGAGGAGATTGCAACCAACTGAAGCCTCTGTGTGCCAACAGTGTTGAAAAGCTACGCCGCTGATGCGAAAACGCGAACGGCCTCTCTACAGCTGCTTGGAGCAGAGCCGGTACGTAAAGTGTGCATGTACATGGGAAGTGACTGGTGGAGCAAGAGAGAGAGAGACCGGTGGCGACGGGAGCGAGTGATGTTATTGAGTCTGGCCCAGGCAGGAATGTTAACGTTTTGTCCATTCTGTGCTACTGTTGAAAAACGGTGGCGCAACATGGCGAACTCCATGGAGAGGAGCCGCACCCTGTGAAAATATAAACGGCTCGAGGTAACAAAACACAACGATTCTTATTATCAGATCATTTATACACTAAAGAAACCATAGTTATTAATATCATATTCCATTTCTGCCAATAGATCCCCTATTTGTTACACAATAGTTCTTTAAGCAATGCAGCAAATTAGTTCAGGTTTCACAAATTTGTGAAAAAAAAAATAATTTAATGCCAAGGACTATTTTTTTATGTGTATCTCCATGATTTGAAGATTCAGAATCCATTTTTATTTACCCCCAAATAATCATGTTTCCTCGTGATACAAGGGATTAACTGCAGGTAGAGACAGATTGAAATTCAGCTCCCAAACAGACTTCATTTCTGGGAAGAAGAATGAGAAGAATCCATTTTGATTAAACAGGAAAAAAATCCCCAAACTCTACTGACATTTTTTGGCTGTGGATTACAAACAGACTCTGAACCTCCACTGAGACTCCACCTGGCCTCCATCCAAAAACACAGTCACAGGTATGTGTTTGTGCCTCTGCATCATTCGGGTATGTGAATGTGTATAGGTGCTTCTCAGAAACTGCTGTATTGTAATAAATACTACTAACACTACTACTGTGCATGTGTTTGTGTGGTACGTTTAGAGCTCTGTAATGTTTGAAGGTCTGAGGCCCTCTCCTCTGACTGCTGTTGTGAGACCTCGTTGGCGTGTTGAGAGAGTGACACAGAATCCTTTGCTGAGATGATCCCTCTGGTTTTGGTGAAGGGCAATGGCAGGGATTCAGACCTCAGCCCTGTGCTCTTTGTGTCAACACTGCTAGTGAAACATGGCCACAGCTGATACAGCTAATGACACAAAGGGGGGAGGGGGGCGATGGTGGCAGAACCATGCGCTGCAGGAAAACAGGGATGTGTGATGTTTTGAAGCTTGCATTTGATTTCACTAAGGCTGACAATTTGGTGAAGGGATGAGGAAATGGCAACTACTGAAGCTGAGACACCTGTCAATCAAGCCAACACGGCCTCAGATTTATCCGTAAAACTCATTTTTAAAATCACCAGCGAGATACATGCAGAGGACATGAACGTAAAAATGAACGGACACCTAAATAAAAATGGAAAAAAAAATAAAGACTTAAATGCAGTGTTAGAGGAACTGCATCTTAAAGCACCTGAGCTGAGTTCACCTTGCATGCTCCTAGATCTAGATTATTATATTCAGTGGACTTAACAGACAATTAAAATTGGCAATTTTTATAATTGTTGGCAACTGAGTATAGTGTAGTTCACTGCAGTGCACAACATCACTGTATACAAAGTTTACTTGTGAAAGGACAAGGTCTTTGTGGATTAATAGTAGGCTTGCAATTATTATTTCAATTATTGATTTCTTGCATAATTCAATCAGTTTATTTGTGATATTATGAAATTCTCTGGAGTCTCCAGAGTCATGGTGCTCAGTTTTTAGCACCACAGCAATCCCTGACTGTATGTTGCATCATACAAATGATTATGATTTGGCACTGGGACAAAAAAGACGGATTGGTGCATCCCTATAAAATTTCCCACAATTTCCCAGAGATAAAGACAGTCAATTTACAACGACAACATGCAGAGAGCAATATTTTTTTTTTTTTTGGAGTGGTCAAAGTTAACAAGCTAAGCACACATGAGCGTTTTTTGTTTTAACGGCACTGATTTCTTTAACGTATTAATGCAACCGATCTTTCAGACGTTGTAGCAGGTTCAGTAGAAGGAAGATAGCTTGTCACAAATAACGCTCCAAGTTTGTCCTAAATGTAGTCCCGGAAAAACTGGCATGGCCATTTTCAAAGCAGTCGCTTGCCCTGAAAATGGGTTCTACAGGTAAATATGGACAATCATGTGATTAACTGCGCTTAAATATTGGAATCGACTGACAGCACTGGTATTTTTGCTTGACTTGAATGATTAGTTGATGATCAAAATTGTGGTTAATTTTCTGTTGATTGCTTAATTAACACACTGACTAATCTTTTCAGCACTGAGAAGAAATGGAGGAAAACACTAACAAAAAAAAACATCACTTGAGTCTGAAACTCAAGACGAATCTGAAGACTGGATCTCCAGGTTTTGTGTTTCTGTCAGGCAGCATCTGTTTTCACACTAACAAGCTGCAGCACACACACTGTACTCACAAACGCAGACACAAACACACACACAGGGCTGTACTGATGCAAATCACAAAATGTTGTCACACGACATTAAACATCATATACAAACACATAAATGCAAAAGCTTTTGACCTTAGAAAAATGAGCTACCTTTCATGCAAATTTACTCACACATACACACACATCAAATCTGCTTGAGAAGTTGAAAGGACCATTAGTGAAACGAACCATAATGAGACCCACTGGGAATCAGTGTGAATAAAGGACACCCCGAGGTGACTTATAGTGTTGTATTTACAGCCCATAAACCTTTTGTAAATCTCTGACTGGAACCAGACACGTCGTTCAAGCCTTAAAGGACGAATAAACACAATGTGAAATGAACGACGCCTCTTCACTCCACTACTTCATAAAGAAAATCAACAAATGGCTGACATGATGATGACGGCGGTGAGGCAGTAACCATGACAACCACCGGAGACACTTGAGCAAGCTGTCCAACCAGGCATCTGGCCTGTATTAATGAATTTGCAAATGAACAAACCCACACTACAGCCTACTGTATGGGTCAAATCTGGCACATGGGCACATATAATACACGCACAAAAACGTCTTTTAAAATGTGATGAATTTAAGTGTGCTTTGGCAAAGTAAATACACTGTAAAAGGTTTACAGCTTGGCTGAAAAGAAAAAAGAAACATGCACAGATAGACACACACATGCAGCCCCTCCATGGTGTGTCTCATTTAACTACGAGGCTCAACATCCGAACACATCTGAACCTGCGCGAGTAAAGGTCACATCGCCTAGTAACCACTTCAGCTTAAGGAATAGTTTTAATTATGGTCTGCGCTCTCTTCCTCCAATCTCCTGCCACCATTCACCCCAGTGTCTTCACACATACACACAGTCATATACACACACACAACCATCAATTTCCTCTTGGAGCATTAGCATCAGGCTACATCTGCCCACAGCTGAAAAATTGTGATGCAATTGTCATACAATCTATCGTTTATGGCTATTTCATCAGCTAATGATGGTGACATAAAAAGCCAACTATTATGAACATTTACACAATTATGTCTCATTATCTAGTATGTGTCATTACAATAATATAATCTAGTGTAAAACAGTGACAGTGATAGAGAATGCATCGCGGCCACACATTCAGCGTCATGTGATTACCAGAGCGGGCGCACGCCTTACGAGGGGATTCAGCGTGGAAAAGCAATACTCGGACTTAACAAGAGAAGTGATAATTCCATAATCCAATCCGTGAACATCTGGAGTGAAGGCGGACTAGCCAGCCAATCACAGAGGCTGAACAGATTTAGCGGGGCACATTAGTATCTAGAGAGGTTAAAGACACACGGCTGCAGCAGCGTAGCAGGTACCGAGTTGCTTCAGGTGACGCAAACTGAAATGACAGACTCACTTTGTGTCTCAGATAAGCAGACGGCAACTATTAGGGCTAAATCTGTGCATTTTAAAGACATTACAGGTGATATTTCATGTCTGTGAATATTACACGCATGTATTGTTAAAGGGCTGAGTCATATATATACAGTGGGTAGGCTGAGCAATATATCAATATTGTTTTGATATTGTGATATTTGGATATCGTAAAATGGCCTAAATGTTGTCTTTTCCTGGTTTTAAAGGCTGCATTACAGTACAGTGATATCTGAACTTACCAGACTGTTCTAGCTGTTCTGGTATTGGCCATTAACCACTTAGTCATTATATTCACTTTACTGATGATTATTTATCAAAAATATCATTGTCTACATATCTTGTGAAAGCAACAATAGTCAACCGTACGATATTGTCACAATATTGATATTTAAGTATTTGGTGAAAAATATTGTGACATTTGATTTTCTCCATATCACCAATAGATAATACCAGTCATACTATCATATACATACATACATACATACATACATATCATATACCTGTACTGAAGGCAGATATCTGTTTTTCTGGACAGTATTGTCCAACAGTGAGCTGATTTATGACAACTTTTAGGATGTTTCCTTACCGTGATGAATACAGTTGATTTGCTGTTTTAAACTCTGCATTTAAATAAAGTAATTTAATCTATGCACACTTTCAAACTGAATTTCCAGAAATTTTACTTGTCTTGATTAGTGCTGCAACTATTAATTAACTAAAAAAAGACAAAAGACAAAAAAAAAAATCATAATCTGCAACAATTTAAGTTAACAGTTTGGAGCCATTTTGAAGGAAAATAAAGCCCAAATCCTGTTTTAAGATTTTCAAATGTAAATATTTGCTAGTTTCATTAGTCCTCTACTACTGTAAAATGAATACCTTTAATGATATGAGAAAATAATAACCAAATTAATCTATAATGAAATAAATTGCTACCTGCAGTGCGATTCACGATATAGTACAATATTGCAATATAAAATTACTAGGGTTGTCAATCGATTAGAATATTTAATCACGAGTAATCGAGTAATGATTGTCCATGATTAATTGCAATATATCAGACATTTTTTCTATTCAAATATAACATTAATAGGGAGATTTGTCAAGTATCTAATACTCTTATCAGCATGGGAGCAGCCAAATATGCTGCTTTATGCAAATGTAAGTATATATTTATTATTGGAAATTAATTAGCAACACAAAACAATGACAATAATTGTCCAGAAACCCTCACAGGTACTACATTTAGCATAAAACATATGCTCAGATCATAACATGGCAAACTGCAGCCCAACAGGCAACAACAGCTGTGAGTGTGTCAGTGTGCTGACTTGACTATGACTTGCCCCAAACTGCAGGTCAGAGGTCAAGGGACTGCTTTGAAAATGGCCTTACAGTTTTTCCTCGTCAATATTTACTGCAAGTTTGGAGAGTTATCTCACCTCATTCTCAACCAGCTAGTATGACATGGTTGGTACCAATGGAGTCTTTAGAGTTTCTAGTTTCATATCTTCTCTCTTGTTTGGAAACTGAGCCCGGTACAACCTCCGGAAGATTGATTGCGTTAATGCATTAAAGAAATGAGTGGAGTTAAAACAAATTTGCGTTATCGCGTTATCATTGCGTAAAATCTGACAGCCCTAAAAATTGCAAATATTGCGATAGAAGATGTCATTCATATATCAGCCACCCCTGTAATACAGCCACAGATCTAAATAGCAAACATCATGACAGGCCACCAAAATACAAAACAGACAGTTAAGATGATATAACATACAATAACAGATATACCCTGCCTCTCTACCACCTGTCTATTTAAAGACACGGTCACAGTCTGCATGCTGTGGACACTATTTTGAGGAGTTAACAGGTTTATTCCCTGCCAGTGATGGTGCCTCTGGAACAAGGCGAGCACAGCAATAACCTGCACTGAACTGACAGTTATTAAGGATCTCTTTCTGAGATCGAGCTGCAGCACCTTTAGCAGAACGCACAACTCATAGTAATGTAATTTCAAATCAATGGCTTTTATCCGGACTCACTTCGTCTGTATCACTGTATTGACATGCATATTGTCCCAATATAAAATAATTACACAATAACTCCCTTGAACAGGGGCACAATTGTAAATTGACTTTTGGGAATTTTACATAATATCTTTTCTTGTGATGGGAAACTCTCAGGAGAATAACATACAGACACATATGGAGGGAAATCTTTGGAGATCAAGCTTACTAAACAGAAATGCTATTTGCTTGCATTCATTATTTGCTGTACATCTCAAGTCACAGTGTGACCCACCCCCTCTATGACCAACTGGTCCAGATGAGGAGTACATTCAGCCAGAGACTGATCCCCCCTCGGCACACTACAAACCGTCTGGGTCAGTCCTTTCTGTTGGTGGCCATCAGGCTCCATAACCAAGGTCTGACCCCCATGTGACTCTGATCATCTGCTCCGTATTTATTCCAAATGTATATAATTACATATAATTATATAATTACATATACATATGCTGTACATATACAATACCCACCACCTGCTGCACTTTACTTATTACTGTTACTGTTACTTATTTATTTCTATTGTCAATTATCTTCATTGCACCTTATTTCATTCACTGCACCTTCTCTTTTACTTTTTACTCTGTACTGTATTTATATGTACTGTTGTTGATGCTGCTAAGACACCCGAATTTCCCTCCGGGGATTAATAAAGGTTCATCTTATCTTATCTTATCTTAATATGTCTAACTCCGCTGACTCTTATTAACCTCACAATTAACACAGAGACAAGCAGATACACTATAATCACATCCACTGTTTAGTAGTGGAGGGAGTACAGTCTTGTAGGAAATTATACATAAACTAAAAAAATCACAGAGGAAATGGAGGCGTGGGCAAACCATCTGCACAAGGAGTACTCTTAAATATTTAATCATTGCAGGTGAACGACTACATGAGTTAACCTCTCAATAGCCTTGGACTCCACATGACCCCCCCCCTCTGCCCACCTGACTCATCCCACTCTAACTTACTTGAGAAGCTGCAGAAATATGTGCCATTCTCAGAGCGATTACAAGCCACGGCCACACAGTGTAATGACACGTCGGTGAAACCCAATTCTATCACCGCTGCTATTGGCACGGCCCAGCGCTCCACTCGTGTTTACACCAGGCTACTCTCCTCTACTCCCCCAGGAACAAAGCTGTCAGACAGTGGAAGTCTGACCCCAGCAGCCCTCATCTACACATACAGTAGACTGTAATTTTGTCACACTTTCTTTCTCTTATCAAACCATTCTCTAGGTGAAAGCTTCTGCTGGCCGTGGTTTTCTGCCAAAATTTTCTCCTCTCGGTAATGGAGAGAAAAATAGTTTTTTTACTCTCACTCATCTTTCTACATCATTCCTGTTTACTAGTTTGTGGCATCGTAATGTGTATCAACAGCAGCAGCATCAGACATCCTGCTTCAGTCTGTCAGTGATGTACCGTCTTGTGTGTGGAATGAGGAATAAACCTTTACTTGACTGTCCTTGCTACTTAATTGGTACATATCAGCTCTCCTCTGTCCGGTATGTGCTCTAATTTGTAACATCTCCTGTGGTGCGATTATCATATGTTTTAAATTTTGTTTGTGTTTTGAACTATGAATCATTACAGCAGGGCTGTGCAATAATGAAATGACAAGACTGGAAGTCTACAGCCATGCTGGTGGCTCTGTGAGGCTGTACGTATGCACAGTGGTGCTGTAAGCTACAGTAAATACTAATGGCAACATGGAGACCATGAATTTAATGGCACTCCACTCAGTGGTTGTTATATTTCCAGATATTTCAGTCCGGACCAATAAACACTATCATCCTTAGAGCCATGCAGCAAGTAAGGCTAAAATAACAAACTACGTTAAAGGTGCAATGTGTAAGATACAGCCAGAATTTTCGCAAAAACTGAACTAATATTATCAACAGAATGTGAAGACATTACAGTGTTGACATGGCAAAGCCGTCTATGTATTGTGTTGCAGAGATATAAATGAGCACGCTAATCAACTAGCCCTGGCCAGTCCTGTCTTATAATACCACTTGTCAACAGGAGAGGACGAGACAATCATATTGAAGGTACAGGATCCATGTACGCTTTGATAGTTTGTTTCATGGATTAAATCCAAGTGGCAGAAACTAGAAAACAACTTGTATTTTTGTTTGGTCTTCCCCGCCAATAGGAGACGACTTTGCTGGGTGGAGGACGAGCAGCGGCCCTGGGAGACGGACTGTCAGTTAGCGGTTAGCTGTAATAACTAGCATTAAGCAAATGCAAACCTCAACGTTTGGGGGTCTGATCCCAGAGGACCACCCAGACCCCTCGCAGGATCAGCAAACTTTCTGTAGCTGCTGATTATAAGATACAAATGTTAATTTGTCGTTTCAGCAATTTGGTCAGATTTAGCATATTCTTGCCCTGCTGTTAGTTAGTCGTTTTTGATTTCTGTTTTTTTTTTTTTTTTATATATAACTGATGTCTTCAAATTTAGATTGTATGGACCCAGTAGTAGATGGAAAATGCATGGATGCATTTTTATGGAGAATGTGGCCAGATCTTACACACTGCACCTTTAATAACATTTTGCTTTTATGAATATGAAGAATTTGGTCAATACTGCATAACAGTGAAACATTAGTCATTACTTTGAATACAAGATTGAATATTTTGAACCTATAGCGTGAAATATATTAACATTAGTATATATCCCCATACCCAGCCCTTATAGCTCAGGGCAACGTCAACCTTTCCTTCAATCACAACTTAAACTCCTTCTGTGATTCCATCTGCTGACATCTGTCAGCCTGCTAACTCTGATTTTCCATAATGATAACATGTGGAAGTACAGAATAAGATTACATTACACGCCGTAATTTGATTTCACTGTGGGTCATTTGAAAACTGCTTGCCTAACTCATGATGCATGTGCCATTGCATCAGCTCGATTATTTATAGCTCTTTCGTATGTACATGCTGGCAATGACGCCGGCCATTAATGTCACCGACACGGATAATATGAGGCACATAAGGACGGTTATTTTTGTGTGTGTGTGTGTGTGTGTGTGTGTGTGTGTGTGTGTGTGTGTGTGTACATGACCATTTGATTCTGTCAGCAATAAATGTTGTGTTACCTCACACCATCACATCGCCATAAATATGAGACGTGTCAGGGGATAAATATACTGTGTGATGTGGCTTGCTTTACTCTGACTCGTGATTCAGACGGCTGACAGTCCTTCCAGCAGTTACAGTTACTGCGCTCTTAGTGCCTCATTGCTACTGTATATTTTGTCCCTTCATAATCGGACAAACTTGACAGACTTTTAAAAGGTGTGTGGCGCCACTTCGTCACAACTCCATTCGAACACACACAAGCACAGGAAAAAAAATTAACCCTCTTCCCCTATTTGGAGCGGAAGAAGTCGTCCCCATCGAGGGCAGCCAAGATGGCATCTTACGTGACATACTGTGGGTTGGGATTATTTTGCTCACATGCTGAAACACAGGCTGATCTATAACTCTCTCCAAAAAGGGCAGGTGGTGAGTGGCTGTGGTCATCACACAGCAGGTGATAAACAAACACCCCTGGGTACAAATGCACCACACACACACTCTCTGTTCTCTTGCCAAATGATAGCAACCTTATCTGACCTCTCACCTCCAAACACACAGCGTCTCCCATTCTCTTTAAATCTTTTACTCCTGTTTATGTGGACACACACACACATTCAGGAGAGATGATAGAGTGAGTGAGATGGCGGGATGCTATATCAGTGGTGGGGACGGGTATATATTCCTGGCTGGTGCTGATAAGCCAACTGATGCCTTGCCTTATTTAGTCAGTACTCACTGCTGACACACTAGCAGAGTAGCACACGCCACATGCACTCTCACTGTACGTGTTTGTCTTGTGCGTGTGTTGTGTGTGTGGGTGTGTGAGGTGTTATTGCGTGGAGAGAGGTGGGTGCTGATTTAGTGAATGCATATAGACTGTGTGTCTGTAAGTATTCGTAAGTGTGTGTGCGTAAGACGGTATATGGATACACGTGCAGTCTACACATTTAACAAAATTAAGGGTTAATGAGTAGCCAGGACACTTTTTCTCTGTCATTCAAAATATTATGTACTTTCAGCCTAATTTCTCAAGTTCTTTTAGTAAATTATGGTCCCATTTAGAGTAAAGTAGAGCATAAAACAGGGTATGTTTTAGAGCGTGGCCACCTTGTGATTGACAGATCGCTACCACAGCGTTATTCAGTCTGGCAGTTGTCAACGTTTTCATCGTAGAACTTTCACTGTTTCGCAATGTGCTTTAAGTTCAACAAAGTTCACTGTAACATTTTGGTCGCCTAAAAATGTCTTATTCAGTGTTCGGTTGTACTTAACTCCACTTAGCTTCGCTTCTGGTTATAAAAAAAACAAGATGGCAATGGACAAAAACCAAGATGGTGACGACCAAAATGCTGAACTTGAGGCTTCAAAACAGCAGTCCACAAACCAATGGTTTATCACAGTGATCGCGGCCATGGTAACGACATCCTCTTCTTATAAACAGTCAATTAATAATCCTGACAAATTCCCCAACTTTGTGATCCTGAAACATATTTCAAGGATTTGAAGAAGAAGAAGAAGAAGATCAACTTTTTCGTCCCACAGTGGGGAAATTAATTTCACTCTGTTTTTTAACTTATACATGGTACATGCACACAAACACACACACACACATGCAGTAATGGAGAGATGTAGAGTGATGGGGCTGCTCCTGACAAGCGCCCCGAGCAGTTGGGGGTTTGGTGCCTTGCTCAGGGGCACCTCGGCAGTGCCCAAGAGGTAAACTGGCACCTCTCCAGCTACCAGTTCACACTCAGTTTTTTGGTCCATGTCGGGACTTGAACCGGTGACCCTCCGGTTCCCAAGCCAACTCCCTACAGACTGAGCTACTGCCGCCCATGTAATTATCTCTGTCACAGTAAGTAGATATTTATTTATTCATAATTACGGCTAGTTTTCACCACAGTTACGAAGATGTAAATTATAATCGATTGTATTAGTTGGATGTTACAATCAACATCTAAAAACAAAGCGATTTAGCTTTTAAGCATTTTGTACCTACCTTTTGACCATTTCGTGGATGTGAAAACTAGAATTTAATTGAAGTATAAGAAGCTGCTTCAATTTTTGGTCAGGTCATGTCCTGCACACCTATCATCCGACAATCAGGTGTGCAAAAGTTATACTTATATTGGCTCACAACCTTAATGTATCCAATTTCTTGACCAATGTCATATCTGTCCTATTTGCAGATTGCAGAACGATGGGGAAAACTGAGCCAAAAACAGCCTCAATGTGACGATGGTAAACACTTAGCACTCCCGAGTATCATTAGTCTCAACTTTTCGCTGATTGCAGTGAAGAAAAAAATAAGCCTCATATAAATATCTTTCCCACTCTGGTGGACCTGCATATTAGGTGTTGCTTAACCTTTCGCTAGAGCCTACAGAGGAAACAGTGCTATCAAATGCACACACGCCATGCACGGACTGGCTTTCAGTGTGTTTGTTTTGGCATTTTTATCATTCTTAGCATTGTAGAGGTAGTGTGATTAATTGGCTTAACCCAAGAAAAAGAAGCAGGAAGAAGAAACTAATGTGCAATTTTGCAGTTTCTCTAAGGTCATTTTAACACTGCTCACACAGACAGACTTCATTTTAAGACTTCTGCTTTTATGAGATAGCAGGGCGAGTTTAGGTGTAACAAAGGCAATTACAGTAGATTACAGTGTATATACTGACACACCACTGAGCCACCAGGAGACCTAGACTGCTGATCTGTAACAAAAAGGCTTTGTGGGAGAAGCATCATGACACGGTAAACTGTTCAATGGCACTTATCTCAGTTCACAGGCCTCTTTCTCTCTCCCTCTCTCCCTCAAACACACACACACACACTGAACGGAGTGTGTGCAGAAGTCCATTTTACATAGATAAGGCTGACAACAGTGAATGGGGTTACAGACACAGAACGCCACTCCACCTCAGCGCACTAGCTCTCCATCGACTGGCCGATCACGAGCATGAGGTCATCAGCTCAACCCCAGAGGCTGATGGGATAGCTCTTCTGTACAGTAATTCAAAAGGGAGGGGCGGGTGTATCCCCCTCTGCTGTGCTCTTGTTTGATTCTGCTCTTTTCATTTCTGTCCACTCCAGACTTCAAAACCTCTTGCTCAGCAAAGTTGCTGCAACCCCCCCCATCTTATCCAATCACCATTTATCCCCCTGGCTCCCTCACTTCAATCCATTTCTTCTGCTAGCTCCGTCTCCCTCCCCTCGCCTCCCCTCCCTGTGGATCCACCGCTCCACATTCAAAGACTGGAGAGTCATGTGACTAGAAGTGGATCGATGCGAGTGCATCTTTCACCATGCACTGTATAATGAGACTTGCATAACCTGCTTACACACATAACCGTCACAGTCTGCCATTCTGGCTGTTTAGAGCACAAATACAGTCAGGAGAACGGAAGAGCAGCACATGAGCGGCACGTACCAGGCAGTAATTCGATCACTTACTACAGTACAGGGGACCTTGTTTGCTGCCATAAACACTTTGTATCAGCTCAAATGCTTTTACTGTTGCTGCTTTAGCGCCATGCGTCAGGTCATGTGTTGCTCTCTAATGCACAGCCAAAGAGGAGATCAGATGGCTCTTTCTTTCAACACGTTACCCATTTTTTCTCTTTTCCTGTCACAACCTCAATGGCCTTCGCTGACACAGACACACATATATCTCTTATCTCCGGACCACAGTATGCAGGAGTCTTTATATGAAACGTATGAAATCCATCTTATGTAATCATTATCTTATATCCTTGAACTCTGCAGAATAAATGCGTTTTCGCTGGAGAGGAGCTAACATATTTAAAAGAGTGTCTGGATATTATAATAAAGCCTGCTATTCATAGAGTCCGCTATTACTGCATTGCTGTAAAAGGCTGGGTTCAGCCCAGAGTCAAAATACTATTGTGTATTTTATTTCATCATTAAATAATGTTGAAATACAGTACAGTACATTGATTAGGTGGTCTGAACAGCATCCCAAAATGAATACATATTTTTTCTATCCATGCTAGGGCTGTAACTCTAAAGATGTCAGGCTGTAAGTTTGATAGTTGATCCACCACTTGGATGGATTGCCATGTACACTATATAAGAAATGGCTGTAGTCACCATGACATCACCCATTGGTTTGTGGACAGTTCAGTATTTTTGCATTTTGTTTTTTTTTTTTTGCAACCAAAAGTGACACGAGAGGGTGGAGCTAAGCACAACCAAAATGTTACGATTAACTTTCATGAACAGAAAACACACTGTGAAAGGGTTAAAGTTGTAAGATGAAAACTACCAAATCGCTCAATGACTTGGTAGCAACCTGTCAATCACAAGGTAGCCCCACCCTAAAGCATTCCCTGCTTTATGGTATAATTGGCTCTAAATAGGACCATAATTTACTAAATGAACATCACTCTGTATTGAAGAAGACTGGAAACCAGTGATTGAGACCATAAACTCGTGTTTACAATGTTTACTGAGGTAATAAATCAAGTGAGAAGTAGGATAATTTTCCTATAGACTTCTATACAATCACACCTCTATTTGAAACCAGAGGAGTCGCCCCCTGCTGGCTGTTAGAAAGAATGCAGGTTTAAGACACTTCAGCATTGGCTTCACTTTTCAGACTGAGAGATCCCCTGGCTTATTTTATCATAGAGCCAACCAGTAGGTCTAAGTTTTCACTTATCCTGAGGAACATCTCAACATTTATGGTTCCCAAACGATGAATCATATCAACTTTGATGATCCCTTGACATTTCATCTAGCGCCACCGTGAGGTGGACAGTTTTGGTTTTGAAATGTCTCAACAGCTATTGGTTGGATTGTCATGATTTGGTACATACAATAAGTTCAAGTTCCCAAGAGGATGAATTGTAATAATAATAATTAGGTCAAATGCTAATTTGTCCAGAATTTTGATTCATGACCAAATACCATGTGTTTCATGCTAATTAGCAAATGGCATGCGAACAAGTTAAACTAAAATGGTGAACATGGTGAATATTTTACCTACGAAACATTCTCCTGTTAGCATTGTCACTGTGAACATGTTAGCATTTAGCTGAAAGCGCTGCTACGCCCAAGTACAGCCTCACAGAACAGCAACTGTAAATGCTTAGTCTTGTATATAAACCCTAGAAAAGCACAAATCTGTAAGCTGTGCCCTGCAGGATGAAAGAACTGAAGTGATTAACTGATTAAAGTTAATCATAGTTATGTTTCCAATTATTTGATTGACTAATTGTTTTGGACCTACCATCGTTTGTGTGTGAGTATGAGCATCATTTTCATTTGTGTTAAGTGTGTTTTGTGTGAAACACAAATACAATGTTTGCATATCATGAATGCTTGTGTTGTGTGTATTGTGTTTCCATGTGTGCAAATTCATGCGCACCTCTGGAGAGAAACCAAAAAAAAGAAATCAAAATATGCGTGATTGCACGGACACCTTTTCACATCTTGTACACATCCTCACAGTCTTCGGTCTTGATGATTCCCTGGTGGTATGAAACCAGAGGATGTCAAAGCGATGCTGCGCACACTGAACTGTGTCCCAGTAGGAGGGCGGCTTTAAATGAAAAGGTCACATCTCATCCACCTGTTAAAGAGCAGTTGCCACATCAGAGCGGTACTTGGCAGGGGGAGCAGGTATCGTTTTATTGGGCACACGAGACGCACTTGGCGCAGGCGCAGGTATGGCTATACCGCTCATACGCATGAACTCGCAGGCACAGAAATCTTTTCTCTATCTCTTACACACAAACACGATGCCTGATCCCGCTCCCTGGGAATGAAAGATATGGGCAGAGAATAGAAACAGAATCGTTTCCAGGGATGATCACATTGGCTACACAAAAGCCTTGATGATGTATAAAGGTCGGTGCTGTAGTCATGGGACTCCACTTACACAAGACTGAGCCTTCTGTCAGATCAAGAGACATTTGTCAACTGACTCTTCGCCCTGTCTTTTTTTGTGTTTACACAGTACACACCCACATGTACACACAGAGGCATGAATGAACACATCATACACACATAAACACAGTACCTGGAAGCTGCTATTTCCACTTTACTCCTGGCGATGGCTGCAGCCCTCTGCGCCGCCTCCACGGCCCGATCCACCTTCTCTTTGGTTTTGGGGTTCTTAAGAGGAATCAACTGCTTCCTTATTCCACGCACCAGCACGTTATTTTTGTACTTCCCTTCCTCTTTGGTGCCATCTGGGAAAACTGTGCACCCGTAACCATGGCGCTTGTTGTTAAGCCACTCTCCCTCATACTTCATCCCGTTGGATCTCTCCGAAACACCAAATCCATTGCGCTTGTCGTTCTTCCACTCGCCCATGTAGGTCTCGGTCGTGGTGGCGTCCACGTGGTCCTCCAGAGGTAGGTCCTCGTCCGGCAGCTCGCCGTCGCCAATGGATATGGTAGAGTTGGCGTCGCTGGAGCTTATGCGGCTCATGGCGGCGTCGCTGCGTGCAGAACTGCGCTTGCTGGAGATTGAGGTTCGAGAGTCAGACTTGCGCAGCTGCCGGAGGCTGCCAAAGAGGGAGCCCCGGCGGAACAGGCCCTTCTTCTTGCCGGTGACGACCTCGCTGTCTGAGTGGAAGTTCAGGACGAAGCCGCCGCGGCTGCCTGTCGGCGTGTCCGCGGGGGAGGAGAGGTCCTGGAGCACCGTGCCGTTGCTTTGCTCGGAGCGCAGGGAGGCCAGAGATGTGCGGAGAGGAGAGCGGATGACGGTGGCCATGCCGTAGGGAACGCTCTGACGCACGCCGTAGCCATGTCGCATCCCACCCATCCACTGACCTTGATAGGTACCTGAGGAGCCAGTAGACATGGGTCAGTGAATCACATTAGTCACAGTTATCCTAGGACTGTCCCGAATACCATTTTTGGGCTTCGAAGCTTCGGTGAGGAGTATTCGAAGGTAAGCTTCACAGCATGATGCAGCAGGCTCACATGTTCTTCTGTATGTCTATCTCCATCTTCCCAGTGCTGCTGCCACACAGCGATATCCGTCTGAGAACAACTAATAATAATCAATGTTGGATATGAATAATGAATAATGTTGTGGGATTATTCCTCATCGGCTACTTTGGTATTTAGATTTTATTATCACATACTTGCAAACCAAAAAACGATGCATTCAAATATTGATTTGAAGGTTGATTACCACAGCAATATTCAAAGCTTCGAAACATTCGGGTCAGCCCTACTGTATCCTAGCGGTTCCCAACCTTTTTACCTCATGGCCCCTTTAAATGAAGCATTGTCTGTTTGTGACTCCTTGTCAAATGTTGTATGAGTTGGGAATAGTTCAACCATAGAGTGAGCTTTCCTACTCAAATTGTTTCATGTGAATATTTTTAGAGGCCTGACGACATCAAACTATCCTGATTTTCATGAGAAGCAAGCAAAGATGAAGGTCAGAAGATGTTTGAAAGTATATTTTGTCTTTTCTGAATCTTCAAATCAACAATGCAACACAGTATTGCTTTTCTCTTTCATTGTCTCTAATTTGAAATACTGTATTTACCAGGTAAATCTTTTTTTGTTTTGTGTAATAGCACTTTTTGGTCAAATCAGTTTAGGCCTCACTCTCTGAGAAAATCTCTCTATTATCCATCATTTCCAGGAAGACACAGTTAGCATCGGCTGGTATTATGAAGACGTGGTCTCACAATGATTTTAAGAAGCAAAGCTGCTTGTGTGTGTTTGAATGTGTGTATAGTCTGTTTGTCTCACCGGGCCCACGTCCAAAAATAGGGAGCCTTTTATCTAAATCAATTGAAATAGTGTTCAAGCTTAGAAAATGTCTGTAGTGTGGGATTTCCATAAACTATCTGACTTTTTTTAAGTGCTACTCTATATGATCGAGTCCTTAAGGGGAGGTTTTGCACCAACACTGATGATTACAGCAGATTATTTAAAGATATGTATGTCTGAATAACAACCTATTTTGAGAATGCTTTTAAGTCATTTATCTTCACAGTTACAGTGAGTCTGGTTTTTTGTTTTGGCATAGTGACATAATCTGTTTCCTCTGCATTTTACTGGCCACATATTCTCAGTATCAGCACTAAGTCCTTGAAATGGCATTACATATGGGAGCAGAAGAGCCTTGCTGTAGGGGGTGCGGAGTATGTCAGCAAATGAAATGTTTTCTCTCCTTCCCCTCAGATCTGGGACTGTGAGCATAACTAACTCAATCACAGATATTTGATTAAGGTACTGATCCCGAGGATCACTTGGGATGAATGTGAATCACCCAGCCAGGAGCCTGTTTTCAGGTGGCCAATAACTCCCCCGCCGACGGTAGGCACATTCGCCGCCATCCGTTTGTCTTTGATGACGGGGAATTGCATAATAAGAGGAATACTTCATTAATCTCATTTGGTGTTGCTGAGCCCACAATGAGCGTGTGATGTCCCAGTGTAGCTTCTTCAGAGCATCATATTACAATACTGATCCTAATGATTAGAATGTTAAACCGGCATAACACTCAAATCTCACTGACCGATACAATTAAAATAAGCCATAATGGTCAGGTTCTAACAGAAAATGATATACTCGCCCTGGCAGGAATTTAGATGGATAAACAGTGTGAGATTAACAGGCTGGCTCTGTGCTGCAGTTCAAATCGGTGACCCCTGCAGATCAAGTTATCAGGATGTTGCAGGGTCAGACAGCCAGATGTTCTGTAGATCCTCTAGGATCAGCTGATTTCACAAGCCCGGCCCTCTGCAACCATCATATGTGAGGCATTTATTCTGCAGCATAAGGCCTCCGTTAGAGGGGATGATGCTCACAAATCGCCCTGCGACTTGGGTGTTTTATAACCAGAAAGTAATAAGCCCTCTGCATTGCTTGCAAGTGGGAGGATGGGGATATTTGCTCCCTGATCACACAGGTCTCAAGACAATCTGTGAACACATCACCGATTAGTGAGATTACAGCTCTGAAAGGGTTGGCACTGACCTCTCGCTTTCAGCCAAGAGTGTGTCTTGGGTATGACTTGGCTGAATGCATGGGTATATTTGTGTATTTCCAGCACAGTGAATATGTCTATCTTACATTTCTGAAGTTATATAGAAATTAGAAACTGTATAAAAACATTTTCACTCGTTTTTTTTAAAGCATCTTGGCACTTGCAGAATGAAAAGTAGCACTTTCTAAAAAGAAAGAAGTACATTTTCATTGGAAAGGCACTTGAAGAAGAGGTGTGTTATTGCAGTTAAATTTGAAAGTGATAGTCTGGCTATAATTGGCTCCAAACAGACTCATTTGCTCTGATTTCCAAACTCCTTCTAGCCGGGGCATGGTGCCACTGAGCTGGCAACAGGAGTCACTCTCCTCCCACTGTCATATGAGGAGCAACCGGTAGTTGCCAAATGAGATGTGCGTTGGAATAAGAGAGGAACCATTATATTAAACTGTATCCAGCAAGTTAACATTACACGGGTGATAATAAGTTATAGTTGTGGGGGATACATGTTGATGCGCTTGACCACGGTGCGCAGTGCGCAATATCAGCTTAGATCATATCAGATGGAGATTCATGCACTGATGTGTCTCCATTAGCCTCCCACAGTTTGAGCCTGAGCATCCTCTCGCACAGGCTACATCGCAGGCCACAGCTGTTAAAGCGACGCACACAAACACTGGGCCACATATACATATGTATAGACAGGGTTTCTTACCGCCATCGCCGTAGGTCTCGATCCCATATCCATCCTGCAGCCCGTTGCTCCAGGTGCCGTCGTATCTCGCAGGTGTGTTGTGGCTCTGCCGGATCCCATACCGACCCTTAAAACCGTGACTCCACTCCCCACGGTACATCCACTTTCCCTTATTCTCCACGCCGAGCCCATGCCGCTTCCCCTGGGACCAGTACCCCTTGTAGGTATTCCCGCTGGGCCAGGTGTACACCCCTACTATCTCGAAGCCGTGCGACCAGGACCCGGCGTACTCGCCCTGGCCCTTGGGTCCGGTGCAGATGCCGTGTCCGTGGGCTTTGCCATCCTCCCACCCCCCGCAGTAAGTGCCACCGTCGTCGAAATCAAACCTTCCGCCCGTCATTCAGATATAGGCTGGAAAAAAGCCGATCGTGCGCTGCTGCAGACTCAGGCGTCTCCAGGACCGTGGCTGGGGGATCCAGGACCGGTGGTGGTGGTGGCGGTGGTGGTGAAAGGATGAGCCAACAAGATGATGACTAGAGGGACAAAAATATAGCAGGGGTGAGGATGACTTCCAGACACTGACATGCAATACAAAAGGCATGCGCAACGGTAAGTGTAAAGGTATGAATGGTGGGCGTCATTTACCGGAGGCGCACGCCGGGTTCTCCGTTGTGTGTTGCTCGTCTCCCCCCTCTCACCCACTGATCACAGAGGGAGAGAGAGGCGTCGAGTCCCTGCTGAGGAAAGACACTGGGCCAATAGCAACGTCACGCCACAGGGACCTCCCACTCTCCTCCCTACCTCCCCTCAGTAAAGAGCCTGGACGCCTCAACCCACCCCCCAAAATGATGGCACCTCCAGACCTATGCCGAACCCCACTTTAGGCCTACACATAAGAATTTCCCATACCCACAGAATTATGGTATTTGTCTGATTATTAATAGTCAGTTTATGATAATATTTAGTGTATCTTATTGCCCATAGTTACACAATAATATCCTTATATGTAATAATATCTAGACTATACATAGGCATATGCGTATAAACTGTATATAGCTCTATTAAGTTTAAGAGAGACTATTTGTACAACAGCTACATTACTGTGTACTCTATGCATTATAATTTTTTTGTCAGTGTCTTATTATCGCTGCAATATGAGAGCTAAAGTACAGTTTTTATTGGGTACAAAAAGTGTTTTTGGTAATGAATGCAAATGGCAATCAGTGACATAATTTAGTCAAAGAATCAGGCAGGTCATTCCCTTCTAAAACTGACATAAAATGAAGGAAATACAAACTTCACCTTATGTGACACTAGTGGCCTTTAATATTACCCTATTTTTGCATCAGAGCAGACCAAAAACAGCTTGTACAGACCAACAGTGCCTGACACGTTGAAAAATAGATGACAGCGACCTCTGCTGGTGAAATGTATGTATTGCATAGCTGGAGTGGGACGATAGAGTATTGAACTGAGTTTAAACCATTAATTGTTTTATTTCTTGCAGTGTAGATTTTAGACTTACCTCGTATTGCTTTGTAATAATGTGCCTATGGGTAAAATATACTGTAGCCTACTACTACTACTATGATTTCTTACTATTTATTAATCACTATTTATTGACACCAGCAATAACAAATAGATGAGCATACGACGACAACGAGAAGGAGAAAGAAAGAAAAATGAAGAATAAGACAAGAAGAAGAAAAAAAAGAAGATGAAGGAAGAAAGAAAAGAAGAAAAATAAAAAATAAGAAAGAAAGAAAAAAGCAGAAAAAAATAAAAGAAGCAGAAAGACAGAAAGGAAAAAGAAAAATAGGATGATGAAGAAATGAAGGTTTAAACTAACTGTAAATTTTCATATCCTTTCTCAAAAAACAAACAAAAACAAAACATTTTTTAAAATGGTAAACAATGATGAAGAATGTGATTGATGTGCCACTCCGCGCCAGTAGGGGGAGCACTTTGTTGACCGTGACTATTGTATGCTGCCTTTACTTGTCCCCTAAAAACACTAACAGATAAAATGGCGTCCGAAAACAGCCCCGAATCGCAAGATGAGAAAACAGGTCTTATAGAGGGAGCCCCGGAGCCAGATGCACACCAGGAATGTGACACAGTCGCAAAACAAAGAGAATCAAAACTGACGCTTTATCACTGGACGCAGTCTTTCAACTCCCAGAAGGTGAGTGAGCAGCTTCCGTTTCAGCACCACAGTCCAGCGGACAGCTCCCCAGCAGAGGGTTGAGTGGATGTGTGTTAAAATCTCTGATTTTCTGAAGATAGTGAGACATCCTCGTTACATGTGGACACCATCATCAGAGAACAACCATACCTTTCGTACTTCACTACACTTACACTTCACTTACATCTGGCCACAGCTGGAAGAAAACTGAAAATTTAAAGTGTCTTTCAGGATGATTATTCTGTATTATCCCTCGAAATAATTTTTCCTTTCTTATGGACATGTACTGCTTGGTTATGCTGATTATTCATCTGAACTGTGTATATATATTTTAACTAAAAAAAACGAGTACTTGAATCAGCATCATTTATAGTCTTTAAAGGTGATTCAGTTATGAACCTGTGCTGTTTAGTTATAATAATAATAGTAATTCAACTGTACTATGTATATTTTACTTCAGGGAAAAAATGTAAGTACTTTAATCAGCATCATTCTGAGTCTTTGAGAGTGATTTCAAGCAGCATTTTAAATTTCCAGTTGTTAAAATGTCAATTATTTAAGCTGGTAATGTGAGTTAGGTGCAACCTAACATAGCTCATGTTTTTTTTGTCATAAAATGTGGGATGCAATATAACAATATAATTTATTAGCAAATTCCAGTATGACTTCAATAGAGCAAAAATATAGCATACTATGATAGCAGACATCTTTGATCAAGAGACAAAGAGATTAAATTATTTATAGTTCCACAGATCTAAAGGTGTTGTTTTGCAGGTGCGTCTGGCCATAGCAGAGAAAGGTTTGCACTGTGAGGAGTATGACGTGAGCCTACCGCTCAGTGAACACAACGAGCCCTGGTTCATGCATCTGAATCCCACTGGTGAGGTGCCAGTCTTGGTCCACGATGAAAACATCATCTGTGACCCAACACAGATCATGGACTACCTGGAGCAGAGTTTCAATGAGGGTGAGACTAAATACTCAATAATCTATGATAACAAGGCTGGGATATGTACAAGATGGGCTCCCAGTTTCTTATTTGCTTTCATGCATTAGTTTCCTCTTTCAATGTTTTTTGTCGAGTCTTTGATTTTAAATATAATTTTCAATTTGATGTGCATTTTATGTTGTGCATTTGTTGATTTTTTTCAATCATCCGTTCACTCTTTTTTTTTTTTATTATTTGGTTTGCTCTGATCCATGATAGCTTTGTTCTAAGAGTCTCATCCAGTCAACTTAAAAGGAGAGAAAATCTGGTAAGCATGCAGCTATTTAAGAAAAAAATATGTTTAAATACCAACGTGTTATATAATATAAAAACAAACCCTATACTTTTTCCTAACCCTCTAGGCAAGCTCACTGTGAATAAAACCACTTTGATTCCCTTCTGAGAAAAGTTGTAAGGACAGAAAGTGACACCTAACACCATTTTTCCTTCCTTTTCATGACTTGTTTTTCCCAGAAGGCACCCCCAAACTGATCCCTGAAGAGGGCAGTACGTACTACCACAGAGTGCAGCACTACAGAGAGCTGCTGGACTCATTGCAGATGGATGCCTACACCCATGGCTGCATTCTCCACCCTGAGATCACAGTGGACTCCCACATACCAGCATACGCTGCCACATGTATACGAAGTAAGTCACTCTGTGATGTACTGCCACGCAATCTGATACTATAATAATGGACTTTTTTGTGTGAAATTATTCATTCCCACTTTAAAGTTTTGTAATGATGAAAATCGCGGTATAATTCATTATCTCTAACGTGATGCTGTGTTTTTGTGCGACAGCACAGATCGGTAACACACAGTCTGAGCTGAAGAAACTGGCAGAGCAGAACCCAGAGCTCAAAGATGCTTATATAGCAAAACAGAGGCGCTTGAAAGTAAGTTATTCAATTTATTAGTTAGTGGAGTGCCAAGTAAGCAAAACTGTTGTTTTTTCTGATTTACACTCGCTGGCCTGCCCTTGCGAGTAGCATTTTGCTTAATATGGGAGGCTTCTGCGTGGTGTTTTTAAACTTGAATAGGCTTGTTCCCAGTAAATTTATCAGGTGTGTTCCTTATAGTTAATGCACGCCTTCAGATTAAAGTTGAACCATTTATTTGGCATTTTAAGGAAAATGAAAACTTGCCCATTTGATGGACAATGAATCGCTCAACACGTTAACTGTACTGGTAGCATAGTCACATCAGATAATTAGTAACATTATTTTTAAAATAAGAAACCAAAGTATATCACTATGGAATTCCTTAACTCTCATATTGACATAGTCTATACAGTATATTGCAGCCAGTAGGCTCATACCCCTCAGCTTTATAGAGAATATTATTGATCCAAGACAAAACTGACGAAGCTGGTGAGACTTTGGTGAAAAAGTCACAAATACAAATCTGTCTGCGACTTCAGAACCACGGACAGTGCCATAGATTTAATACAATACACAACGCAGTTAAGCTACTGATATTTCAGAGCCGTGGGATGACGTCCCCCCTCATATCGACAACTGACAACTGCATAATTGAAGTATGGCTTTTGGTTTTGGTGTGCCACCCCAAGATTTTCAGAGGCCCCATCTTGGCGCACCTTTATGAAAAATTTCTGGGACCTTAACACTGCCTTAACACTTGCACCCTCTAAGAGCCATGCTTCTCTACAGTGCCAAAGTGTAGCGACTAATGCTACATACTGGGTCTAAATCAAATAAAGACTGGATCTAGCTACTTAAAGCAAAAGGGCAACCTAACTAGCTAGCTTGCGGTAGCTAATCCGAATTTACTTCTCTATTTTCCTCCTGCTAGTTGTGACAGAAATGTGTCCATTTTGATGAACCAACATCGTGGCAATTTAGTTTATATGCCACAAAACTAAGTGAGACAGTAGCCAAATCTAGTAATGATGGAAAACAAACTACATTCCTGCTAAAGCTGACTAGCTAAGCAAAGTAGCTACAACTGCCAATTCAGCTTTTGACTAGTGGAATCCATGTGTTTGGCATGGCTGGCTACCTTTAAATCATATTTTAAAACACACACACACAAATATATATATAGACATCAATGAATAACCAAAATAAACAGATTTTTTTAAACAAACTATGCACATTTTGTTATGTCGCTGAGTGCATTATGAATTTTGGGGTATTATGTAGGTTTTGTGGCAATAATTTGGCAAAAATTATTTTAAAAAGGCATAAAATGAAGGCATAATAAACCTTTCTATGTGTGAAACAGTTTGCTGTCCAGCCTAAAAGTTTTAATACCTTTTATTGCATGTCTGCAATGAGCGATAGAAGTAAATGTGCACTAAAGCATTTCTGTATGAAAAATATTTCGGCAGTCCAAGTTGTTTGACCATGACAACATGAAGTACCTGAAGAAGCTTCTGGATGAATTGGAGGGTGTGATGGACCAGGTGGAGACAGAGCTACAGAGGAGGGTGGAAGAAACACCAGGTACACGACCAACAGCTTGTCACTTAGCAACCACTTTACCACCAAGAGACACACAAGAAAAGATGATTATATTATTAACAGTAGTGGCTCTTACAACACAGTCAAAATGAAATGGCAGTAGCATTTTGAATGTAATGTGTATTCTTACATACTCCTCTTGCACTTGTAGAAGAAGGCAGTCAGCCCTGGCTGTGTGGTGATTTCTTCAGCATGGCCGATGTCTCTCTGGCAGTCACCTTACACCGCCTCAAGTTCCTCGGCCTCTCCCGCCGCTTCTGGGGCAATGGTAACCGTGTGAACCTGGAGACATACTATGAGCGTGTGGTAGAGCGCCCAGCCTTTAGGAGAGTGCTGGGCCACGTCAACAACATCCTGATCTCTGCTGTCCTTCCCGTGGCGTTCCGGGTGGCCAGGAAGAACGCACCGGTTATTCTCGGTACCACTCTGTTGATAGGCGTTCTAGGAGGAGCTACATACCTTGCTTTTCTTTACATGAAAAAGAGGCTGACTCTCTCCATCTGAGGGAGCTGACAAGTTGCTTTGGGACACAGATTAACACAGAAAAATATGAGAAAGATATGATTTGAACTGTGTAAAGTTAAAGTGCATAGTGGAATTTGATTATTAAGCAGACATTGACAACATTTAATTGAAACAAACCTTAATCGTCTCATTTTCTGTGTTGCTGGTTGCACAAACTGCACTTTTAGTCATCCTCAATACTGCTGCATTACACACCAAGGGATCATACTGGTAGTTTTACATGTTTTTGCCATTTCTTATAAATCACATCTTGTGTGACTTTGTAGCTCTGCACATTAAGAGTCAACTCCCAAACAGCCTTGTATTCACAAGCTATGCTATTGTGGCATATATGTCAAAAGATGAAAATCAAAATCAAAATGTAGTTTGTTTTTATGGCCCATATGATAAGGTAATATAAAACTTTATCTATCCTGGAAATTGTTGTGCAGCAGTTGCAGTTCAGAATAGGAAAGAGTGCAAATATGTAGAGTGCAAATATAAATATATATGAATATAAATATAGATAAATATATCAAATAAAATAAAACTATTTTTGAAAAATAGCGCATGAATGTACCATTCCTCTCTGACAAATTTAAAAAATGTCCCAAAAATTTTGACTTTTGACAGTGTGCCATGCAATTGTAGCATGACTTAAAACACAAATACTGTATACAGTACAAGTACATTCTTATACTGTAATTTGTCAGTACTAATATAAAGCATACTTGATTTATGGTAAATGGGCTAAAATGTGCAAAATCCCAGCATGGTCAGACATCTTTATGTGAACTTAAATCACCCTAATATATTTTATCATTTTAGCATTATTTCATTGTTGTCCATATTTGCACCCAATTCAACTCCATTAAAGGCATTATAGGCACCATAGATGTGGGTCAATGGGGCCTACTATACCTACTATGTTGTAAAAGTGAAAGCGAAACTAAAAAGCACCACGTTCGAACATATTGTAAAGCTGCATGAAATGTTAAGTTTGAACACAAACAAAAAGGCTACTTTAGGTTTAGGCAACAAAACTACAACTTTTTTAGGTTTGGGCATTAAAAACAAGTTTAGAGAAAAACGTTGTGTTGCCCAACCTCCACCTCATATGGAGGGTCTATACTACAGAGCCTGACTGCTCTGCTCCTGTCATAATTACAACGGTCACTAGAGGTTGCTGTCATGTTATTTTACGCCTTCTTTTGGTGGACTACTATGTGACTAGATGATGAAACCTAATAGTATGCATAGTAGGAACCTATTGACCCATATCTGTGGTGTTTATAGTGACCGATAAGGCCTGTAATGGGTTATATTTGCATGTTAGAAGTTTTTAAAAATAGCCTGTGGCCTGCTTTCTGTGACCAAGTCGGTCAGCATTTCACAAACTGATCAGCCCAGAAGTTAATACACTGTACGTTAAAACTTGAGTCTACATTCGACAAAGGCTCAGAAAGAACTTCCTGTCATCACACATGTACTCATGTTTTACTGTATGACCAATGGATGATTGTTTGAAATATTCTCTGTGTAACAACAGCTGAACAGAGGCTTTTCCATCTTCTTCAGACCATCATATTCAACATCTGTGTGAAATTAAACTGCTCCCAAACAATCTGCAGTGTTTCCCGTCAATAAAATATAATTGAGAACGGCATTAAAAATTCACAACTCAGCATCATTTAACAGACTATCATATATCATAAAGGTTTTAAACGTTTAAGGATCTCACATCCCTGCAGGGTCTGGATGGAAGTCAACAGCTTGAGTAATTTTTTTGCTCGGACAGAACCTCCAGGCCAACGCTGACATTTAACATACGCTTAGCTTTGATATACACTCCTCACGTGAACTCAGCCTCACACCCACACACACACACACACACACACACACACACGCACGCCAGACCTTTCTACAAAGCCTGGCCTTTGTTTTCAGTGTCCAGAGGGCTGGCTAGTGTAGCTGTCAATAGAAAAGCCTCACACGTGTTAAAGCCACATGTGAGATGAGCTGTCAAAGGACCATAACCTCATACTAGCATGTTAGCTCTGGAAAATCATACCCCTGCAAATGGCAACCAAAATGACATCATTTTTGCAACAAGGTTATATCACATAGATGTCATTTGAAAAGGGGTAAGCATCAAAGTCGTAAATGAAGAGCAAATGCATTTCAGAGATAAATGTTAGCGACCCACATTTCAAGAGTTTTTAGGCCTGTTCAAACTAAATTAGACTAATCCGTATCTATCAGATCATTCACTGAAGACTGGATCTGTGGTGTCATTTCACAACAGAAACACCAAAGACAATGTGATAACACCTCATTTTACAGGTCCGCAAATTCCATGGTAATTAGTTCATAATTACCCCAATATTTACCTAAAAATGTATTGAAAATGACTATTATAAACATTATTTAATAATTATATGCTAAAATAGAAGACACTTCTGATAAGACACAAATCTCACCATTCTGTGACTTATTGTCTACACAAAATATAATCTGATGGCTAATGTGAATATTCAGGGAGTGTTTAAAAGAAATTTCAAATAACTTATTTGCTAATTATCATCTATTTACCTGCAGACGGGGAAATACAGCATATCAATTAACCATGTATTATTTTCCTGGAAATGCTTTAAATAGATCACCAGCTATTGAAAAATAGCAGAATATAATAATTATTATAAAAGTAATTTTTTATACATTTTGAGGTAAATATTGGGATAATTTAGCAGTAATTCCAAAGAAATTTCAAATAGATTACTTGCTAATTATCACCTCATCACCATGAAATTTGCAGACCTGTAAAATGAAGTTACCGACACTGTTAATACTGGAAATGGCTGATATGAAGTTACTGACACTGTGTTAATACTGCATATGGCTGATATGAACCAAACCGTACTGAAAGACATAGAGTTGATTTCAAATCTAAGATCTAAGATTAACACTCATCATCAACACTGTACGAAGCATCATTTAAAATCACAATTTATTTCTGCCTGTGCCATTGAATAAAATCCTGAAAATACATTTTTCTGTCTGATGAGCATAAAGAAGATAACATGACCCCACTAGGGGGCAGTGTTTCCTCAAACAACTCTCCCCTCTGAAGTATAGGAAGAATACTATTCATCCCATAATTCAGGGGGATGAATTATTATTTTTTATATTTGTGATTTGTAGAGTGATATGCAGGTAATATAATCAGCCCCATCATTTGGAGAAATGCATTTTTTGTGTGGACTGCTACACTTTAGAGCTGCAGTCAAAAGTAATTCATCCAGCTGACAATATAAAGCTCTTGTTGGAGCTGGACATGGTGACGGTTACTTCGGATATCTCGCTATTCTGTTGTTTATAATCCAGCAGGTGGTTCAAAACAAGTTCTATTCACTCAGACTGCAAAACAATGGTGTTTTTCCCTTTGTTGCAGTCAGTGTCGAGTAATATTAGCAGAAGCTGTCAGCTTATTACTGGATCATTTAGCAGTCCTGAACACCTTGGCCCGACACATACAATAACATACTTGAATTGCTCTAAAGTGGGTCAAGTCTTTATAGGAGCTGCAGACAGGTCTGAAAATTAGCAGAGGTGTTTAAAAGGACATGCTTCCAATACTTTCTTGTCGTTTACTAATTTGAGGATCACAGACTTTGAGGCACTTTGGCGAAACATGTCATATTTCCTTATTGAGCCTGAACTACCAATCCCAATCCCAAATTCCAATAGAAGGTTTATTCATGTGACATCCCCAAACTACAGTGTGTAGAGTGAAGATAATACAGAGACTCAGAAAACATCTCTTCTGTCAAGTATTTTTGGGGTCAGATTACTAAAATTACTTTGATTTTAATAGCTTTCCATTTACTGTAGGTGATCTGCTGCAATAAATGACCACGGGAGAGCCTTCACATATTAAGCATTTCCAGCTGTATTAGTAAAATGTAAAATATTATTAACTATGATTTAGAGTTGGATCTGTGCTGGTGAAAAGTCATCACAATTGTTTTTTTTAAGGCTAAGTGGTATGAAAGCAGAGTCTACTTGTTTTTTTATTTTTTTTTTAATGGAAAAACCTGAGACTGGATTAGGGAGGTTTATGGGTTCATTATGTTTCAAATGATGGAGTGCCTACAAAGTACTGTCCCAATATGTCTGGAGGCAAAGTGTTTATAACTAATCTCAGAGATGGATGAAATGTAAAAATAGAGAGGACTGCGTGCACTTTCAGACAGTTTCTCCTCAAACACATCCATGTTGAATTGGGTTGAATACAACACCTGATTCGACTGTTATCAGGCCATTAAATAGCCGTTATCAGTCCCTATAAGCACCTTAGATGTGGGTCATTAGGGGCCTTCAACACCTACTACGTTATGAAAGTGAAACTTAAAACCAACATATTATAACATATAAAACTGAATGAAATATCACGTTCTGAACACATACAAAAAGGCTTCTTTAGGTTTAGGCATCAAGACTACAACTTCTTTAGGTTTAGACAACAAAAAGCATTTGGTTAAGTTAAAGGAAAATGTGTTTTTGGTTAAAATATCTATGAACAGAAAGACAACTACACATTGGTGGTTTCACATGGGATGCAACCTGGTCGACTGGGTGACAACCCTGTGTTTTGAGTCCCATCCATCATCCCCAGCCTCCACCCCTTACAGAGTTTCACTGTGGCTGTTTTAGAAACTGCATATTATACTAGTAGTACGTACAACCTGGGATAAAACATAGTATGTAGTATGAAGTATGCAGTATGCAGTATGCAGTATGCGAACAAAGGCAAAATCTGCAGTATGTCAAAAATACCTGGATGTTGCACTAATTCAGTACATTCATACTGATCCAGTATGCGTTGGACTAGTCTTCCTACTGTATCCCACAATGCAAAGTGCTGGAATGATCATATTTGCACTGGTTCTTTTACAGTACATCTTTCGGTGATCTACCATATGAATAAATGATAAAGCCTACTAGTGGGTGTAGTAGGCCCCTGTTGATCCACGTCTACGGGGCTTATAGTGACTGAAACGTCTGGCCTGACAAAAGTCTAATCAGGTGAACACAAACAAGTTCTTTAGATCTTTAGATTTAGTAGTAAGCTTTATCTTCTCTGTGCACCCATATCCAATCACTGTGTGTATGTGCATGTTTTTGCCGGATCGTCAGTGTCATAAAGTTACAAAAATGGTTGAACGTAGCCCCTCATTTCCACTTTCTCTGAAGCATACTGATAGCTACTTTGTTTGGGGCTGCATTTGGTGAAGCAAGCCTCAACAGACCCCCCGCCCATTTCTGCTGTACCTATAAGGCTTGTCCGGCCATGTCTAAGCAGTGCTGCGATGAATGCTACTGTGTGAATGAAGAGACACCAAACAGTGGCTGACATCCTTGATGATGTGGCATTAGAGCTGAGTCACCTCTGCGCCAAAGCTTCTGTCATACTGTAATGCAGCGTAGTCCAACTGGTGGATTATTTGTATTCCCATTTAGAGCGTCTTTAAACCCCCCTGGTGTACATTAGAGATGGCAACTGGCGTCAGGTCAGACCACTAACAGAGAGTTGTATGCAGTTTCTTCAAATAAACAAAAATCAGCTGCGTCTCAAGGCATCACCGACTCCCTCTTTTTCTTTTTCACTTTCCTGTGAAGTTCTTCCCTTTAGGAAGATGGGTGGCTGGGAGTGATGGATGGAAATATGCACAATGATGCAAACACAAAGGCGGGAGCCAAGTGTGACCACATTTTTTTTTGTGACCACCGTTGTGTTGGTCAGATAGTAAAGACCGTGGATCTCTTTATAATTGTCCTCTGTTCATTCTGATAAACACATAGGGAAACAGAGCCTCCATGTTACTGCCTGCTCAGCTCCTACACCCAAAAATACAGTATACAAAACGAAGTTAGCTTAGTCTCCCATAACTTTAAGCTAGTGGCATTTTACTCTTTAAAAAGCTATTTTTAAAAGCCAATTGGCTGAAATCCATATATGAACAGGTTAGGATAGACATTATAACAATGTAGGAAACAAAGGAGACACCACCCACCTGTTCCACACGATAAATGTACAAATGTGGAGAGGGGAAGGGGCAAAAGGGATTTATAATCGGGGCCACAGAAGAAGAAGTGAAGGAGGATGGGCTCTAAACGTCACATATTCTGGAGTTTGGAGGTTCTCCCTGTCAAAATAAAGCTGTAGCCAAATCAATTTTGTGTAATTATAACAACCAGAGAGGTACATAGTGACCCTCGTTACACTAGTACAAAACTGAAGTGGAAATGTTTTGCAAAAGTGATAATTTTCAATAATCATTCTTTCAGAGCATTGCTGGATTGAAGTTGTCGGTGTTAAGAGAGCGAGGCAGGTGGACGGTGGGGTGATGAGATGTGCTGGATGTCCACAGACAGGCAGGCTGGGTAAACAGACACCCACGCAGCAGTAGCTGACAGCTCAGCCCACTTGATGTGGCTCTTTCACTTGCAGCGACTGAATGAGTGGGAGCATGGAAACATCCACAGACACTTGTTGCAATCCCGAAGCTGTGAGCTGCACGGGTAGCGGTAGATTTAAGGAAAGGTGGGATACTGTGATATAAACCAGAGGAGCAACGAAGCAATCGGGAAAGATGGAAAAATGGGGATGCATCTTCTAATATTCTCCATTACATCTGCAAAACCAATTCTTCTCCCGCTAACTGGTCAAGACAAATGGAAAAGATGTTGGAGAAGATAGTGAGCTTCATTTGTTCCTGTGTCTACAGTGACATTACGTAACAGGAACAACATGGCAAGATGAACTACCTCAGTGAATGGAGCAGCAGCTGTTTTGTACAGTGTCAACAGCAGTTTTGTCAGCATTGTCCAATGAGCTTTTCGGTTACATCAGTCCTCAATCCTACACTCTTATAGCTCACTGTTATTTTTCCTCTCATGGTTACTTTGGCAACACCGCTCAGACTCAACGAGGGAAGATGTCCAAAGCCTCTTGGCACCATCAAAAGGTGTTCTGAGAAAACTGTCGGGCCTTTCCAGAAAGCGGCCGTCGCCCCCTTTCAGAGCGTCTCAGCGATATATACTGTTTGCTGAGTCGACAGAGGTGGGATCTCACGATGTTGACACTACTTTTAAAATGACCCCCCGCCGGCTTGCCCTTCACAGCTTTATGATGAAATCCTGTGCCACCATTCATCCACACATGTGCTCCTCAAATATTTAAACTCGTCCTACATAAACACTGCCGTGCTAGGCGAGATGATACCCAACGCTGTTTGGAGCGAACAGCTGCATTATAAATCTCTGTTCAATTGACCAGATGTGGCCAAGTCAAACACACCATCACCTTTTTATTGTGTTAATGACTTTTCTGTGTATAATAGGCACGCCAGTACTATGCAATTAACCACAGTGATCTCCGAGAGGATCTGAAGTGATGGGAGCTATTATTTTCCCAACTTTTTAAGCTATGCATGGAAAGAGTACAGATTTGACAGGTGTCATTAAGGAGATGCTGTACAATGTCAATACAATTTGACTAACAACAGTGACAAGAGGAAGAGGAGGAGAGACTATAACTAATGTGTCTGAGTGTGTGCATCCTCACATCCATACATCAATTTGACAGGGATTAATGTCACCGTTGCTTTAATATATCACCTGTCTCGTTCCAGAGGTCAGTGAAGGTCGCTCTACCTGCTGCAACTGTCACAGCGCACAAACCCTGTGAAGGCGCTGGATGCAGCCGAGGCCATATTAACGGACATCCTAATGTAAATTCGGAGCTCCCCTCATGCTTCAAAAACACTTCCTCTCCCTTCATGACCTTAAGACAATAAGGCCAGAGCTTCTAGGGAATCAGAAACATTACATAACACCTATCATTTGCTAAAACAAGGGAAAGCCATGACAAACATACAAAGACACTGACAGACAGTACACTAACAAAAATTAATTAATAATATGAGATCATAAAGTATAATACAGGTAACTCTGGATTCACCTGCCATTGAGCACCAGTATTTTATTAACCCTTTCCTCCTCAGCAAACTCCCAAAATATCAAATTAATAGGGTGTTACTGGGATTAGCAGCTGCAATATAATTGCTGAATTTCAAATTGTAATCCTTTACACTGGAAAAAGTAATCACATTACATTGTGATGCCTTACTGCCCAATCCTGGTACTGATTCAGGCTGGATTAAGCAATCCTCTCCTATATAATAAGTACGTAGTATACCACTGATCAATGTTTAGCACTATACTGTAAACTTGATAATCAAATTCAAGATTAAGAATACTGTGCTGCTGATATGTATCAGAATTAATCACAACCCGATCAAAATCAGACACACCGGGCTTCATGTAACTGGTAAACTCATCTGTGGCAATATTAGACGCTCAGAACAACTGTCTCGGATGTCAGGTAACTTAATATAAAGTGTGACAAAGCCAGCGTAAAACAAACAAACACAGGACTTTAACCAAGGAGGCTACTGTTTGTGTCCCGTGTGAAACCAAATCAGTGTTGACTAATCTTAAGTGCATGAGATACTTAACATAGACTATGCAACTGATGTCACGTAACATACAGTACACTTATTTTAACCCAAACCACAATATTTTACTAAACTTAACCAAGTGGTTTTGTTGCCTAAACCTAAGCGATACCAAAGGGTACAGTGCATTAAAAAGTGACGCCAAGGCGTCCTCGCCAACCAAGCGTCTATATGTGATGAGTTGGAAATGAGAATGGGTTGATCCATCTCAGCCCTCCATCCATCTGCAACCACTTATCCCTTTAGGGGTCGTGGGGAGGCTGGAGCCGATTCCAGCTGGCATTGGGCGAAGGCGGGGTTCACCCTGGACAGGTCGCCAATCCATCGCAGGGCACATAGAGACAGACAATGAGTCATTAATTAACCTGCGTGTCTTTGGACTGTGGGAGGAAGCCGGAGAACCTGGAGAAAACCCACGTTAATATGGGGAGAACATGCTAACTCCACACAGAAGGGCCCCAAGCCGGATTCAAACTTGCGACCCTGTGAGGTGACAGTGCTAAACACTGCACCGTGTAGCCCAAACCAAAAGTCAACATTCACTTTGTAAATTTAGGTCTGTTGCTTTTAAGCCAAATCATTATGTTTTTTTACTAAACCTAACCAAGTACCGTATTTTCCTATAAGGCGCACTTAAAATCCTTTAATTTTCTCAAAAATCGGCAGTGTGCCTTATAACCCAGTGTGCCTTATGTATCAATTCTGGTTGTGCTTACTGATCTCAAATCAATTTTATGTGGTACAGGGCGCTCAAAAATCTGTCAAAATGTTTTATTACATGTTTGGTAAGCTTTGAAGCCGCACCGCTGGATGGATTGTTGGAACATTATGGTAACAGTGGTCAGGCGCCTCACAGAGTAATACATACTGTTACTGTGTTTTGACATATAGGCACCGTGACATTATCATGTGTGTATAAGGAGCCCTAAATGGCAGAAAGAAGATCATCAAGGCTACAGACGAGGAGATGAGTGAGTGGTTGAAAGAAATTTATGTCAACAAACCGAATGGCTTTTTCCACAACTCTCTGTCCCTATTGATCTGCGACTCCATGCATGCTCATCTCACAGACACTGTCAAAATGAAAGTGAAGCGGAGCTTGCCGTCATTCTGGGTGGATTAATTAAAGAACTCCAACCGCTAGATATTGGTGTCAACAGGTCATTCAAAGTTAAAATGTGAGCTGTGTGGGAGCGTTGGATGACAGAAGGCGAACACACATTCACCAAGACAGGGAGGCAACGCCGGGCGAGTTACTCCACTATCTGCAACTGGATCATGGATGCCTGGGCCAAGGTATCAGTGTCAAGTGTCATCCGAGCTTTCATTGAAAGCTAAGTAACAGCAACAAGACTGACTGGATAATGACGAGACGGATTCGGGCATGCTTGATCCCGAAGTCGCCCAACTGTTTAACTCAGACACTGATGATGAAGGATTTGATGGATTTGTGGACGAGGAATGAACTGAAAAAACTTAAAGTAAATGTATTGTTTTGTATTTTGTGTGTTCCAACTGAAAAATGTTGAGAGTTATTGAAGTTATTGAGTTGTTAAATTAACAGAATAAAGCTTGACTAATCTGACCGTTTTGTTTCGCTTATAATCCAGTGCGCCTTATAGTCCAGAAAATACGGTAGTTTTGTTACAACAAACGTAATTGAGAATGCAGTTTAGTTGTATAAACATAGTTTTGTAGGAGACAGGGTTGTCTACCCCCATCTACAGCCGGTGGGAAGCTAGTGAGGGATCTTTTCACCACTGGTTGGTTGAAGCTCCAGAAGAGGTAGCATTGTACCTCCAGGCATGTTATACATGTAAAGCGCCTTTCTTTGAGCTGAAAAGAAGCTGCTGGGGTCTCCAGTGAGTTGGAGGATGTATGTATAGGGATTCTTACTCTCCCCACACTGAGTTACCAGCAATAGCCCTTTAAGATGTCTGCACAGCTTCCTGAGTTTCTCACAAATTTAAATCAAATTTATAGCTCCAATTTGTCCAATCCAGTTGTAGCCATTACATAGCTGGCTTGCAACAAGAAATATTCCCAAATAGCATTTCAAAGCGTATCAGACAGGAAGAGAGGCTTAATGGTCCTGTAGTGGCTTTACAGACATATCCAGTATAACTGTAGCTTGTCCCTCTGTTTAGCACAGGCTTAGTGGTAACACAGGGACATAAAGCAAAGCAGAAATGATTTTCCCAGGTATTTTCTTTGATTGTTGGCAGACAGAGGAAACATACACAATTTGGTCCAACTTCCTATGAGATTTCCAGGACACTGAACCCTCAGCGAATGGATAGTTGCTTTATAGTTTGACTTTGACATTCAGGACACATCAGTAGCATGCAACAGCTAATTTCAAGGCATCTTCTATCTAGAGCTTACACACTATTATCGATATAGATTTCTACATGCTCAGTTATGATCACGAGATATCATTTGCTGAGAGCTTCAATACCAAAATAGCACTCATTGTGGTTTAAAAAACGTCTGACTTCTGCAGTGATTAGTTACTGCTGACAATTCATTTTTGGTGAAACCTCGTGGTGTTTTCGTTTCTTAGAAAGAGGCTGTTTTGCCATTCACTGGGGGAAGAAAAACATCAAATCTGGACTCGTGTAATTGTAAGTGGTGTTTACAGTAAATTCACTGTGGCCAATCTGATACGCCATTGCTGAATGAGCAAGATGGACACAAACAAAGTAAAATGATTGATTCATTTGTTGTTGACTTTGGTTCTGTGCAGGAGGCGAGTCTCCCCCATCATAAGCTAGCGTGGCTGCCTGCACACATGCAAGCACTCACACTGCCCATTTTTCTTTTGATGAAAATATATATTAGTTTTAGTCAAATTTTAGTCGTGATTTTCTTCATTTTGCAGTAATTTGTCCTTTTGAGTGTCTTTCAGGTTATTGTCTAGTTTTTATTTATTTCCTTTTCAATGGTAATCTTTTATTTAGTGTTAAATTAAAGAAGACCTATTATGCTTGTTGTCAGGTGCATAATTGTATTTTGGATTTCTACTAGGACATCTTTACTTTGCTCCGATTGGTCAACCAAACCAAACGCTTTGGATGGCGCTCCAGGTCCGCTCTAACTAGCTTTGTTTGGGGGCGTGCCAAACTAGCTACTAGGCAGATATTATGCAAATGTGTTACACGGTGACATCACGGCATTACAGAAAAATGGCAGTATTTCAAACAAGGTTTTTCAGGCAGTCCAGGAGCAGCATTTCTGTGGGGGAGAGTAACTCCATTTGGTGTGGACTTTGAGCTTTGCAGACCTTTTACATGCACAAAAATGTAATGCTATTATTTCCTGTTTGAATGCGGTTGTCCTGTTCTGTCACTCATATTAATCTCTGTTAGAATGATTTTTTAGTTTTTAGATTCAATGTTTGCTGAATTGAATTGATTAAAATCAGATGAGTCACAGAACTGGTCCTCTATGACCTGACTGAACACAACAATACAGTCTGATTATTGATATTCACAAAAATGTTTTACTAAGGGGATTTTTTTTGTGATAATGTGAATATTTGAAAACAGATCCACTTTGAGATGGGTAGTGCATTGTGTATGTGTGTGTGTGTGTGTGTGTGTGTGTGTGTGTGTGTGTGTGTGTGTGTGTGTGTGTGTGTGTGTGTGTGTGTGATGACACATAACTCATGCTGTGATCGTTACCAGTGTGAGCAGATACCTTTAGATATTGGGTCATTTTCTATAGTGTACAACCTTTGAGCTGCTGGTATAGTTCTTTAAATGTCCACATATCTTCAAAGGGATGTTCAATTTACAAAGAGATGGTCAAAGCTGAAATACTATCGTCAGTGTGTCACAAATTTCACGTCTCTGTTACAACCCAACATGCTATTTTCAAGATGGCAGCCAGAAAAAAAGCTTCAGTGGGAGCAGAGCATTTAATATTGTCACTGAATAAATTTCAAGCCCAACTTCAGATAAAAAAAAGATTGAATTTTTCATAATAGCACAAAATGCTCAAACAAAGTAAGGTACTACCAACAAATTGTAGAGGTCAGTGGGGACAAACTAGGAAATTCAAGAGGATTATGCTCTAAACGTGAACTTAAAAACCCCCCAAAAGAACTCTTTGAAATAAGCATTAAAATTAGATTAACTATACATGCACTTTTCATTAGCCATAACACACTTCTAAAAACTTAACAAAGGCATGAGAACATGCTGACTGTGTGGATTATCTCTGAGAATTGAGCAGGATAACAGGTGAAACTATATATGGTATTCTAAGCGGCCGTTGGAGAGCAGATTTTGCATTGGCAGGGCTTTCGTGGCCTCCTTGCCAAGCACAATACTCGACATAATGAGAAACACTTGTTTCAAAATGAACAATCCGCCGAGCCTCGCAGCATTCAAAAGCAACCGAGGAAGCTCATATTTTACTGTTTATCGTTAACATTGATTGTGTTTGGTGGCCTTGGCTCAGAGCCACAGGAATATTTCTGAAAATGTTAAAAGCCTGTCTGCTTTATAGATGCTTGAGAGGTTTAGACTGTGACTTGAGAGCAGGAGGTGTGTGGTGAAGTATTTTGAGGAGAAATTGCAAAGGAAATGAAAAGAAAGAAGACAAAATAAAATAAGTTACGTTAAAACCTGCCTTTCTCTTCACTGCTTTCGTATAGAGAGGCAAAGTCCTGCCCCTTCCGGTGGACCCCATGGGACCAAAAATATGATCGGTAGTTAACAGATTTTTTGATCCCATTTGAACTGCGCCATTAATTACAGTATGTTGTTTGTCAATTTATAACATCATTTTGCAAGTCAAGAAAGTCCCAGTTTGTTCAGACTGTGAAAATACATAATTAGAAAGACTACACACCCCAAAGTCACGTAAGTGACATCTCTCTCGCTGATGCTAAGTGACCCCGCTGTGAACACTTTCTTTTCTAGACCCTTCTGTAGTTTGACAGATGCCCAAAATGACATACTGTTGTCTGAACAAATGAATAAACAATATGTTTCTGTGTGAGTCCAAGGACGAATGAAACATAAACAACAAAATCATAACTGCATCTTTCTGAGCATAATGGCCTCTGCATGTTGGTGGCAAAATGTTAAATGGAAGAAATGGCATGAGCACAATCACTCTGTCAGTGGGTTTGTGTGGTTGCCAGAGGTCAATGCTCACCATCTCTGGATCCGTTTACAACACTGGGCTTTCAAAGTTAATGCATCTGTGGGAGACAGATGGGAAAATTGCACGGTAATATTCATTCGACCAGAAACAAAGGGATCCATACACAGTGCGCCTGTGTTTGTTTATTCGATTTGAATGTTGACTTGTAAAAAAAAAAAAAAAAAAGTAGAAATGCTGCCTCAACTGAAAATAAAATGGCTCTTTTTTTTAGTTTCTGATTTGGCTGCATATCTCAGCAGTATTTCACCGTTACAAAGAGGCATTAAAAGGAGTTTTATTGACGTGGCTGTATCCATGGAGGATTAGAGAGGTCAGTTTTCTCTTAGTAGCCTGAACCCATTAACACCAGCCAAGTGGAGGGAGACATTTCTGTCCACTGCTTAGAGCTCTCAATCTTGAGACTATACAGCCAGAGAGACAGCGCTATCTGTGACCCGATGAGGGCAAGGGAAGTGATAGTAATGGTTGTGAAGGGAGATTCTTCCTGTAACATGCATTTAGGGAGATTGTGCTTATTAGAGCAAAGCTGCTGAATTTTATAACTTTGTATCAATGCTGTGAGTGTCTTTATCTGTTATTGTGAAAGAAAAGTGTTGGGGAGGTTAATCTAACTGGGTTTTGGGATGCTTTGTGCAGGAACTTGCTGTAGTTACATGCCATCCTCTATGGGGAGACAGACATGGTGGTTTAGTCTAAACTGAAGCCTCCTGTTTCTGATTTAAACCACAAGAAACTGATGTGTATTTATTTATGGTTACTAAAAGATCACTCTAGATTAGAGCCACTGAAGAGATCATGCATCTCTGAGCTGTCGAGTTAACATCATCACATTCTCATTTATAATGAAAAGGTGACATGCTGACAAACATCACACTAACCTCACATTTTGCACATCCCCAAGCGCCAAACGGCAGCGAGTCAGTCAACTCCACACAGCAAGCTCATTTTCTGCAACCAACCAGGTTCTGAGAAGTGAAGCCAATCCAGCGATATTTTAAACTTACAATCTTTCTAACAGCCAGCAAGGGGGCGACTCCTCTGGTTGCAAAAATAGGTCAGATTCTATAGAAGTCTATGAGAAAATGAACCTACTTCTCATTTGATTTATTACCTCAGTAAACACTGTAAATATGAGTCTATGGCCTCAGTCTCTAGTTTCAAGTCTTCTTCAATACAGCATGATGTTCATTTAGTAAATTATGGTCCAATTTAGAGTCAAATAGACCATAAAGCAAGGAATGCTTTAGGGCAGGGCTACCTTGTGATTGACAGGTCGTTACCACACGCTGTCCAGTCTGGGTGTTGTTCATGTTTTCGTCTTACAACTTTAACCCTTTCAGTGTGTCTTCAGTTCATGAAAGTTAATTAACCTTTTACGGTCGCTTAAAAATGTTGTGTGCAGTGTTCACTTGTACTTCTGCTTGCAATAAAATAAGATAGTGAGGGACAAAATGCCAAACTTGAGGCTTCAAAACCGTAGTCCACATCATGGTGACTACGTCCGCATCTATTACATCTATTGAGACCACTGATGGGCTCCACACAGCTTTTAGCAAGGAACAACTGCTGCTTTGTAGAAATCGATCTAAGATGAGTCACGTGATTGGTTTAAACGTGGAAATGTGTTAACTTTGGTTTCTACACAGTTAATGATGTCACAGCAGGGGTCCATCCATTATCAATGACAATGCATATTCTGTGACGGCGATGTTTAAACTGATGAAAGTCAATGCTTGCATCTGAAATTCCACACTAACATGCTATTTAGTACTATAAAACAGTATGAAAGATTTTTTTTTTTTTTTTAGTATGTCCGAAACCTCAGTATGAAACCAAGGCTTCAACTTAAGTGCAAGTATAAGATTTCCTTGTTTCTGTCATCTGAATTTTAAATTAGTTCAGACTTTGATTCTCACAAATCAGCATTTTGGTCACACGAGGTTGGCATGGGTTACAATGGTTAAGCATCTCCAACCTGTAAGGATGGTCTCAGGAAGTGAGAAATTTTGACAAAATTACTATTCAGTTTATCTGAAAATATATGTAATACTGTTTGACACAAAAGTATGTTGGACAATAGTACACCTACTGGGTATGTAGTGCACGGTATGGGACAAAATGGTACAGAATGGAAACAAGAAAAGCAATGACATGTGGCAAAATATCCCAAGCTGGATTTCTATATCCAGGATGCTGTGGTCATATGATACTTTATCTCAGTAGTCCCAAAAAGTACTTTTAATCGTCCCATATATCATTGATAATCTGAACACTCTTACAACATTAAACTCTTTATAGATCTTCTACTTTTTACTTTTATAGCTCTCCTCCAGAGAAATGGGCTAAGCTTTATATCCGTTCCAGTATTATCTGCCAGAAGGAAGCATGGGATACTTCAAGCTGTACAGAGAGGGTGTTTGGGTGGTGGGAAGCTACGCAAGAAGCGTCATGTGACTTTTATAGAAATATGAACTATGGGTTTCACTGCAGCCTTGGAAAGAAATGAAGCTACAGGGTTTCCAGTTGAATCTGGCTGTTTAGCTCAGGAATCAGGATGAACAAAAAGCATATTAAAAAGGTGAAATGAGTTGTGAGTGAAACAAATTAGTCGTTTATTACCATGGCATTTGAGTGGAAGGGCCACATTGGGGGCTTTATGCCTTTAGAGGTTTGGTGCGAGGGCTCCGTTTCTGGATGGCAGCACTGTACTAACAAACATTTGCACCGATGTGGATTTGCACTCAAACCAACAAACTGCAAATGCAGCGTTTCAGTCCTGTGAGTCAGAAAGTGATACAGAAGTGATGCCTCCACACACTGTTGCATTATTCTGTGTGCATTTGGCAAGATCAGCTGGACCTCAAACACTGGTGGAAACTGAAACTCACTCAGAGGTGATATTTAGAAAATGTAATGCTCTGGGATTTCTGGATTTAATAACCAGAACACAGCTGTTAAAAATTAATGGAAGAGAAGCAGTTTACCTTGTCCTTCAACAACACACATAATGCTGCAATGTGTGTGTTCAAGTAGGATTGTAAATATATATATTATAAAGTCTAAGCAGTGAAATATCAACACAGTCTCATGGCAGTTTGGAAATTTAATCTGCAGTATTTGATTTGTGTATATAGACACAAATTTCCCTTTTTTGTGATGCTCAGCACAACTTTGTAATATGTGTTTTTAGGCGTTTTCCTATGAATATAAACCAACACGTGACACACATGTCAATTTCTGCTCCAGTCTTTTCCAAATAAAACTACATAGTTAGGATTAGGAAAAGATTGTGGTTAGGTTAAAACAACTCTGGAAGTGCTGTAACTTTAGTACGGAAGTTATGTGACAAATAATCAACCATGACTTCTACACATGGGACACAAACACTGCAGGGCGAAAGTCTGTTTTTAGACCCACCTATCCACCCCGACCTGCTCCCTATATGGCATTTGCAGCTCTTTATACTTCCCCATTCACAGTTAAATACAGCTGATTTAATGCATGGAAAAAGTGAAATTCATGTGTATGTACACAAATCAATACTTTAAGTTTCCTGACTATTTCACAACTGCTGTGCGACTGGGATGAAAATATACAGTAAAACAAACCACTGTCTTCTTCACTCCACTTCCATCTCATGTGGTGATTGTGACAACTCCTGTTCTTCTGATTGGTGGCAAAGAAAGGACGTCAAGGGCACTGGATCAGAGTAAACCCACAGGCAGGCAGACAGGGGAGGCGCAAAGAAATAAGGCTTGTCCACCGTAATGCCACTCTCACCCACACCTCAGGCTCTGGCTTTTAAGTTCAGTCATGCAGATCGATTCAGTGTCTGACCACTGCTTGCTCCAGCCCTGCCCATCCCTGGCCAATCCAGACTAGACTCATCTCAACAGGCTGTGACCGCCTTCAGCTGCTGGCTGCCATTGCTAGACTCATGTCCTGAAACTCACCTAGCAGCGGCTGGCTAACCAGCAGCAGGAGCCGTGCTCACAGCAGTGAGACAAAGTAAAATAAACCCCAAATGAGGTGAAACTCAAACACTTCAGATAAACAAAAGGAAACGCCTACAGAGCTGGACAGTATTTTTGTCTTAGAGGGAGAATCCGCATCTTATTGTGGAAAGTAAAAGTGGACATCCAAGAGGTAAAATGAGGTAAGAGAGGGATTGTATATCAGGTAATTACGCTTGTGTTTGGCTGTATTTGGCCTAAAATGTGGGTAACCATTGTTTTGATTTTGTGTTGGATGATGTATTGTGCTGGATAATTTCATTTCCATTCCACTCAAGCACACTGGCTTGGTGAATGGATTACTACTGTACAAATGTACCTCAGCAACAATTTGCTTTCACTTTCTTTTAAGGAAGAGTTCATTGTACTATTCAGGCTGTTCTCATGCACTGTTAGTAGCTACAATATACCTTTGAAACCATACCGTACCATACCAAACCGTATATATATATCCCACAAAATCAGTTTCCCACATAATGTAATCCACATAATCATGAACCAGGAAGTATAAAAAGTGACAAACACATAGGGAGGAGGTTCTTTCTACCATTAGGCCGCTGTCCTGTGTGAAACCAGAGGTCAGCATTGATTTATTTGTCACATAACCTCTGTACTGAAGTTATGCCACTTGTATAATTATTTTAACCCAACCCACAATCTTTTCCTAAACCTAGCTAAGTAGTTTTGTTGCCTAACCAAGTTGTTGCCTGTGAAGATGGAAGTTTATTTTGAAAAGACTGCATGCACACAACAAGCAGAAACTGATAGGCGTTGCTGGACATTCGAAGGAAAACATGAAAAATGAGGAATAACTTTTTGTAAGAAATCATATGAATCACTGTATGAGGATATGTTGCCCTATTGACGAGGTCAGAGGGGTCACAATGCATAAAGAGGCCACCAAAGTGCTTCAAGGTAGGTTTCAATGCTAAGACTGTTGTAATAAAGGTTGTATATTATATGTATTGTATTAACCAAATCAAAACAATAAAAGAGTTGATGAGAATACTTTCATTTTTGAATAGCATTGCCTCTAATGTTCATTAATATGCAATAAACTAAATGAGCTGTTAACAGAACTATGTCTATTAAAATTATTTTGGTTTATAAAATAACATAACTTCTTCAAACAATAAACCTTTTGCCAATGAGGTGAGATGATGAAGCTGAACCTCTCCAAATGATGAGTCCTGTCCCTAAGTGTATGCAGTGTATATGGTATATTCTCTATAGCATATTGGGTATTTTTATGACAGTAGTATATTAGTGCCAGTGTTGAACAGTGAATTATTTTAACCCTTCCAAAAGTTCTCTCTCAGTTACATTTAATCCCCTATATACTGCGATTGTGACCTTAATAATTTAGGTAGAGAACCAGTTTCCACTACTAGATTATCATTTTACTCACAACATTGCCAACAATAATGACAGGACAAGCAGTTGCACTACGTGGTGGAACCGGGAGGACTCGAGCAGCTAGTTAACAGTTAGCCAGAAACTCAGACAATATACAAGTATGAATGCACACAAATAAGCCCATTGTGCTTTGTGCGAGGTAATTACCTTAAACCAGCACACAGCTCTAAACCTTCACTTGTCTGAATTAGTAATTAATCTTATCTGTCACATTTTCAACAAAATCATGAGACTAATTCATTACATTACATGTGTTATTTCTCACACCTGCACAATAGTCTATACATGCCAATATGGGCATACGCACACACATACACCTATCATCTGACATGTAATCTGTTTTTTACTCCCCGTCTGCTTAAGGGAGTTCTGCCAGCAATTCCCACAAGCCTATTTAACAATCTCTCTTTCTCACCGTACCCTGGTGTGTGTGTGTGTGTGTGTGTGTGTGTGTGTGTGTGTGTGTGTGTGTGTGTGCATGGATTGCACGTCTTTTACTACAACAGCATTTGTGCCAGGCTGCGTCATCTCTCTAATGGCTCTTTGCAATAACACTGGCAGGGTTACGTCAGTTACATCCATGGGGAATCACACAGATTTAGGAAAAAGAAGCAGTCATGGACACTCTGGGGTTCAATAAAAGCTAACTAACCAGACACTGTGAAGCAGTTGTAGTTAACGTTCACGCAAAGAAATATTATCTGTATCAGCTTTCAAATGATTATTTGTATGGGAAAATGCCAAAAACCAAATGATAGTCTTGATTAGTTGTCTGCAGGGAAACTATATGATGCGGTGTACTGGAAAGAAACGTGACTGTGAGCTGGCGTGAGCACACCCGTGACGTCCATCCTGTTTTCTGAGACATTTCCCCGAAGCAGTTGCACAAACATAACAGCAGACAACACTAGCCCTGAGTAAACTGAACATAAAAAGGACACTAATCTTAATGCACTATTATCCTTCATGTCAGCTAACCCATAAACCATCTGTTATTGGCACTCGAACATATTTAATGCTAAAAATGCCTCCTGATATGTCCAACCTGCGAGGGAAAGCAGAGAAGAAGGGACTGTTGTTTGGGGTCTTAATAGTATGTTCTTTGAGCGTGTTTTACGTCACTACCACCCACAGCTCTTCCTCCACATATGGTCAAGGTCCAGGAATGTGTTTCCTTAGCCTGTTCTTGATGACACGGGTCACCTCACCGACACTGCACATGCTGGGGAGAGATGGGCCCACAACTCAAGGCTTAGAGCACTTGAAGGATGCTCTTTTCAGTGTTGTTCATTGATAGCCTTGAATTTCTAAAAAGTCAGGTTTTCTGATGGATGACAATGCTCTTTGGAGCTATACAAAGATAAATTTCCTCTCATTTAGTGTTAGAAATGGTGATCATTTCAAAAAGAGTTGGTTTAGATCAGTCATTCCCAAAGTCTGGGTTGGGATCCACAGTCTTTTATTTAAGTTATATCTGCAGTACACTTTTGTGCCACACGAGGGAGCCTGGATGTTTGTATTGTTCTGATAACTGCAGCCCACTTACAACATTGAAGATAATATCAGGTGGTGTGGAAAAGGCAGTAAAATTTTCATGAATGTTCGTTTATGCTCAAATTTACTCTTCTCAAGAGTTATAGATAAGGCCTATGGTGAATTGGGTCATGATGGTTTGTTATTTTTAAAAAGTGGGGGTTCCCAGAAAAAAAGTTTGGAAACACTGGTTAGATGACATTAAACATAACGCAAAACACGATATTACATACTTTGTTTGTAAATGTATTGCATTATTAATACTGACAGTATACATTGAACACTACCAGAGTTACTCCATCATATTTACTAGCTGCCAAAACCAGCAGCTGATTAGCTTAGCTTAGGATAAAGACTGGAAACGGGGGGAACAGCTAGCCTGACTCTCTGTGAAGGTAACAAAAGCCGCCTAAAGCTCACCAGTTAACACTATACATAGTATTTGTTTAATCCAGTGTAAAAGTAAAAGTTGTGGTTTTGAAGTCTTGTCACTGAGAGGTTGCAAGGCAACTCGTGGAGACTTCAGGAAGTCAATACTTCCAACTGCAACAATCTGGCACATAATCCCCTGTAAAACCATACCTGGTTGTTTATACACTTTTATTGCATAAATTAAAAAAACCTTTCCCCATTTACAGACTTTGTGCTAAGCTAACTGAGTATCTAACTGTCTGTAAGAAAGCATATAAACCTATTTTCTAAAATGTCAAACTATTCCTTTAAACTCAAACTCATATTTAGAATGAAAAAAATGAAACTGCAAAACTTGAATTTATATAGTAAGTCCTCATCAGTTCCTGGGTTGAAACAGATTCACCATTTCAGTTTTTTTCCATGACCGCTCCAGGTCCCTCTTCTACTAGCAGGGTGGCTGACTTTGCCTCTTTTCTTTTATTTTTTTGGTTAGGCATCTTATTTTTCTTCACTCCATATGATGAATAAGTTGCACTCTGCAAAAATGACTAAAAGTGCCAGAATGACACACTAAGCACTGTAAAACTCACAAATTTTGGAAGTCTGGAAATCCCCAATTTATTGTACTTTAAACCAAATCCAGACATGCCATTAAATGACTCTTTCCCATACTACGGCATTATCTCTGAGCCTGGAAGAATCTTGGATGGAAAGCATACGTAAAGTAAAGAAATCTTTATTAAATAATCCATTTCACACCTGGCGGTGCTTGGTGTAAAGGCTGCCTCGGTGTCCAGCTGGAGGGGATTTGAGGCAAATCTGAAGCTCAGAGTCATCCAGTTAAAACAGAGCGCGGCAGCCTGTGGATTCCCACTTAGATGCCACTTGGATGCAGCTGAATGCTAGAATGAGATATTTATGTACAGTTGGCCTGTGTTTACATACTGTGATGTCTACATTTTCCCAGATTTTGCACCGCATTTGTAGGATCAACTAATATGAGGCGTTCAAAAAAATAACTTCTTGCTGGAAAATAGACAATCTGGAAAATGCTTTTACAGTGATATATATCTCTATCATCTAATTGCAGAGACTGAGGCTCACTGTGAGCAATAAAATAATTAAGCTGTAATTTAGGGTGGCTTTAAGAAATTTCATTAAAAAATTAAGATCAATGTAAAATTTATAAAGCTTTCTAAATTGTGGGCCAGTGCTCTTCAGTTCATTCATTTCCATTTTTAGCCACGCTAGCACAGGTTTTAATTACATTGCTGATCTTTTGACCTTTCTTTTGGTGCCTTCATAAGGTTGACATTTTTTAATTTTTGTGAAATATCAGATCACCATTAAATTTGCTGAAGATATTCAAGCGGCGCAGAGAATAAATCCTAAATGATATCGTGACTTTAATCGAGCGCCACCAGCAGATCAAACTTTTCACGTATGTTGTGAAATATTTCAAAGTCTAGACAGATTGGCACAAAATTTGATAGACAGTCACAGTTTCCAGACCATATATCCAAATTAACTTCTTTCCCCTACTACTCCTCTTGCGCCACCTGCAGATCGATTGACATTTGTGGCTTTTGAGTGAGATGTCTCACAAACTACTGGATGGACGTTCATTTATTGATGATCCAGGCCCTCATGATGAGCTGTAACAGGGTCATCATCAGGTCAAGTTGTCAATTTATCCAATGCTTAGGTTTATGACCAAAATATAATATATACCAAAAATATTCCCATCAGTCTCAGCTTTGTTTTGTGCTTAGTGCTGAACAAATGTTAACACTCTGAAATGATGAATATGGTAAAAAAATATAACATTAGCATGTTAGCATGATGCTACTAAGCATTTGACAGTTTTCATACATGATTCAAGTTCTTGTGATGAATCTTGAGGGAAATAATAGAAACATTAGCCGCTGTTTCTGTCACTACGTCTCCCCCTCCTCTACTGTCACACTGCATGAACTCGACTCACACTAATGTTTTAAAATTAATTAAGCTGCGATGCCCTCGGCACAATTACATTTTTTACATTTTAGCAGAGAGATTATCATACCACACCGCCCAACTATTTTCATCCTATGATGAGATTCTTGCTTGTAACAAAACAAGATCAGATCATTTGATTTGACTGCTATCAAGCCATTAAATAGCAGTTATCCACTACTATAAAACAGAATAGATGTGGGTCATTAGGAACGTACTACATCGTAAAAGTGAAAGTGAATCATCCAGTGCCCCCTATCTCCACCCCTAACGGAGTTAAAGAGCCCAATTTCCACTTCTTCTCCTGTCATAATTACTCTAAAAGTTGCTGCTATGTTTTTTTATACCTCATTTTGGCGATGTGCCATGTGAATAGTTGATAAAACCTAACATTGGGTTTAGTAGGCCCTACTGACCCCTATCTATGGTGCTCATAGCAACCAATAATGCCTGTTTAATGGCCTGCCAATAATCTAATCAACTTATTGACAACAAGGTTTTTAACCTCCATGTAAAATCATGTGTGCTCAGCAGTTAACATTTCAATAACTGCATACTGTATAACTTTAAAGGAATAGTTTTAGATTTTTGGGAAATATATTCACTTGCTTACTAATCAAAAGTTAAATTTGAACCCTGATATTATTGCCTTTACATTAAATAAGAAGCTACAGCTAGCAGCCGACTAGTTTAGCTTAGCATAAAGTCTGGAAACTGGGGAAAACGGCTCACCTGGCTCTGTCCAAAGATGACAAAATCTGTCTACAAAGACCTCCAAAACCCACTAAATCTTGTTTTTGTAATACAGATATAAACAGAACTGAAAAAATGACATGTTGAAGTTGCTGTTGGCTATAGCTTCGTATGTTGGCTACCATATAGACATAAAAGTAAATTGATCTCCTCATCTAACACTTGACGATCAGCAAACAGAACTATTCCTTTGACCCGGAAGAGACATTTCCAACCTATTCAATCCTTTACCTCAAATATAAACCCATTCTAGCTGGTTCAGCTCGCTCAGAAGCGAAACATAATCCAGCTGGTATCTGATTCATGGAAACACTGGTAACACAGTGAATTTAGAAAAGCCTTTGCCTTTTGCCAACTTGACGAATTTTAAGAGTAGGTAATATTACATAATTTGTTGAGCATATGCATCCTCACAGCAGTTGACACCATCTGTGTCCAAATAACACCACCCTAGTGATTTCTGCAGCCAAACATGAGAGAATGAGAGCGAGAACGTGACTGCTCCGACTGAATGATCGCTCTCATGACTTGTTTGTTTTAAGTGGTGACTAAATTTCTTTTTGGATACATCTCTTCCTACCAAAAGGTCACCAGGGTCAGGACCACCTCTACCTCCTACCGACACCAATCATGGCAGCTGAAGTGAATTGTGACATGTGAATGGAGCGCGTTTGACATAGCACCTGTTTTTCTTATTGATGGGCTCGTTCGTACCATTAGTGTATCCACACTTGCTGGACTGGATGTTGAGGAAAGTTCACAGACTGTGTTACTGGCACAGGGGAAATGTAACTGGGTGAGAAGTCACTTGATAGTGTGGACTCAATACCCTTCCTCCTGTATTGCACATTGATTGGAATGACTTTCACAGAAGCTATAAAGCTTTGGGAGAGGAAAAGGAAAAGCGGCTCCCTTACATATAACACCTGGTACCGCTTTGAGTAACGGATTTGATTTTCAGCAAGTTGGCATCAATCAAACAGGTAACAATGAAATATGGAAACTGCTTTTTAAATAGAAACTGTTTGGCAAATTTGCGCATAACACTAAATAATCTGAATACATACTCGTAACATCTGTGGTCACTGGTTTTACAGGGACTGGAACCTGAAATTGTGGTGATGACGCTCCGGCAGTGATGCCTTTTCAACCACAGACTCCCTCCATCTGGAATCACTCTGCTACTGTGCGTCTGGGGACTAAGCTCTGTGGGTCAGAGGGCAGAGAAAGCTTCGTCATTACAACAGCTGAGAAATACCTCGGAAGGACACTGCTACCCATCCAGTAATAACAAAAGACATAGAGGAGATGGTGTAATGCTAGCTGATGGGGATGGCAGCCGTTGTGAATCATGTGCTAGAATAAAAACATGACCTTGGTTAACAGAAAAACAAAAAAAAAAAAAAGAACGAGAGAGAGAGAAGTTTTCGCACCATCAAAGCTTGCGAGAAAAGTCATATGAATACCTCAATAATGCACAAGGCATTTAGTGTGCAATAAGAACGTCTTTCTTGCTTTTGAAGCATCACATGCATGCCATGTAGTTGTAGTCTGTAGATGCATCAGAGCTAGAGACGTACAGTAAAAAATGCGAGACAGACCACTTATGGCGAGCGGGTGGGGAGGTGGATGGGTCCAACAAACATGCATCATTTAACACGGTGACCGTTGTTTTGTAAGTTACATTAGTGATGGTTATGATGTATTTTCCGCACTTATGCTGTGTTGTTTCCGTACTTATTTTGCTTCATAAACATACTTATTTCAAGCTTAACCGTGATGTTTTTTTTAAGTGAGAAGTTTTGCCGGCTCAACTTAACTGTGGACGTTACTGTTGTTTTGTTGCGTGGTGTACAAATGACACCCAAATGTGTCCTCATGACACGCAGAATGTCTTTGTAATGTGTTTGTGCTATTCATACATCTTCCCGTGACACCAGGTTGTTGAAGATTAGCTGCTTGCTGCATCTGAAAACCACCCTGTGAGAACTGTAAAGTTGCAGACAGCTGAACAACAGGCTGAAACTGGCTATAAAAGCCCCTCGAAGCCACAGGGAGCAGCAGATTCATGTTCTCTGTAGGTCCATCACTATCAGGGACTCATTTCACAGTGTTACAGTGTTTTCCATTGTCATCTGATACATTGTTATTATAGAAATATTGATTATGGGTGCTTTAAACTGATGTGCAGAAGAATAAAATGGTCAAGTGAAGCCAAGTTTGATTGGAGCCTAATATCACATTAAAGATGGGCTTTACAGGCTTACAACAGCGTAACACTTGACGAAAGCATACGCTGGAAAGCAGTTTATCATCCTGGTGAAATAAAGCACCTGAATTTGACTGAGCGCATAATGGGAAAAAATGGAGGGAACTCAAAGGAAGATAGGAGGAAATTCAAAAGGAGTTCAATAAAATGTATCCAAGGAACTGTAATTTTTTTTTTTTTTATATTGTACCATTGTACCTTGAACTATGGAGGAGGCTCAGCACCTCCAGACACAGAAAGAGGAGCAGCACAGGTTCCTCTAACCTGAGGAGGAGTCAGCAGGGCACATAGCAGACAGCGGTAGACCAGCAGACTGGCTGAACTTCACTACCTTGATATATAGTGTATATCAGCTTATGACAGCTGGGAGTTTATTCCAAAGAAAACAAGCGCCATTGCCTCAGGATTTTGTCTTACTTCTGGGGCTAATCTAAAGGAGCACCTGCTGTGAGTTTAAAGCATGAGCCAGAACATGGGAAGTTCAGGGTTCGTTATGTATAGACCATTTATCATTTTACATATGTACATAGCTCATTAGACTTTAAAATTGGCTCGTGCATGGATGAGTGATGAGTTCAAGCTCATTTTCTAAAATTAAAGGTGGTGTTATGAAATAAATAATGCAAGGCAAAGAAATGCACAATGTAAATTAGTTGTAAAGTGTGTGTGTGTGTGTGTGTGTGTGTGTGTGTGTGTGTGTGTGTGTGTGTGTGTGTGTGTGTGTTATAGGGTGGGGCCCACGCAGTCACAGAAATCAGACTTCTTGATGAGTTGCGAGGACAGTTGGGGATATTTTGGCTGGGAGAAAAGGAAACCACCGTTTCACATCTGTCAACCAAATCACCATAAGTTTTTGTCTTCTTTTCAGCTTATAAAATGACAGGCATGGCTTGATTTAGCGCAGTGAAAAATGAGCATGGCTTTGAATTCTCTGCCTTTTCATATTTCATTGAATCCTACCACTGTGAGCTCGCTCTCATTGAACCGATAGCTGTAAGTTTTTCAGTGCATTCACACCACTGTTCCAAAGACTGCAAATTCTTCGGTTCCCTTTGCCAGAAAGCAAAGTATCTGCAGTTTAGGTTCACTCTATTTTCATTCCTCTTGTGGCCTCAGTTTCAGTCTTATATTCTGAGTTGATGCTCATCTGGTTAAAAGCAATAGAAACAGACAATAAGACGAGAAAAGGCCTTGTACTAATTGTAACCATGTGCAGCTTGTGGGAACACTGAGCACTTGTGCAGCAGCAGTGTTTCTTGATGAGTTTCAATAGCACTTTGATATTCACCAGGAAACAGGGACAGGAAATGTGCATTGGCTTGGGGATGTTGGGATACATACGCACTCGCCGACGAACAAGCAGAAATCCAGCAGCTGGTTGGATTTGTTTTGGCCCAGGGCGGACCAATCCGGGGCCCAGCAAGGCCCAGACAAATTTCCTGGTTGATAACAAGCAATTTCTGTCACAACAAGCAGCGCAGTTTTGGGAAGATGGACTGTGAATGCCATTTAAACATTTCAGAAGGGTGTGTAAAGGAAAGGTCCACCCTTAAACAATGAAGATATGGATTGGACTATTTCCAACTACTTATCACCTGATATGCCATATGTAATGTCTAAAAGTAAATGACCATGAAGCTGCTCTAATTAATATTTTTATATTAAAAAAGATCAAGTGACTACAGAGAACTAGAGACCATCTTACAATAGGATCACATCAGCCATGACTCCAAATAGGACCAAGAGTATAAAGTATGTGTGTAGGTGTGGACCAAAGGCCCCTTTCCAGCTTCCTACCCCCCTACTTATGGCGCTCTTGCGTGAACCACATCCATCCTCAAACTCAACCTCCATTTTGATTTCACTGTACACCTGTAAAGTATCATGACTGCATCTTAAACAGTTGCAATGCTATTGTGTAGGGCTGGGTGATATGGACAAAATCTTTATCCCGATACAGGTCACGTCACATCTCGTTAATGATTATATATTATGATATAGCATGTTGTCTGGTAATTGAATACATAAATACCCTTTGAAATAATCAATCAATACAATGTGTGTTTTTCAATGACAAAATCTGTCCACAGACAGAAATATTAAACACCTGGCAAATCAGCCTCACAATATCAGCGTAATTATCATGCTGCATTTTCTCTCAAAACAATGGAGCATTTTAGCATCTTTCAACATCTTTCAACATCGTTTTGGTTTTACGGCTCGCATCATTTGTAGTTGTAACAGTTTTATGCAAAAAAGCACAGCTAAATTGTTGTTGAGCGCTACCTGCTTAACACCAAAACACAGCCAGGCAAGAGCATTAGTGACTAGCTGGTGAACATCTGAGCTGCCAAGATGTGAAGATATTATATTCTCACCAGCTAGTCACAAACCAACTGTAGGCTATGCTACTTGCCCAACACCAAACAGCCAAGAGACAAAGATAGAGAGCTGGTGAACATAGTGGAGCATTTAGCAGCTTAAGAGCCAGATATATTTGACTGATATTTGAGTTGTTGGAACACAGAGCAGACCTTAAAGGACGAATGTGGGACTTGCATTTATCAGGTTTGCCCGACACAACTCAAAATGAAAGCCAGTGTTGCTCATATGTGCAAATAAGCAGTACAAAGGAGTGCTTGGGGACAAATACTGATGATTTTGTCATGTGGGAACAGCATATCCAGAACTACAGAAGTCTCATAAGAGAGAAGTAGATCATAAACTGCACAACTTGTTCACAAAATAACACCTAGAATATATGGATCACCTACTGAGGACATATGAGAGTTTAAAATGAACCGAGTCTGGGACTTTCCTTTAACAGCAATAGCACAGTAAAAAACTGTAAAGTAAAACTCAGTAACAGTAAAACTCTTGCCAAGCATTTCAAAGGCAAACACTGATACATTAAGCATAACTGAACACGCTGCTCGGGTCAGGTACGGGGCGAAATTATACGGCCCGTTTTCAGTAGTATAACAATGACGTGAAAAATAATGATGACCTTTGGATGGTCCTCACAGTAGCCTGGCTTAGTTTTCTACGAACTTTGGATGTTCAACACTACTGCAGAGAAACACATGAATATCTGCCGCCAGTCTAGTAAATAGGTCAAAAACTGGGAAGGCTTGATAGGAAGTGAAGTAATGTGTTGTTTGCTAGAAACTTCATTTGCATAGACTGCAGACTGTGGGTCAGTGGAAGGGTCAATCGTGTGATAATCTATACAAGCATAAAATGATTTGGGATTGGCCCGGTCAGTGTTTTCGGCTGATTAAACCTCAGTCTGTCAGGTGTGAAACTATTTGGCAAACGGGATTACCGTGAGACGAATGGGAAAGCTACCAAGCTGCAGAGACGAGTCAAAACATTTGCTGATGCAATGCAGGTTAAAAGCACCGCAGCAATTCACAACAGCTTGACACACACCTGCATATTTACACCACATGGGTCAAAGGTTTATGGAAACAAAGAGAAAGTTTACTATGTGGAGAGATTCAAAAGGATAGAATTACAAAACAGTCCTCGTATGATGTAAGGTTTTGAATAAAAGTTTGACATTAATATTACTATTTTAACCCGGGTTCAAGATGATTTTATGCTACTCTAGTTCATATTCATGTAAACAGCATAAATGGGAAGGGGGAAAGAACCTATCAACACAAGCATGACAAATGAAAGGGAAACAATATGCTATGACCTGCCATCACTCTCCTGGAGCTTTCAACATTCTCATGCAGCTCTCCTGTTAAAGAAGCACATTTTACCTCTATGCCACAGACCTCTGTTCTTACCCAAAAACTATTAAAAACACATCTGTGAGCCATACCGTTGCACTGGATGGTTAATTCATTACAAGGAACGTGGCCAGCATCATTTATTTTGAGTAATTTTCAAACACACTTCCCTGATGGCCACTCCTGCTGCCAGACAGCTGATTTAAATGTTGGTAACCCTCCTGCACACACCTTAGTTTACACTTAACAGCTCATCAGTTTGTTGACCTTTCAACCTCATGCACATCAGCAAACAAATAAATGATGACACATGGCTTTTGTTTCATTCATCATAGTCGCAGTGCACACATTTTGTTAGCTTCTTTAGTCACACTTTAGTTTGCCTTGTTCTGATTTCTAGGACTTTGAGTTACCAGTGCTGACGGTGCCGCTGCTGGTTGCTGCTGCAGAAGAGACATCTTGGCAAGCTGGAGCAAAAGATGGCCTCCTAAAGCCCAGTTCTTAAAACAGGAAGTGGCCAATCAGAATGCACCAAGTGCACATCACATGACGAGGGGGAGGAGGACTGGGATTTATAGTGTTGAGATTTTTGTTGTGGGCTGCACGGTGGTGCAGTGGTTAGCGCTGTTGCCTCACAACAAGAGGGTTGCAGGTTCGATTCTGGTCTCGGACTCTTCTGTGTGGAGTTTGCATGTTCTCTGGTGTAAGCGTGGGTTTTCTCCGGGTACTCCGGCTTCCTCCCATAGTCCAAAGACATGCTGTATAGGTTATTTGATGACTCTAAATTGCCAAAGGCAATTGTCACAGTGATATGCACTTGGTGCATTCTGATTGGCCACTTCCTGTTTTAAGAACTGGGCTTTAGGAGGCCATCTTTTGCTCCAGCTTGCCAAGATGTCTCTTCTGCAGCAGCAACCAGCAGTGGCACCGTCAGCACTGGTAATTGTGGATGTGAGCGTGAATGGTTGTCTGTCTCTATGTGCCCTGCGATGGACTCGCGGCCTGTCCAGGATGAACCCGCCTTCACCCAATACCTTTAAGTTCAGTTTAGTTCTTTTAGGGCCCAGAACTTTATTACATATTTTGTAAATTGTTAATTTAAGTTTTGTGGGTATAAAAGCCTTTTTTTTTTGTAACTCCACCTGTGCCTGACAGCTCAGTCCCTCGCAGTTTCCAAGGTTCACTAATGCACCAATTGTGCATTTATCCACAGCAGAAAGTAGTGTCCTACAAATGCACAATTGTCTCATGTTTGACTGATGTTTGCTACAACTTACAGTGCCCAAATTAAATTAATACAACATGTTTTCAGTACGAAACCAATCACTGATTTTGGCTTCTACAACAACATGAAATGCAGTGTATTAGATTGAGGGGCAAATATGTGAATAACATGATTGTTTTTCATGATGTCATACAGCTAAAATGCCTGGAAACTGTAGTTTAGGATTTCTGAAAACATCTCACAGGATAAATTGAAGCCAGGTTTCTCTGCCATGGTACGATCAGACTGCAGGGACCATGACCTCTCAGTATTTGCTCCATAAAACTTGGTTTGTTTGCATTGAACCGGAAGAACCAAGCTGTAAATTGTTACGAGGGATGCCACCTGCCGCAGCGGGTTGAAGCCTCACAAAGGGGGGGTGCAGTGCAAAACATCTGAGGTCACCTTGTTTGGACCAAAACTGCCTGGGAGAGAAGATCACGAGGATGTAAGCCACCACTAAATCCCTAAATGGTTATTTTCAATATTTGAACGACCAAATAAACACAAAAAACTATGGCAACCATGTCTCCAGCCTTGACCCCAAACAACAAGTGGGTTCCTGCCCAGTATTTGGGAAATATTCAATAAAAGTATGAGACACTTTGACCAGTCCCATCAACTGCAGTTGGGAAAACCTAGAAATCGCACAAGGCCAACTACATGGATGAAAAAAGGCCAAAAGGTCAAGAGGGCACTCCCAGAAACCCACAGAGACTTTGCTTCATCTCAACTTAAAATCCATCACTTTCATGGAACACAGAGCGCAAGAAAGCTTGAGGTTTTTTGATAAGCTGGATCCAACAAAAACACTGATGTCATCATAAACATGGCCTGGGCAAGAGCCTGCTAATGACAGATGGATGATTATTCCTTCGACGTCATGACCCAAACTCAAGTGAGATAAATACGCAAGAAGCCTGTTTGATTCTGAACATCTTAAGTTTCTCTTATGTTTGTATCATACTCACAAATCAAACGTGCATCTGTTTTAATTCCAGTGCTAGTGCTGTTTTAGTACATAGCCTTCTGAACGCTCCTTGGACTTAATTCCCAGATTTCTGTCATCCTCAAGGCCAAAATCAAGAGAGCAAATGTGGAAGAATGGTAAAAAATTTAGAATCACATTTTGTTTTTTACTCTGTTTCAGCTCTAATTGTTTGTGGCCTCATTTACCTCTGAGATAAAAGAAGCGTCACACCAAACTATACTGTATATTACAAGAAACATATTTATTTCACAATATTTTGAAACAGGAGAAAGAGCTGGAGCCTGGAGCTGGAAAATGACCCAGCTAGGTTTGGCACATCAAATCAACTTACATCATACTTAACACAATGAATTCTAAGCTTTGGTAACATCTCATTGAATCTACTGTGCCAAATCCATAGTGCAGAAATCCACTACTGTAAAATGAAGGTTTTTGTAGTAATAGTGTCTACTTAGATCATGAAAGGAGCAACCATGAGTGTAACAATGGTATCACTTGTGTTATTGTACTTAGTTGCATGGTTTTCTGGCAGGTAGCTGCTTGAACGGGCTCTAATAGGATCAAGGAAGAAAAGCTGACATAAAAAATAATCCCACATAACAATTTGCATATTCTTTAACGATGAATGGTACAGTTCACCAGATGTCACCGCTGCACTCTGGACGTAAGTTCTGCGAGTTGCGGTCCTCACCGGTGCTTTCCAGCCACACAAAAGCTCTTACCAGGTGCCAAGTAAGCAAGGATCAAGCCTTAAACCACCCACATAGGGATCGGGACTGGAGCTTTTTTTTTTTTTTTAACTTTGTGATAATGGCCACTTTTCAGGAGGAGTGGTGAGAACTTTGGTTGAATCATAAATCCTGGGCAAAAAATGTACTGTTGGAAAAACAGACTTCAGGAATCAGAGGGTATATGTATAAAAGTGGACTTTATGGTCTGCTTTCTCCTTTTAAACCTCATCAATTAGAAGCATACATTAGAATCACAAACGGTAGGATGTCTCGACCTCAAAATGGTCCAGTGCATGTATAATTTCTGCCAGAGACAGGAGTCCCTGAGGCCCTGCCCTGCCCAGTAGAGTCCCAGCCACAGGGCCTGTCTGCCAGGGCCCAGCTCATTGCTCATCTGCTGTCTAGACTGTCTCCAGGCCTACCGAGCCACAACCTGATCCAGCCAGCCGGCCGGCCAGCCAGCATACATCTAACCATCTCTTTTGCTCCCAGCTGGCCAAGGCCACAAGAAATCCACCTTCATCAAAAGAAACAGCAACCAATCTACATATGTGCTAAATGTGTCCCAGTAATTTGCTTGAGCGGACAGCAGCACAACTTAAAACATTAGTTTTGCCTTTTTATATCTTGCAATGACACCATATACTCTATGTGTATGCTAAATACAACATTAGACCCAGGACTCTTAGAGACTGTTAGCTTAGCTTAGCATGAAGTCTGGAAGCAGGGGGAAACAGCTAACTATGTTTTTTATGCTTTTGTTGTTGTACAGATCAAACAAACACGATACAACCATAAATTGTACATAAAGATGAACGACATGACAACTCCCCAAAAGCGAAGCCAAAACATCTTGATCGCCCCCTGGTGGCTGGTTGCACTATAGGTCATAAAGTCCAACCCCAACATATTAGTGGATGTATCATGGGCTTCGTCAAATTGATTTTTCTCAAAGATGGTTTCTGTCACTTTTGGTAGTCTTTATCACTCTGATGTACGTATGTCCAAGTGTTCATTTTTCTGATAACTTAAAAAAACATCATGATTGAGAGCTGACTGGCCATGCTCGACTCGTGATTGGTTTGAGTGGGTGACCTTGATATTGTGGCTCCACTGCCTGATCACTACTGCGTAGACTCCAAATGATGTAAAAACCCTCAAGATAGCAGCTCCTGTCTCCAGGATAATTTGGCTTTAATTCTGTACAGTGGGAGGACGTCTGTAGATATGATCCACCAATCATTTAACTCTCTGCAAGAAATTAAATAAGCACATTTCCCAGAATATGAAGCTTTTCCTTTAAGAATTCAAACATAATGTCAATCCATTAAAGAGGCTTGTAAAACACAAAACTGGAACATAAATAATGACGCATAATCTCCTGGTATAAAGGTAAAGACATACCGCAGCTTTTCAGAAAACTCTGTATAGGTTGTTCTGGTTTTGGCAACTCACTCCTGAGTCCCAGGTGATATTTTTTGTTACCTGCTGTCATGAAGATACATCATAAATACGTCTCAGTTCTAACTTTAGGTCCTGCTGGATTTTTCATGTTTGCCTGTCTCCCTCTCAGCTGACATCTGAACCTCTTGAGAAATGTCTGTGTGTGACCACAGCCCCGGTCTCTGTGCAGTCTTACAAGGCCTGAGCATCAAAGATGGTTGTAAATGTCTTATAGATGGGTGAGAATATCTGGGGGCAAAGGAATGTAACATGTCAAAAATAGATACACGAGCTGAGCGACTTCTTCCTGACAAAAAAAAAAGCCCCCTCTAGTAATCTTTCAGGTTTTTCCCACACTCTAAACCGTGTTTCGGGGAAAAGGGTGTTTAATTGTGTATGTTCTGCTGACATAATGTTTGTTAAGATTGTTTGAAGCACTTTATTGGCCCTTGTATAAAGCTTATGGTGCAGCAACCTGCTAGCTAGTCATCTTCTTCAAGGAGTTATCATCATGTGGAAAACATATTTGAATTCTGTTGAATCTTAACCTCAGTTGCTCTCACTGCCATTTGCTGTTTACTTTTGCCTTAATGGTCTTTATAGTTTGTTTCCTCCCTGTGACCGAGTTGAGGACAAAGTCACCTTAGATTCCTTTGAGCTGCCAAACAACAGCTAGACTTGTATCTAGACAACAGGAGGGAAACATCCCGTCTGGAGTAGATTCTCTACGGTCATGTTTGCGGAGGTCGCTATTTGGTAAACACAAGACAATGTGGTTTGGGTTATATTGGGTGATCTTTCAGTAATAAGTACTGTAGTTACAGTACCAGCTGGCATTGCAGCCACTTGGATTCTGTGAAGAAAAATTATTTTCTCATGATGTTATATTAGCACCTTGGTATATACATTCAAAACACAGCAGGAATTTAATTTTGAATCAAATTGAAGTTCAGAAAGGGCATTCTTTGATCAGAAGACCTGGATATTTATTGACTTAATTACTGTGCTTGTTACTCTTTGGACAAGGGAGGAGTAATAATCCACCCCTGAACTTCAGACGGGGACATAGGGTTGAAGCTTTCTCACCCGCAGGGGTTTCTTCACTGTCAACATGCCTTCGCCCCATCGTAAGTTAGGGGACTATGTGAAACATACAGTATTTGCTATGTAACTCCATATTCTACTGATACAATGTTTAACAGCTGTGTGTGGAAGAAAGCAGCCTGGACAGCTTGAAGTTAGAGACGACTGGGCTTCTGACCAATGTAAACCACTCTTGAAATGTCACTTTTTCTCTTTGCCCCCTGGCCAACGAAAACCAGCTCATGACATAACAACTTCCCAGCTACCCCAACACAATTGGTTTTCAAAAAGCCAACATACAGTAAGTTGTAAGTACTTGGCATGGCTGACTAAATGAGCAGTCTGACAATTAAATGAGCAGTCTGACTTAGATTGCATATAAGAAGTGGACGTAGTCACTGTGACATCACCCACTGTTTTGTGGACTGCTGCTTTGAAGCCTTAAGTTCAGCATTTTAACCGTCGCCATCTGACTTTGCAGCCAGAAGTGGCATTAGAGGATGGAGCTAAGTACAACCAAGTGCTAAATGTGATATTTCTAGGTGACCAAAGGGTTACAATTAACTTTATTGAACTGAAAACACACTGTGAAAGGGTTAAAGTTATAAGACGAAAACGTGGACAGCTCCCAGACTGGACAATGTCGTGGTAGAGACATGTCAGTCACAAGCTAGCCACGCCCTAAAGCACACATGTTTTTTTTTACTCTAAATGGGACCATAATTTACTAAATGAACATCATGTTGTATTGAAGAAGACTTGAAACTAGCAATTGAGACCATAAACTAATATGTACAATGTTTGCTGAGGTAATAAGGGTCATTTTCTCATAAACGGAGGAGTTGCCTCCTGCTGGCTGCAGGTTTAAGGCACTTCCACACTGGCTTCACTTTTCAGACCCAGAAGTTGTCTATTGATCCGAGAATGGTGTCGTCTCATCTAACTCTTAGCAAGAAAGCAAATAAGCCTTTTTCCCAAAAATGTGAGCTTCTCCTTTAAATCACATGTATGAAGTCACAGAATAAACGCACGCCCAAATACAAACCACCACGATCGCCCTGTGAACATTTTGATCTGCAGCTTACCTCATCTTTCAAACCGCTTCTAAAGTTTTCAAGAAGTCACATTAGACCTCTTTTTTTTCATTCATCCATTCACATGCTGCTGATCTGTTAGTGACTTTCCCATGCACCGTGGATTCTGCCAGCGCGGTAACAATAGCCTTGGGTGGAGTGCACAGCTGAGCTGGAGTCTACAGCATTTCACTGCTTTGATTGCTGGAATAGTGGACAGAGTGAGGAGAGGAGTCATCCTTAGAGGAGATTTAGTTACTTATTGAGTTATCCAGGTCAGGTCACTATCTCCAGACCAGGGTCAAAAACTGTCCAATAACACTTATTTGCTTTAACCTTCATGAAAAACAGATGATCGGTAGTTTTGGTCTTGGATTTATTGCAGAAATGCTCATGATGCAAATTCAAAATCTTTTTGGATTCTTCTGCCTTGACTGGATGCATCTATAACCAATGCAACACGTGTTGAATATGTCTGCTGTCTCCTACATATATGCTTTTCCTCTTTCTTGCTTTCTTTCCCTCTTGCTCACCACTGCACCTCATTCTCTCTGCCGTACTGGCATCAACACTGGGCTTCGAGAGGCCTCCAGAGAGGGGGGTTGAAGCACGGGGGAAACTTGGAACAATATATTGTAGGTAAATAAATGCTCTGTCTGAAAAAGAATGCCTTTCCAAAACAGACCCAAGGCCCCCTCATAGCAGCATGTGCCCCCAAATAATGCCCTAATTACTCTGATAATATGATAATAATGCTTCGGCCGCTCTCGAAGTCAATGGGTTCACATGCGCAAACAAGCACCAGCACTCTGAGACTGAGGGAATATCATCTGGGGCCTTGAGGAGACTGCACGTGAAGAAACTCTGTGTGTGTGGGAGAGAGAGACATACAGTGGAAATACAGTATACTATGAAATCCTACCTTTTTCCACAATGAAACTTTGACTCCATTGTTTAGTCTTAGATCAGAAGCCTGCAGCCAAATACACATAAAGATAGTGTGAAATGCTGTGAAACAGGTGTATGTTGAGATAATCTGATAATATGGATCATAATATGGCTATAAACACGGGGATGGCGTCGATCAGAATCTTTGGCCAGCGGGCCGTGCTGGCAGGAGAGTGGCCTGACTATTGATACCAGATGAGATGATGAGTCAAAATACTGAGCAGATGTGATGTGCGCATAGTCATAACAAGAAAAAAAGAAAACAAAATCACATCACATGTCAAAATATATTTCAGGGATTAAATAAATATTGGTTGTTGGGTACAGTTTGATAATAGCTTGAAAGTATAATTAAAAGCTGTTTTTCTAATGTTAAATGTCTAATGTTTATTTCCAATGTATGCACATTAGTTGCTCCGTTAGCTTTCACTACAAGTAGTCAGAGTTCAATCAGTTTATCTAAGTTGATGCTTAGCAGCTTTTCCTCTCTGGGTACCTGCTGAGGTGTCAGATGTGTTATTTAGGTAAATCTCCAATCCTCTTTCACTAACACATTTAAATATTTGAATTTCTTTCCCCTAATATTCAATAATCAACAGGACATTCTGACAAGTGTCCAGAGCACTGGATCAGGGCAATAGCATGTACAAATACACAACAAAGCTGTTGTGATTTATCCCACAACTTTCCATCCTAGTGAAACCCTCTGAGCAGCAGTGGAGAATGGGAGCTGAAATGTATGGATGGAGTGAAACGGAGGAGAAAATCTTTGCACTCTTGAGTGATATATCCCTTCCACTAGTTCCAGCACCTGAAAAGTCCATCACTTCCAAGAAGGTTTTTTGGGAAAGCACCAATCTTCGGCAACAAGAGAGGAGGCGGGAAAGAAAGGGAAAGAGGAGAAAAAAAAGGGGGAGGAAAATTGTTCCTGCGTCACGTTTCTTTAATTTCTTCACCAGCTGCCAATGAAAATGATGACCTGCAGAGGGTTTTTCTTTTTTCTTCTCCCTCTCTTGGTTCAGCATCTGCCCTGGCAAACCACACAGCTGGAGCCACACTCTGAACAAGTGTAATCTTTGTAGTGTAATGAATATGACCAAAAGTGATAGCACACATGGACCCATCATAAAATTGCTGGCTTCCTCCCACCCATGAGCTTAAGTAGATGTTCTGACCAGTGACCAGTGGAGCTAGTGGGAAGAGCAATATTTTATCACCTGCATATGGAGCTAATGTGACAAACAGGTTCAATCACGTCATCCAATCAATATTGTGAGATGAGGGTTCATATTTAAAGAATCAAATACTGACATAAATCACATCCATATTAGCAGAATACTTCATACCAACAACATGATAGATGACCCAGAAAAAGTCATTAATAGTCATTCAATATGCTCTCTATTCACCATGGTGTAATTTATTAATCAAATGTTGTCCTTCCACATCCTGCAGCTGCGCAGTCCTGACGCAGATGTCCTGATGAAACTGAGGAACATTTGCCAGGAATTGGTTAGGAAAACCCAAACATATGCTGTGTTTCAGGTGACAAGGAGGGGCTGTGCGTCTACCTTCAGAGGCAGGCGCACTTAACGCGTCGTCCACTGCTGCAATAGCCTATATAAACCCCCAAAGACGGACTTCTCCTGAAGCACTCTCAAAGTCTGCAAAGCGCAAAAAGCTCCTCACTTGCCCTCCCTCTCTCCTCAACGCATTACTGAGGCTTTAGAGGTGACACAGCCTTGGCAACGCAGGCACAAGGTACTGCTGCGCAAGAAAAGGTAGGACCAAAGATTGTGTGGAGGAATGTCAGTGGTATACCTGCTCTGTATTGGTTTGAAGTTTGGTTTAACAGTGCATCTTATTTGTGCGCACCACGGCACTTTCAAATTTGTCGTCTTGTGCTCTTTTCAGATTTCTCCAAAGACGCGCGGGGTGTTCAGTCTGCAGTTTCATTAAAAACCAAACAAACATGAAACCTCAGTTACTTGCCGTAGACTTCATACTTATGTGCATATCTTGCGGAGCAAGTGCACTGGCAACGACTATTCCTGCTGTCTCCGCGTCTTTACCAGCCGCCAATTTCACCAATCTGGGCGCTGCGCACAGCTACGGAACAGACACCACGACTACATCTAAAAGCAGGAGGAAGCGTTACATTAGTCAGAACGACATGCTTGCCATCCTTGACTACCACAATAAAGTCAGAGGGAAGGTGTTCCCCCCAGCATCGAACATGGAATACATGGTAAGTAAAAATTTCATTCATTTTACGCATGTGCTTCCACTCAAAGAATTATATTCCTGCAGCCACATACTGTATACCTCCTCTATTTCCTTAGGATGTTTTATTGTCATAAAGTGCATGCACCAGGTAAAGTAATTTGTCATAGGAAGTGATGGAGAATGTGTTTTTTTATAGCTGTAGTAGTGAGTAAAATGATCTTGAAATTTCTTGGCACGTTCAGCTGTTGAGCAGATAGCCCTACAAGAGACCACCAAAGTAGTCACTTCCAAAGAGGGGTCATGTATGGTACCAGTAGCATGCTGGCAGTGTAATATGGAAACTGCAGTAGTGGTCACTTGATGGCAAAGTCCCAAAAAACTTAAATCAGACTTTTATTTCATCATAGTTTCAGCTACACAATAAAATGTTATGCTGTGAAGTAGTTTAATGCTACTTACTAGGTTGTTTCAGCAGCTGTTTCAGCTGAACATCTGAGCAACTGAGCATGTTTCCATTTTTAAACTGGCAGCATCTCCGTCCTCTCTAGTTGCAATAAGATGCAATGAATGTGTCTCTTGCCTTGACAGAACTACTGTAGAATGAAGTAATGGGAGGAAGTCTCTCCTCGTTGCTCCAGTCACAATCCATTCCCAATGAAACCAAACATGACTGGTTGTTTACAAGTTTGGGTGTTCTCAAACCGACGCTATCCAGCTCCCCATCTATTCAGTGAAAGAGTTACTGGGCAACTAACTTTCTTCGCTTATGTAACTGCTTTGATGGATGACTTTTGCGTCCTGCCATGGCAACACCTGTAACAGTACTACAAACTCTTATCTCACATCTCACTGCTGAGTGAAGATAGTGTTGATATTATGTAATGGGTTTCCATGTTTCCCACCGTGTCCCTTCTGCGTCTTTAGGTGTGGGACGACACCCTGGCTAAGACGGCCGAGGACTGGGCTCATGCCTGCCTGTGGGAGCACGGGCCACCTCACCTCCTGAGGTTCCTGGGTCAGAACCTCTCCGTCAGGACAGGACGGTGAGTGACCTTTGACTCCCCTCCCCCTTCCCCAACATCTGCTGCTCCTCTCAGGGAGCTCTCTCTCTCTCTCTCGCTCTCTCTCTCTCTCCAGTCATGGTCGTTGCCTTGCCGCCCCCTTCTTTCTCCTAAAGGTTTTTACACTGTGACCCGGTGACTGCTTGAGGAATGCTCCTGTGACCCTTCAGATAAACAGAAGTTGTATTTTCAGCCATGACCCCTGAGGACAAAGGCGCATCCCTTTAGTGGGTCTTGACTTTCCATTTGGAAACACAGGGCACCTTCACATGTTCCTACACTTTGAGATTTTATTGAGGAACAACGTGAAACTCAAGGGAATGCAGCATATTCCTTTTGACTCGCCCAGAGAGTTCTACAGTGAGGTAATTTCCTAAAAATCTACTAGATCGAAGTAGTAATACCTCTCTGTTGACAAAAAAAAAAATGTAGAAACAGTACATTTGTTTTGTATTTTTTAACTTACAACTTTTCGTGAATTGTAAGTCATCTTACCATCTGTCCATCTTAACTTGTTCATTTCTAAAGCAAGTCAGCATTTTGCGCTGCAGAGCATGTTAGTATATCTTATAAATAAATCTGGCTGCTGTGAAAACAATCATAAGAATTCAAGTCACTATTAAATATTAAAATTGTTGCCATTTGGCTGCAAACTCCGAATTTGATAGTGCAGACGCCGGTGTATAGTGTATTTCAGAACCTCAGGTCATTTTATTATTATTGTGATTGGAGAGGCTTAAAAAATGTAGTAGATGTTCTACACAGCATAAAAACAACCGTTGCATGTCCTGAGACACCGTAAATAACTTTGAGGTTTGACTAGCCAGTTAAATTCACAAGGAGTATTAACGAAAAGTTGGTGGTGTGGTACTAGATTTCAATAACTGGGGGAAGAAACTGGAGCATCTGGAGGGATCGCACACAAACATGGAAATGAGTGAAATGCAAGTGCTACACATAAAGGTCAGGGCTGACATATGAACCCAGGAGCTTCCTGATGTTAAAGGTACAGTGTGTAGGATTTGGCAACATCTAGTGGTATGCTTGCAGATTGCAACCAACTAAGTACCCCGAGTGCAAAATCGTGGTAACGCTGTTCATCTCACTCAGAAGCCATCCTTACCATAATAACACAACTTTAGGAGCAATGGGAATCAGAAGGTGGCTGGCGGTACCATGGTTTTGCACCCTGCGGCTCACATTACCGCAGTTTCACAAGCGTGTCGGAGAACTACAGTGGTTTTCAGATAATGTAAAAATATGAAAGGCTCTCTCTAGAGCCCGTGTTTGGTTTTTCCATTGTGCTACGTAGAAACATGCCGAACAAACGTGGTGGACACAGTGAAGACGATCCGCTCCCTGTGTATATATGAAGGGCTCATTCTAAGCTAACAAAATCTCTAAAATATGTTGATAACTGACAAATAATAATAATAATGATCATAAGGTTCGTCTAGTTGTGACATGTACAGTATGGTTCAGTAAACATGTCTGTCTTCTGTTCACAGCTATCGATCCATCCTCCAGCTGGTGAAGCCGTGGTACGACGAGGTCAAAGATTACTCTTTCCCATACCCCCGCGACTGCAACCCTCGATGTCCTCTCAGATGCTATGGGCCCATGTGTACCCATTATACACAGGTACAAAGACGACACTCAGTATTACGTGTAACACTCCTGAACTGGTACAACAATGGTGTTAACTGGCAGCCTTTTTTGCAGATGGTGTGGGCAACATCCAACAAAGTCGGCTGCGCTGTTCACACGTGCCATAATATGAACGTGTGGGGCTCAGTGTGGAAACGGGCAACGTATTTAGTTTGCAACTACTCACCCAAGTAAGTATAGACCGTCTCGTGTAGTGCTAATTACACTCTGTAAGGAAGCCTGTTAATTCTAAAGAACCTGATGACGACGGGTGACCGCAGGCTTAATCCTGACACAGACGGCTCTGTTCTGCGCAGAGTTGTGAAATGCCACCCATGTCGCTGGGAGGTTCAGATAACCTTGATACAAGCCTGGGAACCACATTACCAAAGCTGCGGAGAGCAACGAAACAGGAGAAAAATTCTCTTAAAATTCCAAGAGTCCAAGCCGGTGTGGACTTGTGACTGACTTGTGACCTTGGTGCTTTAATCCCACTGGTTTGAGACATAAGAGCAACAAGCTGAGGACACCAATGACCTGTTTTAGCTTGCTAATTGAAAATGTAGCTGATTTCTATTTACACATCATATTACAAGATGTCTTCATACACACACACACGGAAGTCTGATTTCTCATTTGCTCACAGAGGTCAGATGTTATATTCTGCTCTTGACAAGACAAGCTCATTTTGACATTATTTTAATCTCATCTCTGGGGTCCTTTGGTAGCTGATCTGGAGATTTCAGCCATGTTACGTGATCTTTATCAGCAGATAGATTTAGTATAGTTGTCATTGAATTCAAGATGTTTAAATTTATATATATTTTTAAGTAAGAGGTTTTGGGCAAACTGGTCAAGATCACATGTTATGAATGAAAACACCAGAATTACTACTAAATGGACATTAGGATGACATTAAGTTTTGTAAGCTCCTGGTTCCAGTGCCGGTAATGAACATCAGTATTTTCTTCTTTGAAACTGACAATAAAAAGTTTTCCTAATGTATTCTTGAGAACAATGGTACGTGTCCACACGGGCGTTTGGATGTGATGGATCACCTCGCTTCCCAGCATTGGATGCTTGATGCGCTGCCACTAGACACAAGGCACCTCACTGGACCAATACTTTCACTTGTGGGTTGCTGCTCCCAGCTCTCAAACCAGAACCAACATGGCGGCTCAATTTTTTTTTCTTGTATATTATCAAATGCGTTTCTGAAGTTGCTGAGTCTGTCTTATTTTAGATTGACAAGGGTTAGTTTAAAAGTTTTTTCCAGGGGCAGTGAGCACCTCTGATTTGCATAAAGTTGCCTAGACCTCAATTCATGCAAATTAGGAGCGGCTGCTGTGATGGACCGTCTCAAAATGCAGTGCTACGCCACCAGAATGCATTACACGGCTGAATGGGAAGCTTGTGGACACGTACCATATCTCGACAATCCACATTCATTCTTCCATCATCTTTTACTCCTGCATTTTAGGCATTTTTAGGAAAGCTTTACTGATTCAACTTCATATTTTTTTCCAAAAAAACTCCACTTTCTGGTCACTTCTTACACCATTGACACTGTACATGTTTCTGTCTCCTAGGGGTAACTGGATCGGAGAGGCTCCCTACAAAGTAGGCGTGCCCTGCTCCGCCTGCCCTCCCAGCTACGGGGGCTCCTGCAGCAACAACATGTGCTTCCCCGCTCTCAAGACAAACTACCTGCACTGGTTCAAATAAACACAGGTTTCCTCTCAACATTATGCTAACAAACTACAGTACCACAGAGACATTATTTCAGTCCAGTAAGGATTTGCACAAAAGTCGTGGACCACACTATTTTGTATATATGGGCTTATTTAAAGACACAAAACATACATTTGAAGGCAGCAGACAATTTTGACGACTTGTACATAAATGTAAATGATTTTTTTTTACATGGCTATTTTAATTGATGAATTATAATTTATGTGTAAAGTGGGTCCTTAAACACACTATGTGGTGCTGCATATTTCACTGTTAGTTCACCATTGACTGCGGTAATTAAGGACGTAACCAGATCATAGCTGCTCATACCTGCTCACTTTGGTGCTACGGGCATCACACCTTCATGTTGTGTGCTCTGCCTTCACAGGAATGTTGTGATATGAAGATGAAAGCTTTTGACCTCAGTGGGTAAAACCTACACTGTCAGTGTCAACTTTGTAGCTGCTGTAGGTGCAACAAACTCCAAGTCTATTGCAGTTTCCATCCATGTCCTTCAACACATTGGCAATAGTTTGTTTAGAAAAGTGCACTTACTGTAAACTGAAAATATATGACAAAGAGAATATACATCAGTCAGATTAAGAGACTGTTATCTGAGTAGCATAGACGACGCCTCTGTTGTCAAAAGCCCTGTTTGTTTCAACATTTTCACAGTTGCATTTGCAGTTTTAATCTGCACTGATTTTACAGGTTTCATTCATATTTCATATGATATTTAAGCTAAAGAAAGCACATACAATAAATCTGACCCACATATTTGTTTTATAATCATATTTGTACACAGTGTATTGGTGTATTATATACCAATATATTGATATATCGGACAAATCCATTGTTTATATTTGTTATGATCACTGTTTGTTTTTTGGAGTTAGGCACTCAAGTGCACCTTAATCTTTTCTAAATTTCCAAAATACCAGGAAATTCATATTTTTTGTACATGTAGATAATCATTATACCTTGACTATCTTATAACAAATATATGGTAAGTTATTCATTTTTATATGGGGAAAATATTTAATTGATATTAATTTTTTATTGTTTTGTACAAGGGTTGTAAATATATCTGAACGATTAAAAAGTACTGAATATGGTTCATTTGCATGTCAACTTTTATAATGTTGAAGGAAGTTTACTTGGTACATTTCTAAGATCTAAGCACTAAAGCATAATATTGGCAAGAAAATGCCTCAACATGTTTAACTTTGGCAAAACATATTACATTTTCTTTTCAAATAGACAGTTTCTGAGTGGGACATATCCACAGTGTAATTGGGACATATACAAAAAAAGTTGCCATTGATGAAGACTTTATTGGGAAATAACGCATTACAAAATAGGAACATTTTCCGCACTGACCGTATTTAAATCAACATTAACAGGCTATTTATGCAATGAACTGCGCTTTTCCTGTTGTTTTGTATTTGTAATAAAATGGTCTATTTTGATTGTGTCCTTTTTTATGTTGAACAGATCAACCCATGACTCGCCTCTGGCCAAAACAGTATCATTGTCCATTGTCTGAGTCCTTCCTCATGTCTGATATTGATTAGAGCTTCTACCCACAGTGCCAATGCGGCTCTTTGATTCCCAGCTTACACTGTGCCATTGCATAGTCCCACATCCTGCGTATCAAAGGCTGAGACGGAGAAGAGAAAACATGCTGGGACTACATCTGAATCGTAATAAGAGGAGGTTGACTTTGGCCCCGTCTGTCCATGTCTACATAAACGAACAGACAGCTGATAGGGTTTCAGGAGACCCTCTTGTTTGAGTTTGTCCAATGAAACCGTTGACCTCAGAGGGAGAGACGGGGAGCAGAGTGGAAGGCTAGAAGCAGAAATGTGTGTCACCACCATACATAGAGACTGAATCAAAATGTGGGTAAATGAAAGGAAGAATATTCTCGCTGTACAGCTTTAAAAAGCTTAAGCGGAGGATGATGGAGAAGAGACTTGGTAAGAGGAAGGGACAACATAACCATAAATGCTCTGATGTGTTGGACAGATGCTGCAATTTTTACTCATTTCTCCAGCTGGGATTACAGGATATGGTTCTGGGCCAGTTTGCATCAACGTTATATGCATGAGATCGACAAAGCAAACAAATTAACAAACCAACAATAAACATCTGTGTTAGTTCACGCACAAACCGGGCTGCAGAAAACATCTTTCCAGGCTGAAACATTTGCTGCACCGCAATGCACTTTGGCAGGTTTGAATACAATGACTCCTGTTTGCATGCTAAATTTTGCATAGCGTGAGGTTTTCAAACCACTTCCTATTATGAAGCTTCATCGACGCAGCAGACCAGCACACTCCCTGGAATCAACCAGCAGAGAGTTTTTGAAGAACGCATTAGTATGTATTGGGAAAAAAAATCCTCTCTGTCTGAGCAAATGCCTGACCTGGAGCCAAGCGGATGATTGGTGGATATTTAACAGGCACATCAGTGAGATGAGGAACAAGATGCTATGATGAGTTAGACAACCTGCTGCTGACATTTACCTGGCTTATCCATCAGCTGCACAGGCAGAGCAAAGGCTAAAGAGATGCATTTGTGTTATGATGAAAGCAGCTTCTGATGGTTCGGGGATAAGAACAAAACCAGCTGCAAGTGGAGTGTAAAGATTCAACTGTCCCGTTAACTTAACACTTTCAAATGACACATTTCATCACTTACACTGACCCACCCACCACCATGTCAACTGACACTTCAACTACTTTCAGGTCCCACACTACATTTCAATACCTACACTCCACTCTTGCTACTCCAACTTGCACAGTGTCCACTATTCATCCACAGTTTAATTCAACAGCTTTCAGTGCACACACTTTAACTGTCTTCAACACTTGCACAACAACTGCTTTCATCTCCTACTTTTAAAGTGATATTGCAACTGCTTTCAGTGGTTACACTTCAACTTCAATTGCTCTGATTTCTTTCTTTATAAATGCCACATCGACTGATTTTACCACTAACACTTCAAACCCCTTCAAGTTTCAACAAAAAAGTCAGCTCTTTTACTGTAACACACAACTTCCACTGTTCATACACTACACTCTTTTTTTTTTTAACTTACGCATCAATTGTGCAAGTGTTTCAACTCTTAGTCTTCAAATGATAATTCAACTGCTTTTAGTGCTAACACATCAACTGACATTTCAACTGTTCTTTCTTTACAAATGACACATCAACTGATTTTACCACTGTCTTCAAACCATTTCAGGTTTCAACCAAAAACTTCAGCTCTACTGCTCTACTACTGTAACTTCATACATACTTTATTCCAACTGCTTTTAGTGCTTATGCTTCAGCCGACACTTAAAATGTTATCGTCTATGAGTTTATAGACTTGAACTGGCAGTAATGCCCTCTAGGTCTTCCACTTCCCACCCAATTTATCACATACACTTCGACTGACATTTCAACTCCTTTCAGGGCTTGAACTTCAACTGAATCTTCACTCCGCTCATCGTCTTCATTTAAACTGACACTCCAATTTTACTCAGCGCTCGCACATGAATCGACACTTCAACTTTGCTCACCGCTTCCATTTTAACTGCTATTTGTGCTTCTTTCAGCATCTGTATTTCAAATGCTTTACTTCAAAAGATCAGTGGTGAGAATACATTTGCTTCAGAAAAATGATTGTTTTGTAGTTTGTCTTAATTTTGCTTGGTCTAATTGTACCATATTGCTCTTTTATTTCCTGAATTCCTCACCCAACCAAGGGAGAGAAGTATAAAATCTCCGATGAGCTCACTTGAGGACCAAGAGGAGGGAGAGGGAAACACAATCAGAAAGACAGGGAGAAGAAGAAACAGAGATTTTCAGTCTCCAGTTGCTGCAGCAATAAATCCCATTCAACCGGCTTATACTATCAGCCAGTGCCAACACCTACTGAGGCCGTGATGACGCATCTGTAAGCTCGTCCGAAGGCGCACCACTTCTCCCAATAACACACCAGAATTACTGACCTGTCAGATAAACTGTTATTACTAAAACAGTTTTGCCTCCCTCAAGTGTGAAGGTGGTGAAACGTTTATTTGGAAAGAAGATGGAGACTTCATAGGGACCACGGCAGGGTGATAGATTATTAATGGGGAAAGGGTGAGGCTGAGGGAGTCAGTTTCCAATATGTGCAAGCAGTCATCCAACTCCAATAACGATGAGAAATATAAGAGCGAGTTTTGAGTGAGTGCAGCACTGAAAAAGGGGGATAAATCTTTAGGAATGAGCTTGTTAGAGGTTTGCTGATATTTGTTGTGCAGCTGCAGAAAAACCTCATCTCCTCTCCTCTCCTCTCATCTCTGTACTCTACAACCTCTCTGCCCTCCCTGACTTCAAGCACTGAATGGTTGAAAACTTGGCTCCTCTGTGCCTCGAGGGAGATATTGGGAGAGACTTCTTTCTAATTCACTGTATTTTTTTCTTTTTCTTCTGTCTCTGTTGGAAGCACAGCAACTGTGTTTATTTTGCTGCTTTTGCAAGTCAACCATTGGAAATATAGCCTGTGCCCGGTCCAGGCCTCGCTCTGTCCTCAAACTTCCCCAAAATCTACCACTATCACCCTGCTTGAGGATATTAGATGGGAGTTAATGCTCAGTGTAGAAATGAGCTGCAGTTAGGCTACACCCTTCATCAGCAGATGGAGTTGTCATGAAACTATATTGAAACGTCTCATTATCCTGTGAACTTTGAGGCATTGAAACTCACCTTGACAGTTCATTCCTAATCTTAGAAACAGCAGTAGACAATACAGTCCCAACTCAAGGTCCACTTACGTGCTCGCTCCACAGCTTTCGACCATATTGCACAGTATCACGTCCTACATTTAAAAATAATTGCAGTAATTGGAACAGTTGCGGTTCCATAACAATGGATCAAACATTGTTTGATGAAGTGATACTGTCAAAACGTCCAGAACAAGCCAGGAAGTAGACGTTGAGTTGAGATTTTTATTAGTCAGTTTCCAAGACTGTCAAAGCATAGTCTGTACACAAGAAGTGGACCATGGTGTCACCCATTAGTTTGTAAAGCCTCAACCTTGGCATTTTGGCCATCGCCATCTTGGTTATTTGTACAAAGAAGTGACATGAGAGGGTAGAGTTAAGTACAACCAAATGCTTAATAAGATATTTTTAGGTGACCAAAAGGTAATAATTAACTTCCATGAACTGAAAACACACTGTGAAAGGGTTGAAGCTAAGAAGAAACCAAGGACATCTCTTAGATCGGACAACGCTGTGGGAGCGACCTGTCAATGACAAGCTTGCCACGCCCCAAAGCATTATGGTCTTTTTGACTCTAAATGGGACCAAAAAATATTAAATGAACATCATGCTGTATTGAAGAAGCATTTGAGACCACAAATTCATGTTTACAATGTTTAACGAGGTAATAAATCAAGTGAGAAGAAGGATCATTTTCTCATAGACATCTATATAATCAGACTTCTTTTTGCAACCAGAGGAGTCGCCCCCTGCTGGATGTTAGAAAGAATGCAGGTTTAAGGCACTTCAGCATTGGCTTCACTTTTCACACCACACACTGTGCCAAACTCAACACATTACATTCATATTTATTTGACATTTGGGTGAAAGAGAATAAAAACTTGATAATATTCATATTATGTTTATCATGTATATGTATTCGTAGTACATGTAATTGAAGACATTTTCAAAATACATGTGTTAGCTACATTATAATCATCATTATTATGGACACATTCAGATATTCAGATATTTGGAGTATAACTTTTAAACTACGGCAGACTCGCTGTTTTCCCAACTCTGACATGTGCTTAGGTCATATGTGACATATGTGTTTTCCAGAGACTGATGTCAGCTACTTGAAGCATGTTTTGGGATTTACTCAAATGTTAGCATGTACATGTTAAAACCCTTTTGCGACCATAAATCTCTCAGGGCAGCAGAGTTAACTGCAGGGCTCGCTCTCCTTTTGAGTTGGATGCCCTTACTTCAAACAAGGAGTCAAAAATAAAGTTTTTTTAGGTACACAAATCATTTGCGGTGTCTCAGATGTCTATTTTGGTCTATGATAGTGTTTATTTAGGAGAGTGCCACCATAACGTGTGGGGAAATATTTCATTTCTCCCAGGCTTTCATGGTTTTTTTACATCTTCTCCCTATGCTAGCAACGTGCCGATGCTTCTCCCATCAGCCACAATGAAATAAGACACCATTTTAGTTTATGTTATGGCCACTTTTCTCGTCTAGTGACTTTTCCTTGGCAAAGTAAGCTCCTCACATGCTCTAGTAAAATATAAATAAAGCATATCGGGCATACCTCAGCATAGATATTCCATTTCACGACAAAGGACGTAAGCTGGTACTATGTAATAAAACTGTATAGTCTGCATTCACCTCATATTTGACATTAAAAGTAATGACATGCTGTCGACCTGACATGTCAGACCCTGGCAGTGTTTATCATCACCACAGTGGCTTTAAGAATAAATCTACAGTATGACAGACTAGACTTGACCCTTCTGGTTCAGTCTGAGAACATAAACTAAGGCAAAGGTGGCCCGTGTTCTGTGTTTGCCCTCCATATCCTACTGTAGTCTTTGTCTTGGACGGGGCCACGTTAGCCTCCTCGCAGGGCCTAGCGGGGACTTCAGACGAGCGACATCCTGCAGACGCGGGCCAAAATCAATGTCCTGTCAGAAGCACAGCGCTGGGAAAGCACTACATAATCAGATGGGCTTTCCTCCTTCACTCTTTTTTGTACCTGCAGAGGCTTCGATGCCTGCACTGGCTTATAGTGCATTGACCGCTTTGTGCTCCTTGTAGCATTAAGTGATTCTCTCGAATAGGATATTCTGTGAAAGAAGTCCTGTTTTGACATCTTATGTGGCAAACCAGCCCATATCAAATCATGCATGGTTAGTGCATTCTCTGCAGAAGGGTTAGGGTTAGTCTACATGCGGCTTTATTATGTCTCAGTTTGCACCACAAGCAGCTACCAATTAAACATTCAGCAGAGATGAGCAAAACACAACCACAATGTAACAGGAGTTTCTGGTAGAATTACTTAATTGGAAGTAAAATCTGACATAAATCCTAGCTCACAATGCCTCTACAGATCAATTTACCAATGTTTTAGTCTTTTTGTTGGCTCAAGATGTTAGACTAGGATATCAGATGGATAAATGCTTCAGTCTTGCAAGAAAATGCCAAGAGTTGCCTTTGTGATCCTAAAGTGGAGAAGCTGAAACATTTTAGTTTGTCATCATGAACTAGTTTTATGTTTATCTTTTCTTTTCCAACCTGATCCCCCAAGAGATGCATTCGGTCTGAAGGGTACAGCGTGCTGATTGTATGTTGAAGGACACTGACATCTGGTGGATATGTGAGCAGCGTGCTACTAGTCTAATTTTGCTAAAAGCCACTTCTGTTCAAGAGGAAAAACACAGTTGTAATTCAATGACTGTCGTATGTCATATAATGACACTGTAGATTGCTGCCAATGCTATCATGTTTAAAAGTTACACCAATCAACCATAAGATTAACGAAATTATGACCACTGACAGGTGAAGTGAATAACATTGATAATCTCTTTACAAAGGCACCTGGCAGTGGGTGGGATACATTAGGCAGCAAGTGAACATTTTGTCCTTGAAGTTGATGTGTTTGAAGCAGAAAAAATGGTCAAGTGTAAGGATGTTAGTGACTTTAACAAGGGCCAAATGTGATGGCTAGGCGACTGGCTCAGAGCATCTCAAGAACTGCAGTTCTTGTGGGATGTTCCCAGTCTGCAGTGGTCAGGACCTACCAAAAGTGGTCCAAGGAAGGAAAACCAGTGAACCGTGACAAAGTCATGAGCGGCCACGGCTCACTGATGCACGTGAGGAGCGAGAGCTGGTCCGTGTTATCCGATCCAATAGAATTAACTATTTTCTTTATATGCAAGACTCATGCCTAATGTTTCTGTGTACACAAAGCATGTGGGCGAACATATGGAAGATGTCATGTTACATTCAAGCTGTGACTGACGACACTATGGAAAACACACAGAAGTGCACAAAACACACACAAGGCTGGCAGGTAAATTGGAGGACAATAGGTTGAAAGAAACATAAAATGCTAATATCCAGGTACAGGCAAAAATGAAAGATTTTACACACAGATCAACTTAATAGATCAACTTAATATAAACTTGAATATAAAAGTTGATGCATTGTTCAAGATAGAACTACCAGACTGTAGATAAAATAATTACAACTGCAACAGTAAAATGCTACTTGCACATTGATGCATCAGTGATATTTATATAATATAATCTAACACTCATGAGGGTCATTTTTTTCACAGAATGGGTAATTTACTTTGGATGCTCCTGTACTTTTACTGGTAGGATTTGGCGGCTTCTAGTGGTGTGGCTGCAGATTGCAACCAACTGAGTACCCCTCCACTCGCTCCTCCTTTTCCAAGACTGCAGTAATGTGAGCTACCAAGTGCAAAACCGTGGTAAAGTGAAAATCTCTCTCTAGAGCCAGTGTTTGGTTTGTCCATTCTGGGCTGCTGTAGAAACATGGCAGTGCACCATGGCGGGCTCTGTGAAGAGGACATGTTCCCTAGGTAGACATTAAGGGCTCATGCTAAGCTAACGAAAACATGATTCTTAGTTTCAGGTAATTGTATACCAATGAAACATAATTATGAGCATTAGATTACATTTCTGATAATAGATCCCCGAAATATTACATACTGTTCCTTTAGCTAAAATTTTGAATGCAGGACTTTTACTTGTAATGGAGCATTTTGACAGTGTGGTATTTGCACTTTTACTTAAGTAAAAAATACTGAACAATGTGAGCATTAATACATGAGGGAGATATGACATTTAAGCCAATAATAGGTATATTTTAAAGGGAGCATTCAGTGTTGTGGTTATACAACTCTGCAGGAACACCTGGGAGCCCAACACAGAACAACTTACAGTACATTCATAGACTGTGTAAAATATTCAATCCTCACAGATGCATTGGCAACTTTTAACCACAAGAGGGTAGAGGCAGACAAACTAAGCCAAGCTGACCTGAAGTAGATATTTGGGCAGCCTTCTGCTGAACACTGCTGATAATGTCACAGAAGCAATGATGTAGAACGTCTGCCAACTGACCTTGATGCTCTTTACACCCGTTCTCACCCCAGCGCCGTTTCCAACACTCTGACCTCAATCCAGCTCAACCAGAACCATTAGGGAGCAACGTGCCAGATAACGTGGGCCAACAAAAAGTGTTCTTCGACAGTGTTTGTGTGGTTTAGCTGTTGAGTCCAGAAGCTACTGTTGTGTGGATGCGATGGAGTCTGGCACGGCTGATGCATTCTGCTGGGTTCATGGGGTTTCTCGCAAGACCACATGCTGAATGGAGGAGGTACCGAATGAAGTGTCTGGACCTAACAATGGCTGTGTGGGTGAGATAGAAAGAGCAGCAAGAACAGAAAGAGAAAGACAAGCAGAGGAGAGGAGGAAAAATGTGAAATATTAAGATGGACAGTACAGCAGGAAGCAGTAGAAACAATAGATGCAATAAAAAGGAGAGAGTACTCTTATTAAAGGCTGCTAACACAAGAAGCCCAGGCATGAAATCATTTATATTGCTCCACCACAGGCCCAAATAGTGTATATTTACTGGCAGGCATTGTAATAAACATTAATCAGAGAAACTCTGTCTGTTACAGATGGCTTGACCTAAATTACCACACTGTAAATCATAGAAATCCCTGAGCAGTTGGTAAACATTTCCTTATCCACACAATTTCATTTTATAGTCAGGGTCAGAGACATGCTCTTACAGTCAGTCTTTGTGTGTTTCAGCCTTAACCTTAATGTAATAAAAGTCATTTTATATCCCGAGCCCATAAAACTTATTTGGAGTGTTTAAAATAATTGCACGTTTTATGTATTGACTCATAAATTTATATTACGAAGACATATGTACACAGACCCTGTCACTCCTTTGCTGCCTCACCTCTCACTCTTACTGTCAAACTCTTCCTCCCTGTCACACACACACACACACACACACACACACACACACACACACACACACACCTACATCTAAATGTAGAGCAGCATTAATGCTATAGCAGAGGAATGAGCATTTTCGGTGGTGCTTCCCTCCTGGGAGTTACAGCGTTGCTATTTCAGCTGCGGTGTAAGGGTGGTGGTGGTGGTGGTGGTGGGGGGGGGTCTGACCGCAGAGAGAGGGCTGCTGCTGGGGCTGTGGCCGAGGCCTCTGCTACTGACCCGGGGAGCAGACAGTAAACCCTGGGTTTATGGAAGTTCAGAATGCGGTGGGTCCTCAATGTGAGAGCTCTTGTATCACATGCAGAAGTAGGTTAGACAGCAGAGGTGCCCTGGAAGAGAGGGTTTATACATCTCTAGTGCTCAGTGCTCACTGATCTGACACATCTTAACTAAGGGCAGTAGTGGAAGTACTTCAAGTACTGTACCTACATTGTGACGCAGCAGCAGACTTAGGCTGTCTGAGGGGCAGGGGCACATGCAATGGGAGACCAGCACGCAGAAACTTTTCTAGCATGTAGGGCAGCCTATATGGCACCGCATCAGGTTTTCTCCATTTCAAGGGTACACACTGAAAGGGCAACCTTGAGAGCAATTAGGGGCATCCTAGAAGGCACTTTATCACATTGTCTCTACTGGAGGGGCACCTTAGAGGTTCATCATGTTTTATCAATTATAGGGACATCCAAGGGGGCACTTTGTCATGTTTTCTCCACTGAAATAGCACCCTCGACTGAACTTTATCTTGTTTTCTCCTCTGGAGGGGCACTCTACGAGGCACTTTATCTCATTTTCTCCACTGCAAGAGCACCTAGAGATGGAAATTTATCATATTTAAGCTAAGCTATTATAGATGCATCCAAGAGGGCATTTTTGCTGTGCTTCTTTCCCCTCCAAAGGCCAAAATAGGACTAGGTATCATCTTGTGACCCAGTGGAGGGGGCCCAACCCATAGGTTAGAAACCACTGGGCTACACTAACTTTAAATAAAGTCGTTCAAAAAAGCTAACTCCACCTCAACCAACTACAAAAAGCAAAATGTATTGATGCATCAGTATCAACACCCTAATATTGTAATATATGATATATACAGTTTATACAGTATGATATAATATAATATAATATAATATAATATGCATTTTGACGGTAATTTCTCTGTGTTTTTGTCTGGATTTTGAATACAAGACTGTTTTAGTTTTCACATTGTGGTATTGTTACTTAAAAGATGAGTACTTCTTTCACCACTGATTTGAGGATTCTTAAAATATAGACCATATAGTTTAGTTTAAAGTGCAATAGCATGTCATAATCTTTTGATCCCACCAATCCATGCCTTTCCCAGTTTGCAGTGACCATGCTAAATCTGAATCTGGCACGTATTATGAATTACAGAGCTCAAATATATCCATAACTGTGTGACAGAACTGTCCATTCAGTCCCAGACTCAGTTGATGAGTAAGGGCTATGGGCCCCCCAAAAAACACGAAAACATCAGGGAGTCATGGAAACAAGGGGATTTACTGAAAAAGACATGTCGGTTTGGCCAGCGTTTGGTTTATTATGTCTGTCAGGTAAAACACAAGAAGATTGTGTCCCCCCCTGTGGAAAGTAAGTCTGTACAGGGGGGCAAACACACACAGTTGCCTGGTGATTAGCTACTGTTTCCACATGTGCCACAGCAACCAGAGAAAATGACCAGATGACAAAAGACAAAACCTGCCTGTGTTCATTGTGGAAATCGCACTGTTTTGAAGCAGGAAAGGAAACAGTGACGGTAAGTTTGGGGTTCATAATTAACAGAGAGTTGGTTTGTGTTTTAATCCCCCCATAAGGAGTCACCTGTGAACAGTTACAGTCAAGAGACTGGGGCCACTTTGCTGGCAGGCCCCTCAGAGGAGGAAGATCTGGTTTAAGCTAATGTATTTTTGAGCAAAGCCATGTTACCAGGTATGAAGGCAGCAGTCAGTCAACAGAATATTGATTCATATTTGATCAGTTTTCAGAGTTCATGAGTGACTGACAGAGATGGCAAGGCTCCAGCTCGGCTCTGATTGGTTGTTTTCCTCTGGTATGTGAAATCTTGCAGATGCCATTAGGAGCACTGGAGGACACCGAAGGACACAGTGGCAAATTATTATTATTATGATTTTCAGATTACCTGTCTCATGCACTACCGTCAGGATACAGTGACGGTTTTGTAAAAATAACTTTTTAAATCATATTTGCTCCAATCTCACCTTAAGTAGCAACTTTATTAAACCACCTCCCCTACCACCCTACATTTGGAGACGGGAAAATACCAATACCAAGGAGGAATCAGTCACAGCAGTGATTTTTCCACTGTCTAGAGGGAAGCCAGGGCAGGTGACATGTCCACCCCCATCACCCACAGCACAGCGTTTTTTTTACTAATATTTTATTACTGTTTTAAAAATCATATTTGCTCCATTTCTACCCATTGCAGCTTTAAGTGTTGGATGAATCATTGACAAAGGAATGACAGGACCCATATAAAATATAAATATAAGTGTTAAAACACCAATAAAGGTCACTCTTAAATCCCTACTGAGTGCAGAAAACTATAAAAGTTTCTGCAGGAATATTGCAGAATTGCGTATTTTTGCTGCATAATGGTGTGTGCGCTTTGGAGCTGAACTTGTTCAACACTGGAGGAAAAAAAAAAAAGTTTCTGCTCATAGGCCCACTACTGTACACGCGCACGAGCCCGGACGCGCGCGGGGGTCTTGGCATGGCCGAGTGGGCCGTTTGGAGAGGCGTGGTCGTGGGCGGCACTCTCCAGGCGCAGCCAAGTTGAGGATAAAATGTGGATAAGTGATGCTTTAGCGGCTTTGGTGCAAGAATCCCGAAAGAAGAAAGACTCACTCTCACTGCTTCTCCCTCTGTCTTTTGAAAACGGAGTGAAGCGACCACATCACATCTCTGATTTATGTCTATGGCAGCCAGCGACAACTATCACCACCACTACCACCACCACCAGCGCTCCACCTGAGCTCTGCAACTGACTTTCAAGGCGGACTTTTCTTCCTCTTGCAGCTGAAGTTTCCTCACAGCCAGATCTCTGTCAGGATCTCAAGGAGCGGGCCGCATTCCAATTCATTAAAGGTAAATTATTTCCCAAGTCTACGTTAAATCACACCACTCCATTTCTATTTCAATATGCATTACTCTCCACGTTTTCCATTAGGTATTGGCACGTTGTAGCAGCTTCTGTCAGCAGTGCAGCATGCACCAAAAAGTTCAACTGAAAATGCAGACAGAATGTGTTGTGCATCATTCTGTGCTCTTTTATTACAGCTTAATGTGAATTGATGCAGCTCCAAAGCTGTCTTTATTATTTAGGAAAAGTGTTGTAAAATCTTCAAGGATGTTCAACACTTGTAGTGATTTCCTTAATCCACACTTTCACTAGTCATTCTGCCAACTTTCTCCCAGTGAACTCTGAGGTTAACCGAGGCACTGCACCAAACCGAGTGTCAGCAAGCCAATGCGCTGTCCTCACCAAGTTCAGTACTGACCTCAGAAAATTTGATACAGAACACCAACAAAATCCTTCACAATAACCCTGTTTTTCTCTCTCCTCTCGGCTCCTCTCCAGCTAACACTGTAGAAGAAGTCAAGTCTTTCTGTGCTGGCCCTGACTTTGAGAGGATCACTGCCTTCACCATCTCCAAGATGAGGCATGTATCTCTGAGGGGCGTGTCCCTGCTCCTGGTGCTCCAGACTGCCACCTCCATGGTGATGCTTCCGAACTCCACGGGCTGGGAGCAGATCCTGGACAAGTATCTGGATGAGGAGGGGGACTGGTGGGAGGCCAAGCAGAGGGGGAGGAGGGCCATCACAGACAGCGACGCTCAGCTCATCCTGGACCTTCACAACAAGCTCCGAGGCCAGGTTTACCCTCCTTCGTCCAACATGGAGCACATGGTAGGTGGATGGAGGATGCAGAGGTTTTATCTGTTGATATATCCATGAAGAAGTGCGTTTATACTTCATGCAGTTAAAGCACTTTGACCCCATTCTGAACTCCCTAAGAGTCTTGCACACTCATGGACCATATAGCTTAGCGAGCTGACCCAGTCACCAGACCTGGCTGGCACTTGTCCCTCTTGGCTCACACACAAGCAGCATCTAAGCACCTTCACACATGAGCCTCCCCCCCCCCCCCCACACACACACACAAGCCTGCACCCATGTGACTTTGGTTGTTTTGCCAGAAGAAAAGAATTCAACCAACTCGCCAATGATCACATTACTACTGTGTTTTTTGTTTTTTTTACTCATGCTGAGAGATTTGTTTGACTTTATCCTTTGGCCATCACGTGTGTGTACAGCGCCAGATCACTTTTCACAGTGCAATTAGAATCAGAGCACGGCACCGGGGCTTGTTTTACCAGCTGTCTAACCCCCCACTAAACACACCCAGGAACACCACACCTTGTGAAAGATCTGGAACATTTCCAAATGCTCTACATGTGTGTAGGCACTGCTTGACTGCCACAGTGCATTGCCACCAACAGTACTTACTGTTAGGAGGTTAAAAATCGATACAGTGTGCAGAAAGTAATGAGGTTTTATCATCCTTTCATCGCCACTTAAAAAGCTGCGGAACAAAAGGCAGTATTATTTGACGGTAAAGGAAAATAAACAGTTCCTGCTGGGGGCAATTGCTGGACTGTGTAATTGTATAATTGAGAGGTTGGACTTGAGGACCCCTTTGTGTGTGTGTGTGTGTGTGTGTGTGTGTGTGTATGTACGTACGTGAAAGCACCACTCTGCCTGGCAGGCTTCTGGTCGAGGCACACTGTAGTGGAGAAATGCTGAGCCAGCAGCTCTTTTCGACTGTCTCCTGTTACAGTTTTTTTTTTTTTTTTTTTTTAGCTTCAGGGGCACCCAGGGGTGAAATATGGAGAGGCATGCAACAAGAGGATGTAAGGTGAGAGAATGAGTGTGGAGGCTAGCAAGGAATACAGTGGGTCAATAAAAATAGAGGTGTAAAAATGATAAAGGAGGGTTGCACATAGGAATGAGAGGCAATGAGTGAGGGATGGATAAAAGGTGTCAAAATAATTGAAAAGATGTGGAGGTTGAATAAGAGTGAGGCAGGAGTAGAGGAAACAATGGCACAAAGTAGAAAGAGACTATGGGTATGTTCCAAATCACATACTTTTACTTTTTACTTTTAGTGCATACTGCAGCTGCCCTTACAAAGTACATACTGTTGCATGCAGTATGCATACAACTGGGACATATTAAATCGTAATAACATTGTGCCATGTACTTTGACCCTCTTGCCTATATATTCGCTGCGCAGAGGACTGTGGGTCAGAGTAGTCAGAAAAACAAGCTGGGTTGCATACTGTAAATTGCGACCACATGTAGTAGGAAATCCTGGTGTATTTGGCATACTGCATTTGACATAGTATGTATTGGGACATACTGAAGTGTTTTTTTCTGGCACACTAAATAGTATGGGTATTGGAATGCACCGAAGGTCTTGGATGGTGACGTGCTGAAATCTTATTTGCAGATCTGTCAGGCAAGAAACTGTTAATGTCTCATGGATTTTCAATGATTTTCTGCACTTTTATTTTGAAAGGGGGCCCCATACTTCTCCGCTTTTCCTTCTGTCTGTGTTGAACTGCTGTCACCTTTCAGAAACCTCACAGCTTCACCGTACTGGAAGACTTCATAGACATGCTCCCCTGCTCTCCATACACACTCATGCATGCAGATGCACACACATACACAAATCTCCAAGCGCCTATACACAGCCATTTGCCCATCAGCTCTGTTATTGTCTGCCATTGTATTAAACCATAACCCGACTGACCCTCTGTGGCAATCACCACAGAGACTCGGAGATAACATCAATTCAAATCCCCATCTTTCCTCCCCCTTCATCTGTTTCCTTTTCTTGCCATCTCTCTCTCTCTCTCTCTCTCTCTCTCTCTCTCTCTCTCTCTCTCTCTCTTGCTCTCTCTCTCTCTCGCTGCCTCCCTCTCTCTTATCCCTGTGGCTCCGTTCCCATTCTGTCATTATCCAACACAGAGAGGCCCCCAAAAAATTCCCCGGATAAGCATTCACACTCCGTAGCGAAGATTCAACGCACCTTCAGTAGAACGGTTCTGCCTCTCACTCAAATGTTGACCCACAGGTATAAACAGAGAAGTGTCAGTGTTTGAAGCTCCACAAGACAAACAGATGGCATCATGGGAGAAAGGGCCCCCACCTGCCTTGATGTTTAACTTGGCTTTGCTGGGCTGCGCTCGGGTCTGAGGTGATGCTGATGTTAGTGGTTTAAGATAAAGGTGTATTGGCAGTTTTCTGTTTGGGATGAGGCTGCCATTTCAATTTATTGTTGGATGATGTGGCTGTCCGATCAGACTATAATTAAGGTCTAGACTAATAAATTAGCCTTGAATTAACTTTACCCAAGAGGTTTAATTAAATAATGTGGGCAAGCGTGTGAAACCGACAGCCTGAATGTTAAGAGAAACTGGTTTAGATTAATAAAACTGCCAAAAGTGCTCAGAACATGTCCACTGGCTTCTCTAGCTGTAAAGAACAGCAGCTGAATACCATCGTATACAAAAAAAATGTCCTAAACCCCATGTCCATGAATATCATGAACAGGAGAAGCAACAAGGCGGATGTGCTTCATGCAATGCCAACAATGTAAACAGAGCTCCAAATGCAGTTTAAAAGAATAGCACCGTGCACAAATACTTCAGGGAGCATAGTAGTAAATCTATGCAGAGATGGAAAACGCATGTAGATCAAATTGACAAATTCCAATGATCCTACAAATACAGTATCTATGAAGTTTCATGCCCAAGAGGACAATCTCTTCAACCTGCGTGCTGATAGCTGATATTTGCTGGAAATTAGGTGGTGTCTTAGCGCTTCTGGCTCCCTCGTCTTGAAGTCATGGTTTATTGAATGGGTTTTCAGTTAGATGCCTGAAATAAGGTCTGTGGTTGACACACATGGAAGAAATTTCAATAAATACCCCCACTCATGAATTTTGAAGCTTTTACATGTCTTAAAAAAGGCAGTTGTTAACAAGTGGCTAAATGAAACTAGTCACTAGTCACGCTGACTCTACAGCCACGTTGTGTATACTCATACTCATGCCACTGTGGTGTAGTTTGTTTATAGCCTAACGTTAGCTTTTTACTTAACTTTAAAATCATAAAAGTGGTGTCCATTTGTGAAGATTATGTTGCTGAACAAGTAATAACAAGTATCATAAATGTTTGTTCTCTACTGAGTTTATTTTCTGCATTAATCCAAAACCCAATGGCAAATCCCATTGGCTTTTTGTTGAGGGAACCAGGGCGATGCTGACTTCCTGGTTGGCCCACAAAAATACGTCATCCCTGCTAAGGCTTATAATTTTCAAGATGATTTACAGTAAATACTGATCAGGCTAATCCCTACCATTTACCCACCTGACAATAATTGGCTATGTTGTTCTGGTCAAACTATGTTCTGGTTATAAAATGATAATTGGAGATAATGGTATTTGCTGGTTGACCAAATTCAGACAATGGTGAGCCCTGGGGCCTCCGATGTGAGTTGATGTGGGCTGGAATGCGCTGCATGAAACTCTACATATTGCTGCAGGAAATTTTGTAGTAGTTTTGACAGATAAACTATTGATCACTTTCTTTTCTCTCTAACACCATCTTGTCAGATCTTCTCTTTTTCTTCTCTCAGCTTCACTTTCTCCAATTCCCATATCTTTCCCTGCTTTTTTAAGTATTTCTCTGCATGCACCATCGATTATGAACAGGAAACCCAAACTTGCAAAGGAAGTACACCTCTGCACCCTTTGGAATGCAACCAGATGACCAAGGAAGAGGGGGGTAAAAAAAAACGTGGCCGCAAATGAAGTGTTAAGCGAAATACACAATGCTGTGTGCGCTGCGCTGAAAGACTTAAGCAGGGGAGGTGTTTTTCTTTACAGGCCCCAGCAGAAGTGCGGTCAGGGTGGGTGGGGGTCTCGGTTACGAGGCCTCCCCTGCTGGGCTAACTGTGCAAACAACAGCAGCTTGACAAGCCGGCTGCACCGCGTTCAACAGCTGAAAAATATGTCTCGGTCAACACTTTTCTGAGCCTGCTTTCTCTGCATGTTTGGGGACGATGGAATGAGTGTAACTGGAAGAGTGCTGCTTGTATTTAACATTATTTAAGACATTGACACTGACCCAAGTTACTGTAGCCACTGAGAGAGTTTTGGTCACTTTTGGCTTGAAACCTACTGTAGCTGTGGCCACAGCTAAACGTTTTTCAGACCCATAACCATTCATTGATGGTTAAAATCATTGTGCTGACCCCCGCTCAAGCATAGAACGTCCTGTGCTGCGGTTTGCAGATCACTTTGCACTCACCACAGCTCATTGTGATGTGTTTCAGTCTGCTCATCAGTGTAAACATTGATTCTTTTTTTGTGCAAGGAGGTCACTTGTCGGGAAAATCGAAGAGGGAAATGATGTTGATAGAAATGAAGGTTACAAATGAACTGCATTTCTCCATTATTGATGGCTTAAATCTCTTCAGTGTTTCTGTTTCAGCATTGTAAGCTGGCAAAAGAAATAACCAGGGAGGAAAAACTAAACAGATATGACAATGCAAACACACTATTTGGAGCTCACTGCCAACAGAGGTCATTTCTGAGCAGAGATAGAGTTTCAGGTAAACAAACTCTCAGTCCTGTTTTAGCCCTGGCTCTGTCAGTCATCATTTGGCCTTATTGTGCAAGACAGACCACAGGCAACTAGATGAGGTTGCTGTAACGCCGATACGCTCCCTTTTTGCACATGTAGAGTTGCATGAAAAATATACTCCACACCTCTGACAGTTTATTTGTTCTATATGTCAGTTATGTAACATTTCTGCAAGGTTTTGTGTTGAAATCAGACATAAAACACATGCATATTACCCTGGTGTTGTTGATTTAAACAAAATAGGTCCTCTCAACAGCTAGCTGGATTCCCAGAAAGAGCTGAAGAGTTAAGAGTTAATTTGCAGCGCTGCCAGACATCCTGTTGTTAGGTAGGTGTGTGTGTTTTGGGAGTAATGCAGAGAACAGCAGCTGTTTCTGGTGGGACTGTAAGTGGGTGACGGACGAAGGAGGCAGGGGAGTTATTTCAGTGTCTTGTTATTGGATGAGATTTCAGTGAGGGTAAGCTATGACTTCCAGGGCCCAATGTGTGAAACGTGAAAACTTCTGACACCTCCATCGGTATACTTATGCACACAAACACACACTCATGCACACACACTCACACACACAAACTAATTGACTTCCTTCGTAGGAAGGTGAACGTGAAGGTGTGCAATTAGAGGAACATGCAGTGTCCTTCAGAGGAATTACAGCTGGTGTTATTCTAACGTTTGTTTTTTTTTTTTACAGTAGAATGTAGGTCAGCAGAGAGGAAGGACAGTCTTTGCATTCCCAGAAAACCCCAGAATGGGAATATGATCCCTTAGTATCCAACCAAAGCCAAACTTAACTGAGAGGGCAATTCACCGAGAGGTAAAGTGAAACAAAAGCTTGCACCCAGACATCTCACCAGAGACATATGGAAGGTATTACTTAAGGAAAAACAGCTTTTTGCATTTTTCGAATAACACCCGATCCTACGGGAAAACCCATCTGGGGAAAGTCAGCTGAGCAGCAATAAGAGAGTCAAAAAGCTCTTTTTACAGCAGCAGCAACACATCGATATAGTGCTGCACTTAGTTTAGAGATTAGTGCAACTACTTAGCCATAGCAGCTCCTAGTATCGTGATAAGTAATCCTCGTTCAGTGTGTGTTTGGATACCACCCCACATCACTGACAGCTGAACAAACCTTATAAGGCAGTGAATATCTCCAGTTTCACACTAGCCGTTCTATGACCTGACATATTATGGTCCATTAGCAGCAATATAAGCAGCTTTGTGTTGCACTGGGTCGGTTTATTTCGACTTCTTATCAAATATAATCCTGAAAACAACTTTGTGTTGTTTTTCCATCTCGTCTCCTGTGCAGGTGTGGGACACAGAGTTGGAGCGTACAGCGGAGGAGTGGGCAGAGACCTGTCTGTGGGAGCACGGTCCTGCTGGTTTACTGCCACAGATCGGACAGAACCTGGGAGCTCACTGGGGAAGGTACAACAGGAACTCACTAGACACAGTTTCTGCATATATAGACTTATTTTATCAAAGGTAGAGGGTAATGGGCTTGATGAAAACATTTAAGGTCTTTAATGTGTATTTGTGACTGACGGGAGGTTTGCATCTAATTCTGTGTTGCCTTATGTTGTACATGGAAAGGAACAAAATTTATGTATAATTTCACATTACGAATAGGCTGCACTAACATGAAAATGTGTACCTGGATAGAAACAAAATATATATACCATTCTGTCATACAATTATATAGCCACACTTGGCTCAGTCTGTTATTTTAAATAGTTAAAACTTCTTTGTTGCAAAATAAATTTATTTCACAACCATGACCTGCTAGCTGTACATCATCCTGCTTATTACACGGCTATTTACCTAAAATCAATAATTTGACACAAAAATGGTCCTCCATAGTCTGACATTGGAGCTACGCCCATAGCAATGGTCTGCTCTAAAGAAATAACAGATCATCCGCACCATGATGACCAATCAGAATTGCATATTGAATGAAAAAATAAATGATTTTTTGCCAAGTGTACTGTTTTACAAATTTAACCACAAAATGCATTAAATCCACTTGTTACACTGCTAGCAATTACATTTGTGTACAGATTAAACAATATATAATGCAGGCTAGGCTATTAAGGCTTTGAAGCAAATTTTTGTAGTGGCCAAATGGTGGAATTACAACTTCTGGGTCCATCATGTGATGCCATCAGGCCCAAAAGCCCTTTCCCCATAGACAACAGCCCTTAGTTAAATCATTAGGTCCGAAAAGTTGTAAAATGCCATAAAATAGTCAAATCCATGCAGGCGGAGATAAAGGAAATGCTAATGCTTAGCTGTATGCGTCACCGAGCAACTCTCAATGGGAGCTCGCCTCCGACGCTGTATCCACCTCTCTTTGTACATCTATGCGTAGAACAATTACATCCACTCACTTCAATTAGGTCCCAACAATAGACATGTTCACACAAAGGACGTATTAATATGAATCTGCTACATTTGTCACATCTTCATTTGTTTGTTCATTTGTTCACTCAGCCCCTCATCGAGCATCTGAAAACAGCGGCGCTTCACATAAGAGACTCTTGTTCCACATCTAATCATCCCTCTTCACAGTCAAGATGTCCATTTGATTAGAATTAGATTAACTAGCAACACCTGGTGCAAAATCAGTGTCAGTCAATGGTCATTGCAATTTATTCAGAAAGCACAAATGTTTGATTGCCAGCTAGACGCTCAGTGGCAACAGATGTGTTTACATTTCTGTGGTTACCAATGGGCACTAACTACAGATGGTATCTACATATGCTGAATGTAGTGTAAATGACTTTATCCTTTGAAAGGGCCTTTAGTCATCTTGCCAGGCTATATTTTATCTCAAAACGCATTTTGAGAAACATTTTTATTAACTCAGTGGTTTTAGAAATGTAAATATTCAAATGTATCTTTTCCAAAAGTTGCTTTGTGTTGTTCTAACGAACTGCGAACTTGCTCATCTCTCCAGGTATCGTCCGCCGACGTTCCATGTGCAGGCCTGGTATGATGAAGTGAAAGACTACTCCTTCCCTTATCCTCAGGAGTGTAACCCCTATTGCCCCTTCAGATGCTCTGGGCCAGTTTGTACCCATTATACACAGGTAGCTAGGTCTGAATCTTTACACTTTACTCTCTTTAGACTTTATCCTTTAGCGATTTAAAGGGGACCTCTTATGCTTTTGTGCTTTTTCCCTTTCCTCTAGAGTGTTTTTGTGCATGTAAAAGATCTGCAAAGATACACAGAAACATTGTTTCTGAACAGCCTAAAATGCCCCGCCTAAAGTCCTGCCTTTTCTTCCATAACATGGTGATGTCACCAAGTAACACATTTCCATAACACCCACCTAGCGGATAGTTTGGCACACCCTCAAACAATGCTAGGTAGAGCGAAGCTGGAGCAGAGTTTGGTTCAGTTGACCAATCACAACAGAGTGGGCCAGCTGACCAATCAGAGCGGACTGGGCTTTTTGGGGAAATAAGCACAGTAGGTCCTCTTGAAGACTCAATAATCAGTTTTTCATGGTCAACCTTGTCATTTTTTTGCAGCTGGTATGGGCCACCAGCAGTCGGATTGGCTGTGCTGTCAACATGTGTTACAACATGAATGTGTGGGGACAGATTTGGGCCAAAGCTGTCTATCTTGTGTGCAACTATTCACCAAAGTAAGCATACACAGCTGCATGACTGATAAACAGGTTGAAACAGAATCCATAATCATCTGCTGCTAAGTTTTGAAAGTTTTTTTTTCACTCGGAGTAGAAGTTCAAAATCAGCGAGCTGGAAAGAAATATGGTTTGTTAATTATGTTTAAGTAGACTAATATGTGTTTAATAAGCCTTGCTTGTTGTATGACCTGAACAGAGGAAACTGGTGGGGCCATTCGCCTTATAAACATGGGACCCCATGCTCTGCCTGTCCTCCCAGCTATGGAGGAGGCTGCAAGGACAACCTCTGCTACAAAGGTATGTGTGGAAAATAGAGAAAGACAGTGTAAGAGAGGAAGAATATGCTTACTATTCCCCGTTTTTGTGACTTTACTCGAAGATGACAGCTCCTACCCTCCACAAGAGGAAACGGAAGAAAACAACTTCATCGAGCCGGAGGCCCCCCGCGCTCCACAGAAGCCCTGGTCTAGGGCCTCCAAGCCCGAGCCTCCCAATCTTCCCGCCCCCCACCAAGCCCCCCACACAGGACCTGCAGAAGAATGAAGTGGTCAACACACAGCAGATGTGTAAGCTGCCATTTAACTGTTTATTCTGGATCTAGTTTCATCTCAAAATGGGGGGATGTAGGATCTGATTTAAGGTAGGGAGAGTGGCAAAAATATAGGATATTATCAAAAAGAAAAAAAGAAAATTGGGCAAAAAAACAGATTATTTATAAAAAAAAATACCTGCACCGGAAATATTTTTCATGCAGTTTATCTTAAATTGTCTTGATGTTCTGTAGCCTATATCTGTCATTTCCTTGATTGACCCTGACAGTTTCTGAAGTGTACTTAATATTGCAAGTCACTCTTTGGAGCAGGGAGGGGAGGTCTATTTTAGCATGATCCCCTGAGCGTCTGTTTGCTTTTGGCCGGCTGAGAGGGGCTGAGGGGTGAGAGGGGCTCGGTGCGGTTTTTAAATGGCTTCCTCTCTGCAGTGAAGCGGGCCTGTGCTTGTAAGCTGAGACGCTTCCTCCAGAACTGCTGACCACCCTGAACCTTGTTGCAGGATTTCTTCTCTTTGGTTCTCGAAGCATCACAACAACAGTCCTCACTGGGTGTCACTCAGCTTGGGCCTTTAGAAACTAGTCGTCTGCATCAGAGCTGCATTCATGCATTTTAGTTCCTGTACGAGCTCTGAAATGCCTTAATGTTCGTGTTTTTCAGCTCAGCTTGTGACCTGTGACACTAAGCTTCGAGATCAGTGTAAAGGAACACCATGTAATAGGTACAGTTCCTATGAAATATAATAAAAGCAACACAAAATGGAGTATACAGTTCGTGTCACCTTATTTTTCTCATATTTACAGATATGAGTGTCCAGCTGGGTGCCTAGACGCTACAGGGAAAGTAATTGGGACTGTATACTATGAAATGGTGAGTACACAAGATGAAATTATGTTGTCAATATTATGCCAATTAACAGCTGTGTGTCTTGTCAAAGTGTCTTTGAGACAGCGACGTGCTACTTGCTTACAGCAGTGTCAGCAAAAGGCCTTCAATGTAAATTAATGTTGTAAATAAAATATTTGATTTGCAGCAATCCAGTGTGTGCAGAGCTGGTCTACATGCTGGTGTCATAGATAACGATGGAGGATGGATGGACGTAACAAGACAAGGCAGAAAGGACTTTTTCATCAAATCCAACAAGAACGGAGTCCAGTCTCTTGGGTGAATATTAGAAACATCACCGTGATGTTATACTGATATTTGATAGCAAGATTGGCAAAATATACTCAGAATAAATGAAAATAATGCAGTCTCATGCTAATGTTGTGTGTTTCCTTTTGACAGAAAATATCTAAGTGCTAATTCCTTCACAGTTTCCAGAGTAGCAGGTTAGTCTGACCATAATGTGACACTGTAATTATAGATATGCAACATTTTGTATGAAATTATTCATTATAAGCTGGGTGTGTTGACACTCACTGTAATTCTCTCTTACAGTCAAAGCCATCACATGTGAAAGCACAGTCGCACAGCTGTGTTCATACCAAAAGCCTGCAAAACATTGTCCAAGGTATAAACCTGTCTTAATTATTATTATTTATTGTTCTCCAGCCTCATGGAAGTTTAAATCATTACCCATGTCCACCTGTTTTATTATCAGATTATACTGCCCAAGAAACTGCTTAGAGGAGAATCCTCACATATCCAGAGTAATCGGCACCAGAATATACTCCGATGTAAGTCCTTCTTCTTGAAGCTGAACTCACCAGCAACCACCAGGGTCATCGTTTTTTTTTCACTAATTTAGAGAATCAGCATGTCCTACATTACTTTTCTTCTTGCACACCTCTGTAGAAGTCCAGTATATGCCGAGCAGCTGTCCACGCTGGAGTAATCAGGAATGACGTGGGTGGTTACATTGATGTGATGCCAGTGGACAAGCGGAAACACTACATTGCCTCATACCAAAATGGCATTTTCTCAGAGAGGTATGGGATGCTAAATCTAGCCACGCTGACCTAAGTGGCTAGTATGTGTGAAGAAAATGCAGACATTTTAAAATGTTTAACTTTCAGGGATAATTGTGGAAGAAAAACTTCACATTTACACTTACAAATCATCCATATTGTACCATCACTGAAGATAGTATGTTTATTATGTATTTGTAGAAACCGTAGCTGTATTAATAGGACCACTAAAATAAACTAGAAAAGCACTCGGAGAGCGCAGACCTCCACCAAGCACCATAGTTTCCCCCCTGGTGGTTTCTTCTGGATCTATCTCCTCAAATATTAAAGCTAGATCAAATTCGTTGACATACTTCAGATGTGGAATTGTCTCAGCTACATAATGCCGCTTGTTAGAAATCTCTACCTCTAATATTAAATGCACAGTAGGTCAAAATGTAAGAGTACCCCCATTTTTTATATAAATTGCTATAAAATCTGCCATCTGGATCAGATCTGGATCAGATCTGGATCAGCCTTTGGGATTTGATAGAAGTACACATTGTAAATCCCTGAGTCAAATTTCATGAGCTTTGGGCAACAATTACCAGAGATATTGAGAAACAATTTTTTGGGTTCCATTTACCCCAATGTTAAAGAAAATTTCAAAGTGATCCAGAATCCAGGATTTCTTCCGGATCACCCCCAAAATTAAATCAGTTCCTTTTCACATTTTCGACACACCCTGAAAATTTCATCAAAATCCGTCCATAAGTTTTTGACTTATCTTGAACACAGACAAACAAACAAACAAACAAACAAACAAACAGACAGATAAACGATGGCAAAAACATAACCTCCTTGGCGGAGGTAAGTATCAGAGATATTTAGCATACTGTCATAGAATCCATTATTTAGGAAGATTACTGGTCCTATGTCAGTATTTGGTCTTACAACTTGGTTGGAAAGTGAAGGGGTTAATTTGCTGGGGCTCAGAGAAGAGGAATGAGAAATCAATGACTCTCAGGTAGAGAGAAATTCATCCACTCTGCCCTCCCTTGTGAACCTAATCTTTTCAAGATGCAGGCAGTTGGCTACATCTCTCATGCAGTGCGCATGGGAGGGTGATTACCAGGCTTCCAGTTTAAAATAATGAATTGCTTGGCAATTAGTGCTGAGAACATGAGTGCATCTTAATGTAGTTCTGGGAGGGGGTTGTTTTTTGGTAGTAAGTCAAAAAAGGGCAATCAGCAGCAGACAAGGGTCTAAAGCTTAATATAGAGGCTCTGATAAAGAAAAACACACAAACAATCAAGAATAAAGCAGTGAAAAGCCAAAGCATATGCATTTAGGAAGAGGGATCCAGTGAGTATCCAACACAAAGGGGATGAATATAAGGTAAAATTTCACACAGATTTAGCTTAGTCCAGCCAATTTGTTAGCCAAACATAAGATAGATAAGGTTGACGAAAGTGTATGTGGAGACAGACTGTAAACCTCTTCCCATTCTTTTTGTGAAAACATGCATTTCAAGTCATTCTCCTTCCACTATCTCACCAAACATGATGGTGAAATTCATACAAGTGAAAATCATGCCATGCAGAATAGGGGCAACATTTTGTTGTTTGGTAACTTAGCCTTGTTAAAAATAAATTATCAGATTAGGCTTTCAAAGAAGTGTAGGCATTACTTGTAACCTAAATTTCTCCTAAATTGTCTTCAGGTACAAGATATATAATTGTTTCAATACAGTAAGAGTTGGTCAACAATAATAGTAAACTACAGATTTTCTGCTTCTGAACCCATACAGGGACAAAATCACTGAGCCAACAGTGACCATGTAGATCATTTACAGCAAGAGCCTGAGAATATGTGCGAGTAAACCCAATTTACCTGAAATATAGAGAGGGCTAAGCTTTGTGAGGCTTGAAAAAAATAGAATAGGTCTATGTAACACATCCACCTTTGCCGACATATTAGCACATTTAGAGGGAATAGTTAATCCTTGTTTATCAATGTGGCAGTCATATTCAAAGGCAGCACCTAACATACATGTAGGATAAAGGATCTCAAGTAGGAGATATCAGGTCTGCAAACAGAGCATTGCATGGTCAGCATAGAGGGATACTTTTGCATATATTACCCCATCTACACTTTTGTAACACCACTGAAGATAGTGGTACCATATATTTGTAGAAATGGTAGTTCTATCAATAGGACCACAACTACTGGGACTACTTAATTTCAATTAAAGAAAAATAGATAGAAAACAAAAACAAATGAATTATCACAGATGTTTTGCATACTATCATAGAATCCATTGTTTAGGGAGATTACTGGTCCCACAGCACTGCATCGTCAGCATAGAGGTATACTTTTGCTTATATTGCCCCATCTTTATCTCATTTCTACTCTCTACTCTAAGAGTAGGGGTGACAGTAGACCAACCTGCTCGGCGCCACCTGCTAACTCAGAGCAGGAAACAAGAGACATCATTGGTTTGTATGGCGGCTCGGATCTGAATGTTAAGAAGCTTAAACAAGGCAATAAAACACCTACACAATTCAAATTTATGCAGAGTGTAAAAAATGTTCCCCTCTAGGAGATTGTACAGCTCTTCTGTATCAAAAAGACTGACTTTTTGAATTAGGAGACATACATTATTTATGTTTAATGCCTCACTGACATTCAACAATGTACTGTTTTAATTAATCATTTGGACTGTGTGAATTGTTTCATGGTAATTACAATTCTCACAATCATAAAACAAATCATACAACAGTTGAAACAGTTGAACCAAAACCAATCATCGCTCTCTCATTTCTCATTTTACAGCTAAACAGTACACTAAAATACAGTATGCTTCTGAAAACATTTGAGGTGACAAATAGGCATTACAATAACAGAATCTTGATTCATATTTGATCAGTGCTGCCTAGTACCTAGGACAGTCTGATCAGAGTTCACAAGGTGAAGGCAGCTTTAAAGACTCCTCTGCTTTTTTCACAGATTGCCTGTCTTATGCACTGCTGTCAGGATGTAGTGACAGATATAAAAATAACTTTTTATCATATTTGCTCAAAGCTACCAACTGCAGCTTTAACAAAGGAGGGAGCTTGTTATTTCCTAGGAAAAGACTTTGCTGATTCTAATAAAGTGAGAGCATGTGTTGAATCCATGCTGTACCACTTCACAACAGCATTAAGGCTGCAGGTCCGTACCAGCCTCGGTTTAAAGCTTGAAGTGACCCACATACTGTATAGTATGTTCTAGTTTTTTACAGATATTAAATTGCACCACCTTTGGGTTGTTCTGTGGTCTGCAGAATGACTATTGTTAACATGACCTGCGTAGAGGACAAACAGTCTTCATTTATTCTGTGGCCTTCCCTCTCTCTGTCTGGCGTCCCCATCTTCCCTTGCCTCTCCACACCACATTTATCTTTGTCACTTTGCTGAGATGCCTGACGTCTGTTAGTATCTGCCCATCATTTATCTGTCTCCTTTAACTTCACAACATGTCTGTCTTTGTTGGATTAACACATGCAGGTCCCCTGTGTTTGTGTAAAAATGGCTGGTTTATCTGTTTTCTCAGGGAGCCTCAACCTCTATTTGTTTGTGTCCTATCTGTCATCAGAGTGTCAGACAACACACTGACGTGGACGTAAAAATCTGCAGTCTATCTGTTTGTTTGTGTGTGTATGTCATCCACGTCTCTCTGCAAAAGGCTGGGACTTGTTCAGTATCTGACACATGCCGCACCCAGACTGACTTCTTTTCTCTTCTTCCCTGCAGCCTTCAAAACCCTCCTGGAGGGAAGGCGTTCCGGGTGTTCGCTGTGATTTGAGTGCCCCGGAGGGCGGCTTCGCCAAACAGAAAGCGCACTTGGGCTGTTGAATAGGCGGTAATCAAGCCCTCTTGTCAAACTCAATGAGTGAAATGTTTCGAGCTTTGCTACACTCCAGGGGTTAGAGGTCATCTCCATGGCAGCGCAAACCCAGCAACAAAAACTTGACACATACACAATGAGTAACTGTCAGTACTCACTCGCCTTGAGCTTTTAATTTGTCACCTTTAGCAGGAAATTTCTGTAAATATCTCTGAATATTTTGTTGTACATATTTGTGAATAGCATTACACTTTTGTCTGTGTGCCATTACCTTGCCCTCTTAACACATAACTGTGTATGAATACTGATTATAGAAATCCTACGATATAACATTATAATGGCACTTAAGGATCATTTTTATGGTATTAAGTCTGGCACATTTTTACTGGTGCTCTGGAGAGGTTTCTTGTCATATTTTGTACTTTTTTTAATGATTGGGGAACAAATTGTCATGCATTTATTTTTATATGATTATGCTTTATATCAATATGATTTATAAAGGATGCTGCTATATGTTTTTTTTTTTTGTATTGTTACTGGAATTGCCAGTGTGATGGTTTTCGTTTAATGTGGTTTAGTTAAAACTCCCTGCAGGCCGGGAAGTACACTCATCCCTCTGAGTTGTTATTCTCTAAACAAAACCTACATGTGCCAGACTTCATCAAGCATTGCATTTTATTGGATGCTGCCAATTGTTAAATATGAAAATATGTTTTCAGGTCATATTTATCCATCTGCCTTTGACAAAGATAAACAGAGGCAATACTATGCAACAGTATTGAAGAATAATGGTGACTATTAATCAACAGATATATTTGCTCATATTTGTGCCAGTTCTCAACTTTCTTTCAAGCTGCAATCAATGTAATTTGCAATCAGTTTCATTTTGTAAGTGTTTCTCTTTGCATTATATATATTTTCCTACCTCAGGTTGATAGGAAAAGTCCATTTTGCAATAAAATATTACAACCACCACAGCTGTCTCCCAGACATATTTCTTGCGACATTTAAATCACTCAAATTCAATGTAATGCTTTTGCATGGGCATAATTACATTTGGACTACATACAGTTAAACATAGAATACAACTGATTGTATTATTATTGGCTTATATTAACATAAAACAGTGTTTGAGAACACACAGTATCTGTATTGGAGCCTCTGTCCATGAAATGCAAAATTTCCCTTGAAACTGACAAATGTCTCCTTCAAATGTCCGTTAGTATTGGATTTCCTGCTGTAGATCTGTGGCGGCTGTGGTGATAGGGTGGCGCTCCATATTCATTCCTATTCTTGCAGACTTCTTAAAAGTAACATGATCGTACAGTAATGCAGACGCATGTTTACTTAACCTCAAAACACTATCCTGCCTCAGACGCTCCCTGCCTCTGAAGTCGCAGACTTTGACAGGAAATGCTTTCTTTATAGACTAAAAATGAAAACAGCTATACATACATATCTTTAAATAATCAAATATTGGCACTCTGAAACTGAGAGTCTATGTCCACAGAAGACTGTCAGTGATCCTGGAACAGTTCATCTGATGTGGGTTATATTGCCTTCATATTAAAGCTGACAATCTGCTCTAAAACCTCGTTGGCATTGAGTCATTGTGCATTTGCTGTAACCCAATGGGTGCAAAGCATGCAGTGCCAAAGATCAAAGTACCTCAGGGAGTCACTGAAGTGGTGGGTTTTGTGGGTTGGATGAGGACTGAACCCAATCCCCTGGACTTCCAGATCCATTGCTCCATTTGAGGGAGAAGCCTTGACATTAAAGTCTCACAGGATGTGGAGACCCCCCCTCCCCAATATCCGCAATAGTAATTCATTCAAACCTTGGAAAGCGGAAGCGTTTTGATTTTTAAGTGTCCCTGCTTTCCTCTTATGGCCCGTCACCAGGGAGCGGAGTCGTCACTCCTCATTTGCTGTTGAGCAGCAATAGAGCGAAATGACCAATCTGTAATGGGTACCACCATATCCATGTCCGACAGTGTTACGATGTCTGGAGGGCTGCAATAGGTTGTGACTCAGGCTGCCAGTCTTTGTTATTTCCCAGACAAGTACTACTAAATCTTACATGATGGGCTGAATATACAGCTACTGGCATGGTGACACCAATGTTACACAATATTAAGAGTTTTATCGCTGTGAATGTGTAGGAATAGTAATCACATAACTATCTGCAGTAGCAGGTTTAATTGCACACGTGGGAGAGTACATGCTACATGCACACTGACCCTCACAACATATGGAAAACAACTTATTGGTCTGGAGATAACTGCATGTGTGCATGTCTGCAGGATGTTAACAACTTATGTTACTTCATTCAGACTGTACAGTTGCCCCAAAACACACACACAACATCATATTCATGCTAACACATGCATGCATGCCCTCATTTACGCCCCGACACATCATGTTTAACTAAAACCCAATTACTTGTGATTGGCTGAGCTCTGCAGGACAAAGGAGCTGTGTAAGTGATTGATAGGCCGTCCATGTGCGCCCAGGCTCCTGCAAGAGAAAAGAGAGGCATACATCAGACAGGTGTCAAAACTCACAGCGGGGTGTAGTGATGGGTGGCTCTGAAGAATGAAAGGCAAGAGGATGAGGGCGAGAGTGAGAGGGAGAAAGTGGGGGGACAGAGGAAAGGGCAGAGAGATAAGTTGAAGGCTGGAGAAAACAGCGTGACGTTTCGATTCTCTGGCACCTTCTCGAGCGTGACATCTGCAGAATTTCTCACCTTCTCCTAACTTTTAGAGTCTAAAAGAACAATTCAGATTTAATGAAATGAAGTTTTAGCTGTTTTATGACAATGTTGGACACTGTTATTTAAAAAGAAATGCTGCATGGTTTCAAATAATTAAGGAAGAGGGTGCAACACATCAGTTGGTGGTGATAGATGGTTGTGTGCCTTCAAGTGCGACCCACCAGACAGACGAGGGTGCATTAGGAGCAAACTGACAGAGCGACAGCCACGGGCCCATTAGGACCAAGGAGACTGAGTGCCGTGAAGACAGATGGGATGAAAGACAAGCTTGCAGCTCGCAGGGTCTGCATGGTGCCACCAGTGTTTTCAGACTGTCGTTTAAAATAAGGAAGGCCATTAATAACCTCCTCACTGTGCTCTGCTCAGCTGCAGTCTGGCGCTTCTTGCAGAGCTAAATGTGGCGCTGCATGGCAGCAGACTGGCAGACCGTGTCAAAGAGACCATACACACCTGAGGAGAGGGAAAGAGTTTGAATGTGCTCCTGCATGTGTTTGTAATGTGTGTGCATGTGCTGTATATTTGGGTTTAATTGTATTTTTTCACTTGCTCCCCTTGTTTGTTTATGTGCTATGTCTGCGTCGCCTGTCCCCCTATATGGTTGGATGGGAATCAGATAGCAGCGATGCAGTCAGGGAAGCCGTCAGCGCCGAGGTGAAAACTTATGGCTGCCAGTGGTAATGACTGTGTTCCTTCTTGTCAAGCCTTTACTTTGGCAGATGAACAAAACATAAAATCTGACAGGGAGTGGGACTTTTTTTTTTCCCCTCATGATCCAAAAATATTACATGTACATAGCCACACTGTGAATGTGTTTTTGCAAAGATGGAGTGGGTACTTTGGTGGAGAAAAAAATGATTTTTTTCCTGAGTGGCAAGGTGACTCATGTAATTATTGAGTTATTTTAGGCCTCCATGCTTTTAAAACAAACCTCTGACAAATCGTAGACATTTGATTTATAATAACCATTCATTACCAACTGGCTTTCGTGTGAACAATCCACCCAACTATCTGACTGAAATTGAAAATCTTATAACATTCAGTCAAATTAGTGCTCAAGACCATTCAGTTAATACTGGAATACAAGATATTCAATCAATCAGGGGCCAACTATGGATGACTGAAGATTGGTAAAGGTGCTATTAATAACACTGATAACATTCAGCCAGTAGATGTCACATTCTGGATATTTGCCAATATTTTGTGTTATTAATAGATTTGCAATACTACATATATAAATACATTTGCATAAAGCAGTATATCTGCCCACTCCCATGTGGATAATAGTATTAAATACCTGTCATATCTCCCTTTAAGGTACATTTTAAACAGATAAAAAATGTGTGATTAATCACGATTAACTATGGACAGTCGTGCAATCAGTCACAATGAAATATTTGAAACGACTGACAGCCGCAACTATTTTAAACGAATATTCATCTACATAAAAATGTTGTGAATAAGACCTTTGGATGTTTTTTTCTCATGTTAACCATGGAAAAACATTGTCTTTAACTCTCTCAAAGAAATATGTTCCCTTATTGGACTGATTTACTGAGGTGTGAGCAGTGTGACCTAATACTGTCAAACCAATGGTTACCTGCACATGTATGGTTATGGTATGTTGGTAAAATATCAGTAGTGTAAGCTTTTTCATTGAATCCTGGAACAAAATAGTGCCACTGGAGAGATGTCAGCGACTCAGACTTTGCCAATGTGTTGTACCAGGTTAATTGCAGGAGGCTTTAACAGATCAAATACTCTCCCTCTTTTCTTCAGTCCAACACAAATAAATGAGGTTTTCTGAGTAGAAAAGCCTCCTTTGTTTGATAGGAAATTAAGAAACATGGGAGCTTTTGGTCCTGCAAGATTATTTTGTTTGCAGGTAGAAAACCCAATCAAGAACATCTGGCAACTCCTCACAGATGATGCAAAACACAATTGTGCTGTCTCTCACTGTCTCCATCTTGTTCACCAGCATCTTTGTATGCATACCACCATGAACATACTTTCATCTTAACTTCTGTTGTGACAGGCAGGACTACAGAAACACTTTATTACCAAGGGTGGAAAAAACCCTGCACATCGGATGATTTATTGTCAACAATTTGCACACATAAGACGCTAACACTGACATTTGTTCCTGTATAAATAGGTGTCAGTGAAGCAGTTTTATGCCCTGGATGCAGATGTGGGCCACATGTAAAAAGCCTTTCCAAAAACAGGCACTGTGGAAGAAGGGAAAGTTGTGCTTACAGTACCTCTCCAGGAGGGGCTGGCTGCCTCCCAGACTGCACTGCTGTTAGATCTATCCCTCAGAATAAATAATGACGGTCCACATCATCTGGACACTTAACAGAAACCAATTCATATATCTCCTCTTTGAAGGGGTGTAAGTCTTATCGCTAGGACCGAATTTTAAGCCTACCATTTTATCTCTGCATCATTTATCAGTGTTTCATAGCACATTTTTACAAGTGAGCTGTCTAACAGAGCTTTCCTGTTTATCCTCCAGATGTGATTGAATTAATGATAACAATAATAAAAAAAAAAACCTACAGCTTAGGAACGTTGCATCACACATCACACACAAAACCATGGACGATAGAGGAAATGGAGTTTCAAAGCTGCCTATCCAAGGTGCAATCAGACAACGCATGTAAAACAAACACTTGTGTTCAAAGGAAAATAAATGTTGAGGAGGAAGAGGAACGGAGTATAAGATGCTGGCAAGACAACAAGGCTGAAAAGCTACATACGGCGCCGTTGAGCGTCATGGGCAAACAATAAGGCCATGCATGGTGAATGGGCACACACACTCCTTTGCAGTCAGTCATAATACAAGAAAAAAGGAAATGGGAGTGTCTTGGGCTGAGGCCTAGAGGGCCCAGGGGTAGTGGGAGAAGACTCATAGTTCATAGTAAACTACATCAAAAGGAATCCCAGAATAAGTTTGTTTTCAAGTTTTTGCACAAGTCAGCAAAAATGACTCTTCCTTTTGTAGCTGCCTGCACTATGTGGCACAGCAGGCAGAGTCATGAGCAAGTGGGCGACGCACCAAACACAATTCTATGACAGAAGTGTATTTATATTGGGATCATGGTCAGGGAGCAAAGAGTGCAACATATAAAGAGGTGCAACGAATCAGGCGCCGACGACGGGGCCGCAAAATCGCGTTGGAGGCCGTCCCCGGACTCCCACGTCATCGCTGACCTTTCACGTATTTACAGAGGAGGTTTGGTTTCCACTCTTTTTCCATGCTCACACACGGGCCGTTGTGAAGCGGGCCCTGCAGGGTAAAAGAGTAGCTTTGTCCCGACCTGGATGGTGCAGTGCTGGAGTCGTATGCTTCTGCCAATCCCAAAAGAAGGGCCCACAAGCCACGGCGACTGAGAGAAAAGCACAAGGGTCACCTGTTTTATATTAAATCTGTCAGATTAAATAAGGAAGCCAATAACCTGCAGCTCTCTGGGTAGTTTGGGCAAAGTTTGACCCCTCTGATCACACTTGTTCAAACTGTTTTCACACTGAGCTGAGAGACGGGACAGACACCTTTTTGCAAAGAAATTAATGAATCTGCTCCTGATCATATTAAATGAGATGCATGGTGATAAAGTCGCCTGCTTCTGTATTCCAGCTACAACAAACCACAAAGCATCTTGATTTGGGGCAATGCAACTTGTGTTGAATCACTTGACAGATTTTTGTTTTTCTGCAGCAAGATACACCTCCTGTTACTCAACTTTTATGCTGCTCATTCATCACTTTATTGCATTACCGAACAAGTACAGAGAGCTCATTATCATAGAGTAGAAACATGAAGACATTTAAAACAGCCCTTTTCAAAGTACTCCCCCTAACGTCGCAGACAATATTGCCCTCTGCAGGGCATACATATTAGTCACGCTTGCCTGTCTCCACTCTTAGGCTGTGATGAGTTAAAGAGGCACAGCACCACGTGTGCTAGTTAATATATAATTACACAGAGAGTTCATGGGTCAGGGCTGCAAGGTGGCCCTGTGAGATCAAAACCCAGGATTACACCCTCGTGACATTTAGCACCTTGCTGTGGTGACCTTCAGCATGAATCCATTCTAGCTTCATGTCTTCTGTAGTCGACCCTCAGCGTGGAGGGAGTAGGAGAAAGTGGGGAGGTTAGCAAATCCAAAATAGCATTTGCAGCAGTGGATAGAAATCTAGCAAATATGATTTTAAAAAGTTATTTTTATAAAATGGTCACTATATCCCGACAGTAGTGCATGAGACAGGTAATCTGAACAAAATCATGTGCCTCAGTGTCCTCTGGTGATCCTAATGGCATCTGTAGGATTTTCACAGACCACAACAACAACCAGTCAGAGCCGAGCCGGAGCCTGCTGTCTCTGAACAGCTGTCAATCACTCCTGAACTCCGATCAAATGGTCAAATTAGACAGCACTGATCAAATATGAATCAATAATCTGTTAATGTTATGACTATTTCTCTTCTCAAATGTTTTCAGAAACATCTTGAAGTTACTGTTTAGCTGTAAAATGTGAACGTCTATGACCCGGCAGCCATATTGAGATCAGCTGAAGAGATAACAAGCACCGCCCACCAGCCGGGGCACAGCCAATAGGAATGCCTGAAATTATCTGTGATTTGCCAGAGTCTCCTGTCATGGGCTAGATTTTTTAAAGTCTCGTTATCTCTCAGAGCACTTGAAAGTTATTATGGCATTTTTTCCCAATGATGCAAAAAAAAGGAGAACAAACAGGATGTTGTCTTGTGACTTCATATTAATGTGTTGACAATGAAAATTATTATTTTAATGATGTAAAATTGAATTAAAAACAGTATTGTGAAGACTGTAATTCATCAAGGGTCTCTGACAATGAAAGATGATTAAAATGAATGAGATGGTCACATGAAGGGCATGGTCAGTGATCCGGGACCGGTCGCTCCTTCACTTATGGAAAGTTGATGAATTCAGCCTCTGGTCTCCAAATTAGCTGCCTGGTAGGAAAAGAAAAGAAGAGGAAGGAAAACAGGCATCTCATCACTCTCGTGGGAGTGGAGGGAGGCACCTCTTTTACTCCTCTTGTCCTCCAAGAGGAGCTGAGTGTGATGAACTGTGGATTCAGCCTCCCCCAGGTTGTTTTCCAGAAACGCCACAGCAGCAGAACAGCTACGCCTCCAGAGATCCAACCTGGGGTTCAACCTTGCAGTGACATAAGATGGACCCCAATTTAGGACACAAAGCCTGGGTCAAACCAGCAGGAGGTACATCCTTTCCCCGAGAATGAGCCATTCCCTTTTCTAATCACTGTGACCATGCCTCTCTTCTTGCCTATTTTTGTATTTTCCCCTGCTGCTTCACCCTCATCTGTATCCTGCTTTCCCCTTACTCACTTTCCTCACCATTCATCCACCCGCATTACCATAATGATCATTAGTGCACCTACACAGTTTACTTCTAAAGTTCATTTTCTGACTCATGCGCTCATTTACAATTATAAATCTTCTCCCAATGCAAATGCACACTTTATCTCGCTGCAGATAAGCCAGAATGTAAAAAAAAGGACAATCGTGAAAAGGTGTATGTAATTTAGACAAGCAAACACGCTGCTGAACAGTAAATCTTCTCCTCGTCTCCTCTGATAACATTTTTGGTTAATTTGGTAATGCAAGGAAGCCTTGTAATAGGCTTTTACTCTCTTGTATGCTCATTTATTTGTGATTGAAGAAAAGGACCCTCTTGAATCTCCCACTTTCACGACTCACCTTCTCGAGAAAGACAGAGTGGCCCTCCAACCACTTCCTTTTTCAAGCTTTTATGGAGTAAATCACAAACATGTCATGGCCTGATCCTCGGGGACTATGCACAACCTTAGCTGTCCTATATTGTGTGACTAACCAATGTCCTCCTTGGATGGCCAAGGACCCACTGAGCCCAGAACAGCCCACATCTCTTATTCTGAGAAATGGACTTTTCTCTCTTTCTCTCGCTCTCTCTCTCTTTTCACACTTGCATTTTTCCCCTCCTCCTCCTCCAGGCATTGACATTTAATCAAACCCAAATCCCATTGTGCCTATTAACATATCAGGCTGATACGGGTTGCTGTAAAAAGCTTGAGTACAGGAACCCGGAGCAGAACATTACCATAACTCTGCCTGTGTGATCTCTATTTTCTCTCCTCTCTCGCCCACATGTAAAAATGCTTACCTGGCAAACAACTAAGCGTGGAGGCATTTCTCCCCCTCTCTCTTCCCCTCATTCACCCTGGCTTATCTTTTTAGAATGTGTTAATTATTTAGCTGCTCAGGCTCGTGAACGTCCGCCAAATAGCACTGAGACGAACTAAGCATCCAATGCAAAGGCAATTTTAATATTTCACCAGACCATCAAACCCATTTAAAGTTTGCCTTGGTTGTGACCAAATAAACAATTCAGAGCTACATTTTTTTTTTTTTGTTTTTTTTAGGAATGCTTAAGTGCTTTAATGGATGGCATAGAGCAGCTCAGTTTTCCCAGTATTAATCATCATAGACGTGAAGGGACTTGGATACGTGATGCGGAACGCCTATGAAAAATGGTGACGATTATGAGGTCAATACCTGATAAATTGCCCATATTGGACAAGAGTTGTTTTCTACAGCTCAGCAGATATCGGTCGCTTCGCCGCATGACCTTGATGGCGGTCTCTCCGCTCTTGGACAACTCTCCACATGGATTCTGACCCCGTTGGCAGCTGTTCATGTATGTCAGGACTATGTGGCGGCCCTCACACCGAGCCTCTCTACCTGCGACCGAGTGAGGCCAAACCGTTTATTGGTCTCGTATCATGGCAGGCAATTACTTTCCCCCAAAACTAGGACAGCTCTCTCTGTAATGACACCAGACAACAATTTTATAATAACCAATGTGACATCTTTAGATTGATTTTTTGAGTATCAAAATAGTTGCCAATTAATTTTAAAAGGTGCAGTGTGGGGGACCTGGCATCAGCTGGTGGTGAGGCTGCAGATTTCAACCAACTGAAGCTTCTCCCATGTGCCAAGTGTTTAGGAGAACTACGGTAGCCAGCACGAAAACTTGAATCCACAGTGTTTCTTGTTTGGCTACTGTAGAAACAGTACCTGATAAATTGCCAGTATTGGACAAGAGTTGTTTTCCATAGCTCAGCAAATATCGGCTGCTTCGCCGTGACCTTGAAGAAGGTCCCTCCGCTCTTGAGCGGCTCTCCACACAGATTCTGACCCCGTTGGTGGTCGTTCATGTATGTCACGGCCATGTGGCGGCTCGTACGCTGAGCCCCTCTACCCGCAACCAACTGAGGCCAAACCGGTTCTTGGTCTCATATCACAGCAGGCAATGACTGCCTCCAAAACTAGGACAGCTGGTCTTTAGATTGACTCTTATGCCGAACATACACTCTAATATCCATAGATATTCGATTTGTTATCACACGAGACAAAGAAAACCAGAAAATCCTCACATTTGAGAACCTGGAAGCATCAATATTTGGCATTTTTTTGCTAAATAATGAGTAATTGATGAATCAATTATCAAAGTAGTTGGCAATTCCTTTTAAAAGGTGCAGTATGTGGGACCTGGAGTCATCTAGTGGTGATGATGCAGATTGCGATCAAATGAAGCGTGTAGGAGAACTCCGGTGGCTGGCACGAAAACTTGAAAATGCAAACCTAGAGGTAGTGTTTTGTTTGTCCATTCTGAGCGACTGTAGAAACAATACCTTATAACGTGCCCATATTGGACAAGAGATGTTTTCCACAGCTTAGCAGATATCAGCCACTTCACCATGTGACCTTGACAAAGGTCTCTCCACTCTTGAGCAACTCTCCACACAGTTTCTGACCTTGTTGGCAGCTGTTCGTGTATGTCAGGACTATGTGGCGACCCGCACGCCGGGCCTCTCTACCTGCGACCACCTGAGCCTGAACCGGTTGTTGGTCTTGTATCACAGCAGGCAATTACTGCCACCAAAACTAGGACAGCTCTCTCTGTAATGGCACCAGAGCACAATATTTAGTGCAATGAAAAGACATTGTTGCTGTCAGCGTTGGTTTCTTAGAGAGAGGATGACAAGGCAGCGGGAATGGAACGGGGCCATGTTGTACAAAGAGGATTACGAAGATAAAACAACTTTGACAAGTCTGAAATTTGAGGACACTTCCAGGGAGATATGAAGACTATCAAAGCTGTTTGTCGGAGGGGCGGCGGCTCGCTGGATGCGATGAACGGAAAATACAGACATTGAGTTTTACCTCAAAAGTTGACACTTGACAGAATAGCACTTCTCAAAGAGGCTGCCATCTGAACAAAGCAGCAGAGGACATTTTCTTTCAGTGCAACACAGCAAATAATACATTAGTATGAGCAATAGGGTAATTGTGCAGAGCTAGAAAAGAAACATTTGTGTCCTCATTTATCTGTTTTCTGATATTGTCACATTAATCTATGGCGCTTTCTTATTGTTAGATGGAAGAGTGTAAAATAAAGGGAGGTGTTGTGGAAGTGATCTTCACTTAATCATAACGTTGTTTATATAACGCCTGTTCCACAAGCCATCTCTCTTCTCCACATTTTAATCAACATAAGTAATGGTGGCCTCTCATATCAATATACCTGAGCCATCTGCTGCCTTATACCGAGAATTTCACTCTCTGCGATTGCATGACCGGAGCTACGTCTCTCACTACATCCCCATCAGGATTATAGCTTTTGGCAGGGATCAAAATTTGTTTCTGTGCTTTTATTTTCAGGGCTTTTGATTGCCAATCTGCAGCATTGTATCTACAATATATACAAGCTGCAGGCAGCGGCTGTACGCTTACAGTCTAGTTCGCTCACAATTTATTTGATCCTTTACCAAGCTAGCTGGTTTTTATTATTCAACAAATCAAACAGCATCAATTCAAGGCCAGCTAATAATGACGAAATGCGGTGCTCACACACTGGCAATTGTATCTCCTTATTAGTCTGGTGAAAAATATGGAAATTATATTCATACTCAGACAGGTAATAATGACCCAAAGGCAAGGTAAAAAAAAAAAAAAAATAAAAAAAAGCATGTTGCAAATTAGCCTGAACACTAGGCTGTGGTTACATTTGCATATTTTCTTTGAACATATTGTTGTATGAGAAAAGGGGAATTTGAATGGTTACTTCAGATTTCAAATGTTACATCGAAATTCACTAAATGAGTAGTCTTGTTAAACATGTTGAGTGATACAAATGATCAAGAGGAGCACCTCCATCTTGACCTTGACCACTTGCTTATACATTATGTTAGTGATCAAAATGATGAATGACCAGCTCTGGCCTCTACAGTATAGGCTGAACATGAAAATATGCTGCTGTTACAGGCTGAATCCAGGTATGTCCTTGTGTCCCGTTGAACCTTCACTATCATGCAAAGTAAAAAAATATGTCAACTTATTGTTGTACTTTACAGTCACAACCTATAGTGTCTAAAATATTAAGGCTGCAGCTAATGGTTATTTTCATCATTGATAAATCTGTTTTTATAATAACCATGGTGACATCTTTAGGTTGATTGTTTTGCCCAACCTAGACTCTAAAACCCAAAGACATTCAATTTGTTAGCATGTAAGATAAAGAAAAACAGCATATCCTTTCATTTGAGGAGCTAGGGACATCAAGATTTGACATTATTTTGCCAAATGATGATAAATTGATGAATCAATTATCAAAATAGTTGACACGTGATTTAAAAGGTACAATGTGTAGGATCTAGCGGTAAGGTTGCAGATTGCAACCAGCTGAAGCTTTTCCTGTCTAGTCTGGTCTGGTCTGGGCTGCTGTAACTTGCCAGCTCCATGAAAAGGACCCACTCGCGATGCACATATAAATGGCTCATTCTAAGGTAACAAAAAGAAAACAATTTCTAGTTTCTGAAGATTATACACCAAAGAAAACATACTTATAAATGTTATATTCCACCCTAAAGATTCCCCTAATTGTTACACACTCTTCCTTTAAGTTGTTTTCCATCTGTAGGAGGACCAATATCATATCTTTGATCAAATATTACACTGTATATCAAGTGTAGTTTAGTAGTACTATTTTCAAATTCACTCACTCGTCGTCAACCTCTTATCCGGGTTCGGGTCGCAGGGGCAACAGCTCCAGCAGGGGACCACAAACTTCCTTTTCCCGGGCCACATAAACCACCTCTGACTGGGGCAAATTCATTTTAATGCCATTAATCTCTTTAACGCATTAATGAAACTTGCAGGCTCAGTTTTGAAGCTAGAGTGAAGATACTGGCATCACAGGAAACTAGAAAATCTATTGGGATCCACTGGTACCAAACATGTCATACTGGCTTGTAAGTAAGGAGGATAAATATCGCTTAAATGTTGCGTTAAAATTTGGTGGGAAAAAACTGGCATGGCCATTTTCAAAGGGGTTCCTTGACCTCTGACCTCAAGTTATGTGAATGAAAATGGGTTCTGTGGGTACCTACGAGTCTCCCCTTTACAGACATGCCCACTTTATAATAACCACATGCAATTTGGGGCAAGCCAGGAGTTGTTGCCTATGATATGAGCACATTGTTAGGCTAAATTCAGTACCTGTGAGGATGTCTGGATAAAATTTGTAATTGTTTTGTTTTGTTAATTGATTAATAAATATATACTATACATACATGCGCATAAAGAAGAATATTTCCCCACTCCCATGTTGATATAAGAGTATTGAGTACTTCAAGGTACATTTTGAGCAGATAAAATAATGTTTATTTTGCAAATTAATTGCGATTAACTATGGACAATCATGCTATTACTTGTAATTAAATATTTTAATTGATTAACAGCCCAGGTTATATAGTGTTGCTTTAGTGATCACACTAAATTTTTAATACACCATTATTACATTCCAGTGACCATGATAATATGACTGACTCCTTATAATATGACTCATCTGGTTCCAGTAACCAAGACCCAAAACGACGCATCCACTGTGGGCAACTCGGCTTTCTACAGGAGGGATGGAGACATTAGTGGTTGTCAGCTGCAGTGTGACAGTTCTAGAGGCAAAAATAAAAAATAAAAATTGAAAAGTCTGGTATCCCCGCCTTTGAATAAAAGATAGGTCTACCCCCCCTCCGTAGCAGCAGCTATCCCCCACCCCCCCTCGCCGTCTCGGGGATGGTGTGGTCCAGGAAGCGCGCCTCTGCTGCGCTCTCCTCTCCGGCTCCAGAGAAACAGCTGACGAATGGTATCTCCCTCCTCTGGCGGACGGACCGCGCCGCTGAAGCCGGGCAGCCTGAGCGCTGACACAGGAGCAGGTTGCCCACCGCCTCGCTCTCCTGCTGCTGGATGTCTCACCGACCGAGCGAGTAAATCATCTCGCTACCCGGAGAGAAGAGTTGGTTTCCCACGTCGGGCAGGAAGCTACCCGCTCCCCCTCACCATGGCTTCCAACTTCAACGACATAGTCAAACAGGGATACGTGAGGATACGGAGTAAGAAACTAGGGGTGAGTACTGTTGCACTTGCAGTCTACTAGCGCTGGAGGAGGAGGAAGAGGAGGAGGAAGAGGAGTTCCAGTTGTTTGCGGTCTTTTAGCATCAGGGTCGGCTGGATTAAGAAAGAGGCTTTAATTGCTCCATAGACAGCCGTCCTGCTGTGAGCTCTTCAAGAGGAAAAACAGATTAGAGCAGCGGCCAAGTTTCTCTGTGTGCGTTCAGCAAAACATACTGAGATGTTGTTGGCAAAGTGGAGATGATTGACAGCTGGTGTCAGCCTTTATTGTCACTGACAAAGTTAGGCTGTGTGCAGTTTGGTTGCAAACATAGACATAACTTTTTCAACCAGAACTCTAAGAAAAAGTAAAGGTAAACCACCCATAATAAAAAGGTAAAAAAATGCCATAATAAATATATAACTGAGATACTATAGGTATTTGGACAGACAGCTCTACTAAGGTCTCTTACAACTGGGCACCACAGGCTAGAAGTCTCTTTATCATGATGCTAATTAACACGGTGTTTTATGGACTCTAGGATGTACAACATAATAGGAATACTGGGAATGCCATTTGTCTCCAACCTATTATTAGTCGCTGCACTTTAACTCTCTTTCAGTCATGATGAATTACTCCCAGCGCTGAAAAGACTCGCTGAAATCCAGCTGATTCGGTGTGATGGCGGCCCCTCAATGTGCCCTGATAATGGATTTCCATTGGAGGGAAAATGGCTCAACTGCTTAAATTGAAATGAATGATATATATTCGATTAGGAGCGCCTTATTGTCTGACTCATGAAGCCATCTGCTTTTGTTCATGCTTCCAGCTCATTATGGTAAACAGAGGGGGCACACTCCCTCTCCTTGATGAAGTGTGATGATGGAGGCTAATGATGTCTGCCTCCTCACATCATCACCTGACTTCATCAACATTACCTTACTATTGTTTCCGCTGAGATTACCTTTAATTGCTCTTTAAGAGTAACTGTTGAGTAAGAGAAACCTTTACTTGCGTAGCACAAGCTTGATATAACAAATGGAAGACATTTGTTGTTGTTAACATGTAAATTAGCTCACACACATACAGTTGGCTTGGTTTATTTACTTCTTGCATATGCTATTAGCTGGATGCATTCAGAGAAACAGAAGGAGTGTGTGTGCGTATGACTTTGCAAAGCGAGCGAGGACGCACGCTGCGTTGGCTGTGCTCGAGGTATGGATGCCACATCTCCGCCAGCTCCACGTCTCATCCTGCTGTTTGTGGAGAAAAACAGTTTGTGTCCTGATCGCCCACTCCCTCAGCCCTCCACCGCTCGCTGCTGTTTCATCATAGAAAGCCATGCTGCGACGGCCTCAGAGGACCCCGGTGTGGGTAGACAGAAAGTATTTATCTGTCCATGCTAGTATTCTCTGAATCAGTTAGAGAAACAATGAAATGGAGCAGGAATAAGGTATCTGTACGCCTGAATCAACAGGCGCTGATAGAGGGATCTCTTTGATTATTCCTCTTCTTTTTTTTTCTGTGGGGGAAAAATACCTCATCAGTGCTAAATGGCTTAATTTCAAGTGTTTTGAGGGAGATGGAAATCCAAATGTGTGACACGTGCGTGGGCTGACTGGAAAAACACACATCTATTTGGAGGGGATGATATTTGGATGTGTGAGTGATATTTGGTAGCTATTTTGCAGCATGATCTCATACATAATATTTTATTTGATTCTCTGTTTTAACTCTGTCTCATTTTTGACTCAGCAGCTCAGTAATGTGAATGTGAAGAGACAGAAGAGAGGGATACTGGACTCAGATTTAGTAATATGGACACATGGAGATGCATGGTCTCTGGACTCCTCATCTCTAAAATGCAACCAAACAGGCAGCATACTGTTGACCTCCATCCAATGGTCCATCCTGTTGATAGGGCTGGTGTAGTTTCAAATGTGTCATACAGCACAGATACCAAAACATTACTTTTTCCAACACAAAGAAATATTTCTACAAATTCCAATATCTACGTACTTACTAAATCAACCAATTGGAGCTACATCTAAAAATAGTTTCCTTATCTATTAATCTGTGTATTACTTTTTGAAATCCATTAATTAAATGTTTGGTCTATAGATGTCAGGAAGTAGATGAAATACCATCACAAGTTCCCAAAGCCCAACGTAACATCTTCAAATTGTTTTATCTAGACAAACCGTCCAAAACTTAAAAATAATAAAAATAACTGCACAATAGATGTACTCCTATATAAGGCATATTTTCACATTCTGACAGCGGAGCTGCAACCATAGACTGTATCTGAGAAGAGGACTTTGTGAAGTGCTGTTTTGAAGCCTTGAGTTTGGCATTATGGCTGCTGCCATCTTGTTTTTTTGGAGCCAGATGTGACAAGAAAAGGTGGAGCTAAGTACATCCGACAGCTGAATAAGACATTTTTAGGCATCCCAAAAGGTTATAATTAAATTTCATGTACAACCCCCAGACTGGACAATGCCATGGCAGCGACCTGCCATTCGCAAGGTAGCCATGTTTTAAAGCATCTGCTGCCTTATGGTCTATTGAACGACATGCTGTATTGTAGAAGACTTGAAACTAGTGATTGAGACCATAAACTCATGTTTACAGTGTTCACTGAGGTAATAAATCAAGTGAGAAGTTGGCTCATTTTCTCATTGACTTCTATACAATCAGACTTATTTTTGCAACCAGAGGAGTCGCCTCCTGCTGGATATTGGAAATAAGTTTTGTACTTGCACACTTTACAGTTTTTCTACCGTCACATTTTCCTAAAGCCCAAGGTGACATCTTCAAATCACTCGTTTTGTCTATCAACAGTTATAAAACACATATATTCAGGTTCCAATACGACAAAGCTTTAGATGCTGCTTTTCGGTTTTCTGACAGTTTTTGATTTTTAACACTACAGACACATTTCAATTGGTACCAGAAAAGTACTTTGGTTCAACACCCAGCTCTTACCTGTCAGAGCTACTGGATGTACCTCCTAGGTTTTAGGACAGAAAGGTCCTGGGTATTTACACCCTCATGTGATGATTTTTTAATGTTTTTTTGTGTGTGCTTTAAAGGTCTTTCAAATATCACATATCAAGACTTTGAATCACAGTTGACCTTCTAATGCTCCCACCCAGGTCTCTATTGTAATGCTGTGCCATTTAAAATGCATTATACATTATTTTTTATTAGAAAGTAGTACAGTCGAATGGTTCTCTTTATGCGATATTAAAGTGGCCACACCAGCAGCTTCGCCTGATCTCATCAGCATCTGTCAATATGATTGGCTCATTTCCAAACCCCATCATGTGTGAAGGTTGAGGCCACGAGGTCAGATCCCTGTTCTGCCAAGTGATCAAAATTACCAACCGGGGCACTTTCTCTTCACTTTTTTTTTTTTTCCTGGGACATTTATTTTCTTTTTCCACTGACATGAATGGCAACGATTTCCTACATTAGCCAACTTCTTTGTCTCTTTGTTGGCTGAAGAGACAACGGTGCAGTGTTCTTGAATGCACAAGTAGCCTCTCTCTCCTTTCCCTTCTCACATTCCCCTCCTCTTCCTCACCTCTCCACCCATTCTCTCACCTCGCATCTCACCTGTACTCCCCACACTTCACAGTGTCTCTCTCATCTCTCTCCCCCTCTATTTTATCTCCCTTCCTCTTTTCTTCCCCTTTATCTGGCTATCTCCCTCACCTCATCCCCCTTTCTCTCTCGCTATTCTCTCCTTCGCCGGTTTGCAGACAGCTGAGAGACTGAGCACAAAAGCATCCTATTCATCACCCCCACGCTGCACCCTCCATAACCCCAACAGGCTATTCCCCCCGACACAGTGCGACGGCATGCGTGCACATACACACACATTGGCTTGGTTCAGCATTGAAGAACTGGCACACACATGTACCCGGCAAAACAACCTACTGCCAGAGAACAGTGTGTGGATTCGCAGTTAATTGTAATCCTGTGGCATTGTACCGTACATGTAACTAAATGCTGACAAGCGCCAGCTCTTTCTTGCTCCCTTTCAGAGATGCTATCAGTGGGACGGACTCCTCTTGACGAGATGAATAACATGACCTTTGAGCGATTTGTGCGTCAGTCTCAGACCAGGTACACGTTTCCCAGGTTAAGCATCGCTGTGGTAAATAAAAAAGGTCAGCTGTTCTTTGAATATTTTCCCCTCGCCTGGCCAACATTTCTTCAAGCCTTTAACAAAAGTGGTCAATTTCAGTTTGCTGCAGGTGGGTCTGCCTGCCATTCAGTCTCTCAATTTACAAACATGTTTTTACACTTCAAAAGGAGCTGGAGCTCAGATGTGGCCCAGAGGTAAAAATATGTTATATTTAAAGAGAACGCAGAGCACTTCACACTTCGATTATTCTTGTCAAAATCTCATTTCCCACCACAGCAACACCAGCAAAACAAATACCTGCAATAAACTCAACAACCTTCTTTTACATACAAGCAAACACAGTAAAAATATAACCAGAAAACTGTGATTTCATTCCTATGAAGATATTTAACGGGGTTAGACTTAACATTTGTATTGGATATTAACAATGGAAAGGGGTCACGTGGTGCAACCCGGTCTCACAGGAAGGCTTATGAATAACACAACCTTAAATGGACATTTTGCATGTCATGAGGATGCATTTTAGGTTTATCCCATTTCATTTTTACACCACACAGTAAAACTGTGGTAATGTCGTAACCATAGTTAGGTTGAGGCAACAAAACCAATTTTTTTAGGTTTAGGCAACAAAACAAGTATGTAAACTTTGCAAAATGTGTACAGAAACAACATAACTATGGAAAACACGTGACACTAACATAACTTGCCGAAAAAAAAAAAAAAAAAATGGTCCCCTGGTTAAAAGTTGTGCATTTGTTGGACTACGGATATAATAACTGGCATGAAGCATTTAATCGCTATCGGTTAAACAGTTAAAAGAAATATTAATAATTAATTAAAATCTGAGAAAAATGCAGAGGAGCCGCTCTGAGCCGGTCCACCTTAAGAGAGAGCCGGTGGAGATACAGGAAGTTGGCTCAGGATTTCCAGCGGAGGAGTTGTAGCTTGTAGCCTCGTAGTATTTGTTCACTGACAAATAAACTGTAGACACACTGTCCGCTGCAGCTATGACTTTCACAGCTATAACCCATATTCACCGCCGCCTCACACACACGGTCAGCCGGAAACTCGCTGAAGTTATGCTGCAGCGACCGCTAGCAGCTGCTAACGTAGCACAAAGTACAAACTGTTTGTCAGATAATCACTATTGTTAATCTGGACAGTCACTCTCCTGATGGTGAACTGTTGAGTCAGTTGTCTGTTGTGCTCATATATGAGCAAAATCTTGTCAGTTAACGGTTAATAATCGGTTAACAAGGGTTGATGATTGCTAAAAAAATGTTTTCAAAATCAGCACCCCTGTGTTGGACACGTCCACCTCCTTATCTGCCCACTATAAGCGTTTTTTAGCTTAGCTAGCTAGTGTGACTTTAAGCGGTTTTACAGCCCATAACTTTAAAATGTCGGTTCACTCTCACTACTGTTCTCACTACAAAAAAGTTGTTGTTTTCTGCAAAAAAATAGCTCTAAAATCCCACCTGTCCAACACCACTACAGACAGATAAAGTTAGCATTTAGCTGGTAAAGAAAGTTGACGATTTAGCAGCTTAAGAGTGAGGTATTTCCCACAGGTTTGGTGGAGACCAAAATCAGAGCTACAAAGGAAATTAGCAACTCTCATACCCACAGATAACTCTGCATTAACCTGCAGTAGTTGGCTATGTGACATGTGACCCCTTCTCACATCACACACAGTCACTTGATCAGAAGTTATTAAAAATATTGGTCAGAGGAGGTTTAAAAATATAATAGTCATATTTCAGACGCTAAACCACCTCATTTTGCACCGCCCTGATTTTGTTTTGTTCACAATGGCTGACCAAATTTCCCTTCCAGCTCACTGTTGATATGAAACTTGACTGTGCTGATTTTTTTTTAAATGTCATTGAGCTGGAATACATATTTTGAGCTGCGTAGTTGCTGTTGGGCATCTTAAAATCAGAAAGTGTACTTTCATTTTGCTGGACTGCGCAGTTGGTCTAACATTCAAACCTGAATAAGATTGAAACCAACAAACTAACTTAGATGTTTTTATAAATGCACACTGTATAATATGTTTGATAGACTGCTGATGTAATTCAATATAGCAAGAATAAAATTACAAAGGATGAAGTTGTACTCTACTGCCATCAAAGTGGTTTTCAGAGCGCCTTGGTCAAACCAGAAATGTCAACGCAGAAAACACATTAAAAATGCATTATGGCTGGTCCAGAATGAGGAGGAGCGAAAATACAATCAGCCAAAAGTGTAGACGTAAACAAATAATCAGTAAACCAATAATCGGGGCTGCAGACTGAGAGTTTAAGTTATTCATCATCCAAACACAAGGATATCATTTGCAGAAAGATGGGTTACTCTCCCGTTCATAGATTTACAGAAGTGATTTCAGCTTTTGAAATTACTTTTTTTTTATGAGAGAACCATTTCCCAATCTTGGGAATGTATACAATTTGTTTTGGGACAATAACCCTCTGTAATTTAAGGACTAAAAAAGTGACTACTACTGTAGCTTGGTACTTACAGGAAGGTGTTAGGGAAGTTTAATGTGTGACAATCGGATTTATGCCATAATACAGCAAAAACTGACAGTAAGGAAGGCTTGTAAATTGATTTGACTGTTCGAACACAACAAATTACATGGTGTTATACTTATACTAGGCACTAACTCTGAATGTTTACTCATGATACATGAGTTCATTTATCTTTCCACAGTTGCTCTATTGGGGATGAAATCAAGCTTGTCAATAGAGCAATATTTTGGTAATCAATCAGTCGTTTCAGTCTTTTTTTTTTAGAGAGCATGCCAAATATTGTCTGGTTCCACCGTCTCAAATATGAGGATTTGCTGTTTTTCTCTGTTTTATACCTCTGTAAACTGAATATGTTGGATTTTAGAGTGTTGGTTGGGCAAAACAACTATTCAGAAAGTAATAAAAATCTCAAGACGTTAGGTTTTGCAGACCTTTGAGACCTGGATGCTAAGCTTGCAGTTTACACTGAAAAAGCCATTAGTGGTGCAAATAAAGAATTTTGTAGTCATTAAAAATGAGGACAAAATCAAGAGTTATCACTCTTAAAGTACTTTTTTGGACCCAGTGGCGCTCTCCTCCCATATCTGCCGACAGATAAAACAGTTATTAACTGTTTTATCCTTCGTTTGTCTCACTCAGCTGTTTTTTTTTTTTTTGTCTTACAAGTGGGTATTTGTGTTCAGTGACCAGTGGCCTTTAGTGGACAGTGTGTATTGTAATGGTGTGTTGGCGCACAATCACATGCAGACGCAGAAGAAATGGAGAACAATGGATCCATTGTCCAAGATGGCACAGCCATTTAAGATAGGATCTTGCCACTTCCATGCACTCCCTATTAACAATGACAGGCCGTCCAGAATGGTGGATGTCAGGAGATTTTTCACCCCAGGAACTGTACTCGTCAGTGGAGCGTAGAAAAGACACAGTCAGCTAGGAATTGAGACTTCCAAACACGGATAAATGTGACGGCTTGGGCAAAGAAATCAGATTATATCAATTAGCAAATCATTAGATTTTCACGTCCAGTGGCCACAATCAGCTGTGTTCTCCACTCCGTCTTTGTCATTGCCAAAAAGAAACTGGAACTGTAACAGACAGAGGATTTTCCTTATTTTGTTTATGATTTTATTTGTGCCTTGTGGGTACATGTAGCCTATTTTCGGCTCTTCTTGTGATGGATGCTTTTCGACTCGGTGCATTAATTCACAGATATGCAGGGCTATACATCGTGTGGTCATTTCCTTTCGTTTTCATCAGCTTCCTCCATCAGACAAAAGACCTGAAGACAAATTACCAGCTCTTATTGGCCCTGATGAATTGCATCTCTAGCAGGATGTGGGAACAACAGTCCAACAGTCGTTATTCATGGTGAAAAATGTGCCTCTATTATATAGTCGCTTTCATAAATAAATCTCTGCACAGACCCCACTTGAACATTTCACATCATTGATTCCCGTTGTTCCTAATTATCAAAAAAGCTTTATGTCATGACAGAATGTTGTTATTAGTAGTTCATAATGTCTGAAACCCAATTGATTAAGTAGTGCACCATAAAGGGACTGGTTGCTAATAATGTCGTATTGTATCAACACTCTCTTTTCTTGCCCTTGCTCCAGACAGGAATCTCCTTTCAATCCCAGCAACTTGTTCCCTCTCTTGCCGTCTCCTCTGTCTCTGTGCCTAAAATCTGTACACAAACACATGTCACACCAAGCTGCCGCCGTCCATAACGGCTTTGTGTTCCCAATGTTTTCTGATGAGCTGCTTTGTAAAGTGCAAAGTTCTCTAATCCCATTGGGGGAGAAGTCACAGCTCAGTGGAAAAGGACTCTCTTCATGGCTATTTAATCTCTCCAATCCCTGCACACTGCCCCCTGACATCAGACGAGACACTTGATTCAGCACCATAAAAACAAGTAGAGGGAACAAGCACATTATCCAGCATTTAAATCTCTGTCCCACTTTCAGTCATTCTGTATGTAAGTAAGTGTAGAAAACACAACAGGGCATAGCATGTAAAGCAGCTTTGTCATAATTTCTATAATGCTAATCATATGAGGATTTATATCTATAACGATTACAGTATTAACTGTTTTATAGCAACTTTTAGCTCATTGCTTTGGTTTTATTGCTTTCAACTTTACTGTTTTGGTTCACTCACACTGCTCTTGTCAGCATCGTTGGCAGCCGATTTCAGTGAAAATCAAAAAAAAAAAAAAAGGACTTTATGCTATTTTTCAGACAGACAGACAAAAGTAGCAACTAGCTGTTGTATATAGTGGAGCATTTAGCAGATATTTCCTTCAGGAGATGGTAGAGACCAAAATTGGAGCTAAAAAGATAGGTAATATTGGACTTACATTCACAAGGGGGAAAAAATTTTTTTCCCCTTGCAGAATGTGGAAGATTGGCAATAGACGACCAAAAGGGATTAAAAGTCTTAGATTTGCTAAAAAGTGGGTGCGCCTTAGGGGTGGCTTTGGGGGGGGTTTTTTGATAGGTAGTAGTGGACACCATGAGAACGTTAAAGTAGGAAGTGTGGGCGTGGATTTTACTGTATATTCACCAGCAGTTATGTGCATTATGCAGAACATTGTTGTTTTAACAACCCTGTGGCAAAGAGACACGCTTATGAAGCACAGTTTAAACTGAAGGCTGCTACGCGGAGGAACATGGAAATCGGCCGCTGTATGCAGAATTTGGATTATGAATAGGCAAGTGGAGGAAGTGGAAAAGAGCTCCGAAGGTAGGAAGAAACAGGTGAGTTTCCGGGAAATAAGGGGGGGGGGGGGGGGGGGGGTGTGCAGTGGATCACTGAGCAAAGAACGAGTGGGAGAAGGTTTCGACGGTACCGACTAAAGAGCAACGCAGCAGAAGAAATGAAAATTGAACATTTCCAAGGGGGTCCGTCTTGGTGTTTTCGTTTCATGAAACAGTGCATTTTTCCATCCGGACACGGAGTAAGTAGCGAGAACTTCCAGCGGATTATAATGAAAAGGTGACCACAAAAAATTAAAAAATAATAAAGAGAAAGAAAAAAAAAAAAAAAAAAAAAAAAGAAAAGAGAAAAAAGAGAATATGTTAGTGGTGTGTTCATGCTTGTTTCTGCTGCCTCACAAGTGTCCCAAAATGTTATTGCAGATTTATACTGTTATACTATTTATTACTCAAAATGAAACAAAACAAAAGCTAACATATTAACACAAATGATGTAACAACGCCCCCCTGATGGTGTAGGTACGCCGGCCTGGGGATGTTTGGTGACATGGCCAAAAATCAGTCACAATGTACGTTTTTTATTTCACATCTTGATAATGATATATATCAGTGATATAGGGTGTGTTCATGTTTCTGCTGCCCCCAAGTGTCCATTTTCGTTTAACTGTTATACTATCAAAGGAAAAAAAAAAAAAAAAGGGGGGAATTCTTTTAGTTTATCATGTTAGCGCTGGTAATTCAATCAATAAATAGTCTATATGAAATAACCACATGGTAAAGCCTATTTTTGTTTACTCCTGTGTGAGTGAAATGCTTGACAAAAGTACTGAGTATTTGAGTGCAAAACGAACATAATAGTTTTAAGTGAAATTTTAGAGAAAAATGAAATAAATATAGGCCTAGCCTATATCGAAACCATGCAGAAAAATATATACGACATGTTTATATAGTTTTGACAAAGCCCATCATCATATTGCCCTGCCATACAAAGGACAGACTTTCATCTTCCCAATATTTGTTATGTACGTTCATCTCTTTTTAAGTAATCTGGTAGTTAAATAAAAAAGTCTAGAAATATAATATACCCATTTTCCTCTTCACACATACATTTTAAGCCTAGATTATTTTATATTGCACTTTCAGGTCAGTTGAGTAGTTATTTAGGAAAGACAAAGACTATTTCCACACTGCCTGCGATGTCATGTCACTCACTGAGATTTTCTTCCACCTGCGTCCCTGACAATGAACTGAGGACTGTTGACTCAGAATATTTATTCAAGCTGTTAAATATTACATTCCAGTGATGTGACAGTCATGAACAAATTGGTTGCTCCTCCTGTCACTGTTGTCAGAAAGTTGCTTCTCTCAGTAGTGTTTTACAAGAAAATCTTTGCTCCTTTTTTTGAGTTTTCAGTAAAATTGGCGAAATTAATTATATTACAAAGTTCATTCTCTATCTTTACAGTGCTAATAATGTTCACTCGCAGTTAAATGAATTCCCTTAATAACGTTAGCTGTGTGATTTTTGAAAGGTGAACGTATTTTGCTCCACATTCGAGTCCATCTGATCTACATATTTCACCTCCCACGCATGCTCAGGCTTTATGGCTCTCTGTGGTACACTGTGTTGCTAGATCGTGCAGATACGCTGGAGACTCACCTATAAAACACCAGGCCTAGAGGAATCTATCATAGCTCCATTAACACTTATGCTTCATCCTCCACTCCTCACCTTCCTCCCCTCATTAATCAACGGGCCGGCCCTCGGGGGCTTTACTCTGCAGCTAGGCTCACTTTCACTTCGCCTGTGTGTGCATGCAGTATGTGGGCATTGTGTTTATGCATGCAGATTTGCATGTGTGCATGCATGGGTGGTTTCATGTATTAGATATGTGAGAGTACAATTTGTAGTGGTTTCATTTCTTTGCCTTTAAATTTAGGACTGAAAATCTTTATTATGTCTGTATAGCTATTAGTCTTATAATGGAGGTCCCTCTCAAACTGTTTCCCAATTCAGTTCAGAGGAACTGTGTCAAATCGGGTCTCCTAAGACGAGTTGTCTGCCATTCAGATTTGTAAATACTGTCTCAAAAGGGGACCAGATGAAGTTATTCTTAGAGGGAATAAAGTCCCAGCTACCTTTTTATATTTGAATCACAATCTATAATGAGTTCCTCTCCTGCTGTTACCTTTCATCAGCTTGCTTGCCAAGCACATTCAGTACAGTGCGCAGCCAAAGATAGCCTCAGCTGTGTGTCTATGTGTGTTAAGATGCTTGTCTTTGTCTGTGTTCTTAATTTACTCAACGCGGCGCATAGGTAAACATTATTACGGCCTTGCTAAAAAAAAAAAAAAAAAATGAAATTTTACACCTGATCTGCTTTAAATGCAAGCAAATAGCCTTGTTGGATGATGTTAATTAGCCCTAGCTGCCGAGTAAACAAGGCTTTTTTTATGTGGCACTAATTGTCAGGCTCTGTATTATTAATGTGTTGTTAAAAAAGAAAGTTGACCTTGTGTATGTGTGGAGAAAAAAAGCAGCCAGTTCATGTCACCCGTCTGTGTTTGTTTGGAGATGAGTTTGTACACTCTACTCTCCTTCCCTCCCTCTTTCTTTCTCAAGGGAGTTCTTTTAATAGTAAGGAGGTGACAGTTTGCCTCTCGCTGAGCACTGGGGTGACAGTTTGGTACCTGCCCAGCTCTCATGAAACGCTACAGCCGACTCGCTCCAAGTTGCATGCAAAGCTTTTTTTTTAAATTCGCACTCCATTCTAATGAGCCAAAATGACCTCGAGTGTAGGCCAAGGTAATCTGATCCCCTTTCTATTAAACAGCCTTTAATATTTCCCCAAGAATTATTGTTCGGGGAATGACTTTTGGATAAGGTCTGCCAAGAGAAATGGAGCACACAATAGTAGCCTTGGCAGTGAGCGAATCATTTAAAGGTCATAATGGAGAAAATAATGGCTCTTAAGAGTCATAAAACAATCGAAAACAAGAGGTTATCGGAGGAACAGAAAAAAGAGGAGTTAATATGGCAAACTTTTGACCTGTCATGAATTGTAAGTATGCCAGCAGATTAGGACTTTTGACGAAAGGAAGTTGGAAGTTGAGAGCGCACGCTGGGGTCAGCATGAACTGGTGTTACCCACACACACCTCCCTCCCTCCCACTCCCCTCTTAATGTTCCCAGTTGTTCGCTCACATCTCACAGAAATGTCTGTTGAGCGAAGTGATAATTGCATTCCTCCATGATTTCATGCTGAGACACAGTGACACCAAATCACAGTCCACTTATTCCAGGGGAGCGTGTTCTTTGGGAGGATATGAGACAAAAACAACATGACCGTCGGACCCCGTTCTTTTGACACACAAGTGCACTTTAAATTTCCCACACGTGTTTATTCCCCAGCGTCCTCTTCTGATTTGCAGACCAAAATGCGGCTGAGTCAAGTTAGTTCCGGGGAGCACAAATATCCTGCTTTTCTGGTTGTGAGGGAATAGTCGTTGCAGACACAGAGCCCGCTGCTTTTCCCAGCTAACCGTATCAGAGAAGCAGCCCGAACATCAGTAAGAGCGAGTACCTCTTTAGAATTAATCCTCGGGGGGGAATGACTGCACCAATGCATGAGGATTACTGCTTTTAGGGCTTCTGATGAAATTCAAATAACAAAAACGCTTGCACAAAGTGTCCTGGAAAACACTCCTGCTTTTCATAATATCCAAGTATTTTTACTGGAACACCTCGCAGTGGTCTGTGCCTCATTCGATTTCACAGTCTTTATTGATATGATAATTAAGCGGTCAGCTAATGGTAATTGGTGACGTTGCATCATGGTTGTGGGCAAGAGAGCTCCTTTCATCCTCTTACTTTATATTCTCTTCCCACAGAGGCTACTTGGCCACTTCTGAGCCACTATTTGGTTTCCATGTAACAGCCTCTCACCTGCCTAGATGCTAATTTTGCTCATCTTGAAGCCACCGGCGACACAAGCTCCAACATACTAAAGTGAAAATAAGGCTTTGCCTACATTACAACTAGACCTAAAGGGAGTTTTGTACATGCAGGCCTGGTTCCTCTTCATTTATGGATTTAGTTTAACATTCAGCCTGGCTCGAGGATACACTGTGCCGGACAGCTCATTCCAGTCTCATAAAGAGAATAACACTGCTCCGCATTGTTGCTTTCTGTCCACGGTGGTCTCAGTCTGTTTGTTGGCGAGAGTATTCTGCCATAGTCAAATCCTTCTTTGTCTGCGTGTTATTGTCTGTGAACGCTCAGCCTTGTACATGGATTAAATGGAAATTGGTGTGTGTGTGTGTGAGAGGAGGATTGCTGACTAAAGCTGTAATACATAAAGAGGTTTGGATGAGGGATGATTTAAAGAGCAGGCAATTGTCATAATGATGTCTTAAAGCAAAATTGCCCCACTGTCATAAAAATGTTTTACACATACACTACCTTGTATACTGTAGCCAGCAATGCTTGCCAACCAAAAAATATGATGGAATAACTGAAGTAAGCAGCATTATAAAACTGGATTGGTGTATTATGGGATTATGATTGCGGTGTAATCCTTTGTCCTAGCTTTTGTCAGTTTGACTCTGTCCAAAAACCCCGGGGTGGATGCTGGTGAAGTCGACACAAGCAATATGCTGCCCTGTTTACACAACATTAAAAAAAAAAAAATCCCGTCTCCTCCTCTTTGCTCCCTCACACCTGAGAGAGAAACTTCAATATTGACCTACATCTCCTTCAGAATAATTTGGCTGCTATTTTTGTGCTGTGCTTTAAAAAAAAAAAAAGCCCCGCTACAGTAGCCGTGATGGCTGAATTCAGCACAGTGTGTGACATTTTAACTAATGTTTTCCTGCTCAAGGCTGCGTTGCCCAGCGTGGGTCAAAACACCCCACACCCACACCCACACAGTAATAAGAAACAACAGTAGAAATACTTTCCCAGTGCTCGACAATGTTATTTGCATGACAATTGGAAGCACAAAAAGACTTTGGCTGCAGCTTTTCCAAGGTGTTGTGTCTGAAATTTGGGGTAAGGGGAAGAGAGTTTGTTATGAATGATACAGAAAAGTCTCTGACCACAAGTCCAAGCGTTATTCATCCTGAATCTTAATAGAGGGCTGCAGCCAGTTGGAGCTCTGGCCTATTCCGACAAACTTCATCCTGGCTTTCTCTAAATCTCTTACTGGCCTTCTGTCTCTTACATGGTCATTTTAATATCACCTGCCAACACATTCTCACTCCCAACTCATCAAACACCACCGCTTGGTCAGTGCCACTCAGCCATGGAGACCGACGCTGGGGTACCCCTCTTGCGTTACTTTTGGACATGCTTAGTGTTGTTTTAGGGCTGTCAGTCCATTAAAATATTCATGATTAATCACATAATTTTCCATGATTAATCACAAATTAATCACTCATTTATTTATGTTTAAAATGTGCATTGATATGCTTACCAATACGGGAGTGAGCAAATATGCTGCTCTATGCAAATGTATGTATATATTTATTAGACAAATTCAGCTAACACAAAACGATGGGAAATATTGTCCAGAAACTCTCACAGGTTCAGCATTTAGCATAAAAATGTTCAAATCAAAACAAGGCAAACTCAAGCTCAACAGGCAGCAGCTGTCAGTGTGTCAGTGTGCTGACTTGACTATGACTTGTGCATGTGATTATCATAAAGTGGGCCTGTCTGTAAAGTGGAGACTCGTGGTTACTTGTAGAACCCATTTTCATTCATGTATCTTGAGGTCAGAAGTTAGGAAACCCCTTTGAAAATGGCCATTACAGTTTTTCTTCGCTTAAGGCAAGTTTGGAGCGTTATCTAGCCTCCTTCGTGATGAGCTGGTATGACAAGGTTGATCCCAGTGTATTCTTTAGGTTTTCTAGTTTCATTTTATGCCAGTGCCTTCACTCCCGCTTTAAAACTGAGCAAACCACAACTTCCAGAAGATTGATTGCATTAAAGAAGTTAGTGGCATTAAAACGATTTTGCACTAACACATTATTGAGTTAACTTTGACAACCCTAGTTCTTTCAAAATAAGCTTCTGTTTTCACAGGATATTTAGGCAACACAACCACTTGGCAAGGGTTAAGAAACGGTCGTGGACTGATGATACTTACGAGTCAAGTGATTAACACTTGCTCCGACCGTCGTAAGACGCCGAAAGCCAGGTCCGTCACATACTGTTGGTAAAGGGTTAGAGATGCACCAATACCGATAGTGATATTGGATGTTGGTCCAATACTGGCTCAAATACCTGGAGCAGGTATTGGTGACAATAGGCTGATCTAGTATCGGATGCTATTATTTTAAAACATAATAATTCAGTACAGATATTATTTATTTGTTAAATTATGTTTTACAAAGTTAGTAAAGTGATGTTTAAATCACATAAATTGGATCAGTACTCGGTACTGGCTGATCCCCAAAGCCCAGATATCACTATAGGTATCAGGACTAGAAAAAATGGATAAGTGCATCCCTGTAAAGGGTACTTCCACGCATTGGTTTCTGATGCGGAGGGACACTTACCAGACGGTGATATTTGAGTTGGGACTGAGAGCGGTTTACACCTGCCCTTGCAGTCTTTGTCATATTGGGTAGATCGACCCTTTGCTTTTGGGCGATGAATCAACTCTAACCTGTTGTCCTTCGCACATTGTGACCAGGATCCAATTTTCACCTATGAATACTCCACATGTAATGCCGCCCAGCCACAGCCGAGACGTTAACATGTGAAAATAAAGGTTACTAATACTGCAATATCACATTTCAGGACCAGTTTGGCTCATGCGTGTTTGATGAGAATGTCCAATCATGCATAGACACAAGAAAGAGATGAGGAAAGGGAGAAGAGACATTTAGAAGAGAGAGGGTGACGACAGGAGGAGAAACAGAGACGAATCAGGCTTGGAGAGGAAGTGAGGAGTGGGAGTGTGTGTGTTTGGGATGAAATGTGGGGGCAGTGATTACTTGCTGCTGAGGTAGCACTGCATTACACATGAGGATTTGGAATGGCCCAGATAAAGTAATCTATGATTAACTGGGGCGCGGCTGGCTCGCCACCCTGCCAACAGCTGTAGTCAGGGGCGAATTACAAAATTATGGGATGTCCAAACATTTTAGATGCGGCGGGAAATATATTTCCGTACAGAAGGTTGAGTGGGGATGAGTGTTGCGTATCAAGTCAAAGGTGACAGCAGGCGAATGGGGAAGAGAGTGACAGAGGGAGCAGCAGTGCAATTAAGGAAAGCGTTTTTAGTCGTCGCATTTGGCGGTGGATTATTGAAATGGTGTAACAGTCCTGGGAGGATTTGGGGAGGGGGGCGTCTGGGGTCGCGGCTGGCAGAGTGATCGCCGAAGTGATTGCTGTAACAACTGTCCGACAGAATAACAAATCAAATTATAAAGATGGACACCGCGGCACAGACCTCGCCGCTGTCTGAAATTGATTGCCAGCACCAGGAGCTGATATTGTCGGGCCCGGTCTGTCATAGTCCATCAGGCGTCATTATCACCAGGGGAACACTACACGTTATGCAGAACGAGGAGGACGACTCCCTACTAGACAGGAAAAACAAGCACAGACAGAACAATGCTGTAGCCGATATTATTTTTTGTGATTACATGTGTTTTGTTCCGAGTACTGTTAAGAAATAGCTCAGTATTCAACATGCTAAGTACCAGCTAAATCCAGTCTGTTATCATGTCTGAGTGTTGCAGGACTACCTTGATTGAAGTGCTCTCATGTCTTGTATTGCCAGTGAGTGCGGCAGCAGCAATCATCTTTAAATCATAGTTTGTAGGACGCATGAATCATGGAGAGGTTACAAACCCTTCCCACATTTGTTCCCCGTTTTTTAAAAAAATATCTTAGGAATAATGAATGCATGTGCGCCGCTGAGGTATTATGATTGCCTTCACTCCCGAGAATCTAACAGGCGGCTATTTTTATTCTGTCATGTGATTAGTCATTTACCTGAAGCAGGCTGTCATTGGAAATCATTTTCATGTCTTCAGACAGTTCCTCAGTTCATCCAAATGACAAGTGATTTTGCCTGTGTTGGAAGTAGGGCCCCATATTTTATTGAGAGGCGAGACAGCTCTTTTAATAATGCCAGAAATGTGATAATGCTCCGTGAAGTGAATGGACTTTGTGTTTGAGGCCAGTCACAGAAAATGACTCCGGCTTCAAAGATGGCTCATTACTGAGGTCCATGAGGTGTCTGGCTTCCTAAATCCCCAGTCATGGTTTTGCACACTCTCTCGTCTGACAATACCACCTGTCAGGAACCCTAGTTAAACTTCCATTTATTGTTACATTAAATGTCACTACACCATAAAGCAAGGTTATTTTATATGTAGACAGATATAAGATAAGATAAGATAAGATATTCCTTTATTAGTCCCACAGTGGGGAAATTTACACGTTACAGAAGAAAAAAAAAAAAAAAAAATTATTATATAAATAAAAAAAATATGAACATTTTATTAGAGCTCATCCAACAGCCTGCTTCCATCTGTCTGTCTGTGATCAGATTTTGTCTTTAATCCTTCCTCTGGTCTCAGTGTGGTTGTCGTAGTAGAGCTGGTGTTCACGAACTTGCTGCACCTTGCCAAGTACCTCCTGAAGTGTTTTCCTTGCCACAGACAGACCTGCCTAAAAGTGAAGGGATTGGCCTTGAAATGTTTCTCTAGCTTGTTGCTTTTGCTGCTGCCTAGTTTACGCACTGCCTTGCTGTGTGTGGCGACGTACTCATTGTTTTTTGATAGTGTAGATAAGATAAGATTCCTTTAATTCCTTTATTGTCCCACAGTGGAGAATAATACAGAAAATAAAGTTATACTAATACCAGGATATTCCACGATTGGGCACAAAACAATAAATCTTATGTACTTAATTACTCTGCTTTATTACCATTTATACAGTTTTATTTAAAATCATTATTAATTCCTGATGAGCGACTTCAAGTATATTGCCACTGAAAACAATATAATTTACCTTCACTTGTTTTTACTGAATAGAGCTTGAACATATCATAATGTAACTCGCTGTAACTGAGCTGTTAGCTCTGTTAGTCCAGGACGCTGTTAGACTTGATCCCCGGTATGTACGGCACCTGCACTAGTATAGAAAAACAAGTTCCGTCGCGTTTTCAGGATTTTATTACTGAAGAATCGGTTCTTGTGACATCCCTAACAGAGATGCATTTCGAGATGTAGATGCTTTACGGTAGACTAGGCGTTTTACATTTTTAGTGACAGCCTACTTTATGACAAAATTAAAACATGCTCTTGGAAGTTTTGATATTTTTCCCATTTAAATGTCCACATTTTCTCATGGTCAGTCAAACTGAATTGGTAGTACTAAAGTGAAAAATTGGGCAACTCCACATCTGTTTCAGTGTTGATTTCTATTGATCACAGGTTCTCACCATAACTCCATTTATTCTCCCCTGTATCCGTGCAAGTTTTCCAGTTCCTACGGCTGATGTCACCACCGCTGTTCTTCATGGACGAGAGCTTACATGGATTATGAGCTTAGCCTCGTTTTTTTCTAGATACAGTTTTACATTAGAACCGAAGAGTCCAGTCTTTGTTTCATCTGCCTTATTTACAAACTCTTGACATATTGTCATGTGTCTTTCATCAGAAGTGGCTTTATTCCGGCCACTCATACTGTACATGTATTTTTTAATTAATATATGTATTAGAATGCCCATTCGTATGGTTCAGTTCAATATAGTGTTGTAAAACACAGAAACCTTCATACACTGTACAATATACTGTGGCTGGAGATGCTCTCAGCTATTGAAAAGGGTGGATCCTGTCGCCACACTTTGTTGTCCTGGTTGACAATGTTAACACAATTTGTTGACATTGCAATGGTTAACCAAACATCACATATGTGATGTGCAACATGCATTTGACCTGCAGTGTCATGATTCAGAGAAATATGTTTTCCTCTGAATTATGTCCAATCAGTTGAACAAATCACAAGTGAAGGTTTATTTACATTTAGTTCATTGTTAAATTTGTCAATGACAGTTGGAATATGGTGGTATTGTATTTTGATTTACACACAAACGCACAAACATGTAGCCATTTTAAACCATAAAGAGAAAGCAACAGATTGTTATTCACTGTCCTCACATTCATTTCCATTTCTGGTCTGTTTACTTATTAATGAAGAGGACAGAGACACACATGTACACACACAGACACACACACACACACTCACACATACACACACAATCGTGGGCGACTTGTGTTGAAAAAATAATTTTCTTTAATAAATCATTTTAAGATTGTGTTAATGAAGTGTTAAATTTTAATGACCCAATCTCGTTTGGATCTCAGTGGCCCCGTGGGTTCATCCCACCTCACAGAATTTAATGAATACACAATAAAATGACTTCTTTCGTGATCTACTGAATTTTCACTGAAAGCACCATTTTGACCAGTGGATCACTTGAATAATAATAATAATTAATTAGGTGTCCTCAAGAGACCCTCTGAGACCCACAATAGACATGTTTTTGTCCGTTTTACGGGGTACAGAGAGTTTTTTGGGGGAAATAGCAGGTCAGCAGTAGATGTCACATAGAAGTGGTGTACATCATCAGAAAGCTGGGAACCTGAAGATTAATTTGAGATGCAGCTCAGCATTGTGTATAAGGGCTTAAAACATTATGATTGAAGTATATGATGACCACTACCATGTTCTGTCTCATAAGATGTTGTAGTAATTTTTGGGGTGATACCATTTGCTACACAGATTTGGTGCTAATATTGAGAATTGTTCAAAATGATCAATAATCCCTCCAAAATACCACATTAAGACACCTTGAGGAACACCATAGAAAAGGCCATGGTGTGATTTGGTATCAAAAACTTTTGACTTCAATTGTATTTTTTTGGCAATTGGATGGTGAGTACTTCTGTTTTGGAAACTACTCTGAAACCTCCTTATTATCAATCTAACTACGAAAGCCATCCATCCTCTGAATGCTCTAGGTCTCTAGTTTGTGGCTGTAAAATTTCATGAGGTTGTGATTATCCTAGAGGTCACCACAGGTCATTTATACAGTGAGGTCAAGTTTCAAAAAATGGTCTCACTACACTGAAATGGCGACTATGGGGACTAACATCATCGCACGTGAATACAATTGGGCTTATTGGATCCACAAGAGTCTCAGCTTTACAGTAATATCCAATTTCTATAATTCCAGCACTGTTTGAGGGACCCCAGTATGCAGAAATATTCAACACCATTTTAAGGCAAAAAGAACACATTTACACTGCATGAAAAAAACTGCATGGTTTTTCCTCAAAACTGCATGTGATTATCATAAAGTGGGCATGTCTGTAAAAGGGAGACTCATGGGTACCCAGAGAACACATTTTCATTCACATTTCTTGAGGTCAAGGGACCCCTTTGAAAATGACCATGCCAGTTTTCCCTTGCTAAAATTTAGCCAAACTTTGGAGCGTTATTTAGCCTCCGTCAAGACATGATAGCATAACATGGTTTTGTTATATCTGTAGCTTCACTCTAGCGCTAAAACTGAACCTGCTAGAGCCTCTGAAAGACAGTAAGATCGGTCCGGATTGCCCCTGGCTCTGCGGGTTTCTTCGAGTTAAGGCTATATTTTAATCATCATTGTGGAGAAGTGCTGCTGAGATTGAGGTAATTATGTGTTTGTGTGTTTCAAAGCAGGTACATGTTAAGTGAGGAGTGTTTGTGTTTGTGTGCAAATGAGACAGTATTATATGACAAACATTTAATGAGCATCTCACATTAATCAGACTTTGAGACTGAGACCTGCCAATCAATCGTGTAGTCTATACTTGATCTGAGGGCTGCTCTTTAAACAGTTGATCATCAGATTTGTTTAACTACTAAAGACTTAGCTGTAAAGTGTCTCCTACGATACATATCACTGTCAGATTTTCAATAGATTATTATTTCTCAAAACACTCAAAAGTCACCAGTGGGGGTTCTCATGAATCTATTTCAGTATTAGTATTATTATAGTATTTTTTAATCTGTGAACGTACCTTCTGGTGGAGAAATTGAATCTCTTCCCATATGCAGATGATATGCTGCTTTATGTGGCGTGTTTCCTGATGATACAGGACCAGTTGATGCTCTTTTTTATGTATTTTAGTGCCCATCACAAACACTTTACAGCTCATCCAGTTTTACTGTACAAAACTGAACTGTAAATTAGGCTCCATGGTTTAGAGAGAAGAACTGACTTGACATTTTATTCTTTAAGACTTACCCCTAGCTAACAGATAAAGACACCGGTACTGTCTTTGACTAGGAACTACACCTCAAGACTCATGTGGGTAATGTAATCAGATGAGATTCTTTCCCTGAGAAAATTTCACACTTTTATTTCTAACTTGATGGAAATAAAACAAAGCTTCTTCTAAAAAATAACATAAGAAATGCAATCAAACACACAGCAATGTCTGTGACATATCAAAATTACAGAGGCTTTGTGAACAAAGGCAGCATTGCTATTTGATCACTTGAAGTTTTACTTTATGCATGGGATATTGTTTCCAAACTGGAGCTGCTTTCACACAACAGTAATCAGAGGACAATCTTTACTTTGCTTTTTTCTGGTGTGTTGGATTTCAGTGCCAAGCAGTGTGCTCTACTCTGTTCTGGTATTAAATGAGTTGCACCAAACCAGCAGTGTCTCATTCACGTCTCTGTAATTACAATCAGTGTTAGAGTGTCTCTGAATAAGACCCACCAGCAGCCCCAGAATAGGACTGCCTTGACAAAGCATTGACAACTGTGGAACAGGCAAAATTAAGCCCTCTCCATTCATACCCCCTAGTTCTTATTATGCACAAGCTAGTATCTCATTGAGTTTGCTTTTGTGCTGGTATAATTACTTAATCTGAGCAGTCCTAGGGTGAATTACTTTGTGTGCGGCAAGCAGGCAGCATTGCTTTGACTCAAACTCCCAAAGGGGAATTGAGGCTAGCTTCAATTTTACTGTTTAAAAGTGGCAAATGTGGTAATGGCCAATGTCAAAAGGGATTCGCATTGTTGCTTGTTTTTCTGTCAAAGCTGCAGTTTTGTTTTGTTTTAATAGCCGTTATTATAGAAATAAATACTGCATGTTCAATTTTGAGGAAGATTTTTATCACCCCTTTGTTTCCTTACTTCTTTAAAGCATTTTATGGATGGTGGGTGGGTGTGGAGAATGATCCAGCGTACATTAGAGTGTGCATTGTGCAGTACTGTATTTTGTGTTGTTTGCTGTTTATAATGGGCCTGGGCAACACTTAACTAGAATGGAGGCCCATCAAGGCAGACCGATAAGGACCTAGGGATCCACTCTAGTCAATTACTGCAAAGTGCCAAGTTCAACTCAGTGGGCCTTTTATGAAGTACACCAGCTGAGTAAACAAATTAATCGTTCATCCATGGTTCCCCAACACAAGCATGCAGCCCAGGGCAATCATACATCAGGCAGAGTGATAGCGGCTGTCTGCACCATGAAATAGAAGGGTCACACTATTAAAAATAGGCAACCACATAGGACTCAAGCTACTGGCCATCACACTTATATTGCACTGTTGTGTCTGTATTGGCTTCTTACACCTAGAGACTGCTCTGTAAAGAGGGAGGACAGTTATTATTTGGAAATCTGGCTTTTTCAAGTATTGCTGTTGGGTGATATGAACTCGTTTTTTTGATGCCCAGGGATCTTGCTGTCTAAAGAAATTTAAATCTTTCATAAACTGTAAACTGAGGGGTTTAGTGTTTCTTAATGGGTTGAGAAATTTCTTCTAAACCATTTAAAAACCCATAGCATTAGCTGAAAATGTGTATCAAAGCAGACAACAGGCCAGTGCTTCTTAGCTCATGCATGATGATTACATGGTTTGCACAGGACTGCCATGATATATGGGGTTACAATGACAGATGTTCAAACAAGCGTGGGCATTCTGTGATAAGAAAGTCGGACTGCTGAGAAAAAATGGAAGATTTAAGGAGAAATCTTGTACGCTTTAGTGATTTGTGTGCATGTGTGTGTTTGCATGCATCCATTTGTGACACATTTCATGATTTGACCTTGAAGCAGTCCGATATACAACATCCTGTATTTGTGGCGTCTTCAGCCGGCGTGCGGGGGCCAGCCTGTGGTCCAGTAATCAATACAATGTACAGTAATCTGCTGCACCAGAGAGAGAGAGAGAGGCTTTATTGGCATCTGTGTGAGTGCTTTCACATTCTGTAGCAAGAAAGAGAAAGTGACTGTGTGCTCCACAGCCTGTAATAAATGGAAGCACATTACTCCAGGTTGAAACTAAGTTGTTAAGCTTGTACAGCAGACTGTAGTTTGCTCAAAGTGTCTTGGGGATACGAGTTATTTGGTGAATTTGAGATGTTTGAACACTTGCTCTAATTTCAATTCTGGGACAGTATTTGTTTGCGTATGCACGTATTCTGAAATGCAGTTAAATGCCTGCAGTTGCAGCCCATTTTGTCCCTATTGCTAATAAATAAACTGGTGAATTCACAGAGAAATTGGGAAATATATGAATAAATGAATGACCGAATCAATAAAATATCCAGGATTTGGGATGCTAATTAATAACTTAACTAAAAAAAAAAAAATTTCCTCCCAGTATTTCTCCCTTATATATATATATATATATATATATATATATATATATCCCTATATACCTATATACCTATATACCCTCGAGATTAAAATCTCTTTTTTGAGGTAGACCTAAGATGGCACACCATTACAGGTTTACAGAAATTATAAAATATTTCTCTATGTATCCTACTTCTTTCATTGGCCTGTCAAAGTATTTCCCAGCCCCTCTTCTCTAAGGAGGGTTGAGAATAATATTTTTTATGTACCATAGAGGATGCAATATTTTAGCATTACCAACTGCATACATACAGTGAAAGGAAGAGAAATTAGATTTGCCATTGACCAAAATGAAAGCATTTACTCAAGTCCCAAAACTCTGATAATGCCACAATCAGTGGTCATAGACAGACCAGTGTATTATCTAAATGCATTAATAATGAGATCATAACATTTAAAGGAGATACAATATTTTCATATGTATTTGATTCATGAGGCATAATGGTTTAATTTCCTCTCTCAAGTTTTCTGTTTGGTGCTTAATAACCATGGTGAGAATCACCTTAAAGTACTTTATGTCAGTGGTTTCTAATGGTAAACGACATTAATGAACCCGAAGGCCAATCTATACTTTGATCAATGGGGAAACATTTAAAGTGTTCAGTTGCTTTGATGTTTGGGGATTTTGCTGAGGTGGATTTTAGTGATTATTAGTAAGCTTGCGTTCTAGGATGGTGGCTGGCATTGATTTCTCTGTTTGTCTGCTTTGGTGGAGCATGAGTTGATTTTTTTCTCTCCTGTTAATACAATGTCAGGTTGAATTCTCCTGGTCTGTTATTTTGTGGTTACAGGGGGTCGACCTCTCTGCACAGTCCGTTTGTGTTTTGCTGTTGTCTGTATCGCCTCCAGTTCCTATAATGCATGTCTTTGCTCCAGGAGAGTTGTGTATCAGTAACTGGGCTGCCATCGTTCTCTGTTGTCAGATCTTCCGGAGGTGTTGGCTGGTGTTCAAGAAGGCCTCCAGTAAAGGACCCCGACGGTTAGAGAAGTACCCGGACGAGAAGGCAGCCTACTTCAGGAGCTTCCACAAGGTACACACATGACTAAAGGGTTTAAATTTATACTCAGGGTGCTGATGTCAGTCAGTGCCTTGGTCGATCAAGATAATGCATCATGTCGTGACCAGGTTGCCATGAAATTCCGAATCAATATTCAGAATCTCTGCGATGATTCCTAATGATTTGGTGACACCCTGACCTTTTTGTCTAACGCCATCATTTAGTGTGATAATATCACTAATATTTAACACCATACATGGTGTTCCATCTCTGTGGGTATTCATGGTCACCACAGGATCCTGAATTTGAAATTTTGTCTTTTTGAATACCAAGAGGAGATTAAACCTGGTGTTTCACTCCTCAGGGAACACTCTCTGGCCGGATCTAAATGCTACCGTCTGATCGACATGCACAGCACATTCATCAGACAACAGCCAAGAGTTTCGTTTTGCAATTTGGCCAACAGGAGGAATTAATTAGCTTTAACCGATAAAATCTGACGGTGATGGTCGCCCACCAAAACGAGGAGCCTGGCATTGTATTTAGGCATTAGATATATTCTCTTAAAACATCAGAAAACTTCTTCCAGGAATATTGTGATATGTATCTTAGAGAAAGTGATGCACTTATATGCAGTGACTAATACTCCTACCAAGAACCTTGTTATCTTCATATACTTTCTGTCCATTGGCCTCAGATGATGAAGTTAAGGATCCATTAAGACACATTTTGCAACTTTATCTTCTCCTCTGGGGCCTTTTCCCTCCCTTTTGAAAGCAGTAATCCAGTATATAATACATCTCTCCCTGCCTCTTAAGCTCTTTGAAATTCTCCAATTATGGCTCATTATCATGGTGAAAGGAGATGATGTTAAAGGAGTAGCACCGTGAACAGAGTTTTCTAGTAATAAGAGATAAGAGCAGATGATAAGGGACTGTGAGACTAGGTTTGCTATGTGGCTTTAGTTTGTAACAGGCTGTCCACTGTCATGTAATTATGAATTACAGTTGGGGCTGTCTCAAAACCAAATATTAAAGATCCTCAATCTCCCAGAATGCATGCGAGCACTGGCTCAGTAGATGTTTAGATCCACTTTGTTAGCATCCGTGGCTGCTACAGCATCAGCCATGTATTGTGAATGAAGCGTCTCCCTGCCTACTGCATCATGCTGTCACATGGAGCGTCCCGTGTGGCTGTAAACCCCCCTCTCCCAGAGGCATCTCATACACCCAGCGCCAGAGTGAGCGATGAGCGCACACATGCACCAGTGCACCTGGTAATGCATCGCCACAAAGATCAAGAAAGGTCCCGTCTGAGGGCTTCATTCAACGCTGCAGTGCTTTGGGAGGAAATAGGCTGCACTGGTGGCTGATTTACAGAATCAACACAAAGGGGATTGGCTTTCTATAACACTTTTTTTCTTGCTCTCTCCATATCCCCCCCACTCCCACCCTCTCGCTCTCTTTCCCTGTGCCTTTTTCTCCATCTTAGAAGCGTTGGTCCACACAGTAAAACAATCCCTGAATATTTTTAGCAGTTTTTCTAGCCCTGTGAAAAGTACTTTTTTCTATGTGCTACACTTCCCCAGCCCTCCTGAGCTCCTGACAGAGGCAGCTAAAGTGGAGAGATGGAGCTGTATTTAAATGCTTAAACACAGTATGTGCATATGAAAGTGGATGGTTTTAGCGCAGTTGGTCGGGTGGACCACCACTTTAGTTCTGAGGGAAATATCTCAACAACTGTTGGATAGATTGCCATTAAATGTAGTTCAGAGATTCTGGTCCCCAGACGATGAATCTCAGTGACTCTGATGATTCCCTGGCTTCTCCTCTAGCCATGAAATTGACATTTGTACCTTTTAAGTGACGTGTCTCAACAACTACTGGAGAGATTCAAGTGAAATTTTGTGCGGACATTCATGTTCCCCTCAGAATGTATCAACTTCAATCTAGCACCATCATCAGGTCAAAATGTCTCAAATACTTTGGTTTATGACTAAACTAATGACATGTCCATCAGCTTCAGCTGTGCTTTGTGTTTTGTGCCAATTATCAAATGTTAGAATGCTAACACATTAATCGCACATGTACACAGGATCCATCCTTGCGTCCATTCATTTCTATGTAAGCAGCTGTGCAATGCTTTATGGTAGCGTAGCGCTGCATTTCAAGAGACGGACATGGCAACTCAAACTTTTACACAAACCGTTGTCGATCTAAAATGAAGACAGATTCAGCAATAGTATGTCTTATTTCAAGGGATGCACCGAGATACCAATGCTGGATCTGATATCCGGCAGATACTGACTCAAATAGGTGGATCAGATATAAGATAAGATAAGATAAGATATTCCTTTATTAGTCCCACAGTGGAGAAATTCACATATTGGTGACCGTGTGGCCAATCTTTTCAGTTTAGTGTTTATATACCATATGGATTGTGCTGTAATTTTAAATTGTTTAAATTTTGATCAGTTGCTGGTGTACGATTTATTATTTTGGTATAATGATAAAATAAATGTATTATTATGTATTCACTGGCCACATTTTGTTTTACAAAGTTAGAAAAGCAATGTTTAAGTCAAGTCTGATCTTTCCTTAGATGTAAAAGAATGATGCCAGTCCAGACTGAGGCATACAGCTTATTAATGAAACACTGGTATCGGATTGGTTCTGGATATTGGCTGGTACCCAAAGCCAAGGTATCAGTATCGGGACTGAAAAAGTAGGATTGGTGCATCCTTATTTATTTCTCGCCTCAAATGTGTTCAGAAACACATTTCACTGTTCCAAATGAGCCTCCATGTTGGTTCTGGTTTGAAAGCTGGAAGCAGCCGTCCACGAGGGAAAGTGTTCGTCCAATCAGGTGCCTTGTGTCTAATGGCAGCCCATAAAGCGTCCAGTGCTGGGATGCAAGGCGATTCAAAAATGCCCATGTGGACAAGAACCATAAGAGACTCAGCATCGTAAATATAACCTGCTAAACATCAGCATGTTAGCATTGTCATTAGCAGATAACTGTAAGCACTGCTGTGCCCAAGTATAGCCTCACAGATCTGCTAGCTGCAGACTCTAAGGCTGCATTCACAGGCATGGTGGCGAGCAGCATAGGGTTGTGCGGTGGTGTGTGATGTCACTTAAATGACACATTGACCCTCTAGCCCATTGATCACCAGTTACATGATCGGCCACCGCAGCATGATGTCGGGTATTGTTGCTCCAAAAGTTGATTCTGTTTCGAAACCGTGTTTTTTTTTGTCCCATCATCCTCTGTGGCCCCCACCACTGCAACCCAAACGTGTTACCCGTATTCAAATGAATGAGAGGACTGCCGTTTTCGCCCCAAGGCCTGATTTAGTTTGAATGCAGCCTTAAGTGTTTTTTGATATGAAGATGGAGAGGGAAGAAGAGGAGAGGAGATGAGGAATAGGTCTCATCACAAGTGATTCACTTTGCTCGGACTCTAGCGCCTCGGGCTGGGAATGCACCCAAATCTCTCCCTTAGACACATGGCTTCACACACACACACACACACACACACACACACACACACACACACACACACACAGACTAAAACATGCACAGTTACACAAACAGAGAAAGAGATGAGAGGCTTGAGGACTTCACGGCTCAGAAATGATGCTTTGTGTCAGTTATATATGTATGAATGGTCTGCCTGAGGACAAAAAATACATACTGTATCCTCACAGGGGAGGAAAAAAAAATCACCATCATCTTATATAAAATATTTAGATACTATCATTGAGGAGGATAAGAAATTACAGATGGAAAAATATCTGCAAACTTTCAGTACCCATAGCTTTTTCTCCCTTTTCTCTTTTTTATTTCTCTAAAATCTGTCTTGAATGCTGAGCACAGGATATCAGACAATAGAGGGGGAATTTACTACATGTAGTGTTATTAAGCAAAGAAATCTGTAGCCCACATATGTTGTGTGCATTATTAAGTCTGGTCTTTTAACCTTAAACAGTCAAGCTTTACTATACGGGCAGAGAGCCCAGCTAATTCATTCCCAACAGTCTGGCAAAGGGCCCACAGTTAGCGCACAATGGACTACAATAATGTAATGGGCCTTATCTCCCAGGCAGAGTGAACACAGAGACGACTGTTGAACAAAATGGCCTGTAAACGTGGGTGATATTCAATTAAATGTAATCTTCTTTTTTTTTCCCATTCCTGATCAATGTCCTGGTTAAGTGATTTAGATGCTTTTGATCGTACTGACTGGAAATGCAGTTTCAAGGAGAGGCATTTGAACAGTGTGAGCGTCAGGTCACATTTATTCATATAGTGCTTGTAGCACTACATTACATTACATACTACACTACTGCAACAGTCGTCCTGATGCAGCGAGCTGACACCGAGGATGATTTCTTACTTTTTAAAAAGAGCTTTTTGTAATCAGCGGAAATACTGTCATTATTTATCTATCCCTTAAGATCACCCACATTTCTGTTTCACTTTGCCATCCGTTATACGCAAAGCCTCTAACTGCTATTGCACTTTCAGCGAAGTCAGTGCAAGATGGCAATTAAGCCTTTTGCTGGCGCTGCTGCTGCTGCTCCTGGCTGTGTTCATTCAAAGTAATGTGCTGCTGCCACTCTCTCCTTCCTCTTTTAGATCACTGAGCTCCATAATATCAAGAACATTACCCGGATGCCACGGGAGACTAAAAAGCATGCTGTGGCGATCATCTTCTGTGACGACACATCCAAGACGTTTGCCTGTGACTCAGGTAAGTGCCTTATCCCCCAAATTCAAATTACGGTCTTTTTTAGCTACAGCAGAGCACAGGAGATTGGAAACTATTAGTGTTTGTATTTATTTTTGCATTCAAAGATATGAATGTGTGTCAGGAGATGCTGCATGAAAAGTGGAAGGGTGGTTTTGCAAAAAGTTTGTCAAGAAGCGGAGGAAGATTCAACTTCAGTGAGAGGCAGAGAGGTGAAAGAGGCGGTGGAGAATTGGGAGTTTAGCCAAGTGATGCTCATTTGCCGCTATATTAAGAAGTGGGAGGATCTGTTCCGAAATATTGATTTTCATATTGCAGGTATGAAAAGCTATATTGGGCATCATTCGCAGTGGGTTGCAACCCAATTATGGACTGTAACAATGGAGATTGCCTCCAATACGTGGACAGGAAGCCAAAAGAGGCACATGATCCGCACACGGCTGGTTGGACGTTCAACAGTCTGTGCTTTAGGTGCAATTAAATGGAGCTAGAAGAAGCCAGGGGCTGGATATAAGCTGGATGTACCTTAATGTGCTATACCGCTAAACAGATGAGGATGAGCGTCTCCATCTTAACTCCAGCCTCCCGGATGCGTGTGCACATGTGTGCAGAGTTAAACCTCAGGGGAGATGTTACTGAACTTGAGCGGTGAACTCTTTCTTGCCTTTACTCTATTTCCCATGATTACTTCTCCCTCTCACTCTTGGCTCATTTCCATGCCTATCCTTCCCCCTCTCACACCACCATATGGATGTCTCCATCACCCTGTGTCCATGACCTCCCATAGTCCTTCACTTCCTGGACCCCCCCCCCCTTACATTTACACCCCTCACTCCCCAGTACCTTCTATATACACTTATACAATAAGAAAAAATACATGATGTTTATATGAAAGGAAGGAAATTGTCTGAAATAATAGTAAAAAAATACAAATATTCCAGAGCTGAATGATTTGCCAGGTCCAGCTGGGTTGGGCTACCTACATCGGATGCTAATTTGGCATGCAGCCTTCCCACTACTGTGAGATGTCAATGGGAGTTTGGATCTGAAAACTGAACCTGGCAGGTGTAAAGCAAATCTCAAACTTATTTGAGGAACACCATCCAAAGAAGCCAAATAATTTTCAAGTGTTGACTGTTTTGGGCCTGATGATCTCTTAATATTTAGGTTTAAAAATAACCCTTTGGTGCCTCGATCCATCAAGGCAACGTTTAGTCTGCTAAACAAAAGATGGTAACAGACCTTGAATTTTTGTATCTGTCAAATATGCGCCATAAAGAGATAAAGAGAGTGTGACCTACAGATTGATTAATGCATCAACTCCTTGTATTCCACAAATAATATTATGTATTATCTAGGGCCGGGACAATACACCTATCTCTAATACTTGGGTGCTGATTCAATGTGTACAGTATTGTGATTTTTAAGTACTGCAATTCTACATATACGGCAAGTTATTGCGATTTTTGTTAACTTCACACTAGACCGTTTGAATCATACACTTCTAGAGACTTTTTATTTGGAAAATATCTAAATTAATACAGTAAGAATGTTTGATTTTTAGCATGTATGTAGTCGTGTAGTTAGTGGTATTTTCTTTTTAATTTACGAGGAACATGTAATGTTTTATACTTCTGGTGACTATAATCCAATCAGTCTTATGTATTTTGTATATGCAGTTCCTTTGTTAACACCTTATTTTGAAAAACGGACATAGTCGCACATGTCTGCTTCTGCTAACAATTCAGTTCATGAGCGTCGTTCTCCTTATACATCTATGATCAGTGCATTTGAAGCCATTTAACATAAATGTCAGTATATTAGTGCTCTACAGTCGAGAGAGTGACAGCTGGCTTGAACATGTTACCACAACACAATCCAAAAAAAAAAAGAAATACAAATAAAAAAATTTGCAATTCCTAGGATGTTTTTTCCCCATGCCTACTATTAACCATTATTTTTATCTGAAATCAGGAAAAACAGACGATCTCCTGATTTGATTCTCACATATTCTCTCACTCGAACCGCATCCTGTTTTTTTCTAAGCGCTTCTCAATCTTTTTCCGTCACACACCTACACCTCCGCACACACAAAGACGTCCTCCTACAGTATTCCTTCATGCATGGCACACAGACTAGCTCTCTCTGCTGATGAAGTGTTTGTTTAGCCAATTTTCCACTCAGTGGCCTTAAAAGTGTGGGAGTTTAGAGGCACTCAGAGGCCATGGTAACGCTGAATGAGGAGAGCTGAATCTGGGGAGGCATGAGCAAAGGAGCTAAAGTGCAGAGCTGCTGCCTCTGAGTGTGTATGCCAGTGTGTGTACATCTGCATTTCTGCTTTCTGTTGTGTGTGAATGAAGTGCTTCAGGCAGCGGCAGACCTTTCCTTCACCCTGCAAAGTTGCATAGATCTGTCCCATTGGACACTACAGTTGATCTGGGGCTGTCAGCCGCCATCACACGAGCTAGTTTCCAGTGAATGAAGTGAAAATACCTCCACACACACACACGTTACACCAGCATGCATTGATTTGATGAATAGACACAGAAACACAATGCTGTTCCCACACCTGCAAATGTGTCTCTGTACACAACGCTGGCCACAGTTGCATATCCCAGAATTCCACGGGGCCTGGAGTGGAGGAGCTTCAGAAAGATAACAAACTCCGGCTTCATTTCATACCTCAGTAACTCTCACCAAAAGCTCACATAACACAATTGGAAATCCTCTCCATTGTAAACACTTTTTCCTGACTTAACAGGAAGATGAATTTGGTATTTACAAACAGCAGATTGCCACACAGACTTCTGGATTTGATTTATGAAATCATTTGTCTCCACTTAGCCTCCAATTAAAAATGACAACGAATCGCTCCCTTTAGGTGCTGGCCTGTGTGTATAAAATCTGATTTATTCCAAAATACAGTGAACCATTAAATGAATACTTCCACATTTCTTGATGTGCCTTCTTGCCGAGAGTTTGATGAGAAGATCGATACCACTCTCGTCTCCATATAGGCTACGTTAGATATGCAGCTACTGCCAACAGCCTCTAACCCCTGTAAAAACCCTGTTGTGCTTCAGTTTTAGTACCCCTAATCAAAGACGAAATAACGTGTTAATTACTGAGCTGGAGCTGATGAGCAGATCTGTTGCCCCTGTAAAGGGCCAGATTCAAGTTACATAACTTAAGAAGAAGAAGAAGAAGATCTACCTTTATTAGTCCCACAATGGGGAAATTCAATTTACACTCTGTTAAACTCATACATGGTACATGCAGACCTGAAACACACATACATGCATTAATGGAGAGATGTCAGAGTGAGGGGGCTGCTCCTGACAAGCGCCCCGAGCAGTTGGGGGTTTGGTGCCTTGCTCAGGGGCACCTCGGCAGTGCCCAAGAGGTAAACTGGCACCTCTCCAGCTACCAGTTCACACTCAGTTTTTGGTCCATGTCGGGACTTGAACCGGTGACCCTCCGGTTCCCAAGCCAACTCCCTACAGACTGAGCTACTGCCGCCCCCAAAAATAAAGTTCCCTGACCGGGAATCGAACCTGGGCCGCGGCGGTGAGAGCGCCGAATCCTACCACAAAACACAATCCTAAAATGTGAGACTTGAGACTCAACAAAATCAAAAAAGACTTGCGACTTGACTTAGACTTAAACACCAGTGACCCTTGACTTAATTTGTCTTTTGACTTGAAAATACTTAATGCATATCCCCAAGCCCAAAGATTAGAAAATATGTTATTTAAAAAGTGTGTGCACGTAGACGATCAACGTCCTGGTACCAAAGGTGAGGGGGATGTTGGGTTTATTTACTTTTTGAGGGATCCTGTATTGGATTGTTTGGGAAGAGGATTTACTAGTGGGGAAATAACTGAAATTGAAGAAGCCACATTTCTAATTTTATGTTATTTATTGCTGAACTGATTATTTTGCACTTAATTTCCCAGAGCCACTATGTTTGTACCAATCCGTCAGCATCCAGTCAAGTTACAGGAGAGAACCATGAAGAACTAACGTTGCATTACAGAGTGCCAGTGTTTCTGACATTGAAATGCTTTACGCTTGGTGAAGAGCGAGAGAACCAGAATCTCTGTTTCACCCCGTTTCCTGCCTTTGTGCTAAGCTAAGCTAACTGGCTGCAGGCGCTAGTTTCATATTTAATGTACAAACATGAGTGGAATCTTTTTCTCATTTAACTTTCTACACATATAAGCAAATAAGTCTGCTCATTCCTTTAAGCAGCTCTTTCGGTACAAATAGTCCCCCCCATGCATTCATTTCCTTTCAAATTAACAAGCTGCAGTTTCAATTTGGGAAAACAGCTTATTGATTGTTTGAATAGATGACGACTAGTTTCAGTTGTGGCCATATTGTTCCAGCAGGCTACTTATACAGTACAGCCTTGGAACTGAGTATGGGCAAAGGAGGGGGAGAAAGCTAGCTTTCATCCCACCTCCTCTCTTAATCTGCATCCAATCGATCAGATTGATTTTTCTCCCGTCATGTCCTGTACATGCAGCAGTTAATTCTGAAATTCCTGAGCTGATTTATGTGCATGCGTAAACAACACATAAAAAGGGATGCACAGTTGTGATAGTGTGATCTGTGTTTTGTTATATCTGCAGTGTTATGTGGATGTGTGTTTGATGGTGCCTTAATGCTGTGTGCAGAGCTGGATGCAGAGGAGTGGTGTAAGCTGCTGTGCGTGGAGTGCCTGGGCAGCCGTCTCAACGACATCAGCCTGGGAGAGCCAGACCTGTTAGCAGCGGGGGTGCAGCGGGAGCAGAACGGTGAGTGCCCAATTAGTCCCAGCTACCACAGACGGCCATTCGGGGTCAATCTCTCACACTCAGCCTCACCACCGAGCAGTTACCGGTCGCAGTGCGGGCCCTTATGTGTTAACGCAACTGAGTCCTCAGAGGGTTAGAGGAGCAGAACAGCCACTGTCCAATTAGGCCTGGCTAATAAGGGCCATATTTTTGTCAATATCTGATCCCCTGTAACAGTCTTAAAGTTACATTAGCACAATGTTGGTTCAACTTCTGAAGTACATTCGGATGTGTGTGTGTTGAAGGAAACCTGTGTGTGTGTGAGTTAGAGCGCACAGGTCACAGGCTGTGGTCGGGGCTCTGTTCCAGCCCTAATGAGAAGTGCTGTGCATCACTGGCTTCCCTCATAATGAAGCTTGTCACAGAGATGGATGAGATTATGGCTCCTAAAGCCATGTGAAATAAATGTGCTTCCCCACATATTCCACTCACAGGAAATGGAAATGGGAAAAGAGAGAGGAGACAACAGGGCCGCTGCTATCGCAGTGGAGCTCATTCTCTGTGTAATTTGTAAACTCGGAGGAAATTGAAAAGGCAACAGGGAAAGAAGAGCAGTTTAAAGTTGTAAAAGGGCGAGTAATTGAAAAGAATCTGCCGTCATTTCAGCCCATTTCACTGCGGCCGTGAAGTGAAATTGTGTTCTTCAACATAACGTGGCCTTATTTCTTTTAAAGATATCAACATACAAGTTTTTGACTGAACCGTAACAACAAAATTCCTCTCACTTCTGCCAAAGTTTGGTGTTCATAAAGAAATTGCAGCAGTGTGTTACGGAGACAAACTTAGCCAGTACCTCTCTGCTGTATGAGTGAACCAAACAAGAGGCTCGGGCCTGCGACCATGTTTCAATTAGTGGCCCTCCCCAAACAGCAGGGGCCGATAATTAGATCAGAGTTCATTTTCACTGTCCCTAAAAATACGCCACGCTATGACATTGCCATTTTCTATCCACCGCAGACACATGGCTTATTTTGAATCATTAAGCGTAATTAGTGAGAACTAATTTAGATTATGGAGAGCTCGTTCCCTCTTTGTCCTGTCTCTCTTCCTCTCTCCGTCTGCCTCAGAGTTAGTTTAATGTGAACGGGCAGATTTGGCTCCTTGATCCTAGTCCAGCTCACTGGGTGGTTAGTTCGACCCACCGTAGGTAAATAAAGTGCCATTTAAAATACCTTTTTTAAGGGCTGTTGTGCTCTACTTTTGCCACATTGGATAAAAAAATACAAGTAAGAGTGAATCAGAGCTACGCACAGTCAGTTTAGTGTATTTTTACTATGAATTATTGTAGATACTAATTGCATAAAAAATAATAATAAATAAATAAAACTAATAAAAAATTGCATAGAAAATAGCAGACTCTACCCAAAATGGTGTGGCAGACCCCACTCATTTTTTTCTGTGCACACAATGCGTATGTTGTATAAGAACTGTGTTTTGTGTTTCATGCTCGCAGCCTTAGAAACAAAGTTAAAACTAACTCCCTCCAACTCTTTATCTTACGTTCACGTAGCAGAGTGTGACAAATAATCCATCGCTAGATAAGGACTGATCCTGTATCTTAATCAGGCTCTTTGTAACCCCTTTTAAGATTTAAAACAACATCCCAGAATAATCAATTTAAGTGGCTTGACTTTAACTTTATGTCTGGTTACTATTGTGGTTTTAAGTAAATTTACACCTGATAAATTACAGCTCCAGTAAGGAAAGAATAATCTCTTTTAGGGCTGTCAGTCGATTCGATCATGTTTTATTTGTTGAAAATGTACCTCAGCTGAACCTACCTCAACCTTCAATACTCTTATCAACATGTGTGTGGACAAATATGCTTGCTGTATGTAAATGTATGTATATATTCATTATTGGCTCAAATCATAACTTGACAAACTCAAGCCAGCTGTCAGTGTTCTGACTTGACTATGACTTTCCCAAACTGCATGTGATTATCATGAAGTGGGCGTGTCTGTAAAGGGGAGACTGGTGGGTACATATAGAACCCATTTTCATTCACATCATGTCTTGAGGTCAGAGGTCAAGAGACCTCTTTGAAAATGGCCATGCCAGTTTTTCCTTGCTAAAATTTAGCACAAGTTTAGGGCGTTATTTTGCGACAAGCTAGTACGACATGTTTCCTATAATGTCAATATCTTCACTCTAGCTTTAAAACCGAGCCTGCTACAACCTAAAAATTGCAAGTTGCATTATTATCATGTTAACTTTGACAGCCCGAGTATCGATGGTTTTTGTCTTGTAGACAGCAGATATTTTCAAGTCAATCAAACATCTGAAATTCTGTCTGTTCAAGCATAAAATAATAGAATGAACTAATGAGATGTTGGAGGTCAAAGGTGAAGTTTACAATAACGTCAAATGCGTCCCATTCTCGTGAATGTGATATCTCTGGAACACCCAGAGGTAATTTCTTCAAATTTGGCACAAACGTCAAAGGTGACTGTGACCTTGCCATGACTCAATAATTCACATGTCCATTATGACAATTTCACACAAAAAACAGGATTGTGGTGGAAGTTTTCCTCTTAACAGAATATAAAACATCAATTTGCAGAGAGCATGTGGAGTTTTATTGCAATAAATAAGGTTCACATTTCCAGATCTCCTACCTTGCCGTGCTGGGAAGAGCGAGAGATACTGAATGAAGTTCAGATAAAGATGCTTTGGCAGGTGTCCTCAAACACACTGTGTTTTGTCTGTAGATCTGTGACCTCATGTCTTGAATGTCTCTTTCTGCCTCTGTCTGTGGGGAATTAATAGTTGAAGGCTCAACTTCATGACTTTGCTTCTGAGCACATTGGCTGTGAAACCGAAGGTGAAATCCACGGGTTCATTTCTGACAGCGTCGGCTGGGAAGCTGAAGGTTCGATTCCACGGGAGGCAAAAAGAGACAAGCTCTTGGGAAGACAGGTCAAATATAAGCCAGTTTGACATAATCATATGTGAAAATGATGAAGTGATGACATTTCAGACAGACATGGATGTAAACTGCAATGTGACTACAACCATGAGGCGGATATTTTAGTTTGCCATTGTTTGCGATCTGTTTATTAATCAGCTTTTTGTGAATCTCTCCAGAACGCTTCAACGTGTACCTAATGCCCACTCCTAACCTGGACATCTACGGGGAGTGCACCATGCAGATCACCCATGAAAACATCTATCTGTGGGACATCCACAACGCTCGCCTCAAACTCGTCATGTGGCCCCTCAGCTCCCTGCGAAGATACGGACGAGACTCCACCTGGTTCACTTTTGAGTCCGGAAGGTGTGTGTGCATGAGGATAAATGCCTGTGTGTGTGATTGAAATGTTAGCGGTGGGAGGGGAAAAAAACAACGTTCTGGAAATGTCATAAAAACTTCAACAAAGCAACTTTGGATATCCAAACATCCCAGGATATCAGCATTATGCCTCAGAGCCCTTCAGGCATTGAAGTGACAGGTGCCTCTGTGACTATGCGTCTTTGTTTGTGTACTGTATCTACTTGTGTGTGTATGTGTGTGTGTGTGTGTGAGTGACTTCAGTGGGCTATTATATCAATGCGCCTCTCTGTATGTGCACATTCAACCATGCATTTTTTTGTAAATCAGCAATCCAAGAGTGAGCGCGATCAAAGCGTGTGCACTTCTCTCTGTCTCTGTGTGTGTGTTCCTGGCGCAGGATGTGTGACACAGGAGAGGGTTTGTTCACGTTCCAGACTCGGGAGGGGGAGATGATCTACCAGCGGGTCCACTCGGCCACGCTGGCCATCGCCCAGCAGCATGAGAGGATGATGGAGGAGATGGAGAAGAGCTCCCAGGTACATTTTTACATTTTCACTTTGTTTATCGGATTTGCCCACAGCAGCTCCCAATGAGGCCATCACTTTTTATTCAAGCATACTGCCAGTGTTACAAAACAGCTCATAATGAGTGCAAGTGTCAGCACGCCGTTGTTCCAGGAATAATTATTTATGCATAGTGTACAGCACTTTCATACAGTAGCTAAGATATCCTGTTGCACCTAATACTAGAAGAATCACTGTACAGACTCCATCTGTGCACCTAAAAATATGTTTCTCTATTATTTCAGTGGTTTGTTTGATTTAGACTGATCAATCTAGCATGTCATGGAGGTTGAAGTATTTTTAGAAACCAACGAACACAAAGGCAATAAATCAGGATTTTCACACTAGATGTCCACCCACACACAAATACACATTTCTCTCAAAGTATAGCTGCCTGGTCTCTCCCCAAAGGAGGTGCCTTTGGATCAGGAGCCCTCTTGACACCCCACGGTCTTGGCCTCCGCTCCCTTCTTCCATCACAACACCCATCCATCCCTTCCTTCCTCCCTCCCTCCATCCTTCCGTCCTTCCTCCCCCCCTCTTCCCCGCTATCATCTGTATTCTTTATTTATGTAGGCCTGCCTAATGTTTGATGAGCCTTGACCATATGGCCATGCTCTTGGACCCCACCATTTGGGAACATTTCCAAATGCGCCATTTACCCCTCAGCTGTATAAATCACACAGATAGACACACAAAACAGATGCAGAATGGGTGAAACTGCAGAAAATGCAGATTTATTCAGTTCACTTCTATAGAATATTGATGTTTTTCATATATTTCAAGCAGTAGTCTGGCTCTAAAGATGAAGCCTTTAGTTTCTGTGCAAACTAGGATGGCACTCGGAGAGCACAGACTCCTGCCAAGGTGCCCGAGTATAATCACCACCCCCCTATTCAGCTTGCATCAACATCTACATCCCCCGCTGTCTCTCTCTGCTCGCAGAGGGAAGGAGGCTGGGTCATGCATCATCAACGAATCATCAGTTACAAGCAAATGCGTTACACCGAGTGGTCTTAATGTTATGGCTGATCGGAATCCTCTAACTCATGGGAATCCGGATCATAATCTGGATTGCCACAATGGACTGTTCATTGTACCACACCCCAGCCCTACAGAAAAATTCATTCAAAACTTTTGGAGTAATCCTGCTAACAGATAAATAAACCAATGCTGGTGGAAACATAACCTCCTTAGCCCAAGGCCCTTGGTGGAGGTAAAAAAAAAAATATACATACCCAATGGCACAACAACTTCACAATCCCAAATGAATCCTCATCTCGCCCGCCAAACAGCCATTCAGAACGGAAACATGCCATTCAATCCTCAATATGAACGCTCTTTGTTCATCGACATACCCAGAGCAATCCCCCCCCACCCCACCAATTGTGATTGACTGACTGCGAGTGACAGGAAGTGAGCGACACTGCGAGCTTTCTCTTGTCTGTTTCAGATCCACCCCAGAGAGACGCTAACCAAGTCCATCTCCCTGCCACGCAGCGCCTACTGGCAGCACATCACGCGTCAGAACAGCGTGGGAGATCTCTACAGTTACCAAGGTGCAGGCATGAAGTATCTAATTATCATACACACAGTGTTTTTTTTTTTCTTTACCTGCTTGTGTCAGTGGGAATGTGGGAAGCATTCTGGATGGAAGTGGAGGAAAAACAAGGTGGAGAAACAGGAAGCTAGAGGAATGTCATGCTGGTGACATAAACAGATTGATTTTGAACATGACATCTACAAATAATCTTGTCCCTCCCTACTGTACTGCCTCCCTACTGGCTTGTACAGCTGTGCTGTCATTGGAGGACACCGGTAACAGAAAATGAGCCAAAGTTTTCACTCATGTGGCGATAGCAAAGCGCTCTCCTACTCTGTGACGAGTGTGGATGAAGCATTAAGTTAAATTTTACTCGCTAACTACTTACTTGCTAATTCCACTTTCATGCTACACTGGTTGCATAATAGAACAGGTTGCCTCTGCCAGAAGCCTCCCTAGGTTTAGGCAACAAATCTGTTTGACTGTGTTTAGGAAAAGATCATGGTTTAAGTTAAAATAAATTATTTCTGGCAGAAAGTCCTGAAGGCAAACTTGTGAACAGTCGAGGCAATGAGTACTAGCCATAGACTGTATATCAGAAGTGGACGTAGTCACTGGGACGTCCCCCATTGGTCTGTGGACTGCTTTTTGAAGCCTCAAGTTCAGTTTTTTTTTACACATTTGGCCATCGCCATGTTGGTATTTTGCAACCAGAGTACACCCCAGCGCTAAACAAGATCTTTTCAATTAAACTTGATGAACTGAAAACACACTGTGAAAGGGTTAACGTTGTAAGATGAAAACACAGACAACTCCCAGACCAGACACCGCCATGGTAGCAATCTGTCAATCACAAGGTAGCCACACCCTAAAGCACACCCTGCTTTATGGTCTGTTTTACTCACGAAACTAGTGATGGAGATCATAAACTCACACCCTCACTCTACCATGTTTAATGAGGTAATAAATAAAGTGAGAAGTAGAGTCATTTTCTCAGACTCAGACTAGGATATCGTGAAAAAGTTTAATATTCTTTGTCAGTTATTTAAGAAAGTGAAAATTTAATACATTTGAGACTCATTTCACAAACTAAAAAGTTTCAAGCTCACAAAAGAAAGAAAAGGGTATCTCAAAGTATTAGACTATTTCATTTTGAATTTGCTATTCATATAGTTTAAACACCATGTATCTCTCAGTCTAGTTCAGTATACACAACCACAATCACGGGGAAGTCTCCTGACTTGACAGTTGTCCAGAATGTGATCGACACCCTCCACAAGGAGGGTAAGCCAGAAGGTCATCGCTGATATAGCTGGCTGTTTGCAGAGCGCTGTAGCGAAGCATGTTCACGGAAAGTTAACTGACCTTCTGTGGCTTAGTCTCCTTGTGGAGGCTGTCGATGATCGTCTTCTGGACAACTGTCAAGTCAGCAGCCTTCTCCATGATCGTGGTTGCGTTTACTGGAATAGATGTTATGTTTTTACTGTATGAACAGTAATTTACTCAAATTCAAAATGATTTATTAGAATATTTGGAGGTACCATTTCTTTCTCTTTTTCTTTTTTGAGGCTGTAATTATTAAAATTAAAATATGCTTGAAACAGTTTATTTTACGTGTAATGAGTCTAGAATATATTAAATTTTCACTTTCTTAAATAACTGACAAAGAATATTGAACTTTTTCGCAATATTTTAATTTTCTGAACTGCACCTGAACACGATCAGACTTCTTTCTGCAACCAGAGGAGTCGCCCCCTGCTGGCTATTAGAGAGAATGACAGTTTAAGGTATCGTCTGCATTGACTTCACTTTTCAGACCAGGAGGTTGCCCACTGGTACTAGCCAATCACAGCACAGCAGGGCGGGACTAGGCAGAATGCTCTCAGGAATAATAATAATAATAAATAATAATAATAATAATAATAATAATAATAATAATGTGTTCTTGAAAGTAAATCTAGTGATATGATACGCATCATGTGATATACTAAGCAAGTGATTTTTTCAAATCTAATTTAATTATTTTAAAACAATGAGGCTCAGTTGTATTCACCATATTACAGAAGCCTTCATTCTTTGTCTGAGATTACAACACTGCTATCCAGTAGGTGGGGGTTTGACAAATTTTTGCCTGTAAACTATTAATTAAAACCCAGTAGTGTTTGAGAATTGATACAGTATCAAAAGGGATATCGTGATATTCATGTGTCAATATTTTCTTGTTGTGTTGTTTATACTGTATGTGTGTGGGAGAGTGAGGAGAGAGAGTGCGATAAATGTCACACCAAATACATTAATGTTGTTGCAGTCGATGCTCTACAGCATTCAGGCTCAATGCCGTGTGTCCCCTGTATGCACTTAATGTACTCATAGAAAGAGTGTGTTAGTTTGTGTGGGTGTGTTGACGTCTTGACGTAGACCAGAGGCATAAAGGTGATTAGTGAGCTGATGAGATTATGCTCTGTCCATGGTATTAGTTGATTAGTAGACTTATCTGAGGATTATGGGCCTTTTGGCTTTCACTGATAGAGCAAAACAGAAAGCTGGGCGAAGATGAAAGTCGCTCCGACGTCATCGTTTTCTTTTGAAAACCTAAGGCTGGATTTAGTTTTTTTTTTTTTCATTATCATTTAATTGTGGCCCGATAAGCTTAAAAGCAAAAACATGTCTTCCATTCCAAACATCAACATGTCTTTAACTCATTTACACTAAACAGAGACGCTTCCACCTCAGGGTCATTATTTCTAGGCCCAGTTTCCTTTTTAAAACTCTTCCTCTCCATACTCTGGTGAGCAGAGGAGCCCCTCTCTCATCCATCACCCTGGCATCTCCGCCGGTCCTCCCACACTTTCTCCGCGTGTCTGTCCGATTCCGAACACCTTCTCCTGCTCATACACATTCAGCGCCAACGTTATCTCCCCCTCCTTTCCCCATGAATAAATTGAATGCATCAGTGTGTTTGAGGACGCGGTGAAAAGGTCTCGTCAGACAAGGGGGGCGACAAGGTGATTCTGGGGAGCGACGGGAGTTTAACTCCTGTTGTGACACGGGGATGTTTGGACGGTGAAAGGCATGTCGGGAGAAGCTCGCACACGTCGGGCGCTGCTGCTGCTTTTAACATGGCCGCGAGCCAGTTTTAGATGAGGAGAGCCATATAGAGTAATTGCATTGATTCCTCATTGGTAGAAGGTCTCCACCTCCCTGGAGCTCTTGTACATCATCTGCTCGCTGTGCTGCTCTCCGCACTCAGCATAACCTTATATATGTTGTAACAACACTTAATACACACTGCATCTTTATGTAAACGATTGTGAACGCATTCACTTCAATGAACAGATTTTTCTTAGGTTATCATTTGGCAAGCACAAACTCTTGCACAAATAACCTAGTGGAAAGGTGTTCTTTGTTATTCATTCCAGCTAAGCTTCAGAATGCTCAACCAGAAAAGTCAAGACAGCAAAGAAGTCAGAAAAAGGGCCTAAAGACCAGAGTTTCTGGCTAACAATGCTAAAATGATTCACATCAGGGAAGGATCAGAGTATCCCGAGTGTGTGTTTCCCCACCTCTCTTAAGCCCTAATGCAAGGGCGTTGTCACACCCTGATTGGCCGAGAGGGGAAATGCACCAAGCTGCTCTCTATTCTTGATCAGGAGCCCGTCCCCACACCCAGCACAACAGGTGATCTGAACGACCCTCCAATCAACTCCGGAGAATTGAGACATTCAGCTGAAATGAATTGGGAAAAGGGAAATGACCAAAGAATGAACACTGACATCAGGATAGATAGATAGATAGATAGATAGATAGATAGATAGATAGATAGATAGATAGATAGATAGATAGATCTACTCAGAAGTCATAGAGTCTTTCTTCAGTATCAGCAATAACCCAGATGACTGATATCTGTACTGTTTCATCCTAAATAACTTTGGTTTTCACCAGATTTGTTGTGCAGTGCAGGATAAAACTATGAGGTTGTATTAGGGACATTGTAGATTAAAATATAAATTAATTACAGAGCCAGAGGAGGGGGTAATATTCTGAGGAAAAACTCAAAATTACCAAGATTAAAGTCATAAAGATATCTGAGATTAAAGAGACAAATAGAGACTATTTTCCGTATTTAACCAAAGCCTGCTCAGATGTTACTGGTCAATACTCACATCTGAGTACAAAATATTGTCCTGTTGCCTACAGACATGCGAATGCAGCATCTGTTTATAGAGATTAAGTACAACAGAGTATATTTACTTTCTAGTAAATTTGTCAGTTTAATCTCAGAGAATATTTTTTTCTCATAAATATGAGTTTTTTTCTTGTAAATTTGCCACTGGAATCTAATCTCTAATACTTCTCCACAATTATTTTTTTTAAATGGTCCTAATACACTATTGTGTTATTGTGATTTATTAACAGAAAGTTTACTGGAGCAAAACAAAACCTGGGATATTCAATAAAACTGCATTAAACCAGGCCCCCAGGAAGAGCGCTTTGCTTTGAAGCAAATTTTCTTAGTGGCCAAACCATCGAATTACAACTTCCACATCCGTCACGTGATGCCATTGGGCCACTGGGAAAAGATGTTTTCCCGTAGACTTACATTGGGGGAGAGGCATCTGTCAATCATTGGATAATTTTTCTAGAGATAAATCAGTGTGTGAACACTTCGACAGTCTTTTTTTATTGTAATGGAGGTTCTAAAAGTTGTAAAATCCACTAATAGCAAAATCCAGAGTTATTTTTATGCTGCCGCTCATGTGAATGACCCCCAGACTGAGTCTGGACCCAAGGCTGGGAGGAGGGGTTAATCCAGAAGATCGCCAGGGACCCGCCTCCAGCGCTGTATTCATTTTTCTATATACATCCATTCATTAAACTGAAGCAAAATAACACCAAACAAATGAAGGCTGCAGCCTCACAGCAAGCGGCCAACTTCATTTTACCTTCTCAGGCTCATCTAACTGGAATTTACCAGCTGCCCACTGAGATTTATCTCTTTTCCGAGTTAATCCTGACCAAGATGGCAGAATAAAAGCAAAAGTACAGACTTAAAAACTAACAAGAAAATGTTAAAAACAACATAAAATTGCACATAGAAGAGACAAATAACAGACTTAAAAAACACCCCAGCAAATTTTATCAATCAATGAATTAGCAGTGTTCGAAAGTCCAATTTTTTGGTTATTGCTGACATCACAATTTATCAGCGGTCACCCATATATACCAGTGAGCACATTGGTGCACAAAATAATAAATTGTAATTTGCTGCAGAACTACTTTACCTCTCTCTCTACACCTTTACAGGACCAGCTGTCCCTGCAAAGAGGCAAACCTGTTTGTACTCTCCTTGATTGAGCTGCTGTCATCTCCACACACACACACACACACACACACACACGCACTAACAGCTAAATACACAAAACATATTCTGTTAAATAAACACATACATATAGCAGCTTTAGTTTTTAGTTAATGGAAGACACATGGAAGGAAATACAGCTTGAATGAACATGTGAAAATAAAATGTTTAATGTTAGCGGTGGGTGTTTGCTTCGACAGGAGCTCAGAAATAGATACATCGATGTAGTTTTCTGTCATGACGATATTGGCAAAAATGATTTGGGTGCAGGGGCTGCATGGTGGTGCAGTGGTTAGCGCTATCGCCTCACAGCAAGAGGGTCGCAGGTTCGAATCTGGGACTCTTCTGTGTGGAGTTAACGGGATAAGCAGTTGGATGGATGGATGGATGGATTTGGGTGCAAACAGAGGTAAGAAATGAGGAATTTAGACCATGATGGCTGCCTTTGCTCCTCAGCTGCATCGCTGCGTGCCTGATGAATATCCAATCAGCACAGTCAATTTGCTGAGTCATGCTCGGGTTGCTTTCAAATACCCTGCGGGTCCGGGGGAATAATTAAGGAACACAGTTCCCCGTCCCGTCGAGGTTTACCCACCTATTTGTTTATTTCTTTGCCTCGGTTAACGGGGACCTGGCAGTGAAGTACTTCTTTATTTTAATATATTCCACATCTGCTTTTCATTTGTCTGGAAATGTCTCAGAAATACATCCCAAAAGCCTTGTTTGCCATAATTGAAAGTAATAATGTGTTTTGTTTAAAAGAAACAGAGGGATGTGGTGTAGGAAAAATAACGCTTTATAATAAGCACCTTGCTATATGAAACAAACCCCCTCAGTATTCACCCTTTCATAGTCAAACCAAACATAGATGTTTTAATCTCCAGAAACTATACACTGAGATTTTGTACTTTCTACTGTGTTCCAACTCTACTCTCGTAATGTTATTCACTCTTTTGCATTTCAGTGATACTGCTGTGTTCTCTGAGCTTGCTGATGCATAGAAATAAGTGCACTTTAAAGTTTTCTAAGTTGAAAAAGCAAGGCGCCACGCCTGTCGGAAGTGGTTCAATTACTAACTCTAATATTGGAATGGAAAAGGGACAGGAATGCTTGTATTTCTTCTTGGACCCATTTTTATGTAATCTTTTGCCATTTCACTCACTCTCTGCTTTACTTTCTCTCTCTGCATTTCCTTGTGCGCCACAGTTTAGTGCCGTAGCATTAGCAAGTCTAATGGAATGGAGCGCTTTTCTTAGTTTGATCGGCTGGGAGTGATATGAGGAGGATTTTTACGGAGAAGAAGCAAGTATCAAAGAGGCAGGGACAAGACGATAGGAGAACAGGATGATAGCGCTATCTTATCTGCAACAGGCGACGAGGAACGTAGTAGATGCATTAAAAAAAAAAAAGAAGTGAATCTCATAAAAAATTCATTACAGCCAGGTAAAACTGAGTTCAACTCAGCTTGGGAAGTTTTTAATCTCAATCAGCTTGCATTATTTGAAATGAACTGACCCAATCTTAAGGCTGCATTGGATTCATCTTTCTTTGTTGCTCCTGTTACTGGTCCACCACACAAAACCATTGCAGCAGTGCATAATCCAGATTTGGTGGTATGGTGCCTTCAAATGAAACTCGTGAGCTCGCGTTTACGACACGGGAAGTCGTGTTCACGATATCCTTGGCGTTCAATGTGAGAACACCGCTGCTAAGCAACTGCAATATTGGTGTCACCGACAGTCACAGAGGCTACCAGTTGGTAACAATACAGGAAATGCAAAGGCATGACAGGAAAAAGATGAGGCCATTGGGAATATCAACATTTTCCACAGACCTATTATATAATTCTGAAGACCAAAAAATGAACTTCATTGGCTCGTGAACTCTGAGCTTTCAGAAACTTTCCACTTATGAGGTTGTGAATACCCCAAGAGGGGGGCGTTCATATGGACTCTTCCTGTGGACATGGTGAACGCGACCTTATTTGAAGGCACCAGGACACGCAGCCTCTCTGTCTCAGGTGACACTTGTTAATCTCAGTCGTCAGCTTGCATTCTTAACTGAACAAATCTTTAGGCTGCACTGGATTGATCTTGGGCTCATGGTTAACACTGTCACCTCACAGCAAAAGCAGTCAAATCCTGCTTGGGGCCCATCTGTGTGGAGTTTGCATGTTCTCCCAGTGTTAGCGTGGGTTTTTTCCGGGTTCTCCGGCTTCCTCCCACAGTCCAAAGATGGCAGTCCAAAGGTTAATTGATGATTAATTGATGACTCTAAATTGCCCGTAGATGTGAATGTGAGTGTGAATGGTTGTCTGTCTCTATGTGCCCTGCGATGGACTGTCGGGTTGTCCAGGGTGTACCCGGCCTTCACCCAATGGCTGCCGGGATCGACTCCAGCGACCCCTAACGGGATAAGCGGTTGCAGATGGATGGATGGATTGATCTTTTATTGTTGCTCCTGTTGCTGGTACACCACGCAATCCAGAATTGCATAATCCAGAATTGTTTGTACTCGCAGCCTCTCATTCTCAGGTGACTCTTGGAAAGTTTTTAATCTCAGTCATCATCTTGCATTATTTCAAATGAACTGACCCAGTCTTTAGGCTGCATTGGATCCATCTTTTATTGTTGCTCCTGCTGCTGGTCCACCACACAAAACTGGGATGTCAGCAGCATTGCATAATCCAGTGTTAGTGGTACACACAGCCTCTCTTTCTCTAGTTACAGCTGTTACTAGTACGCCATCTGGATTATCGCACTGTGTGAGGAAGTAAGGTGCAGACAGGTGTGTGTGTACGTACAAGTATGCATGAATAGCTGCTTGTGTGTGTCGGAGTCCGCCATTGCATCTGCCAGTGTGTGTGAGTGCCCTCCCCGCCTTGTCCTGTCTGCTCCGGCCCAGCAGCTGCCACCCCAGGCCAGATAGAATGACATGACCTTACCTGGTAATGAAAAGGCACTGACAAATCACTGTCTGCCTCTCATAGGGATAAGAGAGGAGGAGGGATGCTGCTGACACCACCTCTTCTCTGTGTTGTTATTGCTATTTTTTTTTTTGTCTTCATTTGCGTCCAAAAAGCGCGGCTCTCGTCCGGGGTCTGGCACGGCACAACAAACGCCGCTGTTTACAACCGAGGAGATGATGAGATCTGCTTCGCCCTCTCTGCCTGTGCTGGGCTGCCTGCCTCTTTCTTTTTTTTTTTTCTCCTCCAGCCCAAATTGGCCTTGGTTTTTGGATGGGGATTGTCTTGGCAAAGATGTGAAGAGGATATGCCTGGTTGCGCACCAGTCGTCTCAGCAACTTATTAGTAGAGAGGAGAGAAAGTGTCCCCCCCTTTTTTTTTAACCTGCAGTGTTTTTCTTTTGCTAGAACATTTAAAACCTTAAGCCGAAGTCTTATCTCGTTATGCTTTATTCCTGGGAGTGGTGGAAGGGAAAGACTATGTGTGAATGATTCACCTGTTATGGCTGGTACTGTTGTGGTCTCATGCTCACACCCACACCAGCCCCCTCTGCGCTTCCTCCCGCAAGCTGTTCCCTTAACTCACACAGGAAGATGTTTTTATTCCTTCTAGTTTTCTTCCTTCACTTGTGCATCATTTCTCTTCTTCGCACACATTGCTGTTAGACTCTGACACACAGCCACTTGACATTGATCGCCAGGCTGAATGGGTCATGTCTTATATTCCACGTCATGGTGAGCTGGCAGTGCGTCTCACGGTCTGAGCCCGGCTTCCTTTGGAGGCATCGTGACTGCATGGTGCTGCTGGCTACACACACACACACACACACACACACACACACACACACACACACACACACAGAAAGGCTGTGTGTGCGTTTGCTATATTATGAATGATTTGCACAGCTTAAAATCATACTTGTTAATAAGCACTTCAGCAACCAGCAGCAGAGGAGAAAATGATCTCTTTGTCGATTTTGTCAGCGTGGCCTTGGAAGAAGACAGAAAACAAAGTCAAATTTTAATTTCTTAATCAAATTTCAATTAACCTCTGGACGTAAATCGATTTGAAGCATATTGACGTGCAGTAACTTCTCTTAGCCAGCCGTATCAGGAGGCACCATATATGCTATAGGTTAGTTGATAACAGTGTTGTGTTGAGGTTTTGCACCCCCTGAAATATTAATCACTGGCCACTTCCTTGTTCGGTGCATGATCAGCAGCCTGCCAGCCACTTTATCCTCAACCTACCTCGCCGTGCACGTCTCCAAACAGCATTCTAATATATTATTAATGGTCTCACAGTTGCACAGAACAGCTCTCCACCCACGAGTATCCATTACTCCTTCACAGTGCAGTTAACCAATATGAACTGCAGAACAAATTGGTCCAATTAATTTAAATTAAGGTGGAGAGGGAGAGAGCGGGGTGGGGGTGGGGGGGTAGCAGACAGTCCAAAAAAGATGAGATGGTGTACATCACTCTGAAATGAAGGTTTTTATTTGAGTTTGATTTCTCATTACCAACTATATCACAGGGCTTTAAAGATCATTTTACATAAATGAAGAAGGCCAGGATTATTCTTGTAAACTTCATTTGTATATAAAGACATCAGCATGGCCAGTAGCTAAGCAACAGTTGTACCATAAATATAATGTCTAAGAAAACAGGATATATTGTTTTGACAAATGTTTGAATGTTTTAGGCTTCATTGGGCAAAACTTCCATAACAACCTTTCAGCATATTGTAATTCAAGTGTTCTGAGAGAAAACTAGACCTCTGCATCTCCTCATGCTCTGTTTTCAGGCTTCAAAAACATCTTCCCTTTGGCCAATCGCAGGTCATTTCAGAGAGATAACGTTCCTATTGGCTGTTCATCCAACAGAGGCAGCCTGTCACAAACGCCGATCAAATAATCAAACTAGGCAATCAATATTCTGTTACTGTAAGAACTAGGCATTGCAGTAACAGAATATTGATTCATATTTGATCAGCATTGCCTAGTTTGACTTTGGCTTGAGTTTGCGAGTGACTGACAGAGACGGCAGGCTGCAGCTTGGCTCTGATTGGTTGTTTTCCTCTAGTCTGTGAACTTTTGTAGATGTCATCAGGAGCACAAGAGGACACAGAGGCATGTGATTTACATTTTTTTCAGAGTACCTGTCTCATACACTACTGTCAGGACACGGTGACCGTTTTATAAAAATAACTTTTTAATCATATTGGCTCCAATTTTACCTACTGCTGCTTTAAGTGAAACACATAAATTCTCCTTTTAATTTGGCTAAAAAGAGGTGCTCCACTGACCCTTTCTCCACTTTTTTTCCGCACAGGAAGCAGCCTGACAATGACTTTTATCCCTCGAGCGCAGACGTTCCCCAGCTTTCTGTCTGATGAACAGGAGGAGAGCCAGCACCAGCAACAGGCACCGTCGCCCTCTAGTGGCCGTGCATCCAGTTGCAGCCTGAGACCCCTTCAATGACAGAGAATTGCTCCACCAAAACTGGACACTTTCCCCACCACTGTAGAGAGGATGTAGAAATATGTATAGTGACATGTGTAATATATAATTTCTTGGTGATACTTCAACTGTAGAGCGAGTGATACATGAAGAGGATCCTGAAAAGGATCCGTGTGGCGTGTGACAGTAGCAGTAGCATCAAAGATTGCACCAAAAACCCTGTAAGTGTAGTTTTAAAGTGTTTTATGTTGTCATTACGCTGTTGAAGCAAGCAGGACCCCCTTTTTTAAATCACTGCATTACACCTTACAAGAAGTTAGAGGTACAAACACACCAAGGCCCACTGTAAAATGTAAAAAAAGGCTTTTGTGCTGCAATTGATGAAATCACTTCTCCAACAGTGCAGAAACCACCATTTTTGACACATAATCCTCCCAAATTTACAGTATTTATCTTCCTCTCTAGAATGTGAAATTGATCAATGCCTTACACAGAAACAGCCGGCAGTGATGAATCAGATAAAGCCTTTAATCGGTTACAACCTACAAAGGGAAAAAGTCATGCAGAAATGTAATTCAACAATACAGGAGTGTCCACTCCTGTCAGCACTGTTAGAACGCAACATTCTCACAGCCTCTACTTTAAACTGCCAACTTTACGTTACACTAGCAGAGCAATTTGATGTTAATAGCTTCCCAGCTCGTCTCCAGCCTCATAGAGACAGAATCTGATAACTGGTTCATTAGCAAAAAGCAGACAAGTTCGTGAGCAGATGAGGTGGGCTGGGCTACGTCATGCATCTTGGGGTTCAGATATGGATGGTCATATTTTGCCCTGCTGATATGTTTTATTTCATACAAGTTTAAATATAGAAAAAAAATATTAGCCTCAATATATTAAAATAAATGTGGGCTCAGTACACTATACAAAAGCAGGCAAGTCATTAAAGGAAGTTTCATATTTTTGGGAAATGCACTTATTTGCTTTCTTGCTGAGAGTTACATGATGATACCACTTTCTTATCTGTAGGATAAATACGAAGCTACAGTCAGCAGCGACTTAGCTTAGCTTAGCATAACGTCTGGAAATGGCCAAACAGCTAGCATGGCTCTGTCCAAAGCTAACAAAATCTGTCTACCTGCGCTTGGAAAACCACAACTTCTAGTTTTTACACTTCACGTGTTGTGAGGAATTAATAAAATGTTAATTTGTGCGCTTTAGAGGTGCTGGTAGGTAGGTGGATTTTGGTGCTGTGCTGACTAGCTCTTTCCCCCTTTCCCAGTCTTTGTGCTAACTAGCTAACAAGCTGTTAGGGTTAGAACATAAAAGTGTATTTCCCATTGTCGAAAGACACCTTTTTGTTTTCCAACCATTAGCAACAGTATAGAAACTAGAAAGACCTGATTTATGTGGTTGTTGCAGAGCCAAAATTAGCAGACCAGTATTTTCAGTGAATCCTTTTTGTGGGATGTGAGTGACATTTGTCCCCGAGTGCATGACAGCTACGATGATAATGTTCTCTGCATTGTCCTTGAAAGAAGTGCCTTCCGACACAGACCGCAGAGTGTGAGACCTACACGTAACCAAAGCATCGTCTTTGGGCTTTGAGCTCTGTCGCCTGCCCTCAACACATTGTGAAAAGTCTTAAGTTACAGCACATACTGTCAACCCAGCTGTGAAACGTCTTGTCACACCTGAACCACTTAGCGAAACCTAACTGGAGTTTCTTTTTAAGAAAGTTGAAAAAGACACTTGTTGCCTGTCGGTGGCCGTCAGCAGACACTTATTCATCTTGTTCAATATTTGTGGTAAAAGTGGTCATGTTTTTTGTAATGTTAAAGAAAGGCACGAATCCAAAAATTCCAGTAACAGCTATGAAATTAAAAACGATTCCAGCGACAATCAATTTCAGGCAGCAAAGCAGTCATTTAATGTCAAACTTAATCACTTATTTGAATGTGTGTGTTTTTTTTTTAAAAAGATTCCTGTACAACTGGAGATACAAGCATTTATTTTGTGTTGAAGCTAAGTTTTGCAGTCAGTCACTTTATTTTGTATATTATATTTAAAGGAACTCAACCTTCAGATTAAGTTGAGCCTCAGACTAAGTGGCCATCTACATGTGTCTGCATCATAGGGCCCATAGCTACAGTATGTAGATGGACAGTTGTGGTTAATAAATAAATGTATGTATAATAGTTCCTCGACATCTGGAGCATTGAAGCAGTAGGGTACTAACAGAGAAGACTGGAGAAAGTTCTAGTTGACTGTGTATCATTTGCTAATTTTGTTGTTTATTGTAGCCATTGACTTGTTTGTAGGTATGACGTGTCAAATTTCTGTTATTGTTATTACAGTATATGATTGTGTTTGAGTCCATCACGTTTTGTGTTCTGTCACTGTCAGATTATATGTTAATAGCACTTTGAATACATTGAGTGTAGGACTACAGTTTTCACTAAATGTACATATGTAATGTTTTTGATGATTAAAAAGTAATAAATTGAATGTTCTATCATGTATCAGCATATTCTTAACAGCAATGTTGAATGCAAGGTAAGTAACATTGATTATTATATTTTTTTATATGACATTTGGGAAATATGCTCATTTAAATCAAAAGATTTATTAGTAGAAATCTTCTGATTTAACAACCAGCACCTCTAAATTATTGTCAATTAGTAGTGTAAAGGTCTTTACAGACCAAACATTAATAATTTTCAATTTAAAAAAACTGTTTATGAGCCAATTGTGTTTCACAGTGCAGTCTTTTTCCTGCAGCTAGTTTGATTTCTGCAAATTTTGGATTCTGATAAAAAAAAAAGCCATAAAATAATGACTTCTGTTCACACAATCAATAAACTATCTTGAGTTGTGTCTAGAGGGTAACATGTAAATTGTGAAACTCTCGAGGGATGGTTGGTGAGGCATTGACCTTGAATATTTAAAGGTCCCACATTGTAAAAAGTGAGATTTTCATATCTTTATTATCAAGCAGGTTTAAGGGCTATAAATACTGTGAAAGTATTGAAACGCTCAATGCATGGAAAAATAGACAGCCTGTATTCAGAAACTGCCTTTAAATGAGCTGGCAGGATTTCCGTAATTTTGTGATGTCATAAATGTACATATATGGTGCTTTTAAATGGGGTCTTGTTTACCGTGTTCATGAGAAGAGTCCATACGGACACCCCCTCTTGTGGTATTCACCTTGTTAGTGTAAAGTTTCTGAAAGCTCAGATTTCATGAGTTGTGACATGTTTGTTGATGTCAGAAATGGCGGAGGCCAAGGAAGTTAATATTTCTGCACATAATAAGTTAATATATTGTAATTTTAGTTGTATATATTTTTTCTTCGAAATTTTATAATGTCTTCACAAAATGTATATATTCCTAACAGCTTCATCTTTTTTTGTTATTATGCTTGTGCATGTCCTGTATTATGTTACCCACTTGTTAGCTTGCTAAATCGTTAGCCTCTGTGGCTTCTTGATGCCAACAGTAACGTCAGTATTGCTGTTGCCTAGCAGCTGTGTTCTTGCAACTTATAAAAATGAATACCAAGCATACTGTGTGCACGTCTTCTCACGTCATAACCGCAACCTCACAAGTTCCTTTTGAAGGCAACAAGACGACCATATCACAGTTTTGTTTTCACTATGCTAAGCTAACAGACTGTTAGACTGCTTGCAATGGCTTCATATTTAGTGGTTTACACACACGAGTGGTCTTTTCATCTAACCCTCAGCAAGAAAGTGACTATGCAAACTGCCAAAAATGTCAAACTATTCCCTGAAGAATTGAAGCACAAACAGGACGATCATTTGGTTTCCTAGAAATAGTTTTCAGTCATCACTTCAATGATTCTTTGTTTAGCTTTGTTTTATCACACTCCCACTTCACAGGAAATCAGAGGCAGTGGCTATGACATTGTTTTATTTATACCACACAGGAGTCATTTACAGTCACACGCATCAGTTTCAGTATTGCTGGTCACGCATGCAGCATCACAAGAATTACAGTCAAATGTTCAGTCGCAGCTTCTGCTGTTTTGCCGGGAACAGCGAGACGGAAGTATGAAGGCAAAAAGTTGTGATTCCAAACTATATTGTCCCTTTATGTTCCACATTTCTAGCTTGTCCACACTTGTCTTGTTTCCTAGCAGGATAGCCTGCATATCCATTACTGCCTCTGCCACTGCCTCCATTTCTATGGAGATAAATGAATCACATTACACATAAACAACACACAGCTTAATGGCACTAGCATAAACCTTATTGATTTACAGAAAGGCAAGCTCAGAAATCATAAAACTTGTGGCAGCTTATCATAAAAATGACTTTTTTTTAATTACATTTTCAAAACAGAGTGAAAAATGAACACATTCAGTAAACAGTAGATAGACAAAGTATGTAAGGAGCTGTAAACTAAAGCACTGGATTATCTAATTAGAGTTTAGCTTTCATAATAAGAGCGTGCTGTAAGTAGAATGCAGCCATCCTAGACGGAGAGCCCTTTGGGGGAAAGCAACAGTCTCAAGTGATGGTACAGTGCTGAGTGACTGCTTTTCTTTTCCGTTAGATGATTAGACACCATTGTCAAGCTTTGAATGGAAACCAGGAGGGATGAAAGTAAAAGGACAGCAATTACACAGGCTTTTGTCAATCGTTTTACTCGGGGGTTAGGGAAGTGAAATGAATGATTATGCAGGCTTTTGTTATGCTTTTTCTGCATGACGCTTACTGTCAAATTTTGTTTTGCCCCAAACAAATATTTCCTCAACAGTGATTATGAAGTACATAGTACATTTAATTAGTGGGAGCAAGGTTGGACACAAACAAACCTGTCAGGTCTCTGAGACTTACATGAGCAGCAGCTTGTTAACTCATTTCAAACCACAGTATGAGTATTAATCAGTGTCAGTGTGATGCCTGCATCTTATTAAAGTAATAATCAGAATCAGCGTTGCTCGTATGAGGGGCCTCAGAAAGCACTCACTTTTTTTGTACATTTCTTTGTGTTGTGGATGTGACATGGAGAGTGCATTGTGGGACCTTATATACACAGGTGTGTGTGACTTTCTAAGTTCCGTCCAATCAATTCACTTTGCCACAGGTGGACTCCAATCAGGTTGTCGACACATCTCAAGGATAATTAAAGCAAACAGGAAGCACCTGAGCACAGTTTGGAAAGCCCCAGCACAGCAAAGGGTCTGAATGCTTACATAAATAAGATATTTCTGTTTCTGACATTTACAAAAAAAAATTTAAAAACATGTTATTATGGTTCATTGAGTGTAGATTGATGGGCAAAAATGTTATCAACTGAAAATTACATCCACAACGCAATAAAGTGTGCAAAAAGTGAAAGGCAAAGGTGAATACTTTCTGAAGCCAGTGTGCGTGAATTTGATTTGCTGGTGGAAAAACTACACAGTCGCATTATGCAGTGCGTCACATTCATGTGCGCTCATTTGCCATGAAGCTGACGTCGGGTTTTGTGTGGTAGGTTGGCATAGACCGGGCAATTTTTTATCTGCCTGGACTTCTTTGCCATCCTGGGACACACAGAGATGTTTTCATAGATGTTTGGCTGTGAATATGAGGTAGATTTTATTAGTATATGAAACGTTAGATGAGGCGGTGACAGATGGTGAAATTGGCAAAAACTAAGAAAAGTAAAAATCTGTCTTTTATGATATAAAATCACCTTATTACATTACACAGCTTTCATTCTCCATACACCATCACGCCAGTTATTTTAAAGCAGCATTAGTTACATCAGTAAGCATAAAGTCTATCTGGTTACATGATGACAAGATGTGCTGTATCAAACATGATTAATACTAACGGTGTTATAATTTAGTGCATGTCTGAAGAGAAGGTAAGGGAGGGCCTTAAACGTGTCAAGGGTAAAGACAAGAGTAGATATGATGACGAGTGTGAGGCTCACCTGTCTCTGAGATGGGTGCAGTTTCACTCTGTACTCCTCTCTCCTGTTCCTCTTCCTGTGGTGATTATAGGACAGAAGCAAACAAATTACACTGCCGGTGTGACAAAAGAATAAAAGCATTATGTAATTTCAGATGCATCCTTACACTTTTCTGATCATTTTTTATGTGCAAGCTTCTTCTGAAAGCACCAATAATCAGTGAATAGTCTCATTTTAGCAGCTAGTTGCTCTAAGGATGACAGTATTGATCTGTTGCTTAGCGTACCACTTTGGTCCAGACTGAAGTACGTCAATAACTTCTGGATGCATAACCCATTCACACTCCCAAGAGGATGAGTCAGATGAATCGGAGGACATGTGAGACGATCAACAGCAAAGGAAACCAGAAAAAAAGACCTCCCTCTAATCTCTCCTTTTTCTTGTGAATTACTCAATACTTTTTGCCTCTTTTGGTGTAGTGAAATTATTTAAAGGTCCCATATTGTAAAGAGTGAGATTTTCATGTCTTTTCTTATTATAAAGCAAGTTTAAGAGCTATATAAATACTGTGAAAGTATCAAAACGCTCAGTCCGTACAGACGTACAGAAAGCCTGTATTCAGAAACTCTGCCCTTAAACGAGCTGTCAGGATTTCAGTAACTTTGTGATGTCACAAATACGCACTATATAAACACATAGTTTTAATTATAAACATTCTAAATATGTACCAGTTTGGTTGTGTGTGTGATATCAGCTGACAGGAGATAAACATGGACTCAAGCTGTTGCCGAGCAACCAACCACTGAAATGTGTTTTAGACTGAAAGTAAATACAGGTATATTCAGGCAGACAATCATTACAGCATGTTTGTGCTAAGCTAAGCTAATAGACTGCTAGCCTGCTATCAATAGCTTGATATTTAACGGCATAGAAATCATGGCTTCGTTTTATGAGGTCACAAGCCAAACAGTTTTCAAACCACTGCTCCAGCACTATCGTGAAGTTGACATTTTTATTTTTTTAATTGAAATGTCTTGACAGCTATTGGATGAACTGCCATTAAATTTGGTACATAGAGTATATCCTAATGAAGTGGTGATCCCCTCACTTATCCACCGACAAATCTCAACAGCTACATGACAGATTGGCACAAAATTTAGTTCGTACATTCATGGGTGCCAGATGTTAAATCCTTAAAACGTCCCATGACTTTTCCTCTAGACCCACTTTGGTGTTGACAGTTGTGGTTTTGACTGAAATGTCTTGACCACTACTGGAGTGATTGCCATGAAATCTAGTATGTTATGTCACTGAGCCCTTTGTTTCAAATTGCAAAGAACCCATATTTCACAATCAAGACTAGTTTTGCTCGCTCAAGATATATGAAACTGCCCTTTGGGGTCTTACCTGTGCTTCACTGCTAGTATGATGATGGCAATGAGTAGAATGAGCAGAGCAGCTGCAGCCCCGATGTAAATACACATCATGTACACGGAGAGGCTGAACCCACCTGAAAATGAAAGAAAATAATGAAAATACCATAAAAGCCTGAAAGCAATGGTTTTCAATTCAAGAGACAAAGTGTGGTTTTATTTGAATTTGTGGTCTATGACATATACATTCAGACTCATTGTTTGCTCACGACTCACAACCTTATATTAAATGTAGTATGCAGACACACACATCTCCCTTGTGACAGTGCTCAGAGATGTGTCACAGGATGTTGTGGTTTCAGCAGGTGTGAGTCTGCTGAGAGAGTAACATCATGAGCGTTGTTTTACTGTATTAATTATGGGTCATTAATCAATGTGACATATAGAGATATGTGTCTGTCGTGACATATTTGCATCCATAAATCATATTTTAAGTATGGGAAATGATTCATCATCCAGCCATATAGAGTTGAGTACTGCATGATGTCTGTCTTTGTACCTGGAGGAGGCACAGTGAGCAGCACGGTGGTGGTCTGCACACCTGCATCTGTGCTGAAGGTGCAGCGGTAGAAACCGCCGTCTTCATGCACCACACCTGTCAGGTGCAGACTGATATCCAGGCTGTCTGCACAGCTGACCTGGCCATGGTCGCTGTAGTCCTCGCCCACCAGGCCCCCCTCCACCTTCTTGCACACTCCGATGATGCCCCAGGGCTGGCCGTGTGGCATCTTCTCCAAAATGACCTGGTAAACGGTACCGTTGTGCTTGTGGTTACAGCTGATGGTCAGGTTGTTGTTGGGCTCCGCCACCAACTCTGAATCTGTCGTGATCACCTCTGGGGTGGGGGGCTCTGTGCTGTTGTCATCTTCTGGGGGCTCATCTGTAAACACAGGAAGTGAAGGACATACAGGAAATAGCTTGTCAAAGAAAGGAAGAAATGCGTGTCGGAAATGAAAGAATCTATAAAGTTTCATTTCCATCCTTCAGCGGGGGTACAGTGATTAAACATAGCTCAACATTTCCACTCTGTCTGCCACGTCTTTTACCTAAATCCTCCACCTGAATGTTCCTTGTCCAGGGGCCTTGGGGGAAAGTCTGGACGGAGCAATGGTAAACACCGATATCCTGGTGAGTGACGTTCCTCATGGAAATACTTCCATCCATAGGCGTGGTCCTCAGGAACTCGATCCTCTCCCGGTAATGGTGAGAAAAGGCCACTCCAAACTCTGGATGGAAAACAGCTACCGGGTCCTTGTCTGGTACTTTGGTCCAGGACACCATGCTGAGGTTGCCGTCCCACGGGCACAAACAGTCGAGAACCATCCCTTCCTCCAGACGGACTGTGGCAGCCTCCATCTGCTGGACAGCAACTGGATAGAGTACATTTTCTGTTCATTCACAGTCTAGAAACCATGACCTCTATAAAGGTGTAAACTGCTATTTTATATTTATTGAAAAAACCAAGTTTACACCTATGTAAAATGGTAAAAAAAAAAAAAAAAAAAAAGGCCATGTTTTCCCACTTAAATCTCCCCTGTTTGAAGATTAACAGAGCCATTCACAGCTTTGAGGCCATCCCTCGGTTCACGGTAATTAGGCTAATTTGAGCCTAGACTACACAAAAACACAACCGACAATAGTCGGTGATCAAGCATCCAAGTTTTCAAAGCCTTTTATCCGAGCTGAATGACAACTGATTTCAAGTCCAGCGATGCCCTTGGGAGAGTGCTGGCAGGGTTTGAGAATAACAATGTCTCGCAAAACTCACAATAACAAGCTCTCCTACCATCTTCACAGCCAATTTAAAATAAAAACAAATTATGGAATAAAGACATGTTTAGTTCTAATTACTGATGATAAATGAAAGTGATAAAACTACAAACTTTTCAGAGTACCGAGAAACAGTGAATGCCACTTTACTTTCAACAGTCTATAAAAGTGTTGTCCTATGACACATTGTCATTCTTTAAAAAAAAAAAAAATTATATATATATATATATATCAACACCATACCTTTAAGAAAAGGAAGAAAGATGAGTACCACGAAGTACCAGTGGTCCTTTTGTACAGCTTCCATCTTGCCCCACCGAGGGAGAATGAAAGCTGCATTGATGAGAGGAGTGGAGAGGCGCCTGAGCTGCACTTCCTGCCTGCTAGCTCCTGGCTACAGAGAAACACTTGAGCAACTGGGGCACTTCATGGTAGCCCACTGTTAGCTCATTGTGCACAGAGGGGCACTTTATCACCAGGGCTGGGAATGGGAGGTGAGTGTATGGCATAATGTGGCACGGTGGGATCCATATTGCCATCTAAATTTGTCGCCTTCAGCTACCTGAAATTCGGCATGTTTTTCATTTTGTATAAAATCATTTTCATCCTTCAATTAGGCCTTTTGAGTATTTTTTGGCATTTTATAAAGCATGATTAAAGGATGCAAATCTTTGACATACAATTTAGTATGCGAGAAGGTTTTCAAAGATGCCAGTCTGTCAATAGCTGATTAGACTGTTGTCAGGCCATAAGCCCCATAGATGTGGGTCAATAGGGGCCTACTACACCCATCAGTAGGTATTATCATCTATTCACAATGTGTAGTATAAAGAGTGAGAAAGTCCACTGAGAGCAAGTGGGTGTGAGTAATGGGTCAAGCAAAACAGGACTCCCACTTAGGAGACTGGAATTTGCCTCCTGTGTGAAACCAACAATGTGTATTTGTCTTTGTGTTTATAGTTATTCTAACCCAAAACATGTTTTTCCTAAACTTTAAGAAGTTGTAAACCTAAATAAGTTGTAGTTTTATTGCCTAAACCTAAATAAGTTGTAGTTTTGTTTTCTAAACCTAAAGAAGTTGTAGTTTTGTTGCCTAAACCTAAATTTTCATTTAGTTTAACATGTTAAATAGTGTAGCTTTAAATTTTCATATTCACTTTTGCAACATAGTAGGTTGATATATAGATAGATGACAGCCTTATGAACCTACTATCAGTTTCATAAGCCCCTACTAGCCCACAAACATGGGAAAGATGTGTGCTGATAACACCTATTCAATACCCTGCTAAGTCAGATCGGGTGCTGTCCACCACTTCGGTCCAGACTGAAATATTGCAACACCGATTTGATGGATTGCCATGAAAGGTTGTAGATAAATTCATGGCTCCCAGATGATGAATCCTGCTGACTTTGGTGATCCTTCAACTTTTCCTCTAGTACCACCATGAGGTTGACGTTTGTGGTTCAGAGTGAAATACTTTGACAGCTACTGGATGGATTAAAGGAAATTTCCACTGATACTCAAGATCCCTTCAGGATAATTACTTTGGCGATCCCCTGACTTCCTCCAGCTCCACCATGAGGTTCATATTTGTGTTTTTTCTTGAAATATCTCCACTATACATTGCAATGAAATTTGGTAAAGACTTTCATGGTCCCCAGATGATTGGCGTCATCTTGTCAACATTTCTGTTTATTCATTATGCCCAGTAAAATTAATGACATTAATGGAAGCCGTAAACGGACATGATTCAAATATCTTTTTTAATGCTGTTATCTTGAGATCCTGAGTAAATTTCCTCATTATCTCAAGAAGACAACCTTTGTTGAACTTATCACGAGGAAACAAACGGTTGTTTCCTTTTATTACTTATTTTGTTTGGGTCAAACAGCCCAGATCAAGCTGACAACATGGATGCATACATCCAGTGAAGGACTTGGTGAAGTTAGCGGGATGATACATGTGACAACGGCCAGTTTTCAAAATAAGGTGACAACAAGGGTGCAAAAGAAAATATCCTTTGATTTTACGTTGCAAGAAAAAAAAAAATCCTGTCAATAACGGACACATTTGACTTGAACACATCTCTGACTACAGAAACAAATGCAATGACCGTTGGCTGAACTCACACAAACATTATAAGTAAGAAAACTTGTGATAAGGAGTTAATTATCCTGTTATCGTGTGATAACAAAGCTTGTTTTCAAGACATAATTATCTAATGATCTTGAGATAATCGTATTTAAAAAAAATGCTTGAATCACGTCCTCTTGGAGCTTCCGTACATTTCTCGACTGTGTTTAGTGCTAATTAGTGAACGTTAGCATGCTAGCTCGCTAAATTAAGATGGCGAACATGACAAACACCTGCTAAAGACCAACATGTTTGTATTATCATCATGCATTAATTATGTTAGCAATTAAAGCAGCCCTGTGAGTAAGTACAGCCTCACAGAGCCACTGGCATGTTTTGCCATTTCCTGTAAATACAAGGTTTTCAGTATCTGTGGAAGCTTTGAGTCAGAGTTCTGTTGGTTACCACCAACTAACCGAGGTGGTATGATGTGAGCAGCAGCTTAACGCCACTACAACCACAATAACTGTGTTTAAAGCCACAGCTGGTAAACTTCTTGAAAAATGACTTTAAATCAACAACACCAGAAAGTATGATACCAGTGTGCACAATTTGTTCCGGTGAAATAAGCCCATATGAGACAGTAACTAAAATCTGCCACTTGGCACTTTAATATCAAAATTAAAAATGAATATGTGACAAGCATAAAAAAAATAATACAAAACACACGGTATAAATACAATTAGTTATTTAGCAGCTGGGAAAGTTTTTCAAGGCACTTCAACAGGTAGTCACTCATAGGCTCCCGATGGTTCTCAGCATCTGTGGTTTATAGACGGAAAAAAAGCACAATTGTAAACAATAGGATGTGCAAAACCAAATGTTCACATTCAGCACCAGGGCAGGTACTGATCATCAAAGTGAATAAATGCATACCCTTATTAGAGATGGTACGTGCCTCCTCAATTCTCAATCGAACAGAGGGACACTTCAAAGTAGTCTTAGCCTTTGAGGGGAAATTAGAAAGACAGATTAGGAAGCAGATGAGCCTTATTTTTTTTCCAGCTTCTAGTCAGGGGATAAAAAGGTTGGTCATATCTTCTGTGTGAGAGGACAATGAAGCTTTCAGGCTGATTGATTGATAGGACAAGACAGAAGGAAGACACCCCAGGATTTTATTTGACATGTATCACCAATAAACTCAGCCAGTGAAATGCAGTCATTAAAACACAAGTTTTAGTGCTTGGATACATGTTTGTCTGTATGTGTATGTGTGTATGTGTGTGTACCGACCCTCTGATTGTTATGGAGCAATGCCCAAAGTGCAGATGCTCCCATTGAGCGGGTTTCCATCGCTTTACTGTTCAGACAGCCTAGTAACACCTTCATGGCTTTGTCTGAAAGAACAAATATGCACATAATCAGAGGTGTTCGTCAACTGTCAGATAAACATCAATCTGCTGGAAAAAAAAAAAAAACTTAAATCAAAATGACAAGAACTGTACCCTTTAAAAGGATTCTAGTTATCTAAACAGATAATATATTAGCATATAGAAAAACAGATAATATTTTAGGTGCAAATAACTGATACATCACAGTTTTCACTCTGGGCCATTTCCTATTGCCTTACAGCTACATTAGTTTTGCTTTTTTTTTTTTTTTTAAATCTGACATGGCGCTGGGGTCATATCACTCCTCCTGTGAGATGAATGATTGAGGTCATACTATATGTACTGTAACATACACAGGAAATCTGATCTTTCCACAGGAAACAAAAAAAATGTCACATAACAGGTTCCACCCACCTGGTCTTACAACTCCCACCTACAGCTTGCATTGCATGGTCTGTCATACAGTCTTCTGTTCAGCGACTTCCTCTCCTTTCTTCAACTACAGTATGTGTCTTACAATCAGTAATCTTCATACACCTGCTAGCATTGTTCCTACTTTCCTAAATTTAAATGGGTGTGTTTCCCAAAATGTTGAACTATTTATTTAATGTCAAATGCTATGATTTGCTTTTTCTGCCTTCAATCTGAGCAACTGCAGTGCAGCTTGAACAATCAAGGTGATAACATTTTTTTATATAATAAGGCTACCAACCACAAATTGAGTGGCTGAATCCGGCCACACACTTAGTGCATCTTAACTCCCACTGTGGTTTGTTATTTTTACAGAACCAAAATGAAAAAAGTGTGGAAAGAAAATTCAGCTCCACAGAATTTCACCACACTTCCTCATTTACGCTGTGGTCACATGAAACACTAATACATTCAAAAGATAAATCTGCTCTTTCGCTTTCATATCCCTCCATTAGTTCCATACCGTTGGCAACGACATGTGGCTTGTTGGCAGGGCAGAAGCAGAGGTTGTGAAGGGTGAGAAGTGCGTGACGCCGGTGCGGTGCCAGGTCTGCCAGCAGTTCCAGGGCTCCGGTCACCCTAAGGATACTCTGCTGGCCGTCCTCCGCGAACGAGAGACTGACCAGCAGCCTCAGCCACAGGCCCAGAAGGCCCCTACCACCACCACCACCTCCACCTATGCACGTGGCCTTACCACCACCTGCCTTGGGCATTGGCACTGACAGGAAGGCATGTAGGAAATTATTCTGAGAATGACAGAAAAGAGAGTTTTAGCGTTATGTGAACAGTTCATTAAGAGCTGCTCACCAGTCTAGAAAATATTTCCCTAGCCAGCATAGTGTAAGTGTAAGTGTGAGATTTTGGACAGTGTGGGAGAAGCACGTTTATTTATAGCAAGTGCTGTGCATTTTTTTTTTTATTCTGTAACACTGCACATCACACTTTACTTGTAAATTAGTTTTTTCACAGCCAGTAAAAATGAACTGTTGAATTTGCTCATCTGAGCAACTTTATTCTAAAACAACTTCTCATTTAAGGAAAAAACTGATGCTCTTTATTCTTCACACCTTGCTCAAAACATCACTAAGTCTATATTTCTCTGACTCAGCCATCAGACACTGTCTCCACTACATTTATGTACACTATATCTTGTCCGCAATATTGTGTACAATCTATACCGCTTGTACCTTTTGCAGGAGGCCTCTGCAGTCGCGGGACATGGCGAGGTTAGCCAAGAGACTGAAGGCTAACTTCTGGACAGGACTGTTATCTGGGGCGACCCCTGAGGCCAGTTTCATGACAGAGTGCATCAGAGAGTTACTTGGGCCGCCTTTAGATCCTGGTGCAATGCCGGGGCCACCGCCACAAACACAACTGCATGCTGAAAGGAAAAACAGAACAAATCAACCTTTTTTATCATTAACTGTTTTTAGTTTTATCAAAATTCAAGGTAACAAAGATAACACAATATTCTCTGCTCAGACACATTCATCCGCTGTAAAACGTGTGGAGGCAGCACATTATCCACTATAATTACACAGCAGACCAAGGCTAACATTTTCCAACCTCACCCCTGTGTCTCAAATGGACAGCAGTAATCAGTGCATGAAGTCCACAAGCATGCTCCCCACCCCTGAGGCAGCCAATCAAGCAGACTGCTGATTGACATGTTTGTGCTGACATAAAAAACACTATAACTATTCTATCCTCATCCACTAAGGGCAATGGTCGTACCCAGAGCAGGGGATTGTGGGTGCAGCAATTACGAGTTCCAACCTAATAATTTACTCGCAAATTAATCACATATTTTTTATCTGTTCAAAATGTACTGTACCTTAAAGGGAGATTTGTCAAGTATTTAATACTATTATCAACAGTTGTGCTTAACTACCCCACTATCACTCTAACTTTAAAACTGAGCCTGCTACAACCTAAAAATTTAATGCGCTTAAGAAATTTGTGGTGTTAAAAAATTAATTTGCGTTAATGCATCACACCAAACCAGGAAGTAGTGGAAGCCACTTCCACTAGAAAGAAGTGGCTTCAGTCTATAGTTGAAAAGCGTCAATCAAAACAGTACACATTTTTATAATTCCTCTGCTAGCTCTGTATTGCTGTTTAATTAGTTCTGCGTATTGCTAGCAGCTATGGTCACCACTTTTCACCAAGAAAATGTCTGATACAAGTTAAGTATAACACTCAGCAAAATGCTCTTTTCTTCTTGTTGGAACTGGTTGCCTCTTACTGTTTATCTTAAAGCCAGCTAGGTGTCTAGCCAACAACACTGGTAGCCACAAAAATAAAGACCGACCCGTCGGGCTGCACGGCTGTCTGCTCGCTACACCAAAACATCTCTGCGTGGCTGCATGCACCGCTTGTCGCTGTAAAAGCTGTCTAGCCACAATGACGACAAATAATGAAAAAGAGTGGAACTCTTAGTGGGAACAATACAGACATAGCTGCTGAGAGAGTAGCCCACAGACACTGAAGAGAGTTTCAAAACACAAGTCTCATGTGAATCATCAGGTAGCTTTGAGTCTGAAAGTTTTATTTATCTTCTATCTGGTGTCTAATATTCATTCACCGTGAAAGCACTCTGATGATGAGAACCGCACTCCTCTGACTCCGGCAGGGAGTGAAATTATTTAGCCCAAGGCTATGGCTACAATTTATTTACAATTTAGGCCATTCAGAAATGTAAACATAAGTAGGTAACATAAAAATATCTTTCTTTTGGCACCATACTTATATCAGTATAACTGACATGACTAATTGCTGCAGCTGGAGATTATATACAAAAAATAACAAGCTTAAGACAGAGCACTGACGAGGCCTCATCTGACATTGATTGATGTTGCGTATTGGAGAACATGACAGATTGTTGGTTATGCTAATCCTGGAATGGCAACATACAGCAACAGGCGAGTGCTGATGTTCGCCCGAGGTTATCTCAATACCTGTCAAGAAAGCCGGTCTATCACAGAATTGACGAGGGAGGTCTGCTTTATAATGGATCCACCTCACTGATGAGAGTCAAAGCCGTTCCCACTGCTGCTACAAATCTCAATTTTTTTATGATCATTCCTTAAACGTGTTTTTTTTTTAACGTTCCATGTTGCTGGAGCAAGTTTTGGGGCTGTTACAAAAGTATCTGTGTGGCACAGATGAAAACAACAGTCTGACTTGAACTAGCAGTGCAAACAAAGCCTTGGATGAAGGAGGTAGACTGGAGATGAAACGTTCAGCAGAAAATGTAGCAGTCTCATGAGAAGAAATGGTAGCCTGAGGGTGGATGGTGTAATACTAAGCCTGGCTGCATGCAGCCTGAACACAACCTGCTGTTCAGTTAACCTTTAGGGAAATACTGTGCCCGACTTCACTGATTTCTGGTGCTTCACAGCTTGAGCTTATGAGGGGTCTAAAGCGAGTGAGTTTAGATCAGAGCGCACGCACCCACTAAGGAAACGGTGCTAATCAAACGGGGACACACACACACACACTCATAAGCATCGCACATGAAACCTCCTTTCCTTCACTGATGAAACTGATTTCCACTGCATAAACTACATCACACACACAAACAGATCAAAAGCACCACGAGCGTTTTATCAAAGTAAAATTTCCCTACAGTTTCCTCCTATGAATCTTGCGTTTCCTCTACTCAAAAAGCCTTTTTCCTACAAGTCTTTTTGCTGTTCTGAGTTCCACAAGTACAGCTCTTACATTTGCATGACAGAATACCAATATCTCAGGCGACACAGAGATGCTCTGTGCTTCCCCTTCATCGTCTCCCGCCGGCCTGAAACCCGTCGCCATACATACAGCGAGATGGCCATGCAGGCTGATCCCTGGATCCTGACACTGTGCCCATTGTGACTGGCAGGCGAGCAGGCGTTGGTCTTATACAGTGAAGCACAATGTGGTTCAGTGGTCGCTGGAGAGGACAATGTGGCTCTTAGTGGGACGTGCGTGTGACTCAGTCAGATTGCTAACTGCAGACAGAGGCGACAGGCAGGCACGGGCCAGGCACAGTGCCTGCACAAACACATAAGACTTACAGACACACACATTAACAGACCTGCGGTGCAGTTGGCCGTATAGACGCACAGAAGCTCCAGCACCGCCTCCATGGTGGGGTCGTCCAATAGGAGCCAAGGCCAAAGAGCATAGAGTGCCAGTGTTAGGCGAGCATCTGTGGCCACCACCTACACACACAAATGGATTATACACCCACACCCTTGCATATGTAAAGGCGCACATACAGGCATGTGCATGATTACAGATGCACACAAACCCTGGTTTATACAACAGCACAAATACAGATGGCAGCAATCAATGTAAAATGTTTTGATATTTTCTTAAGTGTGCAGGAAAAAACACACAGGGAGGAGAATAATGGCAGCAGTACCTCCCTGGCTATTTAGTCCAAGGTAACTACCAGTGACTGAGAGGCCACTTAGAAAATGAAAATCAGCTAATATGCTCCATAAGTAATGCCATTACAGGATATAAGAAGCTAAACTTGCTGAGATGTTAGCACGGCTGTGCACATTTAGGTGGATCTCATTTACAGGCACAGCATTGGTACTCTGAGGCTCCATTAAAAAACTATTAGCAGTGGGGAATTTAAACTAAGGCAGACACAGAGGCTCACTTTGCATTCATCGTTGCAGTAAAGAGCACTCCGCAGGATCTCCACAGTCAGCTTGACTTCCTTTAAATAGCCTTCTTCCTGATAATACAGAAAGACAAAACAAACACCAATATGTTTAAATGTTCAAATTGAAAAACATCTTTACTGCTCCATAACAGTAACTGCTGAGAACTACCATAGACAGTCATAATATTTATCCAAAAACCCATTCATGTCAAATTCAGACTGTTATTCTATCCAGTGGAGAAATAAAACAGCACAGAAACGCTGAGACTGGAAATTTCCAGCCAGTCTCTGCTCACCTTTTGGCGGTGGGAAGCCTTGCCGGGCCGGACGGACTCCAGGTGGAGCTGGGAGTGAGTTCGCTTCATTTGCTCCACACAGCTGTCAATTAGACCCGCTGGGAAAAAGCAAGAATAGTCAGGGTTCAGAATGGATCATCATAGGAGGAGTTATAATGAGACTGTCACCATAACTGACAAAAACACAGCTCTTAATGATGTTGTAAATTGAGCACTTTATTTAAAAATGAACTTATAATGGCAGGGTGCCATTTTGTGACTATGATGCTATTTCTTGTAGCTGTTAAAGTAACATTTAAAGAATGAGTGTGAACTTAAATAAAACAATTTCAGAACTTGATCTATATTTGCAATTTAATACCTTTTTTAAAAATGTAATTGATCAAGTAATGCCATATTTTCACTCTCTTGCCTTGTCCTCATGCAGACAAATGTGATTATACACAACAAAAGAAAGGGTTAAATGCTAATTTAACATGCCAGTTTCAAATCCTTCTTTCAGTACCATGGATAGCGTCACTCAGCCAGGCGTGCCATAACTAGGGCTGCAACTAACAATTATTTTCACTGTCGATTAATCGATTAGTTGCTTGGTTTATAAAATGTCAGAAAATGGTGAAAAATGTCAATCAGTGTTTTCCAAAGCCCAAGATGACATCCTCGAATGAATTTTGACTTTTAAATGACTCAAAATGATTAATAGATTATCAAAATAGTTGGCGATTAATTTAATAGTTGACAGCTAATCGATTAATTGTTACAACTCCAGTTCAAGCACTTTATTTTTATAACTACAATATTTAATAAACCATCACACCATGCAATAACAATGTGTTGTCAATATAGAAAATCAATAAGCTGCAATATAGAAATCAGACTAAGAAAACAGTCTGATTTTATGACTGACTTTTTCTTATTTTTCTGCTTTCCTGTAGAGGAGTCGTCTGAGGTGTGTCAACCCTCTTTTAGCTCTTTTAGCCACATCTCTGCAAATCTGGATCCCTGGTACATTTTCTGAGATGAACAGCAGACTGTTGTGTGAAGACATTTATCGCGTAGCCTAAACACCGAGTCATCTCTACCGTCACACAAGCGTGAGCGCTGACATTTCTGATTTTATTGTTGTTTGTACTATAATGGTTGTTTCACAAAATAGATGCAGAGTTTTGGAAATTTTTCAAGTGTCACACGTGTCTTATGGGGAACCACCAGACAACAAGCTAGTGACCAATTTTAAATTTTCAAAGACTATATAACAGGTGGCAGCCTGACGTGTGGGGAATTACCTTTGGCTGCATGGTACTGAGCTGTGGGACTGCAGGCTAGCAGTGTCATCAGAGCTCTGGCTGTCAGCTTCTTCAAAGGGTCCTGATAGGTCATCTTATCAAAACTCTGGCATAAACAGTCAAACAGGGACACAGTGATCATTCATGACACATAATCACAGACTCTCCAAAAAGATAGCATCAAAATTGTTGAATTCTTGAAACTTTGCTATGAGCACATACATTATTGTCTATAAAAAAGTAATAAAAAGTTTAGTCAGTTGTAATTTCCACTGTGTATCAAAGTTCAGACAGCCTACCATGAGGCCCCACCACCTCCACGTACCTGCAGTAACAGTTCACACAACTGGCTGGCTGAGGGACCACTCACAATGTCAGACAAAGCAGTAGCATGTTTAGAGTTTGTGGTTGTGACCTCTACACGCAGACTCTTTGTCTCCTCTGTGAAAACTGTACTGAGAAACTGCAAAGCCACTGTGTGGAGAAGAGAGTCTGCAAACTTCTCATTCACACACACCGATAATGTTCCTACAGACACACGGGGAAAATAAAAAAGAGAGAGTTGGTCTTTTAATGAATGACGCTGCAATGCATACTGAATCACAGCGCAGACAAAATGGCAAATCCATTGTTTAAATCCCCTGACAGATATTTGTCCATGACTGAGGCAGTATGCGCTGGCGGCGAACACACTAATCATTTGAATGTATATGCAGACACCCAGATGCCATAAACAAGTACACACAGACATAAATACAAGCACAAAGGCTCAGCATTCATCTTTTACTGGACTCATCACATTTCCCCGCTGTGCCATTAATCACAGAGGAAGATGAGTAGGTGGAGTACAGGCAATGTAAGGACAGGATGCAATTATCGTATCCTAGCATCTGTTCAGGGAAGTTAATACACACTGTAACGATGCAACAAAGGTGGTAATATGGTATATGGTAATATATAAATTCATTTTTTCTGTACCTGAATTATACCTAAAATCCTAATTTTGGTCATTTAGTGAGTTACTGCAATGAGCGTAAGTAACCTAATGATGATTATCAGTCTTTGTGATTTGAGGAGACAGCCAGATTTCATCATGTACTAAGATCTTGATTCTTAAATAACAATGTGCTATTCAAATTAAATGAATCCCCTAAATGTTTCCAAAAATATGGTATATCTATTGTCATAAATTGTGAGTTTATCCATAATAGATGCTTATAAACTGATGCTGTAGCCCAAACCAGAATAATTAATTATGCCTCTTTCACTTTAACATATGTGCTCAAGCACACACACACATATACAGAGCAGAGAGTCTGTGTACCTGCAAACGTCCGCCAGCGTCTCCCCAGCGCAGCAGAGACAGATGGGTACGCTGCTGAGCTGTCCCTCCTCACCAGAGTAGCCAGGAGCATAAACACGTCTGCCCAGCACACACAAACCGCATCCCGGGTACCTGCATCTGAAGAGGGAAAGAGTGAGTCACAAATTTTATGACATGAGACAGTCACAAAGCCACACACAGATCACACTGTCAGGAGAGTTGGATACACGTATGAATAAGAGTTGTATCTGAAGCATCGTTGATGTTTTTTCTGATCAATAATGGTGACAGACACAATCGTATATGTGGACCATTTTGAACTATCTGTATTTCTTGACTTTGATTTGAATTTAACATCAGGCTCTGACCTAATCCTTTGGTATCCAGCATGAGCACTGCCACCAGAGTAGTCAACAGCTGTTTCAGGAAGTCCATCTGGCCAATCGGCTCCTGGCTCACTGAGACACACGAGTGCAGCAATTTGGAGAAGCTGGACAGGAACTGAAGTAGGGTGACAAGCTAGAAACACGCATGCACATTCACACAGGAAGACAGATTAACCACACATGCATACAAACAGATTGCGCAAATTTATCGAGGAGCTAAGGTTAGAGAAAATATGAAAATAACAGCTGTCAAAGTTAATGTGATAATAACAAGTTCTTGCAAATTCGCTTTAATGCCACTAAATTCTGCAACACATTAACTTAATCAATTTTCCGTATATTATCATATTTGCCCACTCCTATGTTGATAAGAATATTAAATACTTGACAAATCTCCCTTTGAGGTACATTCTGAACAGATAAAAAATGTGTGATTAATTTGCGATTAATCACAATTAACTATGGACAATCATGCGATTAAATATTCCCTAAGGAATAAGGATAGACTAGAATAATAATATATTCTATTTAAAAGCAACTTTTCCAAGCTGCAAAAACAGTGGTATACTTTGAAAAAGCTTGAGTATTCCACCCACACCAAAATTTGGAAGTGCCCTCAGACAACCTAGCACTGCACTGAAGCACTGTACTGTACCAACCCACGTTTTTTATGGTAAGTCATAACAAAAAAAAGAGTTGAAAAACTCCTCAGAAGTGTCTATCACAGTGTTCCTCACCTGGATCTTGATGTCTTCCCTCTCTCCTGGTAGGACGTTGGGTGTCTTAAGCTCAATCAGACATTTCTCAATGGGCTCAACATTCACCAGACTGAGGAGGAAAAGAAAGATGGTGGAAAATGTGTTTGTAAAAGAAACTAGCTAGAGGGGATTAGAGCGACAATTAATATGAATTCTCCACTGATATACATATTTATTTAAATCATCTTTAATCTTTATAAAAAAAATGACATAAATATGTTAACAGAGCTCAGTGTTGATTTTATGACTTTTATTTACACTGCAAAACCTCTCTGGCAACACAAAATGTTTGATATCTTTACTGACGACTAAAACAAGTCAAACAATTTTGAAGATTTAATCTCTCCTTTATTCTTCTTTTTCTTCCCCGGGTATGTACAGGCGCATGTGTATATAAATATATAAATGTATGTTTTTCTTTTTTTTCTGTGTTCTAATTTTCAATCAATTTTATTTGTCACTATAACATATATACACAAAGTAGGAATGATATAAGTTTCAACAACATCAGATGCAAGCAATGTAAATTTGTGAAATCCTGCATTTCAGCAATAAAGTATACAAAAAAAACCTATAAATTATTACTTTCCCATCAATTGACTATTTATTTAACCAACTAAACTCTAAACATTTCGGCATCAGATTGAATATAACAAGTGATAAATTCACATAGATTACAACAAAGCCCTTTAGAGTTTTATTCACACACTGGAGGGGGGTGCTGTGTTCATGCGGTCGGAGCATGTGGCCTCTCACCTGGCGAGCACCTGGAGGAGCTGGTTGTGTCGGATGGCCGTGAGGGTGAAGTCTGGCAGGATGGCCAGCAGGTTAGTCAGCAGGCCACAGTGGGCCGTCATGAGGTCAGGAGTTACCATGACAACAGGCTCCGCAGCCGAGGGCTCGCCCTGTCGGGAGTCTTGGGAGATCGCCGAGTCGCTGGTGTCCGTGTCACTCTGGCCTGTGAGATGCATCAATAGAAAGCTAATAGAGATGCCTCCCCAATGGCTTACATACTGTCTGTGACCACATGAGCTAAAAACTGTTCAACTTTTTCATTGTATATGTAAGACAGAAAGATGTTGTTTGTTGTTGGAATGTTGTGGGTGTGTGGTTTGTAATTAAAAAATAAAATGATGCTTCTAAAAGAAAATAATGTGAAGAACTAAACCGTGACGTGTTACTATTACTGTGAATGCATGTGTGCACACAGACACACACCCTCTTCCTCTCTGTACCAGTACCTTGAGCCATCAGTCTGCTGGCAGGGGTGTCTTCTGTGATGCTCAATGGGGAGGGACTCTTGGAGGTGTGTGGCCCTGAACCTCTTATCTGTAATTAGACAACAAGATGTGAGGGTCCACTTGTTTATTTCCAACGTGTTAGTGCGTGCGCATGTCTGAAGGTACGAGTGCATGTCTGAAGGTACGAGTGCATGTCTGAAGGTATGAGTGCATGTCTGAAGGTATGAGTGCATGTCTGAAGGTACGAGTGCATTGCTGACCACAGTGCTGGATGTGGAGAGGGAGCTGGAAGGTCTGCAAGAGTCGATAGTGGGCGCTGGTGGGTCGCATCTCCAAAACCACAGAGAATTCTCAGAATCTAGACAAGCACATAGACATAATGGCACGTTAACGCAAACCAGGGAAAACTATTGATGAATGATGAAACACAAAAATTAAAACCTACCCAGTGAATTGCTCTCTTGAGGACGAGGTCCACTGGTGGCAGCAGCACGAGGTTGCAGGTGGAACGTATATCTGCCTTGGTAACATTTGGAGGCAGAGAGAGCTATATGTTGGAAGTACTGACAGTGGTAAAGCAGAGCCTGGAGCGCTGGAAGACCCACCAGAGACACACCAGACACCTCATCATGGACACACGGGTGCTGGAAGAAGAGAGAGTGAATGTGGGGAAGATGCAGAGATGAGTGCATATCAAATATGACTTCCACTGATAACAGGGCAAAAAGGAAGAGAGGTCAAAAAAAGGACAAAATACAGAGGGGTTGAAATCCAGCTGGGCTTAACTGTGTCTGAACTCACTAGATCTATTATTTTCATAACCTGACCCACCAGATGGTTTGTTACCCAGAACCATCTGAGAAGCTGTCACTGAAAATTGTTTGGGAAAGGACAGGCACTTTAAAAAAAAAACCCAACTTAGCTTCATTGGATGAACCATCTGTCAATCAAACTCATGCCGAAGCCAGTCAGAAGAAGAGCGAAAATCTGATTGAAATTTTTTTCCATCGAGAAAAGCCTTCAATGCCATGATCTACATAACGACATAACTGATGCTATCGCAGCAGTTACGGTAACCTCTTTAGGAGCCGCCATCGTTGTTTAAAGCGAACGGTCGGCTCACAGACCTAAGCCACGCCTGTAGCTGCCAGTTGCTGCCAATGTCACTGGATTTTTATGTGAGTTACAAACTATATCAACTTCTCATAAACACTAAAGAAAAGTGATAAAACTGTCAAAATGTATGTCAAACTCTTTAAAAAGAATAATGTATGCTTTCTTTCCTTATAATATTACATTTTTTACCTGTATTTATCCCAATGCTATTATCATTATTTCTATATATTTCATTAAATTAATTTACTTGTTTCTCTGTGAATGTTTTTTTCAAAAAACAAAACAAAACAAAAAAACAAAAAAAATGCCCCTCTTAGGAAGTTGACTGGCCTGGTCTGGCTTGCCGGACACAAACGCATCACTTGGCTGGCAAGATGGATTTATTTGTGATATGTGATATATACAGTATGTGATCTTGTAACATCATGAAAACCCAGCTGCCGTGTAAGGTAAATATTGTCTATTTTCAACTTTCAATATTAAAATCTGATGCCTACTTTGCTAACTTTACTATAGCAGTGATATTATCTCCATCTTCATCTTATGTGTACCAGTTTTATTTCTTTTGGTCTACGTAGCCTGATTTCTGTTCTGTATATCTGTCTTGATACACATTTTTTTCTAGTGATTACAACTCAATCAGAAAAAAGAACAAGCCTTTCTTTAAAAAGATAATAAGTACAATTTAGTAATGACATCCCAAATTAAGATGCTGCTGGTGTTTTGACAGAGATATAAACTTAATTATTTTGGACGTGAGTGCTGGAGGCCTGCGCCCCAGCAGAGCTTCTTTTTAGCAACACCTCTGGTCTGAACCCTGCAGGGCTCAACAAGAGGGGAATGGGAGGGGGAAACAGAGCGAGGGTATAAACAGAGAGAAAGTGAGAGAGAGAGAAAAACATTTCATGGTCTATAAAAGCTTTTTAACTGGTTGGCAGAGCTGCTGACCTGCCAGTGGGAGTTCTTGGCCTCCTCTGCGTTGGCAGGCATGGGCATCACCATCAAGTTCTGCAGAATAAATGCAGCCTGGACACACAAACCCCCCAAAAAAGAGACATGCACACACTGGGTCAAGTTAAACTGCATCGGCAACAGTGCCATCTGTCTGTCTTTGGCTGGTAATACATAAAAGTCCAGCCACATTTTCTGACCAGAGATGCAATAAAAGTGAAATTGGCTTTTCTCTTACTAGTGTGTGGAAATCATGGGATACAACAACAACAACTTTAAAAATGTACAATAGATGGGGTCGAATCATATCTGTGAATATAAAAACAGTCTGCTGTTCTATATTTTGGCCCAGGACTCCTCAAAGGAAGTTATTCATCTGCTGTGCAGCAATAAGGAAAACAATGTTTCTGGGTTGCACAGACAGTAGAGCAGAGTTGCAGTTCTAACACCGTACCTCTCTGCGGACCATACTGCTCTCCTGCTGATCCAGGAGGATGTTGAGCAACGTGCCCCACAGACCTCCGCTGATGTTCTGACAGCTGGCACACAGAGCTTGGCACCCGCTGGGCACCGAGGACAGAGCTGCACCTAAACCCAAACTGGCAAACCTCACCTGAAATGAGAGGGGAGACAAATTTGGGTGGATGTGTGAGGAAAGAAAGAGAAATGGGAAAAGAAACATGGTGTAGGTGCATATACATCCGCAGACTAGCATTTTAAATCGATGATGGCAAAGACAGACTCTACCTTGTCGAGGGAGCCTCTTAGACTGACTTATTTTTGGAGACAGAGAATTTGGTATGACTAGCTTGTCATGTGCTTCTTTTTGTCTGCGAGTTCTTGCACAACCCTTATGGGTTTCATTTTGTCCCAAAAGTCATGCATCTAGAAACTTCATTTTATGACAGAAAGAGTTTATGAAGTTTAGCTGAAGAATGAAGAGTGAACAGCTAAATATTGAACACTGAAGTGTCACCTATATGTATTGATTACACATGTTTAAATTATTATAACTCTAAAGAAAAGTAAACCTTTTGCAAAATTTTGGCAAGGAAAATTTGTCATGGGTCCCTTGACCTCTGACCTCAAGATATGTGAATGTAAATGGGTTCTATGGGTACACATGAGTCTCCCCTTTACAGACATGCCCACTTTATGATAATCACATGACTTGGAGCAAGTCATAGTCAAGTCAGCATACTGACACATTGACAGCTGTTGTTGCCTGCTGGGCTGCAGTTTGCCCTGTTATGATTTGAGCATATTTTTTATGCTAAATGCAGTAGCTGTGAGGGTTTCTGGACAATACTTGTCATTGTTTTTGTTGTTAATTGATTTATAATAATACATAACATATAAATACATTTGCATAAAAAGCATATTTGTTGGAAAGAGTGTCAAATATTAGATAAATCTCCCTTTAAGGAGCATTTTCAACAGATAGAAATATGTGATTGATTTGCAATAAATTGTGATTAATCATGGCCAATCAGGTGATTGTGATTAAATATTATAATCAATTGACAGCCCTAATACTTATTAACATTATATTCCTTTTCTGCCAATAGATCTCCCTCAATGTTACACACAAATGTCCCTTTAAGACAACAAGAAGCTAGAGACTGCATGTACCTCTGGATCGCGGTCGACCCATAGCGGGATGAGCCAGGCCAAACCAAGCTGAGAGGCACTGGCCTCCTCAGCAGCTGCCTCATTCCCCAAAGACCACTGGGATATGAAGTCCTGTCGAGAAAAACATTCCAAGATGTCATGTGTAGTCTGGTGCATGGTGAAGGCGCAGACTTTCAGTTCTTGCGTCTTTTCACTATTTTCTTAGCAGTAGAAACATTGTTGACACTTGCCTTGTCCTTGTTCTCGACCATCATCTCGTGGGACAGGTGAAGCAAGCAGATGATGGCATTTTTGGTCACACCTTTCCCCATGAAAGACGTGGAGTTGCATCCCCACTCCACGTAAAATGAGGAGATCACCTGTGTAAAAGGACACATATCATACTGGGGCATATTAAATTAAAGAGCACTGCAGCGGTGCAATTATGTATTTTGTTGTTTCCCATCCATTCAGAACGGCAGGTTATTTGGATTTGGTACAGTAAGAGGCGTTACATTACACATTGCTCCTCGTTACTGTCAAAGACGACTGAACAAAAAGAGTTAGCGATTACTGCATGCTTGTCATGCAACTCACTGCATGCAAAGGAAAGCTAAATACAACTGAGATTAATTATTTTGCACTGATGTGCCATCAGGATGTGGGACTGCACTGAAGAGCAGGAGAGACGAGCCAAAGACCTGCTGAGCTTTAGGGCCCTATAGTGCCGGGAGTATCAGGTGTGAGGAGGGGCAGTGGGCTGAGAAGATGGGAGTGAAGGTGTTCGGTATCTGATTGTTATCAATGAGATTAAAGTAGCCACCAGAGATCTTGACTGAAAAGGAAATTAACCTTCGGTCTTCATACTCTCATAATTCTTGTCCCATGCCCATTAAAACAAACTGAATGAATAAGCATAGGTGTTGTGTTAACAGGATGGTCTACTCCACTGGGGTTTTCATTCCAAATCAAAAATAAAAGTTCGGACACCTCTGTGCTGAGGGCTGCTGTGCAAGCTGGTCTACACTGTGTTGCGCTATTGTTTTATGGACTGTTGAACAACCGAACAGATGGAATAGGCAAGGTTGATTAATCTCATCAGCACCTTCACAGTGTGGCATAGCTAATCAATGAGATTTTTACTCATTGCAATGCATGTCCTGTAACTGCATTTTGCTTCATTTTAATTAATTTCTAAGAAAGTACAGTGCTTTTCCTTTTATTCCTTTCTGTAGGCAGTCTCAACTCTGATAGGAGGGTAGGAGGCTTGCATGCAACACATGAACATATGCACACATACTAACACACAACACACACACACACACACACACACACACACACACACACACACACACACACACACACACACACACACACACACACACACACACACACACACACACACACACACACCTCTAATAGTCCACTGAGATACTTGGAGCAGAGCAAGATGGGCTCCAGGTCAGAGCAGTAAGAGCTCCAGCCAGGCTGGGCAGTCAGGCTGACCATGCCCTGCAGTGTCCTCTCCAGGCTGGGAAGGCCATAGAAACGCGGGGCGTCGGACACCCGCAGGCTCTGAAGCAAACGGACTGCCAGCTGGCTCTTGAAGGGGCCTGCAAATGCCAGACATAGCCTGGGCAGACGGGAAAGGACGGAGTGAGAAAGAGCGAGACACAAGCAAACCAGACAGACAGAAAAGAGAGGAAAAAACAAGACAGCATTAACAATTCCAGTTCTTTTTCATAAGCCTGTGGCTTTTGTGTGTTTGGCATTCATTTTCATGTTCTAAATGACTAAGCTAGTCGGATTTCCATCACAAATGAACTAAACTAAGCACTTCCCCTACAGTGGAAAAACACTTCACTGTATTTTTTTTTCCTCAAGATGATTTTAATCACTTTTCTAACCCCAAAGGAAAGCTGAATAGCATTACATGAGAGTGCACTCACCTTTCCCATACAATGTACAATACACTAAGTGATAGTGATTATAGTGCTTTCATTAAGTTTTTCATATATAATATATAATAACTGAGCCCCTGGGGCCCTGAAATATGCTGTATACCTGTAGTTAAAGCAGAATTCAGTACTGCCAAAAGTTATCTTTTAAAACTATACTACTAATGACATAATAGTTTCATTTAAAACTTTAAATTGCAATAAAAGACCTGTGTTGTCTTGTGACTTCCTAGCAGTGTCACACATTTTTTTGGGGGTTGAAATAAATCACCCTACCTGTCAGTGGTTTGTGCGAGTCGGAGGAGTAAAATGTTAAAGAAGCTGGTGAGTTCTCTCTGCAGTCTCTGGCTGACATGGTTCTTCAATTCCGCCGGTTCCCCTGGGCTCTGAGTCGAGGTCTGAGTCTCCACACCAAGCAGCAAATTAAGGAGGGATGCAGTCTCCTAGAAGATTGATAGATGATTGGACATAGATGAATTTGTTTTTGGTAGGTTGGCTGGTTTGCTCTTTTGTATGCCTTCTTGTACTCTGTTAACTTAACTGCATTCACATTTTAAAGTACATCCCATGTTCAGGGGGATTATTAACTTAGATTTGTATTAACAGTAAAATCTAATTTATCTGCCAATCTTTCTAAATTCAAACAGACTAATGGGATGTAAAATAGGTTGACAAGTGTATTTGAGCAAATACCTCCTTCTTAATACTTCCACCCCTTCCCTGCAAAACTCAGATCTATAAGAATCAAACACGCAGAATTTCTTACTGAGCGGTGTACATGGAGGAGATAAAGTGTGGAGAGCGACAGATGTTCCTGAAACAGCTCAGTAATTACAGTAAAGTCGGAGCAGAGCAGAGCTGCTCACCCCTACCAGGCATTCAATCTGAGTCTGCTTTAGCTGCCAGGGGAGGGCTTATTGTTTACACACACGCTAATGAGAAAGCCAAGGTGAGACTGATTAAATCCTAAAAGTAGCTCTCCTCGCTAAAACAGTGTGGTGGTGATTCTTCTCCTCAGGCAAAAAATATGAATCTAACTTTGTTTTAAAAGCTTGGGTAATAATCTCTTCTGCAGGTCTGAGGGGGTACGCTGTGATGCTAGTTTTCTGTCCTTACTAGAGGTATTACGTTTGGCTTGTCTGACAGACTGTGGTTTATTCATGCTTTGATTATAACCCTCTGTTGGAGAGGAGAGTCTAACCTGATTACTAGCTAGCAGAGATGCACACACACAAAAGACAAGCTACAATACAGCAGTACACATTAATAAATTATTATCTATACCACAACCACACTGTAACATATCAATTTGTGTTAACTTCTCAACTATCCCTTTAAGCCAACCTTAAAAAAGAAACACAGGACTATTGTGGTGAGCTTTTACTTTCGTTTTTGACTAGAAAGTGTGAATTATTTGTACCTGGTTGAGAAGCAACTCCAGTATCCAGCGCAGGTCCTTGTCCTCTGGGTCAGATGCAGATTCACTGTGTATCTGTTTGAAGTAGGCATTCAAAAATGCAACAATGCCTACCAGCAACCTCTCATCCTCGACACAGGCTGGACGCACCTGGAGAAACCTGCAGGGAGGAAGACAAAAGCCACAACAACAAGAGGAAGAGACTGTGGTTAAAGGGAAAATACTCTAGCTGCAAGGATTAATCGATTAGTTGTCCACTTAATTGCCAACTATTTTAAGATAGAAATAAGATAAGATGAACCTTTATTAATCCCCGGAGGGAAATTCGGGTGTCATAGCAGCAGCAGCATCAGTACAGATGAATACAATAAGTAAAAAGTAAAAGAGAAAGGTGCAATGAAGGAAAAGAAGGTGCAATAAAGGAAATTGGCAATAAAATAAATAAGTAACAGTAATAAGAAAAGTGCAGCAGGTGGGTGGGTATTGTATATGCACAGCATATATATATGTAATTATATAATTACATGTAATTATATACATTTTGTCCAGGAATAAATACGGAGCAGATGATCAGAGTCACATGGGGGTCAGACCTTGGTTATGGAGCCTGATGGCCACCAACAGAAAGGACTGACCCAGACGGTTTGTAGTGTGCCGAGGGGGGATCAGTCTCTGGCTGAATGTACTCCTCATCTGGACCAGTTGGTCATAGAGGGGGTGGGAGGGGTTCTTCAGAATAGACTCCAGCTTCCTCCTGGTCCTCCCCTCTGCCACCACCTCCAGACTGTCCAGCTCACATCCAACCACAGACCCAGCCCTCCTCACCAGTTTGATAATTGATTAATCGGTTTAAGTAATTTTTCAAGAAAAAAAAGTCAAAATTCTCTGATTCCGGCTTCTTGAATGTGAATATTTTCTGGTTTCTTTACTCCTCTATGACAGTAAACTGAATGTATTTGAATTTTGGACAAACCAAAACATTTCAGGACATCATCTTGGGCTATGGGACACACTGATTGATATTTTTCACCATTTTCTGACATTCTATATACCAAACAACTAATGAGATAATCGAGAAAATAAGATTAATCAACAATAGAAATAATCGTTGGTTGCAGCCTTATGTTACCTTAATATTTGTCTTGTATACTGATAACTAAAGAAGCTAAAGTTCTTCTTTGTGTTATTGTTATTCTGTTGTAAAACACTGTACAGTGGAAATATTAATTGCACAAACCAGTAACAAGTATTGACAGACATATGCTGCTACAATAGATGGGAAACATGTAGATTTTGGTAGAGAGGTGGTGATAAACTGATGGAATCACCTTAATGAATTAATTTACTGATACAAACTTATTTCCTCTTGTTTTCTTAATTATTAATGATGCATCATACTTTAATAATACTATATTTTAAGTTCAGCTTTAATATTAGGGTAGTTAGAGGAGGAAAATATATTTATTTAAATAATAATTACAATATAGTATAATATAATATAACATTTTGTCAAAAATATGGGGGCGGCAGTAGCTCAGTCCGTAAAGACTTGGGTTAGGATGCGGAGGTCACCGGTTCAAGTCCCCCATGGACCAAGACCAACTGGTTGCTGGAGAGGTGCCAGTTTACCTCTTGGGCACTGCCGAGGTGCCCCTGAGCAAGGCACCAAACCCCCAACTGCTCTGGGCACTTGTCAGGAGCAGCCCCCTCACTCTGACATCTCTCCATTGACATGTATATGTACTGTGTGAACAACAGAGTGTAAAACTGAATTTCCCCACTGTGGGACTAATAAAGGAATATCTTTCTTTCTAAATATCATATGTTCGTCACACTTCCACAGGGAAGCTTTAATACTCAAATCAGGCTCTATAATCAGAAAAGGGATTTAACACTATTAAGTCAATTCTTCAAGATAAGACAAAAAAGACAAAGCCATACTGCACTTGCTGAGCCATGGAAAACATTTGATTCACAGCAAGTATTGTTTTGTTCGACAGCAGCAGTAATAATAATGAAGGTCATAAAATCCTCCCATCATTTGCTTAATGCATAAACTATAACAAGACGTATTTTCTGGTTATTAGCATGTCAATATAAAGCACATTTAACTGAATTTGTATGCAGCATACCTGGTCACTGCTGCGTGCCAGCTGAGGGAGTGAAGGTTGTCTCTGCAGCTGTGAGTGGGTATGTGAGGGAGGGCCAGTCGGTCAATCAGCAAATAGAGGCTGAGCCTGGAGAGGGCAGAGGTCACTGAGTTGTGTCCTGCTGCCGTGGCGATGGCCTTGATGCAGTCCTGCAGCGCAGTGGGAAGGTGCACTGCCTGCAGCGACAGAACCTGCGCTTCTGACAGCTTTAAGTCAGGATGAAATCTGTTGGGCGGACAAAATGCAAATGGTTAAAAAATATATAATATATTCAAAGCCAGACTATGTGACTATTGATGTGCTGACAAGTGTGTTGTATGAATGGCATCCTCAGAGGAGTACTAATGACTTCATTAAAAAACATATTTGATTACCAATCTGGAGGGATGAGACATTTATGAGTCATTCAGAGAGAGATGATTTCTGAGAATTACTTGCAACTGAATCAAGCAGAGGCAGACATCAGACCAGCTACAACCAACACTCAACAAAACTGTCAAAATTATGTCAAAACAATATGAAAAACTTTGTAATAAGACACAACAACATCATCAGAGATAAGGACTCGTGCAGAGAGACACCTCTCAGTTTTCACTGTATGAAACTTTGTGGATTGACGGTGTGTTTTAAATGTCTTTGATGTGATCACGCTGGTTACAACTGTGGGAGAGGCATTCTCATCTTTTTGAATGAGGTCACATTAGAAGTAAATGAAGACAGATGAAACAAGATGCCAAGCCTCTGAAACTAATTCTTTACTACAATTCTCCACTGGAGAGGATGTTGCTCCCGGGACTTGAAATAATCTACAGAGCATACTATATCTAAAATTGTTAAAAGTCCATGTAACTGGGAAATGAAACTTTGATTCGAGCTGGAATTACTCTCTTCCTTGTGTGTTTGATGGTCGTATCTCCTGTCAGGTGTGTTTTATTTCTGTTTAAACTGTAACTGGTGTGCTGTCTTGGCCAGGACTTCCTCAGAAAAGAGATTTTTATTTCAAGGGACTTCCTGGTTAAATAAAAGTAAAAATAAATAAGAATAAATAAAAAAAATAAATAAGAAAATATGAGTGATCTGTGGCACGATTTTTCTTGATTAAATCATCCTGCTATGGAATTATTACACTGCTCAGTTTGTCCAACAGTTACCATACCTCCACCTACAGTGAAAAACAACTTACATTCTTCAGTGTACAAGGTCAACTTGGTCTCCAGTCTTTATATCAGCATATTTTTTTTTTACACAAGAACTTATTATTAAGAAATAATAATATAAGTAGGGCTGCAACTAATGATTAATTTCATTGTTGATTAGTCGCTTAGCTTTCTTTGGTCTATTAAATGTTATAAAATGGTGAAAAATCAGTGATTCCCAAAGCCCAAGATGACATCCTGTCTTGTTTTGTCAAAGAGAGAGAGAATTTTGACTTTTCTTTAAAAAATTAATCCAACCAGTTAATCAATTTTCAAATAATTGACAACTCATTGATTAATTGTTGCAGCTCTGAATATAAGACTATCCTAACATGCCACTGCATGCATACTCCAAGAAACATTAATGTTCTTACTCTGTTAGATCAGTAGTGATGCCACGCAGCTCTTCAAGGAGGTTATCTATCCCAGAATGCCATGCAGTGTTCCAGGCCACTTGCAGGGCGAGGCGGGCAGGTGCCAAGGTCAGGAGGTCAGAGGAGGGGGGCAGGACACAGCAGTACGGGCTGACAGCGTGATGAGTTGCTACCTGGAATGGGATGTTGTACCTGGGAGAAAAGTAAACTGTTGTTTACATGGCTTGTGAGGTTATGTTGAGGAGAGGTGGGGGCATTTAAAAAATATGACACGCATAAGAATGGTAACTGCTGATCTTTGCAACTTAACAGATGAGTTTACCTGCGTATTACTGACAGTGGTAGTGAGAATGACGTGAGGGTCACATCTAAGTTGGATTTGTCTGACCTGATAGGACACAAAAAGCAGTTTGTGCAACAAAATATTGAATTGATTCCCATTTATTTTAGAGACATGGAACACTGAAAGAGAGGAAAATAAACTCACCATATTTCAATGCTGGCAATCTCATCAAATAGCAGTAAACTCATCAGGACAGCAATCTCATTTCCATTGCCTTTGTTCTCCTTTAATATCAATGATGCTATAATGAAGACAAAACATAGATTATTTAAACAACCCTCACTCAATCTCATGAAAAAATGTATGTGATAAAATTTGAAATTCCATTAGAGTTCAAACACACACATAAAAGGTATTGGATGCAGCAGCATCTATGGTGTGTTTGCAGATTGCAACCAACCAAGTATCCCTCCACTCACTTCTCCCTTCCCAAGACTGCGGTAACGTGAGTTGGTGAGTGCAAAACCGTGGTAGCGCTGTTCGCCTCACTCAGAGGTCATCCTTCCCATAAAAACACTGCTTTAGAAGCAACGGAAGTCGGACAGCAGCTGGTGGTATCACGGTTTCGCACTCTGCGGGTCGCGTCACCTCTTTGCTTACATTACATTATGATAACTGAATTTGGTATTTGGTTTTAATGCAACAACTAACAATCATTACAACCATTTGTAATATATAACTGGTAAATGGACTTCTATTTATATAGCGCTTTTCTAGTCTTCTGACGACTCAAAGCGCTTTACACTTCACTACTACTACTTACATTACATGTCAGCATTCACCCATTCATATCATACACTGATGGCAGAGGCTGCTAAGGTACCAACTTTGCCCATCAGGAAGGATCTGTGGATCTCTAATATGAATACTCATTCATCTCATTCACACACCAATGGCTATGCCTTCGGGAGCATTTGGGGTTAAGTGTCTTGCTCCAGAGCAGCTGGGGATCAAACCACTGACCTTCCAATTGGTCTCCGCTCTGAGCCAGAGCCGCTCCTGTAAAAACCTGGCATATGTTTGCATAAAATCTCTTAATAACGTATCGTTCTCTTTAAATCAAATCTGTCTAATAACAATCTAAAAATATACAGGTAGTCACAATCAAGATGTTGTAATTCAAATTAAATGTCTCCTAATTCACAATGAGTGACTGGTAATTAATTACGCCAAGATGAGCGCCATGGCAACAAGTTGCATCATACTAATATGCCACTTACTGCAGTGTGACAACATGGTTAAAAGCTATGCAACAACGGATGACTTGTCAACTTTTTTTTGAGAACGTGCCCCCGAGCTACACAACACGACGTGTATAGCTGTTACTTAATGAGTTGTCTTGTGAATGTACCCCTGAGCAGTGTGAGGAGCAGGGGGTTGCGACGTGCCAGACTGTGCCTCAGAGATGGATCAGCATACACCAGCTTCCTCAGGATACACACACAAGTCTCCAGCAGGCAATCGAAGCTCTGGGGAGAACAGCAACACATGCACTCAGTGTTTAATTGCAGGGAAAACACAAACAAACACACATATTCTCTTTCCGTCTCCTCCTGCTCTGTGTTTCTCACATACAAATGTGCAGGGTCCCCTAACTGTCTCTTCGCATAAGCTGAACCCAAATTCTGTGATTGCTCAGGTTGCAGGCATGGAGGGTTGGGACAAATATAACCTGCAGGCATCCCTCTTACACACACTTGTTAGGAAAGACAAGTCACTGTCTGTGGCCCTGTTCCTTCACCTCCATGTAGCCAGACATGCTGGACGATTACCCTTGTTAGCGGCTTCTGATTCGAGGCGGGAATGATCAGTAGACTGCAGTAACTAGAGGGCAAAAATCACTGCTGACCAGGGCCTGTCTGACACTATTAATACAGGCCACTTCACCCTTCTATCATGCACGCCTCAATGGGTTTCCTCCACATCCGCTGGCAACTCATGTACTCACATGAGCACATACAAATGAGGACATGTACACGAATGGGGGTGCATGGAAGTGAGGTGCAGGATTTGTTTTATTTGGCAATTCATTCAGCACAAATATCCATTTATCACTTTGCCAAAGCAGATTTGTTTTTTTTACCTTGTTGCCGTTTACACTCCCCATAATGAAAGAAATTACTTTGTCTGTTATTCCAAGATTCTTCAGCACTGGGTGCATTGTTGTGTCTGCAGGAAAGTGAGAGAACAATTCAATATACTGACAATAAACATTTGCATAATCATAAACTATTTTCTTTTCTTGCTCATCTAAAACATATGGTGGTGGGAGGGCACACACTCGACTGCACCCATTATCACAGACTTTTAAAGCTGTTTTTTTAATTTTTTTTTTTTTTAACCGCCCACAGTATGTGAGGACACAGGACTTCACTTCAGACACGGTGGTCTGCAGTGTGGGGGTCCCGCAGGGAACGGTTCTGGCTCCGTTCCTCTTCACGCTCTACACTGCAGACTTCTACAACTCACCAACCTGTCACCTACAGAAGTTCTCTGATGACTCTGCTATCGTCGGCCTCATCACTGATGGGGACAATGGGGAGTACAGAGAACTTTCCCAGGACTTAGTGGACTGGTGCCTGTGGAACCACCTCCAGATCAACGAGGGGAAAACTAAAGAGCTGGTGGTGGATTTCTGCAGGCAAACTCATCCCCCTCCAACACCGGTGAACATCCAGGGATCAGACATTGAGATGGTGACATCTTATAAATACCTGGGTGTTCACCTGAACAATAAACTGGAGTGGACACAAACAAACAAACAAAATCAAAAACAACAAATTCCTCTGTACTCCATAAAAAAGGCCAGAGCAGACTGTATCTGCTCAGGAGACTGAGGTCTTCTGGAGTGCAGGGGACACTTCTGAAAACATTTTATGACACCATGGTGGCATCAGCCATATTTTATGGAGTGGTTTGCTGGGGCAGCAGCATCACAGCTGCAGACAGGAAGAGGCTGGATAAGATTATCAAAAGGGCCAGCTCTGTCCTGGGATGCTCTCTGGACTTAGTGCAGGTGGTGGGAGAGAGGAGGATGATGGCTAAGCTGTCATCCATGATGGAGAAGGACTCCCACCCCATGAGAGACACCATCAGAGCTCTGGAGAACTCCTTCAGTGACAGGCTGCTACACCCTAAGTGTACGAAGGAGCGTTACAGAAGGTCCTTCCTGCCTGCAGCTGTTAGACTCCACAACCAGCACTGCTCCCAGTAGACCACATACACATTCACAACAAACTCACCGGACACAAGTGCAATAACAACACATATGAGCAATCATATCATCTGTCCAATTATAGCAACTGGACAATAATATTTTTTTAATATGCTGGACATATTTTTAGCTTTACTTCTCTATTATGTATATATTGTTTTATTTATTTGTATGAATACTCTAAACCTACTAATCTACTAAAATCTATGCTTCTTGTTTACTGCACTATCCACTTTGCTGCTGTAACATGTAAATTTCTCCACTGTGGGACAAATAAAGGAATATCTTATCTTATCTTATTTTATCAAGTCAATAAAATTGTATCTAGAACCTAGAACAGTCTAACATAAAAAGTTATATGGTAGACGGTTTGGGCATTATACTTCAATATTAAACTCAATTCCATTCTCATATCAGCTATTAAGGGGATGTGAATTGTTTGCAACTACATTCTGTTTGTACACTTTGCAGTGATATTATCCCATTTACAGAGTTGCAAGTACTTGTGGACTACAGAATGGGTCCAAAGTACAACAAGTCAGTGTGTTTCCCATTAAAATATGCCTCTATAAGAACTCTAAGACTCAGACATTAGAGAGAAATGCACAGACTTAAAGGGTGTTTAAAAGTATTAGCCTGCCAGTGCCAGGTGGACATATCGTGAAAAACTCACTTTGTGCACATAAATTTGGCACAAAAATCTGTAGTGCCTACCAACCCACAAAGTGTGAAATAAGACAACCCAGTCATTGTTTTGTGGGCTGTCTATATCAGAAAAAGTGATTCAACAGGATATTTCAGACAGAGGGTGAATACAGGTATATTCAGACAGACAGTATGAGAAAAATAATGTGTTTTTTTTTTTTTAACATTAACGCATGTAAACATGTTCTAGTAGAAACCCAAAATACAATTATGAACCTGAAAATAAGTATGATATGTCCCCTTTAAAACAGGTGAGTTTATTAGAAATACTGTATATTACAGTTACAGACAGCTCACCTTGTAGCACTACAGACAGCTGCTCTGCAGCCGATCTCCTCAGACAGATGTCAACAGTGTCTGAGGACAGGATACAAAACAGCTTCTCCACCGACTCCACCTAAACACATTAAGCATCACATCATATCCACCTCTGCAGAAGTCTATCTAAGTGTGTTGCTCTTATTCTATGTATGTGGATTAATACCTTAATGACAGACTTGTTGCTGGTGTCCAGCATGATGTCTAAAGGGTTTCTGAGGCAGAAGAGATTGGGGAGTGAAGAGATCACAGATTGATCCAGGTTCGGTCTGGCTGTGTTTACACCATCACCACTTGTTAAGTGGGGCAGGATTTGCTGCACTGCTGCTACCCTCACCCTGTTAATAATGAGCAGAATTAATGCAGTGCTTGGAGTTAAATATTCAATTAAAAATCCATTGTTTAAAAGGCATTAAAAACAACATAAAAAAAAGCTCTATTCGGGTGGCAAAGCAAGTCTTTTGTCTGCATTAGAGTACTGACACAGAGTTGAAAATTTTACCTGCCTTTTAGTTTATTTTTTGCACAACATCCAAATGATGATTGGTTGTCAAAAAACAGCTGGCAGGGCAGACAAATCTATTAGCTGCTGCCAAATTGTACCAGGGCTTGCCTCCTAGCCAGTGTCTGGTGTTGATTTCCATCTCTATTAATATTCATAGGCAGGGACTGGATAGCTGTTTTACACATGCCTCACAGAGCACTTAGATGACTTGATAAGAGCTGACAGGAACAGAGAGTGGTAATATGTCCATCACATTACATTTTGTAAAGCAAAATATTTAGACTCTCAGGAGTTTGTCTGGTTCACCAAAAACCCCAAGACCCAGCGTCAAACTAATCAAACAACTTCCCACATGCAAAGACGCAGAAGAAACATACACATTATACACGAACACACATCTATGATATGCATGCGCACACATCTGGGCAGGCACATAACACTCAGAACAAACACGGAGACACAAATACAAACACTGACAAAAGGAAGACCCAGACTCACGTGGGTTGTTTAGTAAAAAGGAGTCGGAGCGCCGCTTTTAGCTTGCTTGGAAACATGTCGTCTCTTGCCACGTCCGACATGTCACTTATCAGCAGGACACAGTTTCCCAGTGATTCTTCAGTGCTGGCATAACCCTGCCACACACACAGAAACACACACACGCAATTCTCAGACTGCCTTGGCAGACAATGAAGCGAACAATGGGGAATTCCAGCTAAGCAGCACAACAGTAAATAAAATATGCATCGCTTTGATTATGGGTGGTTTCATTTCGTCTCTTGTTGACATGGCGGGCCCATCTCCGAATGGCCTCCTTGAATTAAATCACACTTGACAGCCTAGTCAAAATCTCATGTATATTCATGAAGAATTTCCAGGCTTTCTGTTGCCTGAAACTGAACAATTAATGAAAGCCTTTTTCCCACTGAAAAAGGGAACAATATAACACAGAACATGTAAATGAGAGAATAACTACATTTTCTCACTGGCAGCTCAATATGCAGTCTTTGTGGTCCAAGAGCGACGCTAAAATTAAGCTTTTGATCATAGTCGTTTTGATTGTGGAGAATGATTCCACAACCCCGACCCAGCCCACGCGCCATAAATATAATGTAATAAGTTCCAAACATGATGGCGCTTTATGAGCTCTGAAGTGCAAATACAACACAGCTTCTACGGGGGAGCACAACACCTGTAATATGGGCATGACCGGGTAAAGTGCCTCATTGAATCTGTCCCAGGTTGTCGCTGTCATCATCAATCGTCCTTTGAGCAGGAATAGCAGGATATCCTTGGCAGCAAGGTTCACCTATAGATCACAGGTAAAGTGCTGAATTCACAAAGGCGCTGCTGACAAAACATTTACTAGCAACTACGGTACTGTAAGTGACAGATTTTTAAACATCTAAATGACATGACAGGTCAATCCTGACGGTTTAGCATGACCTTAAAACGATGCATAATAACTTTAAAAACACACACAACACATACAAATCCTTGTACTTTTACTCTCATGAGTTCTTGTGTTTGATACATTTATTCGTTTTAACCTTGACCTAACATATTAAAGAAGTGTGACCTGGCTTCAAAAGGTCTAAAAGTCAAATTGCGTCTATAGAAATACAGGAAGTAAACGTGCTTGCCTACCTTCTCTGCAGAATCCTGGAGTCCAAAGGCACTTATCTCATAGAGCACCCTGTGGTGGGTAAGGAAGTTGACTCCAGAGCAGGCTGCTGGTTCCTGTCGTGACACATTCTGGATGCCGAGGCAGTCCTAGAGGTGTACGTAATCACACCAAAGCACATCATAAATTATCACTATCCTCTCACTTGTGCTCGCACACAGAAGTTTCAATTCACTTTAAGTGTAGCCATGTACTCTAGACGGTGGTTAGTAAAAATGAAAAGCAAGTCTGATTTCAAATGTCAAGAGTTTTTTTTTTTTTTAATAGCATGCTGGCACAGATGTGTGTGATTCATCCATCTTCTCATCCTACTTATTTACATATATGGGTGCCCCACATTATGGCTTTAGTAGCCATAATTTTTAGCCATGAGCCTGCAGACTCTCATTTAAACACTGATATTAGATGGCTTGCTCTGACCTTGACCAGATTTAAAGTGCGTTCGTATGTTTCCGTCTTGACAGGCGGTGAGGGATGGGACAGCAGCTTGAGGAGAAGTTTCTGGCTCTCTGTTTGGAGGAGGGGGCTGGGCTGATCAAACTTCCATCTTGTGATGGACAACAAAAACAAATATATATAAAAAACAAAATATATAGATGTAGCAGAACATGTGACTGACTTCATACTGGAATTTTTTTAACATACAGGTAAGAGCAGATGTGAACACATTCCTTGATGATGGGTAAGTGCTGGTGAAACGGGAGGCCATCTATGGCTTGGTCTGCCAGTTCCAGTAACTCCAACCAGTTCTTTTCTCCCTTGATGCAAAAATAAATCAATGAGTGAAGACTAAAATGCCAATATGAGTGATTGGCTAAACAGGCCTGAGGGCCACAGCTAGTGACAGTTACATTTGAGTGGTTTTTAATTTAAGAAATGCATACTGTGTATCTTTAAAAGAGAACTGCACTTTCTCAGTCGACTGCAGAGCTACTTTGCTTACTGTAATTATGTGACATGCAGCTCATACCTCAGCTTGTGCTTCCTTGAGGAAGTTGCAAGTCGATTCCATCCAGAGGGCAGCGCGGGTCACCCTCCTGTAGAGGTCATGGCTGTCTGAGTTCACCTGCTCCAAGTAGGCCACCGCTGTCTCTTGCATGCTGGGTAATAAACTCCCCAATGACGTATCCAAGCACAGGTGGAAAAGAGCCGTTGTTGTGCTTTCCGGGAGATTGTCGCTAGCCTGTGTGAGGTTAAGAAACCTTAATTCCCTACTGTTTTTGGAGTTTAAGTAATCAAAAAAAAAAAACACAGAAAAGAAAATCAAAACACACACACCTTCTCAGGAGGGAGGATGGTCTGTAGAAGTTTAATGGTGAATATAGCAATGCCTGTGTAGGCCACTCTGTGATGAACCTGAAAGCTGTGGGGCATGTCTGTCGAACAGAGCTGATGGTAGCTCAGGATATCCCCCAATAGTTCCAAGCAGACTTGCAGCTTCTCCTTCTAAAAACACATACAGACAGAAATGTAGACAAAACACAAATGCCACACAAAGCAACACACGCAAGCGCATCACGTGCACGTTCACGTACACACACCCACGCACAGCTGCTGGCTGGGGGCCAAGAGAAAAATTGCTCGTTCCAGGGGTTAGGAATTGAATGTAATCAGATTTCAGGGTTATTTTGGGACGAGATACAGATCCGCCCTATCTCGGTATGAATAAATTGGAACAATCTATTCTCAGCCACTTTGTTCTGGGGAGGAGAAATTGAACAATAGGAGAATTGAACCAGCAGGGGGCAGTAGATGCCCTGTGCATTGCTGTGGCTGGCATGAACAGTTCGGCCCACTCCCATAGGAAAAACCTAGAGGTCTGGCACACAAAAGCTGCTCTCCACATAAAGATGACAAAACAGTTCTCAGGCTGCAAGGCTTGGGGCATGTATTAAACAGCAGAGGGCCAGGGGGACTTGTGCTTGACAAGTGTATAAGTCCCCCTGCATAGGAACATACTCTTTAAACAGTCAAGGGGGAAGACAAATGACTCCACACGGTAAAAACAAAACACCAGTTTAACACAATCCATTGTGTGGACTTTATACACAAAGTAAATGGAGACATTTACTAACCCAACAATCCTCTACTTAAACCCAAAGGGTACAGATGAGAGGGATGCACATGTGTGTGAGAGGTTCTTTATAACCAGCAGAAAGCCTCTGTAACCTTATATAATTCATTCACCTCAGCCACATGCCTACAGTTCTCCTTGACAGCTGAGTACCGTATGCCTTGTGTGTGTCTGTGGCAAATTGTCTGGTGGCCAACCCAGTTCCCCCTGTCAGTGAAGTGCATCCATTCATCTACATAAGAGGCTGTCATGAGTTGTGTTTTGACTTGCCAGCTCCATCCCCACCAGGCTGCGATCGTCCCAGACCAGCTCGCAAACGCTATCCCCGAGCAGGGGGACGGCGTCACACAGCAGCTCCAGAACACGGTGGAGAACATGCGAACCCTCTGAGAATGAAGAGAGGAAAGATGAGCAAGAGCAAAGGAGATTTTTTTTTTTTGACAAGATCAAATGGTGACAGAACACAGTTGACATAGTGAAACAGGTGAGGGGATATGTGCAACATCTGATCTCTACTCAAGCAAAAAACAGAGAGCTGTAACTGTAATCTACAACCCCCCCTTACATAAAATACCACCATGACTCCTACCTGTTTTAAGCAGAGGTATGGCATGTTCCATGGTAGCAACAGTGAACTGAGCCAAAGTGAACTGCTGTAACTGCAGCTCCAGGACATCTTCCACACCCAGGTCAGGAAGCTCCAAGTGGGCCACGTCTGCAGGCGACTGGGGCGTCTGCCTGGGGGCCTGGACTGCTGCAGCACCTCTGTGCGAGCTGCCACTGGAAGAATCACAGACAAAGAGAGGGAGACAACTGTAAATTCATGATCTGTACTTGGACCACTCAAACACAAGGAGTGACGTATGAGCTGTATAGGGATGGATCATAAAAACTGCCATGACGGGAATAAGAAGAGATCTTTAAACGCTGTAGACCAGCCGCTAGAGGGCTCCCGGTGTTATTCATATTTGAAAAAGAATTTTAAAATCCTCCACAGTCTTTCTCTCATCGTTTTATCTTAGTGTGCGGGTTGCTGGTGTCACAAGCAATTTTGTCATAATCAAAGCAACAAAAAATCCTACTGCGCACATTTTTTTTAAAAAAAGGATAATACTCTGTTGTTAAGTGTAAAGTCTGATAAACAGAATTGACAACAATGTTGAATCATATCAAAAAGTTATTTCTACAAGCAAGGGAGACAAACATAATAGTAGCAGTGCCTCAGAAGTGAAACTGAGTGAATCTCTGCTCTCACTGCCAAAAGCAACAACTGATGTACCAAAAGTGATGCAGATTAGTCGCTTCTATAGTCTCCTTCAGTCTTTATTTAAAATGTCCAGTGGAGTTGCTGACATGCACACACCTGCTGGAAGCTGCATCGCCGTCTTGACCATCTCCCCTGGCTCTCTGGCCTGTGCGTCCCACTACAGAGGGCCGAGGAGAGCACTCGGCCCCCGGAGACGAGGCCTGGGAACGCTGGGTCCCCCGCACTTCCTGGGAGTAGGAAAAGGATGAGTTCTGGGACACTGGATCTACACGCCCACAAAAAGAATAAAAGAGGACATACTTGCACATTAGTTGGACATAAATCCTGAATGACAAAGCAAAGAAGAGATTAGGGTAGTGGTAGTGCAAATTCCTTATTGTAAGAAATTAAAAAGTCAGATTAGATAGCAATAGCTGTGACATCTATTTCAATGAAATTGATATGAATTTGAAAAAAAATGTAAAACTGTAAGGTCTTTAAACCTACCACAATATAGAGTTCAAAATGTTTGAAATCTATCCTTGAAAAATGTAAAACAATGTGGTAGGATTTAGGAATTTCAAATATATGATGCAAAATTGCAGCCAAAAAATAAATAAATACATTTGTTTAAAAATGTAGTTTAAAATGAAGGAACACATGAGCTGTAAATGAACAAGGATCGTCAAAGTTAATGCAATAATAAAGCGTTAATGCAAAGTAATTTTAATGCCACTAATTTCTTTATTGCATTAACGCAACTTGTGATTTTTAGGTTGTACCAGACTCAGTTTTAAAGCTAGAGCGAGGATACCGGAATCATATGAAACTAGAAAATGTAAGGAATCCATTAGTACCAACCATACTAACTTGCTGCAAAGGAGACTAAATAACACTCCAAACTTACACTTTGGTGAGGAAAAATTGGCATGGCCATTTTCAAAGGGGTCCCTTGACCTCTGACTTCCAGATATATGAATGTAAATGGGTGCTATAGGTACCCACGAGTCTCCCCTTTACAGACATGCCCACTTTATGATAATCACATGCAGTTTGGGGCAAGTCATAGTCAAGTCAGCACACTGACACACTGACAGCTGTTGTTGCCTGCTGGGCTGCAGTTTGCCATGGTAAAGATTTGGGCATATTTTTATGCTAAATGCAGTACCTGTGAGGGTTTCTAGACAATATTAGTCATTGTTTTGACTTGTTAATTGATTTCCAACCATAAATATATACATTCATTTGCATAAGCAGCATATTTGCCCACTCCCATTTTGATGAGTGTCAAATCCTTGACAAATATTTTAAACAGATAAAACATGTGATTAATTTGCAATTAATCAGGATTAATTTGGACAATCATGCAATTAATTGCAATTAAATATTTGAATCAACTGACAGCCCTAGAAGGAAGGAGGAACACATGTAAACTAACAGAATGAGTAACCAAAATCTACTAATCGCCAGCTGCAACTCATAAGGCGTGCTACCTTGCTTTGTAGAGTAGAAGCCTGGATCTTGATGAAAGCGTAGTCTCCTCTTCAGCCCCACACAAAGCTGCCGCAGGCAGGAAAGAGCCTGCAGGTGGAGGTAGCTTGCCTCACCTTTACCTGAACTCAGCCTCAACAGGGACAGGAGATTCTGAAAGCCGAAGAGCAGAGTTTTTACTGTAAAAACGTTTTCTGAAGACATGATTAACAGCCAGTAACATCATATCAGGACATTATTGCAACTGGGCAAATATATTGGTTGACCACTATATGCAAACTGAAAAAAAACTGAGCCCAAGGTGAAAAAAAATCGATGTACAAAGACTCTGTAAAAACAGGACCTAAACTCAGACAGTGATAGAAAATTTGTAATAACGTTCTCTAAATAAAAAGGGCAAGCAGAATTGAATTATTGATACAACTATTTGTTACAAGTTCAGATTCCTTGCCCTCTGCAGCTAATGATGTCATGTTTCTAAAGCCTTAGTCTTTTAATTTAGCTTAATAGCTCCAGTAACTCAAAGGAGGGCCAAGTAAAGCCGCAAATAGAAAAGTACTTTAACATCATGATTTCTTTTTGATGATGAGACTGCTGGGTGACAGTATGCTAATACTGTCTTGAGACCGATGTAGCATAATGCACCACTTTATTAACAGAATAGTAATGTTCACAGAGTGGCTCATCAAGGCAAAATGATGTCTCCTCCAGCGCTCTGTCCATGCCAATGACATGAAGAGCTCAGATAACAGATGCACTTTGATTTGCTGACATGATACATCGAAATGTGCAGATCACCACGAATTTAACAAGCACATAGACCTTATTCATTTGCAACACAAGGCAGTTTACATTCCTCAAAAGCCAACAAGACCAGGACTAGGATAGTTTGCAGACAACTTGGAGCAGTTTTACAGAATCTCTGATATTCAAGGAGACCTTAAGAGGAAAAAAAGCAAAACATTACATCAAGGTCTTCCAAACCCTGCAAGAGGTACTTCACGACCAAACTATATCCTCACAGCAATCTAGTGCCTGCTCAAGCAAAGTGCGCCTCCAGAGGCCCCCACAATCTCCTGCAAGATCAGGGACACAGAATTATAAATTGGTGTTTTGGTTCAAGGACACCATTTGACAGGTTATTATTTTGACAATGGCTTGACTGACCATCCCATAAATTCCATTTTGGGATGGTCACACTAGCCACTCAAAACAATGCACATCATCTAATTGATGTGAATATACTAAACATCGTGAACAACTCTTCAGTAACGTCTTTAATTTTGTCTCTTTGGACACCCTTGTTGAATCAAGCATCGAGAGATTTTTAGGGTCAGCAACAAGCCACCATTTTTATGTCAAGACGTTGCAAATCAAATACAGGTTTTTGCCTTGAAACATAAGCAATGAAGCATCCTGTTAAGTAAAAATTATAGCACTGACACAGCCATAAATGTCCTGCTCCAAGGTGCTGAAAATATTTAACATTTAATGTAATGACATACATATTTTTAATGACATACTTGAACTCAGCATGCCCTTACAGTTGACACCGACACTGAAACATTCCAAAGAAACTCATTGAAGATGATAAGATCTGGCAGTCATTCTGACATTCCCTGTTATAGCGTGGGATCAAACCTGTGACAGCATATACTATGACGGCACACTTTCTGTGTGGTATAATTTTGGGTTTGTCCTTTTTGCTCACATTTCTAAAACACACCAATATGGCTGAGCATAAATGTATTAGTAGACTAAGACTAAAGTTATGTAATTATACCTGTACAATACTGGGCCTTTGCAGAAAGATCTCAGCAGGAAAGTCTTGCATAATGACATCGCATAACAGTTCACATGTGGTCCGAACCAAGTTGGGGTTGCTGCTCCTTAGAGAACTGTTTCAAAAGAATTAAAGGGGACATATTTAATACTCATTTACTATCACTGCACATACATCTTTTTTTGGAACTCAAACTGTCAAAGTTGGCACAGAATGTTTCTTAATCTGGTGTTTTTTCATAACTTGTTTCTTGAATTAAATCATAATTGTGTTAATTTCACACTCGATTTTAACTGGGCATATATCATTTGTTAGACACATATTGTCTCTCACCTCTCGTTGGATGAAAGTATGTGTCTGTCTGTGTTTGTCAAAGTCAGCCACGGAAACACAGAAAACTTGAGACATCTCACAGATTCATGCACTGTACAAAACAAATGGATAAAACGTGTAAAAACAAACAAAAACAAAAGTAATTTATATGCTTTTGACAAAAGTGCAAGGAAAATTTAAGATGAGACTCAAAACACTACGAAATCTACAGATGACTATTAAAAATACTGGCACCTGCTATCTTCTGAGGTGGTACATCTGTTTGGCTTTTCATGCTCTTGTGGAAATAGCCCGTATTAGGGAAATGGCTTTCAGGTGGAACAACTGTAGGAGAGAAACAGAGACACCAGATTTGTTAAAATACCCTTTCACATACTGCAGATATTTGATCAAATTGTTATAAGATCTGCATAAAGCAAACTGACAACCCACACACCATCCTCTTACACCTCTCTGACAGAATCAAAACAAACAATCCTTTGGCTTTCACTTGCAACACCTGTTGGAGTTGTAGTACGCTGTCCTTGTGAGTAGACTATTATATGACTAGGGAGTAGCTCCGGTAACTGGAACAGCTGGTCCAGGGTTCCATCTATGACAGCTCGCAGTCTGGGTTCCACATTAGGAGACAGCTGAGTGAGGAAGTCTACCGCCCCAACGTCTCTTAGCATCTGGGCTGCGCTAGGATGCTTGGATGACAAAATGACAAAATAAATAGGCATGAAATGGAAAAATCTATAGTTCAGTGTAGCACTGTAAAAGCACTTAGCATTGGTGTTGCTATTGAAATGTCACTGGGCATATCTCAATGCATGTATTCCCCTGCTATTGTGTGTGAGGTGGAGGAAACGTATGATACCCGATACATCATATATTACTGAAAGGCAAATATTGATCCTCTTCAATAAACTGCTTAAACTCTGGTTAACCTTGTTAAAGAAAGGCTGAAGAAAACGACAAAATGACACGTTAAATCTATCGGTATATTAAGACAGTTGGGAGACTCCGACAGAGGTCTCACCTGGTAATGTACTCATCATTTAACGTTAGAAAGTAATGCATCTACCTTTGATAAAGTTGTGAGCAACTCGAGGACCTCTTCCTGCATCGGCACCTCGGGGAAATTGAACCACTCCAGAAGATACACAAACAGCATCTTTTCTTGGACAATGTCAGAGACGGAAATCAGGGAATGGTCCAGCTTACATATGATGCTCTTCAATGCTCGAACTCTTATCTCCACCAAAGAGTGACCTAAGGTTTGCAGAAACACAAAGTATGAAGTTGAGATGAGACATCATAGCTGAGTTAGCGACGTTTTGTTTTTAGCTAGTCAACAGCTAACGTTAGCTAACTTTAGCTGGAAGTTCGGAAAAGTTTTACTGACTTGGGTTACTTAGCTGGCGTTAATGTTGACATTATTACAACTCTGCATGCTAAAGTTAGAGTAGCGTTAACGTTATGCCAACAAATAAAAGTAGAGTCCACCTAGAGAGGTCTCTATTGTTAGCTAACGTTAGCAAACAAGCGGCTAATTTTAGACAAGTGTCAGCGTTTGTTAACATCAGTTCAGGTACAGCCTCCTAAGCTACATTTGCTGAGCTAGTGAGTAAGCATACCTATTTTCTTAATAAGAGGAGATAACTCCATGTTCAGTGTATTACGTCTCCTTGTGTAAAATCTGTTATAAAACCTCCAGCAACGACCGAGGCTTGTCAGTTTGATGAGCGTTTCTCTGCCAGTGTCATGTCAACAACGTCTGTTTTCAACAAACGCGCCAGCGTCAGTCCACTTCCGGTATAGGACCAGGGTGCGTTCAAGAGATGCAACTGTGTAGGACAAACTAAATGTTTGATTTTGTGGCATTTTGTTTGTTATTGCTGCACATCCATTAAAAGGTTTACATAGTGAGTGTAGATACAATAATGTAATGTAAGAATTTTTTTGTATAGGCTCCAACTTTTTATATATCTTCTAATCAGCATTTTAAAACTATAACATGCAGTAATTAAGGTCAAGACACCAAATTATTAGTTCCCAAATTGCAGTTAAAAAACTGCCAAACACAGACAGCAGTTACAATACCAGCCAATAATGTAAACAATTGAGAATGCAGCATTAATCCACCTTTGTAGCAGTGCAAGATATATGAAATTGAGGTATGATTTTTTTTTACTAGTTTGTTATTTTGTGCACCATCTTTACCCCACCAACAATCACGCTAGCAGTCCTCAATCTTTTAAGGACATGGGGCAGTGTGCAACTCTGGGGTCTAACAAGTGAAGCCAATGCAGAAATGACTTAAACTTGTACTTTTTCAAATAGCCAGCAGGGGGTGACTTCTCTGGTTGCAAAAAGAAGTCAGATTGAATAGTCTATGAGAAAATGATCCTACTTCTCATTTGATTTATTACCTCTGTAAACATGAGTTTATGGTCTCAATCTCTAGTTTCAAGTCTTCTTCAAAACTGCATGATGTTCATTTAATAAATTATTGTCCCATTTAGAGTCAAATAGACCATAAAGCAGCGTATGCTTTAGGGCATGTTACCTTGCGATTGACAGGTCACTACCACAACACTGTCCATTCTGGGTGCTGACCGTGTTTTTGTCTTAAAACTTTAACCCTTTCACCGTATGTTTTCAGTTCATGAAAGTTTATCATACCCTTTTTGGTTGCCTAAAAATGTCTTATTAAACATTTGATTGTACTTAGCTCCACCCTCTTGTGTCGCCTCTGTTTGCAAATAATCAAGATGGCAACAACCAAAATGCTAAACTCGAGGCTTCAAAACGGCAGTCCACAAACCAAAGGGGTGACATCACGGTGAGTCTAAGTCCACTTCTTATATAGCCTAAAGTTTATGGCATGGATTTAAAATCTCTTTGGCAAGGATCCTCTAACATGTAATAGCCTAGTTCACAAGTGATCAGATTATGTCCCTAGAAATCCTGTCCTGTAGGTGAGCCTTTAAATACTGTTTGTGACATGACATACCGATGTGCCAATTTGTGACATATCTCTCATCGGATCTTTTGAAATGTTGTGTAAACATGCTGAAGCAATTTTTTCTTACCAGGATCATTAGTGTTTCAAGGCATGTTTCAAAATGACTGAAGGCTTTTACATTGCTTGAATATTGAAAGAAGTTTTGACAGCAGCCACATTATCCTGCCACTAAATTAATCTTCTCAAACACTGATGTTCTCAAAACTGAAAGTTGATGCACGTCGCCTCTTAACACAAGTGCAGGCATAAATTCTTTTCATGCTCTGCATGTAAGTTAATCCAATTGCACAAGATCTCACACTTGAGATGTGATGTGGGTATGATCAGCCGACAGGGTGATAATTAACAAACTTAACAAATGGTAATTTGATATGATAATAACGTAATGACACAGCTTTTGAGAATTCAAGAGGAATTTAAGCCCATAATTAATTTGGCTGTATAGTCTACTGTCACCTAGAAGCATTTGAGGGTGTAGAAGGAAAATTATAATTTGTGCTGACATAATCCAGGACTATTTTACTTCAGCTCATATAGGTACATTTGACCAATATTTTAATATTCTCCTTAAACCTGCAGTAGGCACAATGTTTTTGGCATCATTGGGCAAAAAGTCCTTAATAACCTTTCAGCAAATTTCAAGTAATTCAATTGTTCTGAGAGAAAACTAGACTGTGTTGACTCTGTTTTCAGGCTTTAAAAAAATCACAAGTTCATGAGTGATTGACAGTTTCTCAGAGATGGCAGGCTCCAGCTCAGCTCTGATTGGTTGTTTTCCTCTGGTGCCATTAGGGATAGTGGAGGACACAGAAGCACATGATTTTTTTTTTCAGATTATCTGTCTCATACACTACTATCAGGATATAGTAACAGTTGAAAAAAAAAATATTTTGCCCATTGCTGCTTTAACTACTAACTTCATTTTTAGATACATCACATATCATATGCACACTGAGCCAAATATTCAAACCAGAGCTTGGATGGATGGAAAATATTGTATACTCACATTCCTGTAATTCTGTCTGACACTTGTTGGAAACCTTCGCAACTTGACCAGACAAAGTTTTGTGGGTTGAAACAGAGATTGTCTGCCCAGCATGAGTCATGAGGTGGTTAAAAAATGTATTCCAGTTTGCCTGAGCTATGATACAGTAGGTGTATAGCACTGAGCTTTTATGAAGGTTGTTGACTTTCTACAGCTGCATAATGAGAATACAGAGTGAGAGCTCTGACATCCAAACAGCTGAGGAGATCTTCTTTGCCTGGTGGAAAAATACATTGCCCTAGGTCAGACTAGGAGGTCTCGATAGCTGTTGAGTCTGCTTCAAACATCACATCACATCATTTTCTGTTTGACAACCACTATGTGTCTTGGATCATTTGTTGGTATAGGCTGCAGGAAGCAAATCTTCACTTTAAATAAATGAAAACATGGGGTACGGTGTGTCTTTCAGCCCTGTATTTTTGACCATCAGACATAAGCTATACATGTCTTTTCAGGAGTTTTTCCTCATGTCTTAAAAACTGCAGTTATCCCTTTATTCATATAACATTTTCACTCTAAGCCAGCGGTTCCGAACCTTTTTCCTTAAGGGACCCCTTATTGGGTAAGACTAAGTGACATATTTCATGAATATTTCATATTATATTCAATGCATAACAATAACAGTACAGAATAACTAAAAAAAAACACACAATTAATGCAATGAGTGCAGGAAGTTTATGTAAAACTGCAATTTGGATGAATTTTGAGCAGAATATTTATTGTTTATAGGAACTGTTAATACAATACTTTGTCTGAACTATGTTTTTTTTATTTAATAGCCTTTTTTGACAAATTCAATGTGTTTTTTCTCAATTACGCTTGGCAGTTGTTCTATTAGCCCTTAGGTTGATTTAACTGCATACTTTTCTAATGCAGGACAAGGCTGTTAGCCTAGAAAGACAGCTCTCTGAATATAGCTTGTGTTCAGGTCTTCACCATGCCCTTATCCTGTTTAATTATATAATAATCCAAAAATAACAATTTATTTTAATTTTCTATATAGAAATGAATGAAATACTGAGACATGCCAACTGTATATTTTTTTGAAAATGTTGTCTTACTGTACACCTCTTAATAGGAAGAAGGCGAATATGACCCACCCCCCTGTGAAGCTTTAGCGACCTCCAGGTTGGCAACCACTACCCTTAGCTATTAAAGTCCGATGCAATTCAAGGGTTTTTAACATTGTAAATCATAGGTAAAACCTGTAATTTATTTTATATCAGGCTAAATTACTCATATATGCCACAAACAACCTTGAGCTGTAAATGAATTAAGCCGGATCTCTGTGTGGAAATCATAGCAATTTATAATACTTTGAAGCCAGATTTATTCTCAAAGCATCTCTGTCTCTGGACTCTCAATATGAAGCTGATCATGAATCATTATGTTCCTGCCCGACCACATTGGGCCAACCTGGACAGAAATCATGGAGTACAACACTGCTGATGTATGTTTCATTTTGGAGATAACTGGTAGAGATGAAATATCGTAGCTGGAAAAGAAGTTTAAATGTATAGTTTTTCCACAGATAAGGTAAAAACATGGAGGACATTTGCAACAAATTAGGGACTGTATGAAAAAAATAAATAATCCTCCCCTTTTTCTGAGCCTTTTGCACATTCAAGGACTTTCAAAGTGACTGTAAATTGAAATGTGAGGAAGCTGATGTACCATTAGTCTATCACCAAATGTTTCACAAGGGCTGCTGGGCAAAAGGATTAGTTGTTGCCCTTATAGCATGTTAATGCATCACACAAGGTCAAATCAGCTCATTAGTAATAATATTATTGTCCAAAATTCAGTACCCCATATGGCGACAAAATACAAGGAGTTACTTCCAGAATTAATAATGTGGAATCAAGGGTGACGTTACCTGAAGTACATAAGCAAGTATGGGCAGTTAATTCATTGTTTTAACCAGGCAGCCATTTGGACTGAGTTCAAGTCTCTAGCTGAGTCATTACATTGCATGTGGATGCAGCTGGCATAACAGTAATTAATGCACAATATTTGAAGACCTCTTACCTGCGGGCTAAAAAGGTGATATGATGGACTGATTCAGCCATGAGGCACTCATTGATTTTTAAGTATTGCAACAACAGAGAGAAGAAAATGAATAAGTTAATTTACTGAAATCACAGTGAGACATCAACCTTAACATACAGTAAACGCTCAGACTGTATTTTATGGCTATAACCCTCCCTATGTTATTCCACAGTCATCCCAGAGACAAAAATCCAAGTGGTCCCACCGGCCCCGTCACTGTTTGACATGCTTGCTGTACCCGTCTTCCGCTCCACTGCAAATGTTGAGGATATGAGCGTGGGCACCGAGAGGCCCCCCCCGACAATCCCCCATCGGCAAAGGAGTCAAGTCAAAAGGACTGAGTCAAACTGAAACAGGCGCAGACATATTGTGCAAATAATTTATGGCTGATGCAGTGTTCATTTGAAATTAAGATCCCCCACATGTGGAGGTATCTCATTAAACAGTGCAGCCATACTCCATGTGTACAGTGTTCCATCTCGACTTGCGATTCAGTGTTTTGAGTCGTATTTATACATAAATTCAAATCATTTCGGAGATATTGATCTTGATAGACAGAGTTGTGCCTCATGTGTGCGCTGATGTTGAACAGCATCATGCAGATACTCAATTCCTATTAAACTCTTAAATTTAATTGCATGTAAAATCTAAATAGCCTGCTGTTAGGAACTGTTTATCCTGTCATGACTTCACAGTCTGGGTTATGCCCACAGCACTTGTTTTTCTTGTCTGGCAACAAATATCAACCAGACTAAAGTTTGTTTGTCAGGGCTAATTTAGCTCGTAGAAACATTGCATCCTTGCTTCCCAGCGTCCTTGGTGCTATATCTAAAAACCGCCACCCCACCTCCTTCTTCCTCCCCCCTGTGCCAGCCCTCCCCTCTTGTGCCAGCACATCAAGTGAAGGCAGCCTGATCAACCCTAATAGGGCCTGGTAATTAGAGTCTTTGCATAGAGCCTGTCTGCACGCGGCCTGCCCTAAGCAGGTTGGGCGAAGGACTGCCATACACTTGACAGCGTGGAAAAACAACGTAATGTACAGTGTATGGATCAAATTAGCCTGGCAGTGGTAAACACAATCTACTTTAGAACAATACTGACACTAATTAGGCGACCAATGTATCATTTCAAAGTTCAAGTTTTAGTTGCTGTATCAAATACTTGAAAAATACTTGGAGAGCAAACTCGCTGTTTCTGGAATACAAATTAGAGAGACCTTCCTAAGCACTGCCGGCTTCAGGGGAAATAAGCGTAGTGGTTGATATTTCTACAGTTATCTTACATAGTGGAAAATGGACTCTTGATTATTGCACTGGGGGAACATTATGTACTAAACTGTACGGCGTAACCAGCAAGCAAACAAGCCAACCCTAAATTCTAAGCTATAACCTAATTATTTTAATTCTGACATTGCCTACTTTTAAGTTCATAAGCAGTTCCTGTATATACATAGATTGACCATGAATATTGAAAATATCTATGATGTCATTTGGTTTCACATTTCTCTACAGAAAAATCAAGACATGACACTGGATGAAAGGTTAGAGTACACATAAGTGATTTAGGACAGCTAAGAAAATAAAAATAGGCATTTTATTAGACATGCCACACATGTCACATTAATTCTGCCCATGCTGCGGTCGCATTTAGGTCCAAATATAACTTGGATCGTGCATTTTAAAACCACAGTCTGCATGGTGGATCGTAGCAGCACCTTAACAACAAAAATATTAATTTGTACAAATGCAAATTATGTCAGGGACTGCATATGAATAGGCGACTTTCTGCAGCAACTACTTCCTGTTCCAAGTTTGTGTCCTGTTTGAGTTTTTTATATGCTGTATACTGTAAACCAAAATCTTTTTTTCTGTGATGCAACACATTTATTTCCCTTTCTGAAAATGTGAATTTTCATGTATCTTTACATCCTCTGTGCTTGGACGCTCAACAAAGGCAACGCATACCACAATAGTGGCAGTTAGACACGCATTTATGTCTTGTTATTTCTAAACTCAATATATGTATTTTTCAGTAGAACGTGCACATTTTTTGCAACACCTTGCATAATCAGTTCCTTCTACATTTGGCAACTGAGCAGCCCCTTTAGAGTAGTTATAGTGAAATGCTTTGCCCAATAATGGTGGGTTATTTAAGGAAGGGCGAGTGCACTGCCCTAAAAACCACACACAAATAACATTATCTGACATGAAAATGCCTGTCAAAGATTAGGTCTGTTGTTTAGGCTATAATGCATGCTTTTTTTAAATTTTCTATATGCACAGAGGAAAATATTTATTCGTCTATATTGTTATATCTCAAATGTTTTGCATCTTAAGTCAAATTACTTTGAAATTATTTGTTTACATTTTGTATTTAATCCCCATTTATTTAAACTATGCACATGGTTTGTGAGTGTTTGGCTCGCTCTGCCTCTGGGATGTAAAAACTTGCTGGAGCTGCTGCTGTGTGCGTCTGATTCGCTGCATCTCAATCTGCTCCCACAATTCAACAGGCAACAAAGGAAGAAAGGAAGAGGCCGTGAGCTACAAAGTGTTAGCCAACCTGGACAGAAAGATGTCACCTCATTTTGTCATTCCAGTCGGAAATGTAAACCCGCGCGTTTAGAGAACAACCAAATCCGGCCATATGAGCGCTTTGTACTGTCGTTTGGGCGCTGAAGCTGACTAAAGGGAAGCTAACGGTAATGTTTTCGACAGCAAACGCTAACAAAGCTAGCTGATTGACTTAGCTTAGGTAGTAAGCTAGCATTAGCCAAGCTAACATTAGCCAACAATCGTGAAGGAGCGAACCTTTCATGAACGTGTTGTACAGGACAGATGCCAACACCTCTGGGTTATTTTTCCGAATAAGACAAGCAGAAGTGACCGGGTAAGAGACAATATAATGTGCATATTTATTCATGTTTACATATTAACGTTACAGATTTAGCTACTTCGAAAGTAGGCATGCTAACAAACTAGTTAACTGGTAGCTATTTAATGTTAGCGTAGAAGCAAGCCGACACATGTTAAATTGGCAAGCTAACGCTATATCAAATAACCTTATCTTGTTTCTTATGGTCTTGGTATTTAAACTGTAGCAATTAAATTGGTGTAGCGGACAGTTTTCGAAATAGTCAATCAAGTCTCAAACTAACAAGCGTAGCTAAGCTAAATGCATGCTGTTGTGTCCGTAGGCCTTGCCAGGTCAGGACAAACCATGCTAACGACGTTTACTTTGTTTATACTCACTCTCTGTGTTAAGTAATAATTAATACATGTTATGTGTTCGCACCGTATAAAGTGAAGTGTAAATCAGACAGAACTTTTAAAATAAGCTGGCTTTTGTTTTTCGCAGCATCAAATGAAAGGTGGTGGAAGTGGAACTTGACCCATCCAACTGAGTCACCATTTTCCTGCACATAATGGTGAGTAATCAGATTGCAGCTGTCTTGATTATCAAGCAGCTTTGTTTGTATGTTCTAGTTGAAGTGGTACATGTCTGTAGATACTGTTTTAACCTTGGTTTCCTTGAACTGTCATAGCTTTTTTTAACAACAGATGACAAAATGAATGATTGTTAATTCATAAAATCCTGAGTGTAGCACAATGCGGTCAGTGCGTATTTGGATTGACACATTTTCTATTGTGTGGCACTACAGCCTAGCACGTTGGATTCAAAATGAAATAGGGATGTTAATTATTAACTGTTAACCAACATTAAGCATTTGAATCAATCAGTCAGTTAAATGGTTAAAAGAAATATTAATTAAAACACTGAGTGAAACGTTACGGCCTGGTGACATGTATTCACGATAAATAAAATGTACACACTGCTAAGTTCACATCTATAACGCCACCAACAACCCCACACTCGCGGTCTGTCGGAAAGCTGCAAAACTTACACCAAGCTGACAGACCGTATGTGTGTGGCAGGAAACCACCGGTCCTGCTAGACCTGATAACGTAGCACAAACGCACACTGTTTGTCGTACACTCATTATCGTTACACCAGGCAGACACACAGCTGACAACCTGCTAAACTAAACTAAATGTGTTGTGGAGAGTTACTGGGAAAGTGGCTGCATGTCCGCAACATTACATACAACATCGTGGCTGCTATAGTAACACTCCTAGACTGGTGAACTGAGGACTGTTGTGCTTATACACTGCAGCTGGTGCATGGCTGCATGCGAGGCACTAATCTTAACTGTTAATAATCGGTTAACCAGGAACTCTGGCCCCTATTATATGGTCCATAGTAAACAATGCTGCAGGGCAGTGACCAGGGAAAATACAATCTATTAATGTATGTAGGTTATAGCCTTCAAGCAGGCCATGAAACAAAGGATTTGCAGCCAGATATTAAATATAGTGCTTTTTTTATATTTGTGAAATTTTATCCACTTGAAATGGGGGACTGTGTACAGAAGGACCTCAATTTGAACACAGTTCACGCAGTGTGACTGTAAAAACCCATCACGTCAAATTAAATAGTTTAATTAAAAACTTAGCACTTACAGCCATTGTTTTATTTCACATCCATTGTGCAGAGTGTAGAGCTGAAATGATAACTCAGTCAACCAAAAAAATCTATTTTAATAATCAAGTAATCGTTTCATCAGATCAGAGTCATTTTTCATGTAAAAATGCCACGTTTTCAGTTTCCTGTTTCTCAACTCTGAGGAACTGCTGGTTTATTTTGTTTTCATGTGACAATAAATAGAATATTTTTTTCAATAAAAAATGTGATAACAATAGTTATGTTTTAACTGTTGGTGTGGGAAAACAAGACATGTGATGACATTACATTGGGCTTCAGGAATTTAGAATTAGCTGTTTTTTTGATTAATTGAAAACTTGTTTTCCTTAATTCATAACGAAAATAATCAGTAGTTGCAGCCCTACAAGAGTTAATACAGCAAGAAACTTTCTGAATGTTGCATTATGTTGTTAATGGGCATAAGTCAGTGTATCTATAATCGTGTGTTTTTTTTCTGCAGGGTTTGATGGCTCCACTGTATGCATGACTTGTTTCGTGCGGCCTGATGGGAGGACGCTGTGGATAGTACTTTCATCAGGACACCAGGAGAGCCAACCCATGCCCCCGCTTTGGAGGGCCTGTCAGAATGAAGAAGATAAGCCTTAAGACCATCCGCAAGTCCCTCAGCATAAAGGGCAAAGAGGAGGGTGACTTTGTCATGCTCCAGCAGCCCCCGGTGACGACAGAGTTTTCTAAGGAAGAGTCACTTTTTGGGGGCTGCTACACCAAAGAGCTCTCTGGCTGCGACCTTGGTGGTGAAGAGGATAAAGGAGGCCAGAATAAGGGCCGCTCAAAGAGCGAGAGCCTGATGGGATCGCTAAAGAGGAGACTGTCTGCTAAGCAGAAAGCAAAAGTGAAAGGCAGCTCCTCTGCCATAGGCTCAGTGGATGATGACGACACCTTCTCATCCTCTTCTGTGCCCATCAGTTTCAATGAGGTGAAAGCCCAGAGACCCCTTAGATCTGCATCCCTGCGGAGTCACCATTATAGCCCCTCACCGTGGCCTCTGCGGTCAGTCAACTCTGATGAGGCGTGTATAAAGATGGAAGTAAAAGTTAAAGCCATGGTTCACTCTCCGAGCCCAAGTCCCAACTTAAATGGTGTCCGGAAAGAATTTCATGATTTTCAAATGGAAGGGCTCTTTCAGGACCAAGCAGAATCCTTAAAGAATCTCCAGCAGACACAAAACGGGGAGCTGCATCTAAATATTGATGAAAATGACGTGCCTGTGGTGCTAGGGTTGACTCCCCAGGACTACATTCAGTACACAATGCCTTTAGATGAGGGAATGTACCCAGAAGGGTCCCACTCCTTCTGCCTGGACAGCGCCTCTCCTATGGAGGTGGTGACTGAAGCAGACAATGGGTCCCTCCACACAGACCAGGGACAGGAGGACCATGAACTGGTTAGTGGGATGCCTCCGGATCTCTTCATGGAAACCTCAGTTAATAGTCTTCTCATCGGTTCTGCTGGTGTGATGCTCCAAAGCTCTAGAGTAGAGGTCCCACCTCCCCTCTCTCCACTCCTGCCGCCCATGATAAGTAATGGACTTATTCCAAGGACTTTTTCAGGGTTCAGCTCTTCGGACAGCCAGGTAGCCGAGAGGGTAAGACACCACCTCAACTTTGACCCAAATTCAGCTCCTGGGGTCAGCCGGGTGTACGACTCGGTCCAGAGCAGTGGACCCATGGTCGTCACCAGTCTGACAGAGGAGCTGAAGAAGCTGGCGAGGCAGGGCTGGTACTGGGGCCCGATCACACGCTGGGAGGCAGAGGAAAAGCTGGTCAACTTGGCTGACGGCTCATTCCTGGTCAGAGACAGCTCAGATGACAGGTACCTGCTCAGCCTGAGTTTCAGGTCACAGGGCAAAACCCTCCACACCCGCATTGAACACTCCAACGGACGCTTCAGCTTCTACGAGCAGCCCGATGTGGAAGGACACACGTCCATCGTTGATTTAATCGAACACTCTATCAGAGACTCAGAGAATGGAGCTTTTTGCTATTCCAGGTCTCGCTTACCAGGGTCTGCAACCTACCCTGTCAGACTAACCAACCCAGTATCTCGGTTTATGCAAGTGCGCTCGCTGCAGTATCTCTGTCGCTTTGTCATTAGACAATACACAAGGATAGACCTGATCCAGAAACTGCCCTTACCGAACAAGATGAAAGATTATCTGCAGGAGAAGCACTACTGAGGACACAGAGATAGGACAGTGGTAGCAATTTGCACTTTTGTGTTCAGTTAAGAGATTTAAACAAGGTTTACAGACAACCACAGTTTTGAGATGATTGATTCTGGTGACTCTTGATTTGTGTCCAGGTGACTCTGTCACTGTTTAGTCCTCCATTCCACTGTTCTGGGTATGTTTTCGCCAGTTTCAGGAGGCAGTACTTCCAGAAACATAGGCCAGCAAATAATCTATAGAAGAGGTATACAGCCAAGTTGTCTTAGTTGCATAGATTAAGCGTAGACATTAGGCATGCATTGGGATGCATGGTAAGTGTAACATCCAGCTGTGCAAGTAGAACAGAAGTTGAGCCTGTAGGAAAAATACATTTCCATTCTGAATTTAAAATTCCTTTAGCTTTTTATCCACCAAATTGTACATTTTAAAAGATGACAAAAAGTATTACTACAATGAAGTATGTAAATGAAATGTCAAGCTCTCTGCAGACTGACCAGTTTTGATCATCTTTTGCTTTTTATTACATATTTTGCATTATTAACCATCTGTCTTCAGCGTGACCAGACTGCATTCTGCATTCATGCTGTGCAGTTTGTTAAATGACAAGGCTAGGCTTCATTGTATAGTGAGGATGATAGCCTACTTGTGATTTTCATGTTAACCAGATTTTTGGTAATATACAAATGTAACTCCTTATCCAATGGATGCAGTTTCTTCCTCAGGTATTATCTGACTGTCATGTCATGTTGCAGCTGACATATTACAAATACGTTAATCCATCAGTATGCTAGACTAGTGCAGGGTTTATTTTTGAGGTTGTCATGTTTCAGACTTTCACCTGCACAAACACAAACATTAATAGACACGGATGCTTATTGGTCAAAGAAAACCTCTTAACATTAACCACAGCACCATAATAATAAAAAACTGAAGTTACCAGGTCCACAACATTTTGTTGCAAAAGATGTCCAAAATGTGCCAGTCTGTGAGAGGGTTTAAATGGTTCGGTCAGAGAAAAAAGTAACTTTAAATTGTATGGCTGCATGTAGCCATTATATAATGTGCAAGCCTAAAGGTACTGATAATGCTGGATTTTAATGTGCCGTTTGTAGAAACGGCATCAAGTTGATGTATGAACCTTTTCAAAATAACTATGTTACTGTTAAAAGTTAAATCTTTCTGCATTAGGAATGTTACGATAACTGCACCGCAGCTCAGGCCTAACAACCTTGTCACTATCTGTAATGCTTGTATGTGCATGTAGTAAAGGCTTTACGACGGTCAATTAAGGGCACTGTAGAGATACTCTAAATGAGAGAGGATGTCACGGTTATCGAGTGTTGTTTAAGGCTGTTTAATGCACAATTCCACTTACCTTAGGCCGTTAATAAGTGAAGAAAATTGCCCTCAGTTAACCTACAACTGAAGAGGAGACCTCTAGTCAATTGCAATGAGCCGGACCCAGATCAAAAGAATCCCGGAAAATGTGTGAGCTTAGGTAAAAAGGATTTGGGAAAGCCAGGGTTAAGTCCTCCTCGCCATCTTGGAGTGATGCCAGGGGTTTCAGCATACAACAAAAGTTCCATCACAGCTGCACGGCATCATTAGTGTCATATGGATTTCAAGGACATTTAAAAAAAAAAAAAAAAATGCCATGGCTTATTCACAGTCCTCACAGAGCTGCACTACCCCACAGATTGTCTCTACTTGGCTGTTTGTGCCAGAGTAAAGGGAAGAGCACACAGTATGCTACGCAAGTGCTTTATATGGATACTTTGACAGGGAATTGTGTTTTCACATTATGAATGAGCATCTTTTTTGACATCAGCGTCCTTTTAAAAAGTATTTGGCAAATGGTCTCTCGGACAACTTTTGGTAGGTCGTTAGAGCATAGTTCTAGTTTTAGATAGCTGGAAATGTCGGTGTCTGAGGAAGTTACGATGAATCTAGCACAGCAGAAATTAGATAGGAACTTTGAATGGTGTTGCATGTTTTAAAGACTTAGCATTTTAAAGCTTTGAGTCATATAGGAATGAAGGATCTAGGTTGTGCGTTTGGCTGTGTCGAGGGATGTTTTCTCACAAACATTGGCTGGACATTCTGTGTACAAGAAATGTATTTTTCTTTTTACAATCCTTTATGTGAGTTTTATTTTGTGACATTTGCCATCTGGGGGATGGGGCTGTACAAAAAGGAATGTACGCTTTGTTTGAGGTATCCATTTTTATCTGCCTGCAGACCAGTTTCAGAAAGCATGAGAATCATAAAACGTCACATTTTTGCACTTGAATAATTCTCCATTGACATGCTTGGATCCTCTTCCTGCCTAGAGTTTTCCTTCAGATGGCGTTTTAAAAAAAAAAAAAAAAAAAAGATAGAGAGAGAGATAAAGTCACACGTGTCCTTTATGTGTTCATATAGCTGTTTAGATTAAAACACAATTGTTTTGTTTTTGTCATATCTGTGGGATATAAAGGGTAAGGCACCAGCATCATATCAAAACCTCTGCTAATGCTCATTGGTTGTCAAGGAATGGGATCATGGCAGGAACGTGGATGTAAATTTGACTTTTTTGGGGGGCTGTGTCTATGTGTTTCAGTTGAAATGTGAATGTCTTTTTTTAATACAATGTTCTTTTAATTGCATTTCCATTTTAATTTGCAATTTGTCATCCAATTTTGACAAGCGGTTTCATATGGTGTTACTGCTGTGACTTTTCTCAATACTTATTTAGTTCATTATTGAGCATTATTGCCTTCACTGTTTGATTCCAGAGGTTGATGCTTGTTTAGACTGCTGAAGCATTTTGAGTCAATAACAGCTGTTAAGCACTTAACAAGCTCCGTTATTATTATTTTTTTTTTTTTTGTGCATCTCCGTGAGTGAAGGTGATTGTTTACAACACTTTGTTTCAAAATGCCCCGCCCTTCCCTCTTCGTTTACCCTCTCTCACATGAACATCTTGGTACAATTTGAAAACTCTTTATTTCATTTTTAATGTGTTATACACATTTGTGCTGCTTATGGATATGATTGCCTTTCTTGTATTTAACAACGGGGAAATAGAATGTCACCAATGTAGATGTATTGTACACATAATGACATCTTGGGAGAGCAAAGCAGATTTGCAATTTGTTAACAGCTGTAGTCAGTTAAAAGAGCATTAGTAGTGATTAGTAAACCCTTTGTAGAATTAACAGTTCACTCCAGTTTACATTGGTTGTCAACTTTCCAAAGTAGTTGGTCTTTTTGTATTTTTCTTTTGGAAAAAAATCAACAGTGATTTATTGCACACTTTGGATACAGTTCAAGAGTTTTTTGTATCTGCCAATTATAAATTATAAATAAAAAAAACTATATTCTAAAAAATGTTGTACACTTTGTATGCTCATGAAACTAGAAGATATATTTCCTGCAGAAAATGTGTGAATGCTAAAAGCTGAAAGTAACTGCAAAGCATTGCTCAAAATGCAGAAATATGGGCCGTCAATGTTAACGTGATAACGTGTTACAAATTTGTTTTAATGCCACTAATTTAATAAGCTTTTGATTTTTAAGTCACATCAGCTAAGTTTTAAAGAAAATGAAACTACGAAAGCTAATGAATCTGTTGGTATCAAGTATGTCAAATTTTGGTGGTCCCATGACCTCTGACCTCTAGATATGCAAATGAAAATGGGTTTTATGGGTTCTCTGGGTACCCACGAGTCTCCCCTTTACAGACATGCCTACTTTATGATAATCATATGCAGTTAGGGGCAAAGTCATAGTCAACACTGATACGCTGACAGCTGTTTGGCTTGAGTTTGCCATGTTAATGATTTGAGCATATTTTTTATGCTAAATGCAGTAGCTGTGAGGCTTCCTGGACAATATTTGTCATTATTTTGTGTTGTTAATTGATTTCTAATAATAAATATATACATACATTTACATAAAGCAGTATATTTGCCCACTCCCATGTTGATAAGCATTTTAAATACTTGACAAATTCCACTTAAAGGTACATTAATTTGTGATTAATCACAATTAGCTATAGATAATCATGCGATTAAATATAATCAATTGACACCATTCTTAAAATGCAAACACAATGCACTCCTGAAAAACTCAACTGTGAAACTGGCTAAGTGGAAAGCAGAACTATATTACCCAAAAAAGCGAAGAGCTGAAATACATTATAAAAGCTTAAAGATAAACTGAATACTGTCAAATGGTGGAGGCTGAAATAATTCTCATTAGACGGAAAGTAATATTTGTTGAACAGCATTTACACTGACAAAAGCATTACCGTCGTCACTCACATTAGACCACTTTAAGCACCTTGCGTGCAGTGTTCACCGTGCCAGAGCTTGGAGTCAGTGATGCACTCGACAAGAGCCTGATCATGCTTGCAGTTGTGTTAATAGATAAAATCATGGAGGTCTCATTGAGTTTCTCTCCACAGTGGGTACAAATTGGCAGCTAATCCCAGAGCTCTGGTTGCCTAATTTACAGAGACAGTCCAGGCAGTCTTTAAATACAACCGAGTGAAGCGGAGACTCTGGGGAAAGATTAGCAGCATTTTCTACCGTCCTCGCTTCGACTTCGCTTTAAGTCGACTCTGGAGAAACATGGGTGAGTTCCTGCACTGTAGCTGAAGACGGGGGTGGGGTAATGGTGTCAGGTTTGGACTTGGATCTGCTGAAACACGGCCTGCATGATGATGAGGAGGTAGGCTTTGTTAACTACTGTGTCTGACAGGCCTCTCCAGGCATCTGAAGTGAAGATACATAACTGTTTACTCTCCCTGCCCGGTTCAGGATGATTTATTCATGGCACACACTGGTGGTCGCATGTCATATGGAGATGCCTCCATCATAAAAGGACTCATCTCTGCCTTCTACTGTTACTTTTTTTTTTTTTTTTTTTTTTTAAATTTGCAGCTTTTCAAACTGTTTATTCTCAGAATTTAGTGGGTGAGATTTTACTTTGCACAGAGTGCAACTTGTCATAACGTGACACGGCATCTCAGCAGGTTTGAATGTGCAAAATTGTGATATTCAGCCGGCTCACTTTGCCATTTCGTACCCAGGATGTCACCTACTTACCCAGAGTGCTTCTCTTGGCTTTGAAGGGAAGCTGTCAGGTGACAAAATGTCAAATCTGTTGCTGTTTCAGCAAACATTAAAATGAAACAAGTAAAAATTTCAGCACATTTTGTCACCTCAGTTTAAGTCTTATTAACAATTCATGAAACATGCAGTTTGGCCTGGCATACTGTAAGCTGTGCCTTAGGATAGATTTTGGAGAAGATCCCTTTGCATACATATGTTTATTAACAGTCACAGCCATATACTGTAGAAGTAGGTCTTGTGTCAGGTTTTTTTGGATACAGTCTCATTTGAATGTAAAAAGTGCACCAAGGTGAAGGTACATTGTATAAGGTTTAGGAGAATGCATTTTACCTTAAATGAAAAGTTCAGCATTCTGGGAAATATGCTTATAGACGTTTTTGCCACGAGTTGAGTGGATTGATGCCACAATGTCTGTCCATTTAATATGAAACTGCCGCCAGCACACAATTAGCTTAGCTTAGCATGAAGACTGTAAGCAGGGAAACAGCTACCTTCTGTCTGAATATAACACAATTCTTCAGCTTTTCTAAAGCTCACTAATTAACATGTCATATCTTGTTTCTTCCATCCATAGAAAAACCAAAGTTGGAAAAACAACAAGTTGTTGTTTTGCAGGGTGACAGCAGAGCTTTACCTGGCAAATATAAGTCCAATATTATTATTATATTCACTCTCTTTTAGCTCTGTTTTTGGTCCTTACCTTCTTCTGGGGAAAATAAATGTCTCTTTAGCAGCTAAATAAAGAAACTAAAATTAGTTTAAATTAGTAATGGCCCCCCAGCTTAACTATCTGCCTGTGGATTTCTGTTTTTGATATTAGTTTTGCATATCTTATTTTGATTTTAATTTGTGTTGTTGTAAATGTGTGATTTTATTTCGTTGCAGTCCTGAAATCTTTTTTTTGTTTCAACCTTGTAAAGCACTTTGGAATTTTGTTTTGAAAAATGTTGTTTATAATAAAGTTTATTATTATTAAATACCCCACTATGTTCAGCAGCTAGTAGCTAACTGTGTCTATCTGGGCAGGTTTGGTGCTGGGCATGTAGTATAGTGTGCAGTGGGTTTTTAAAGGGTTTTTTTGCTGAAAATTGCTGTCTTCTGCAGCAGAGAAGGACTTTATGAGAGCAGTGACAGTGAACCTAAATAGTAAAGTTGGGGGCCAGACAGCTTAACAATGAGCTGAAACTCACTATAGAGCTCCATAAAGCTGAAGGGAGCTGCAGGTTCCAGCGTTCATTCTCTGTTGGTTCATCACTACAAGTGACCCCTGTTTTGACATTTTTATTTGATACATTGTTATCATAGAAACATTGGTTATAGCTGCTTTAAGGCCTTGTTACAGGAGTCATCTGACCTGCTTGCTGATGGTACTGCCCTTTATTTCCACGTGGATCACGCACTGAGTCTGTAAATTGTAAGTCCAAAACATGAAAAAAGTCAAAGACAGCATTTGCATTTGTTTCAGTGCATAATGTCGACACAAAAGTGCTCATTTGTGAGCAAATTTCCTCTCAGTGTGGCTCTTAGTTTGAAACTGTTTACTCTGGAGAATCCATCGATCACATGTCTGCTGTCGCAGATTGATGATGCATTCCCACCATCTGGTGCGCTGCGTGGTGCACCCATTTTTCACCTATAAACAGGGATGATGTTGACAGCTTGAATTAGCCGGCAAAAATATATATCGCTTTAAATTGTCATGCCAGGAAAACATCGGTGGGTCTAGCTGGTAATGATAAAGCCGAGGTTACCCACTGGCAACAGATGTCTTTTGGCCCAGAGTGAAAGGTGCGGCTCTATTAATGCTTGTGATCTCGTGCCAGCAGTGTCATGCACCACCGAGACCCTCTCCTTTTCCATCTATCATGCATTAGATAACTCTGAACCACAATTAGCCCTGTTAGAGAAGGGACTGCCTTCATCATTATCAGGTCCCCACTGAAACAACAGCTCATCGTGGCATTCCTTGTGATCATTCTTCACAGTTTCCTATGCATTCGTGGAGTGCCTGTTTGTTGAAGTTCAGGCTGGTAGCTACCACTTATGTATGTCTCACACTGTCGGGCTGTATGCCTCCAGATCAAAACGCCTTTCATCACGGTCCTCCCTCCAAAAGTGGCATCTCTTGCGCACCAAGCAAAGATGGAATTTAGCAAACAAAGTGGTTCAAACTGTGAACACATAGTTACCACTCTCAGTCGCTCTTTCAGGAAAGAGCAAGTACTTCAGGATTCTCAGGAAGAGAGCACGGTTAATGACCAGAAAATGGCCGATCCAGATGGTCTCAGCTCCAGGGTGTCGGCAAAGAAGAAGCTGGCAAGTTTGATATTTGATTGATAATCTGTCAAGAAAATCACCTTTTTTTTGGGCTTAGTATAGGATTTTCATCAACTATTATGCTGTTCTTTGTAATATTATTTGACAGCAGCAATGTAAAGCTGAGCTACCTATAGACTGTCTTCATAATTACAGATGGAGACACAGGCTTTGAATGATAATACAGGAATTATGTGTGTTTATGTGCTTGTGCAGTATGCATAGCTTCCAGTGCAGACTGAAGGCCGAGGGGAGCCGTGAGACGGTCATAATTATGCCATTAAAGAGAGTGACATCTGGAACTTGGGGGCCATCGAGTAACACACCTCCTTTCTCTCCTATGCCCCCTGTGACAGACGATCCGCTCTCATCCCCCAACAATCTGCCCATCCCTCACGTGGGAGAGCGAGGTTTGTGTGGATGTGGCGTGGTGGCGGGGAAGAGGGGGAGTGAACAGGTGGCGGCCATCAGGAAATGGATGGGGAATGTTTTGAATGGGAAACTTGCCTCCATTCCTCATGGAGAACCTGGGTGTCTGCCCTTCACCGGTGGTCCAAGAGGCACAGCGAGGACAGGAGAGATGAAATGAGAACAGGTGGTGGTTTGTCGTTTAACGAGGAGTAGAGTTCCCCTGTAGATCTGAGGAAGCGCAGCCAACAGAGCGGCATGGACTACTCTACCCTACTGCTCGCTAGGTCTCAATGGGGGTCACACTGCATCCAAAACAAGAGGTTTACACTGTACAGTGCTGGTTTGAATTATTTTTGTTGCAAATGGATCCATATTACCTAAAAATAAAAAGTGTGCTGCCAGAAGAGAATGTAAAATGTGTAATTAATGACACACCCGCCTCCAATCTGTTTTGGGTCAACGGCCAAGCTGCTGTCATTTTGTGCTTTGATTGAATTGCAGTCACACTTCCCACCACTCTTTGAACTGCCACTGTTCCCTCAACTGAGATGCTGCACGGCAATTAACAGCTCCCCCACCTCCGAGTGTGCATCACTCAGCAGGGCCCCGCCCTCCTCTGCAGCCATATCCCGCTAATATTCTCCCCACATCCTTTCTTCTGCAGCACCTAAATGTGTCGGCTATACAGAAGCGCAGGCCCTTATGAACCTCCGGTGCAATGATGAGCTCAATCTCTCAGTCCGCCACACCTCTGGTTACACTGAACCTGCCCGCCACACAGCAAGCGTGGTGACGCGTGTTAATGATTCAGTCCATTGTAGCTATAAGAAAGAAAGGCACACTAATTTTCTCTGCACATGCGGCCATCCGTTCTTCATTTAATTACATCTTCCACGCAATTAAGCCAGAGTTGTAATTTCTCTTCCTGGATGTGATATTTTCTCAAGTAAAATGGGTATCCATCATTTTTAAGCCTACGTGACAGTGAGGCTCACAGATTTCACCTCCTCAGTCACAGCTTCAGGACAGCTGCATTTAGTCTAATTACTGAGACGTATGCTAATTGTGTTGCTTTACATCAGTGGCTGATATTCATCAAAATATCAAAAGCAAAATAAATTCTTATGAGAACAACTTATAGGGAAAAACTAAGATGTTGTTTTTTTTGTTGCACACCATTCATTACAACATTCTACTGAATATACTTTCCTCAACTTTGCATAATCTATGTAAATGTTTATATGTATATACAGCATATTAAAGTATACGTGGTTGACGATGGATGGATGGATGGATTCCTTATCTTTATGGCTAGATGCCCTCCTATCTAGTGTGTCATTTACACAAACCCAAGACATAAAGATCTCCTCTCACGCCGCAAAACAAAAGGTTATGAAATTATTGTCTACCTTAAAGGTGCAGTGTGTAGGATCTGGTGGCATCAAGTGGTGAGGTGGCAGAATGCAACCAAGTGAAGCTTCTCCTGTGTCTCAAGCATGAAGGAGAATTACGGTGGCCAATGCAAAACTGTGAAAATGTGTGTCTGAAACCTGCTCCATATGCAGATAAAAATGACTCATTCTAAGGTAATAAAAACACAAAAATGACTCATATTTTAAGGTGATTATAGACTAAAGAAAACCTATTTATTAATATTATATTTCATTTCTGCCAATTATGTTACACACTGTTCCTTTAAACCTTGATCACATTATCTCAGTACCATGCATAGCGACATAGGAGTACATTTAAGGCAGCATCTCTAGAAATAGTAAAAAGCTGATGATAGTGCAAATTTGCATGATGCATATTTACAATGGGGTAGCCTATCTCTCTTTAATTGCTTAAGCTATTTACTGAAAATAATAGTCTTTAAAGGGTTTTAACTATGCTAAACCACAGCATGTCTCTAGGGATATCAATGTCGGCATGTTGGTTGGTCAAAAGATCCACCACTTTGGTCCAGACTGAAATAGCTCAACAACTATTGGATGGATTGCAGTATATATTCAGTGTCCTTAGATAAAATCTAATGACTTTGGTGGGTCCGCAGACATTTCTTCTAGAGCAACCAGCAGGTCAAATGTCTCACTTATTCAATTAAATAGCTCAACATCTGCTAGATGGATTGGCATAGGCATTTATGGCTCCCAGATGAACTTGTATCCTGATGGCTTTGGTGATCCCCTGGCTTTTATTTTAGTGCCACCATGAGGTTGACATTTTTTGTTTTTATTGAAATAACTACAGGGTGGATTACTGTGCAATTTGGTAGTGCCGTGCGCGGGTCACAGACGGTGAATTGTTATCACTTTGATCCCTGACCTTTCATGTAGCCTCATCACTGAGGCAAAATTCAAATACTTTGGTTTATGAGCAGATACCTGCAAAAATGACATTCCCATCAGCCTCAGTTGTGTTTAGTGCTAATTTGCTAAACATGGTAAACATACCTGCTTAACATCAGCATGTTAGCATTATGAGCATGTTAACTTCACCCACACGTACCATGAGAGGTAAGCTTTTTTTGTGATTTGGTTGTGCCGGCCCTTTAAAATATGGTGTTTATCCTCTGTATCCACAGTTTTCTCCCCTCTGATGGAGGAGATCAGAGGAGCAGGCTCTATCTCTAACACTGATGTAAATCTGAACAAGCACACACAGGTAGCTGACTTGAAAGTGGGCCTGGAGGGAAGTCTTTTAAAATCAGATCCAAACTGAAGGAATTGTGAGGAATATTGGCCAGTGCCCACTTGTAGATATACAGCATAATTTCTCCGGCTTATTTCTTGTTATTTCCACCTCATGTTTGGTTATTAATCATCACTTTAATGTCAGATACCATGAACAAAAGCTATTAGAGTTGTGATGTGATCGGAGACCCATTCATTATCTGAATCATGACTTAGGTCATTTGAGTTGATCTCCTTACTGGTTACATCAGCTAATCTTACTGACATTGTCTCCAGCCGGCCATTTATTGAGCCCGTCCGTCTGTCATCCCTGCAGCCACGTAGACCCTGCTCGAAATCCTTCAATCCCATTAGGCTTTGTGAGTATTTCTTTGCCCAACGTCTGCCCAGAACAAGTCAAATAGTGAAGTCTTGTCCTGAATCTGTCCTCTTCTTCTCTTCTTCCAAAAAAACAAACAGTAGCCCAAGAGAAATGGCAAGTCCCTTAAATACACATTTTCACCATATAAAGATGCTTAATGTAACATGCCGCAGTAAATGAAATAGTCATTCATAATTCAGGATTAGGTTTTTAATGGGTGGCTCCCAGTCCGGTAATACCGTGCTCCCTCAATTGTTTCCAGTTTGTAAATAATGTAAATGTCGTGTTGATGAGGAGAAAGTGGCCATGGGCCATGCAATAGTAATGAAGACTGGGAGCACGGGCTCAAGCAGAACTGAGATAATACTGTTTGAGAAGGACGGTTAAATATCCACAGCTGTCATTAGACGCGTCTACGGGGGATGTGCTCGGATAAAAGAATGGTTTCCTTTATTTATTCATCTCACAAACTGTCAGGTGCTCTAAAGACTTGTACGTTTGTTTAACGTCAGGGTGCAAATGAAGAGAAAATGCTTTGAGTGAGGCTTGATAGGAAACATTTGATGACGGCAAGCACGCAGAAATGTTCATTTGACTGTATGTACATAATGCTGCAAAAAGGGAAAACTGTTTTTTTACATTTTTTGGCATTAATGACTCAGCATGTACAAACCTCAGTATAAGAATCTTTAAAGGCATATTTAGAATATTTTTGGCATCACTGGGCAAAAGAAACCCCATAATAACCTTTCAGCATATTATAATTCAAGTGTTCTGGGAGAAAACTAGATGTCTGCACCTCCTCATGGCTCTGTTTTCAGGCTTTAAAACATCTAGCCAGTGATGGGAGGCTCTGGCCAATCACTGGTCAGGTCACATTTCAGAGAGTGTTCCTATTAAGCATTCCTATTGGCTGATCTCCAGCTGGTGGGCGGTGCTTGGTATTTTCCTCAGCAGATCTCAACTTAGCTGCCAAGTCACAACTTTTCTCATTTTACAGGTAAACAGCACATTATGAGATGTTTCTGAAAACCTTTGAAGTGAGAAATAGACAGTAACAGTATACTGATTCATATTTGATCGGTGCTGTCTAGTTTGACCGTTTGATCATAGTTTGCATGTGATTGACAGCTGCTCAGAGACGGCAGGCTCCAGCTCAGCTCTGATTGGTTGTTTTCCTCTGGTCTGTGAAATCTTGTAGATGTCATTAGGAGCACCGGAGGACACAGCGGCACATTTTTTACCTGTCTCATGCACTACTGTCAGTTTTATAAAAATAACTTTTTTAAAATCATATTTGCTCCATTTCTACCCACTGCAACTTAAAGTACGATACACATAAAGATATAAACCCAACAGCAAATAGCTAAACCTTTTTTATACAACATTTAATATTGTCATCTATAATAGAAGCCCTTCATCTGTCTGCTCAGGTCTCAAAAGGTCAAAGCAGCCTCTTGAATCAGAATCAAATCCACTAAATGTTGCCCTGATTGAACATGATGAGGAAAATTAGTGCTCCTGAAAAGTGTTTCCTGTTTGAGTGAGAGCCTTAAGAGATGTGAAGTGGCCTTTTGTGGTGTGTTATGTACAGTAATTTCTGAGTAGAAAAATATATAAAAACAGAGCTAAAGAAGAGCACATTCATTACTGTTTACATTTTTCAGTGTAGTGTGTCAGTTTGACTAAGTAGCTTTAGCCCATGCATGTCCTGCTCCTCCTACTGAAGAGCGCCATTCGATTTTAAGTAATAAAATCCTTCCAAATCCCCTCGAGAAAAACAGCAGCTTAAGCAAGGTTAATGTTCACTATCCCTGCTTCCTCCACTCTGTGTAAGATTATATGGAGGATGTGAATCATTTCTATCATACAAGCTGTGAGCCGGACGTGAGCCGAAGGGACGACAGGACGTGACCTATATGCTCTTAATGGAAAATGGCAGCTGTTTCATGGAGCTTTTATTCTGATAGGTATAGTTTGTTATTCATAGCATGAACAGACTGTACATTTACATATGTGACAAATAAATACACACTTTAATAGGCTACGCTATCAAAGAGTAAGCACAACTACAAGTCAAGTATACCTTTCTGTAAGCCTGTAAGACAAGAATACCTAATTATACCTTTTTTAAGTACAACTTGATCAAAAGATTAAGTACAAATAGGCCTATAAGTCAAGTATATTTACACTTTTCCATATATTTGTCAGGATCAACCAACTAAGATTCTTCTGTATACTTGTCAGTACAAGGCAAGTATTCTTACTTTTCTGCATACTTGTCAGTGAGCCAAGTATACTGACCTTTCTGTATACTTGTCAGTATAAGCCATATATGCTTACTTTTCTGTACACTTGTCAGTGTGAGCCAAGTCTACTTAGGCTTTTCTGTGTACTTGTCAGTACGAACCAAGTCTACTTATGTATACTTTTGTTAAGTATATCTCTGATAAGTACATAAAAGTAAACTGAAAGTATACTCTTATTTTAGGTTTAAAAGAAGTAAACTAGTAGTACTGAAAGTAAAATAAATGATAAATTTTGCTGTTTATTATTGAAGACATACTTAGATTATGTTAAGATTATATTAGTGAAATTGTATCCCTCTTTTACTGTACTTCATCAAGTACAAAAGATTCAGTCTGTCATGATTTTTGCATTATGCTCTCCGACCCATAGATGTCCTTGTTCAGCAAGTCATTCTGCCCAGACACTGTTCTAAAAATAAGGTACCTCTGTTTCAGAGAATAAAATGAAAATAATGCATCACTTTTCTTCAGTAACAGACAATACTGACTTAAAATATCACATGCATATCTGAAATAAAGACTTCAGTATGTGTTTCTCTTTCTGTGTTTCTCTCTTTATGTCTATTTCTTCTCTGTAAAAGATTTTTTCATAAATATAGCTGTCTATGATTTGTGAGCCTTTGGTGAGATTCATAGTTAGGTCCAATTTAAAATTTTACAGCCTCTCTCCTGTGTTACGAGCATTTATTGCCAATCTAAATTAGGGTTAGCTGCAAAGGGAAGCCTTTTGGAAGCTGCAGTGCAGACTCATCTCCTCTGTAGTCTCTACAGAGGTTTCTGTGGTTCAGCATCAAGTTGATCCGAACAAGAAAAATGTTCAGTCATAATCCCTCAGTTTCTGTGCTTTAGGTGAATCAACCCAGACTGTCTGTAACAGATCTAACTTGCAGGTATGATTAGTTATTGTCACGATTATTCATTATTACTGCGGCTCAGCAGAATGCTATTAAAGTCTGTTTTAATATAACTTTCTGAACTGTTTTGAACTTTGTGAATGTATTATTGCCCATGAATTCTGTCACATAACCTTGAGGCAGTTCACTACAGGCAAAAACATTGTTTTTCATGCCCTGATCAATTTAAAAAAATAAATGTCTTAATGAGAGTAATCAACTGGGAAGTTTCACGGTGATATCTGTTAGTTGAAATCTTTTCACCTATAGTACTCTGCAAAATGTTTTGAATTTTCCAGGAGGCAGTTTTCTCAAAATGAGGTTTTTCGAAGACTGAGTCTGAAACTTCCACTGCAGCAATTACATATATCAAACCTCCCCTTTTCATTCTATACTCTCTAAAGAGGGGTTTATTCATATATCATTCATCATCTGATTTATAGAACATTTTATTCCTAAAAGCTTGTCAAAAATGGATTATTTTTTGATTTCATGGAGTGATAAAAAGAAATCCAAAATTCTCTCTGTAAAAACCTTTGACTCTAATATGTTAACAAAACAAAAATATAACCACAAACAGTGATTCAAGCTAACACAGACCGTTAGAAAGTGAAAGCTGCGAGGGGTCTAGACCTTTTCAATACCTGCATTAAAGACAACTTGTAGGTTTTATGACAATTGAACAGTCGATCATTCATTGCCCTATTTCATTGATCAGTATCTTTAAAATGCAATGTGATATCAAGATAGATAGATAAAGATTGATAAGCTTGGTCCAATAACAACCTGCAGACATACAAATCAGACCTACAGTTTAGAAGGAGCTGTCAAAAATGTGAGGATAAATAATGAATCACCTCAAAAACAATAGTTCTGCGCCACTTCGGGGCTTGAACCCTCAGTTATGAGCCTGGCTTTATCAAATGTTTGAATTTATGTTCTCTAAATGTATGCAAATTAGCACATATTTAATAAGAGCATGCCTCATTTGCATATTCAAACATAACATTTCAGAAAACTTGTAATACAAAAATAAGGACAGGTCTTATTGATAACTTTGATAACTATTGGTTTTCTATATAGAAAAATGACTAAATAATACATAAATAATACAGAAAGATGCTGAATAAAAGTAATCCTTTTTTGAAAAAAAAGATTGCGAATTAATCATTTAAATTATTTGTAAATGATTAATTTACAAATTTTGTGTTTGTAAAAATGGATAAATAGCTGAGTTGCGTCCTGTCACCTAATGTTATAGTTTCCTCAAACAATGTATAACAAACATGCACATCAATGGGGATTTAGACGTGGGATTGAAAAATAAGGTATAAGAAAGAAAGATTTCCTTTATTAGTCCCACAGTGGGGAAATTCAGTTTTACACTCTGTTGTTCACACAGTACAGTTCACACAGTACATATACCTGTCAATGGAGAGATGTCAGAGTAGGGGCTGCTCCTGACAAGCGCCCAGAGCAGTTGGGCCTTGCTCAGGGGCACCTCGAGTGACCAAGAGTTAAACTGGCACCTCTCCAGCTACCATATAGTACATAGTCCATGGGGGATTTGAACCCGGGTCCTCCACATCCTAACCCAAGTCCTTACGGACTGAGCTACTGCCGCCCCAAAAAAAAGGGGAGAGCGGGAACGCAGTCCCCCATAAAAAAAAATATTGAGTTGAAAATCCCCAAATTGGGGGAATTCGAGGGGTTAACCTCAACGGGAGAAAATGGTTGGCCTTCGTCTGGGGGGAACATCCTTTTTTTTATTTTCTCCCACATCAATACATGGCATATACATGAATCTTGAAACACCACTGCACAACGCTACTGCTTAGATGACCTGAATCTATAGGTTCATAAAGTACATAGCCATACATCATACATGGCTATACATGAATCTTGAAACACCACTGCACAAAGTAACCTGAATCTATAGCTAATGTATAGCTACATGCCGCAGAATTACTTCATTACTATACCATGACAGATTCCTCACTTGACTGTGTGAGTCTCGCTCCACTCCACCATAAAATATACCAATTGTGCAACAAACTGGCAACCATGTGTTGTGAAGTGAATGCGATGGAACGGAGGAGGGAGAGTGCAACATCTAGTGGTTGAATTTTATGTTATCATTAACACCTTGAATGCATCTCGCAGTTTTTATGACCCAAAGTTATTATGAAAAGACTGAAAACATGCTTCTAATGACATTTTTAAAGTTCCATCACAATATCACGACCTGTGGCCCTGATTGTTTGTCATTGCAGGTATTTTTTTTTTTCACCCTCAGATAAACACATTTTATATATACAGTATCTGTAAGGCCTAAAATGTCTATAAACCCATGTTTAGAGGCATAAATATGCAGTACGTAATGCTGTTGGATCTATGAATCACAAAGGTAAAAAGACTGTCAGCTGCGGTGCTGCAGTGCCTAGATCTTAACGAGTGCGGAGACAAGAGGAATGTGGAGCAGACGTGGGTGGTATTTAAAACTACATATAAATAAATAAAAGGTGAAAATAAATAAATAAATCCTACCTACATCACTGAGCTGATAGCTATCTCTTGCAAGATGAATCCAAACAGAGCAAATGGAGGACAAGCTGCTTAATTTTCTTGCTTTAGCCTTGAATCTTTATACCGCTCTTCTACTCAGCACTGATATATTTTTATCCCATGAATGTTTACATGTTTTTAACCTGGTATAATTATCACTGCGCCGGGTGTGATTGCACTTGTGACACATACGGGAGCGTGTTTACATACAGTTTGTCTCATTCCTGCAAAAAGGAATGGTTTTAAATGGTATCACCTTCATTTAAGTTCCCGTTGCCTCATCACTTTAGAGAATGGATACAAATGGCAGCCGTAAAAGAGCACTTTACAGCAAATTATTCAAATTGAGCTTTCAAAAATATAAAAGCAGCCCAAAAATTATGGATTTGCAAGGCTGCTATTGCCTGCCACTCTTATGAGAACAGGAAAGAGACTTTTCATTGTTCATTTTGCAGCAGTTACAGGACACTTCCTTTCTCAGAAGTGGCTGATATAACCTGACATTCACCTGTAGTTCAAGTAAATGTGCAGTCCTGAAAGGCGGTAGTTACAGAAGCTGGTGAAAGAATAACATCCTCCATGTCAAAGAACGAGGAGAGGGGGTTTTATATGAACTGGTTTGGCACACAACAATGAGGATAATTTCATAACTTAATACTGATGCTGCTCCAATGAAGCTGCTTTGAGACTGTGACTCCACTGGTAAACTCTCAGTGTTGATCATAGGTAAAGCAAATAGGTCTGATATAAAAAAAACCAAAACAATTGTCTCTCCTCTCTCTATGTTCTCTACGAAGCCATGATGGACAGGGAGGAGCAGCGAAGGCACACACACACCGCATCCATTCACAGTCCTTTCCAGCCTCAGGTTCTTAGTTAGATTTCCTTTCATCCACCATCACCCTCCACCCATCCTCCCTCCTGTCCCAACCAATCCACTCAGTACCTCTCAATTTCACCCACATCCTTCACTGAGTCACCGATAAATCAATTTTACCCTTTATTGGACAAGGTGTGCTCTTATAGAGTAGATATAGGAGAAAACAGAGGAGGTTCAGCATGTTTGGTTTCCATAATTCTGTTATTTCGTACAGGCTCCTTTCTCAAGCTATTCCTGTTTGTCTACTGCAATAAATCATCTTTTAAAGCAGCTATATGTTTATTAAGAACGGATCACATGTAAGTGAAAGCTGTCACCACACTGAATTGTCAACTAACTCTGCAGGGTGCTGGGCTGGTATAAATAATGGTGAGTGACTAAAGGGGAAGTGGGAACAGGTGAGCAGGCAGTCTGGTGACCACAGGGCTAATGACGGACAGGTGTAACCAATCAGGGTGGGGCAGACAATCAAAACTGGTGGGAAAACACACAAAGGCAGGAAGGGAAGTGATCTGAAATGAGATGTGAGAAACAAAATAAAACAGGAAACATGAATGAATGAAACGAAACAAGGAAAAATATAATGAATCTAATTCAGTGTTTTGGTTCACTCTCGCTGCTCAACATCAGTGTGGTTTACAGCCAGGTGGCCAGAAACACAACTACAAATGAATCTCGCTCCATATCAGCTTGATGTTTAAATAGGGAACAGTTTACTGACAAGTTCAGCATATAAACTTGGATGGTGATAATAATGATGTGTTCACAGCCCCCAAGTGGTCGATCAGTAAAGGCAGATTTTAAGTTTTATCTGCATAGACTGTATATGTCACTGTAGTGGTCACAGTCACCGTGACGTCACCCATCGGTTTGTGGACCGCTGTTTTGAAGAGCGTGATCTTTATAATTTGCAACCAGAAGTGACTCAAAAGGGTGGAGCCAAGTACAACCAATTTTCAGGTGACCAAAATGTTACAATTAACTTTCATGAACAGAAAACATGTTGTGAAAAGTTTAAAGTTATAAGATGACAGCACACACAACTCCCAGACTGGACAATGCTGTGACAGCAACCTGTCAATCCCAAAGTAGCCATGCCATAAAGCATACCCTGCTTTATGGTCTATTTTACTCTAAATGGGACCATAATTTACTAAATGAACATCATGCTGTGTTGAAGAAGACTTGAAACTAGTGATCATGGAATAAACTCATGTTTACAATGTTTATTGAGGTAATATATCAAGTGGTAGGGTCATTTTCTCATAGACTTCTATACAGTCAGACTTCTTTTTGCAACCGGAGGAGTCGCCCCCTGCTGGCAATTATCAAAAAATGCAAGTTTAAGGCACTTCCACATTGGCTTCACTTTTCAGACCCAGAGCTGCACTGTCTATATAATTGCTTTGCCTATTGCCATCCATCTATCCATCTGCAACTGCTTACCCATTCAGGGTTGCAGGGGGGTTGGAGTCCATCTCAGCTGACAGTGGGCAAAGGTGGGGTACACCCTGGACAGGTGACTGCCATCACACCAACCTTCTGCTGTCAGAAAGTGCAGCCGATTGTTGAGTTCCCAAATTTTGCTGTCAAAAACAGAGAATTTTAAACCGTCATGATATAGCAATGAGAAAATGAACTAAGTTCACACTCTTCACGCTAGATGAAATTACTTAAACAGCATACTGTTACAGAGACACGGAGCAAAGTAGGGCCAAATTTTACCAGCACAGTTATTGATTGATAAAAGATAAATAATTAAACTCAAATATTATACTCCTCACAAATGTTTTTTTCTCACCTCCAAATGTGTACTTGTTTATGTTTTTTCCTCTGTATTTCTTTGTCTCTGTGCGGCAAACTATAGAACTTGGCCTGCAAGCTTCAGAAGAAAGCAGCTGTGTAAAATATTGATCACACCACCACCGTTCATTCCTCACTGGTCAAACCCGACAGTGCTACAACCATCCTCTGTCTCCTCCCATGTCTCCCTACAGGAAACCTCTCTTTTTTGGTTGCCCACTTCCTCACAGCAGGGTCAGAAACACAGCAATGCCCACAGAGCTGGAAGAGATTCAAAGACTTGTTCAGGGACACTTCAGCCTTCAGCAGCAGCAGCAGCACGACGAGACCGGAGGATGAACCCCCACCCTGAGGACATTTCTCTATTCACTGTGTCACCCTGCTTACAGATGTGTAGGACGGTGTTAGAGATGATTTTACTTACTGCAAAATGCAACATTCTGGTATATAAGCTATTAGAAACATTATAATTACAAACTTCTATGAAATGATGCACTATTAGATGTTTTGAATCAATTTGTGACTCCATCAGAGACATTATCAATGACACTGCTGCAAATGCCAACTAAGTTAAAGGTCATTTTTGCAGAAACCGTGACTTCTGTAGAGATGAAGACCAGAATTTTATGTAGAAATCTGCGATAAAGTCAAGTTTCTAGCTGCTAGTTGCTAAATATTTTAATGACCTGGTGTTAACTCTGATGTCCTTTTAACTGGCTGATTGATTACATCCGGGGCTCGGTCACTGACAATGATAACCAACTTATCCAGGGAAAAAATTTGGGGGAAAACTGACAAAAGTAGAAGAGTAAAGGAAAAAGGGAGAGAAACATCAGCAGACATTAATAGACAGACATTTTTTTAATAATTTGCATTCTTTAATAAAAATGTATTAATTGTATGTTAGTTGAAATCTGTGTGAATCTCTTTGATTTGACCACTTAAATGTCTAAATTAACGTTTCTATGTTCTTCTTTTGCCCAAATATCATAAAACTTAACTCTATTAGTTTATTGTGTTTATCAAAGCAAAGTAAGACTAAACTTTATACTTTTTTCAAGAAGCCCAAGGCCACACAATCCCACTAAAGAATGTAGTAGGCTTTTGGTATTATATATTTAGAGTGCATGTGACGGCTGGTGATTTTGACCAGCAAACGAGATGTTAAAAGAGCAATGTGTGAAATCTGGGCAGAATTTTGAATTAAAACATAAATAATGACCTGTCAACAGAATGTGAAGGTTATGTGTTAAAGTTATTGTCAAAGACATCTATGTATTGAGTTGCAGAGATATCTACTGAAATTAGCATGCTAACCGACCAGCTCCTGTCCCGTCTGTTGTGTGTAGAGATATTTGTGTGTGTGTGTGTGTGTGTGTGTGTGTGTGTGTGTGTGTGTGTGTGTGTGTGTACAGTAGTGTGACAGCAGCACTGTCCTGGACACTGAAATGACAGAGACCAACTGTGCTTCCCTGCACTGTGAAGCTTTGAATACCTTTGAATATTTCTCACCAAAACTTCAAAACCCAAACAAACAGTATTTGAGACAGCCCTAAAAACAACACACAGCTTCCTAACAGCACATAACGACACATAGCTTAAACATAAACATATAACACATAACTTAAATAAAAACACACGACAATACATAGTTTCATCCCAACACGTGACAATACATGGCTTAAATAAAAACACATGGAATTTATCACAGCTAGTTAGCAATACAACCCAAAGTTTTACCAAAGTTCATTATTACTTCAACCTTGAAAAGAGGTTACTGGAGACCGAGAACTTGATTCAGCGATATCTCTGTCAGTTTTTCCGCTAATGAAAAGATAAGTTTACCAGTGGAGAGTTGATGATTGTATTGGTTGTCAGTCTATCATGAAGGCAAGGGTTGACCTTTGACCCTGAAGCTCCATGCTCCTTTTATTTGGTTTTCACATTTTTCTCAAATTAAAAGCTTTTAAAAAGCACCTTAAAAAATGAAGAGAAGATGCCTGTGATCTTCTGACATCTGCTCTAATCAGATTGAAGACACTTTGGAAAACACAGTGTGTTATAAAAACAGTTTTGTTAACATTTTGGAATATTAAGTGTATTTGGCAGCTATTTTGAAAAATGGCTGCCACAGCCCTCAGGCCCCCAATGCTGTGATAGCTATATCTTTTCATAACATATAAACCTGCATCTGTGCCAAATGTGTTGCTTTTATCGCAAAATGCACAGTTATGTTGTACTGCCCCGCTACTATAAAATCAGACTTCTTTTTGCAACCAGAGGAGTCGCCCCCGCTGGCTATTAGAACGAATACAAGTTTAAAGCATTTTCACATTGGCTTCACTTTTCAGACCTGGAGTCAATAATACAACCATGGTAAATGTACATTCTGATAATTTGTTATTTGGATTAAATTCATTGTAGCAGAAGCGAGAAAACAACTCGCACCCTTGCCTCATTCTCCCGCCGAGTCGTAGCTATCCCCAGTCAGCGGTTGGCTTGAATTCAGCCAGTGCAAACTCCAGTGCTGGGGTCTGATCCTGGGGGACAGCCCCGACAACTCCCCACCGGATCAACAAATTTTATTTTGCTGCCATTACACAGGTTAGACCAGCACCAGCCCGCTGTGAGTCCCGCCGCTGGGGGTTGTGCTAGCTGAATTCGAGTTGTATCGGCTGTTAAACACAAAGATGGCTAACATAAACCAAAGCTGATGCCACTTGTGAAGATTATATTGATCGCAGTGCTATCATGACAGGCTCTTAGTGCTCTCAGTTACTAGTTGGCTTTTTTTTTTTTTAAACCAATGACTGTAAATTTACATTGTATGCATGGACCCAATAGTAGAGGTGAAATGCTGACCCCTGTTTGCTTGGACCATGTGGCTATAATTTACACATTGCGCCTTTAACTGTATGCCACTTTTGCTGCTTGCTTTTGTATCCGTGATTTAAAAACCTCAATGTTTCAGAACCATTCAGATCACAGATGGAACCAATTCTAACGTCATGATGAAGAAACACAACAGAAGCATTTGAAAGATGTAGTGACAAAATCTTAATGAACCAGACGTTTTGGTGCACCCAGAATTCCAGTTTGGACCTGCCACAGTATGAATCCACAATCTCAATGGATTTCTCAAAGCCGATTCTGTTTTAAACTGGGGCTTAAGGAGAATCCCGGCCAACTGACTGTGTCTTTGTGCCAGTGTGAGTTTCCCGGCAGGAGTGATATGCACAGAGCTGTGCTCTTATTTGTTCAGGTGTGGTGATAGACATCCACTGAGAGGAGAGCAGAGGAGGGAAATAATAAGCCATATTCATCCAGCTGACACTGGGCTCTTTGGGGACAAGAAATAGTAACCTAATTATAGGTTAGGAGAAGATGAAGCATGTCATGCTGCTATTTTATATATATATAAGCTTATGGAATCAGATTCAGCCATAAGGATGCTCACTTATATTCAGCTGTAGAAAGGACAGAGCTCTTCCAAGCAAGTACACAAATGATTTGACATTTTTACGACAGCCATTTACTGCTCGTTTACTTTTAATTTTGTTGGAAAAGAAGTTCCTGAAATACATTTGCTGTCAATCCATTTAAGAAAGCTAAGTTAATTTATTTAAGCGCGATATTTAGTCAGATATTTCAGTGCAGTTCTTACTGAATTACAATAAGAAAGCAGCTGAGAGAACCTCAACAAAAGCAACCACTCCCTCTTCCTTCCTGTTACTCATCTTTGTCACTAACAAACCTGCTAATCCTTTGACCTGAGCAGAGCTACGTCAGTCGCTGTGCCGCAGGAATCCAAGGTATTCTCCACGGTACCAGCTGGTGCACCACTTGTGCCTGTTTGATCCTTTGGCAGACTCCCCATCCTGTTTAAAGTGTATTTTTAGGATATTTAGAAAAAAAAAATGTGATGTTGCCCACAGTAATGTTGGGTAGATGTGTCATCTTGCTTCTGCTAGTTGTCATGTCACTTCTCATTAGTTTCTCCCAAGATGTTTGCAGAGTCAAACACATGCTTTGGGGTCAAGGAAAGGACTTGCCTGGTCAAGCTGTGCTGTTTATTTGTGTGTGCCATGTTTCTGGTTACACCTGCTCAGTGGGTGGCTGATATTAAGAGGCTACAAGCTGAGGTAGTTTGTCCCCTAAATATGCAAGAATTTTCTCTCACTTGACTTGACATTAGGTTTTATAATAAACCCTTTTCATCCATGCTAGCAGCGTGGCTTTATGGATGGTAATGGTTGGTTGGGTGGTACACCACTTTGGTCCAAACTTACATGTCTCAACACTATTGGATAGACTGCAATGAAATCATGGCATCGCGGTTTCTAAATGAATCCTAATGACTTCATGGTGATCCCATGATTTATATTCATATCTTATCAATATGACTTTGACAATTGTGGTGGTGAGTTGGATAAATTTAGATAAATTTAAATGAACTTTGGTACAATCAGCTTCACATAACTGCTATAGCACAGCTGTAGAGTCTTGGTCATGTCTGTAGAGAGCAGAGGTGGGAACAAGTCATTATTTTGCAAATCACAAGTCTCAAGTCTTTGTACTCAATTCCCAAAGCGAGGCTGACAAGTCTCAAGTTAAGTCTGAAAAGTCCCAAGTCAAGTCCCAAGTCAAGACTGACAAGTCTCAAGTCACGACTGACAAGTCCAAAATCCCAAGTCAAGACTGTCAAGTCCCAACTCAAGTCACAAGTTAAGACTGACATGTCTCAAATCACGACTGACAAGTCCAAAATCCCAAGTCAAGACTGTCAAGTCCCAACTCATGTCACAAGTCAAGCCTGACATGTCCCAAGTCAAGACTGACAAGTCCCAAGTCCTAAACGTTGAGTTTTGAGTCCTTGTGAAGTCATAATGTGCTCTTCACTAAATGTAGCGTCCTTTATGTCTTCATCAGTAATTTTCGATCTGCATGACCATTTGGACGAAAACAAAATTATCTTTGGAATAATTTTTTCCACCTGGTGCTCAGCAACACAATGTTAGTTCTCCATGGGTCTCTCCAACTTGATCGGATGCTGGGTCCGTGGAATGAAAGTGTTGACTTGCTGGGAATGAATAGCGTTAATGTTAGCTGATGCAGGAAATGAACAGCAATTAATTGATGCATAACACATGTCTTAGAATAACATACTTTTTCATCTTTGGACTTGGGGGAATGAATCATGTATTTTCAAGTCAAAAGACTCAAGTGCAAGTGAAGTCATGAGTCACTGGTCGAGTTGCAAGACTTTTTTGATACTGTCGAGTCTAAAGTCATCAGATTTATGACTCAAGTCCATTGTGACTCTAGTCCATACGTCTGGTAGATAGTACTTGGTTTCATAATGATTACAAATCACAATTTTTTCCATGTGTGATGTGTTTTCCTTGATATATCCAGCATCATGTGAATGCAAAGTAGATCCTTACAGACTGAACAGTCATGGCAGAATAACGTTTTCCTGACTGGCTGCTTCTCTGATTCAAATGAAGGGATGCGGCAGGTGAAATGCTGCAAACCTGCCTGGGTGGAAGGATTTTAACTACTGTCTACTGAGCTGATTCAGTCCAGACTAGCTATAATGCATAAAACAGAGATGGGCTGAATAGAGTGGAAGCTATCAAAAAGGATTTGGCTTTTGAAATCTATTAACGCAATAAAAAGCTACCTTGAAACCTAACCTTGACCTGACGTTTGTTTTTCAGCGATAGCAACTATTATACAATAGAAATTGATTAAAACATGTCTGCAAACCAACTGGCATACCTCAATATAGTTTTTCTATCTGTACAGTATTGAGGATATCCAAAGTACTCTTTCTGTATTCTGTTGGAAGGATATTGAAGGTTGATAGGGAGGTATGTCACTGTCTCTCTGTCTTTTTCTGCTTCCTCTCCTTCCTTCTCTACACTTCTTCCTCTTTGTCTTCCTCTCCTCCTCTGCTCCTTGCTCTTTCTCTCTCAGACACTGCTCTGGAATTCTTCCTGTGTTCCCGCTGTGGTATTGTGGCACCTCGTTCACGTTACCTGGTGTCACAGTTTTGACTTCCCTTCCCTTTGTTAATCAGCAGTAAACAACATGGCTGTCTGGGGAGCTCTGCGTGGTGTAGGGACATATTTTTACTCAGGCAAAAAGAACAACAACACGTGATTAAAGATGATGCCTCTCACACTCCACACTGTGCACAATGATAAAAGGTGCTCAGATATCCTAGTGACAGGTCAAAGCAATGCACACAACTAATTGATGCCACCTCAGAATCTCACAGAAACATTTGGCAGTTTCACACTGTTAGCGAACATTTTTATCCTCCTGGGTGTAGCACAGAATTCAGTAACACTTTTAGTCAAGCAATCACTTCCATTTAGTACCCGCCTTAAAACAGTGACAAAGAGGCCAAGTATTATGTGTTCATTTCCAGTTGATATTGTCATGTGCCGGCAAAATTAGCCCCCATTTTTCAGTTTTGTCAACCTTGTTTTGCTTTCCTCTTTTTCACGATTTTTAATGTTTGTTCTATTGATTCTAATTCAAGCGAGAGCCTACAGAGAAATATTGCAGACACAGATGCGCAACTTGAGGGGAAAAGGTATTTGTAGTTGAGGCTCTAATGGGCTCTCTAATGATTTGAACGGCAGGTGCATTCAAAACTAACTGCTGAGCTAACACTCTTAATGGAAATCTGCAGTTGCCTTGCCAGTGTAACAATGAACCTGTTAGAGTAAAATAGAAACATGAACATTCTGCCAAATACAGTATACCTTCAGTGTGGTGAATAAAATTGTTTACATATCACGAAAAACTGCTCAGACAAAGATCAACAAAACTAACACAATCTCATAAATCGCACCATAATCACAATATAAATATTTCCCCTGCAGAACATCCTTTGCATGAAGCTTAGCAGCGTAATGTTTGTCTGTGCAGGAGTATGTGTATGTGTGTTGTGAGAGCCATTTCAGCTGATTAAATATGTGAATATTTAAAAATGACAATTCTCAGCACAGCTGCAGATAGTCGGCAGGTCCGTTCCTGAGGGAACCGCCAAGCTGTTCCTCCTGCATTCAGCACCACGCGCCGTGTTGCACGAGGAGGCTCCAGCGCCATTGGAGGGGACTCCATGTCATTTGTAGGATCCGATTTTTTCCCAATAAATACAGAGCACTCGGCACGTCCCGTGCACCAACACAGGACATGATCCCAGCGGGCTGTCGAGTGTTTGGCTTTCAATTAGCTTTTTCCCTCTTTGCTCCGGCTCTGCCATTTGCCTCTGTTTGATTGGCCTGATCGCGGCGCAGCAACCTTGGCGAGCTCTGCTGTGATCATCTGTGGAGGAAGGCAAACACACAGTTAGTCTACATGCAAACATGTAGTTCTTATCAGATCTGTTTGAGTGGGATGCGAGACATTGTGGTTAGTAAAGCAAAAGGGGATGGCGCACTATATCAGCAAGAGGTCAGGGTCATCTTTGAGCTTACATGACTTCATCATTTCCCATTTAAATGCTCCTATTTTGCCCTTTGTGCCATTTATTTGCTTGAGCCTTTGCAGATACGAGGCATGCATTGTACCGAGCCTACCTTTGCTGTCTCTTATTATTACTAGTAGAAAACATGGTGACATAGCCCTGAGCATTTCAGTTGTATCTCCAAAGGAAGGAAACAGACAGATGTCATTTACATTACAGCAAATACAGCCTGGATGTTTTCCTGGTTGTGGATGGCATTGAGACAGGCTAGCCATGTCAGGGCATACATTTTCCACTTCCTCACACCGGTTTTACCCCTGATGTGCTTCAAACAAAGTGGCACATAGACATATTGTTGCACGCAAACAAACAGGAGATGTGCAAAATGAGAGCAACCGATAAGTTAAATGATACCGTCAGATGACTCCGAACGTTGTTAAATTTGAATATCAAAGAGTTAACCACTCTTGCTATGTTTAAAAAAATAAAAATGACTACCTTTAATGGAGTAAATGAAATTCAGCAAACATCTCCACACGGTCCACTAGGTGTCCATTCTGTGTGCTGAAATAAAATCTGGTGTTCATACCAAGTGGCAATCTCGATGCTGAGAAATAAAACTGACGTGCGGGTGGCAAAAACTACAATTCCTTAAATGGCCACTTGAGGCTGGCCATAGACTCCCATGATAAAATGCCCAACTTCACAACAGAAATAAACATGTTTATATCCTGGTACAAAAAACGTTTTTATGTTCATGACAACTGTGTGGGTATAGATTTTTATGTAACTCACTTATTTCAATGATGTTAAGACTTACAGTTTGGCATAATTAAGGGCGTGTCTGCTTTGAATGACATATGAGCTGTCATAGGTCGCTAGCTGTCTGCGTCACCTGGTCCCGCTTAAGGTCTACCGACACTCCACCTCTTTGCCAAGATGACGACAGCCGGAGCCACCCACATAGAGCTTACAATGGTTCCTCAGAGCCAACTGGTGATGCACAGAGACTACATTCAAATGTTATATGGCTCATACACAGTCATGGCTCTGTAAATGGGAAATGAACAAAGTGGCTTGGACCAAGCCACACTACACTATTCCAGCCAGCAACAGCGGGCGTTCATGCTCGTGCACAGCACAAGGGAAAGGTCATGGATGTATAAAGAGAAGGGCAGTCAGTGCGAGAGGGACAATAAGTCTGGAGAGGATTATTTGTTTGGGTGTTGAGTTCAAATATCAACAATCTCTCCAGAATCGCTGACGCTGGAATATTTACCAGAGGGTGCTTGTTTGCATAGTTTCATAATTTTCTTCTTTATTGCATTGGATTTGCCCATTACTGGGTAATAAGTGTTGCTGTTGACTCACATTGTATTGGATGCCTTGTTTTTTTATGTGTAACTATGTCAATACCCCCTCGAGGGGTTATTGTGGAGCAAAGAAAAGTCTAAGCACTCACATATTTGTCAATATATCCATACTCAAACAAAACTGCTATTTTGCTATCTGGTGGCGCGTTAGATAAGTAGATCAATACCACTATCATGCCTGTTCATTCAATATGAAGCTGATGCAAGGTTACAGTTAGCTTATCTTAGCATTAAGACTGGAAACAGCTGGCCTGATTGTCTGACGGTAACAAAATCAGCCAGTACCAGCAATTCTAAAGCTCACTAATTAACACATTACAGTATGTCTTGTTTGTGTAATCCATACAAAAACAATTATTTGTTTTTTGGGCGGTTACTTACTGGACTTGTTTTAGGTAGTGATGTTTCAGTTTTACATTTCAGTTTCTGTATGTATTAAACAAATGAGGTGATGTTTGAAGTAGTGAGCGTAGGTGGTGCTAGCTAGCTGTTATGCCCCATCTCCAGTCTTTATGCTAAGCTAAGCTAATCAGCCGCTGGCTGTGGCTTGATATTAAACAGGCAAACATTCGAGTGTGGTATCAATCTTCTTGTCTCATTCGCGGCTAGACAGCCAATGAGCTAAATACCCAAAATGTGCAACTACTACTTTAAAATGTTGACAAAAACATTTACCCACACTCTCACACAGTTGTGGCCTCATATTGCCTGCTCGCTAAAACTCATTTGCACATTGAGCGCTGATATTTCATCCAGAGCGTATAGGCTCCCCTACCTTTGAGGCGCAGTAGAGCTGTGCTTCAGAGTGTTCAGCTTTCCCAACGCTCACACACTCTCCCCTGCTGAGCCCATCTGCAAGCTGACCCCCCCCAACACTCACCGGCCCCTCCGCTTGCATCAGGCGTGCCCCTGAATCGCCTCACTCACTCTCTCCTTGAGTGTATCTCAGAGCTCTGCCAACCCCCTGCATCACACTTCAAACACACACATCCAGGCTACCTCACCCACACACACACACACAGGAGACAAGAGAGACGAAAGAGGTCAGTGGGTCTCCTCAAACACAAAGAACCTCTTGAGGAGCACTGACTAGTTTACGCTGCACTCAATTACTTGCATTTGATTATTGTGCTCTCTGACAACAATAGGCTTGTAGAAGTGCGGTTGGTGAGAAACAGTGTACTGTACCTTCAGACTATTTTTCTTTTAAATCCCCCATTCACATTCCTTTTCTTCTGTCTTCTCCACTATCCATATTATTCCATATCAGTTCGGGTTTGTCTCATATATTCCTCTTTTTCATCTTTTAGCGTGTCATTATCACCTAGCAACAACCAGCCATTTTTTTTCCACTCTCTCCAGCTTCTTTTCATGAGCTTCTGTCTTTTTCTCCCTCCCTTGCCACCTCTAATATCTGCCACATAATCTGGCACACACCCAAGGAGCTTTGAAAAGAAGATACATCATATGTAAGACGTATGCAATCGGTCTCTCTCCTAGCACTTACCCACATACAATATATTTCGTTGTCTGTGCATAATAAAGTGACACACTGCAGGCTAGTTATTAATGCAACACAGCATTGTATAGAATAAGTGAGTCCCTCTTAAACCACACATCCAAATGGTCGAATGCCCTGAATAACCTTTAAGTTTACATCACTGAGCAAACATTTCATAATGAGCAGGCTGCGTACTGTTAAGTGCACGGCGAAGTTGCTATTCTCAAGTGTACACCCAGGATTTCTATGGCTGACTGATTTGTAGTTGTAGAATAAATAGTGAAAAGGAGATAAAACACTGGGCTGAAAATGTGCAGTGTGGAGAAGACTATAGTGCTATAGCTTTATGAAAGCCCTTAATGCTTTACCAGCTGTCAGTACCTAATATACTGTAATTCCTGGCCCCATTTTGTGACTTAAATAAACTTAAAATTTGCACAAACATGATTGCGCTGCAAAACTGCTTATTTTTAAAGAGCACTGTGTATCAGTGTATAATCACCTGAAAATAAGAATAATTTGTTAGCCTAGAATGAGCCCTTCATATCTAGATAGGGAGTGGTGACTCTTGAAAGAGACACAAAATGTAATGTATTGATTCATGTACAGTACGTAGACATGAATTACACATTTTTTTTCATGATGATGAGCACAAAATCAGTTTGTACATAATCAAAAACTTGAGGGTGGGTCGAAAAATACAGGACGTTCACCCAGGAGACTGGTGTTCATGTGAAACCACAAGTCAAAGTTCATTTATTTGCCGCATAACTTCCGTACTTAAGTTACGACACTTCCAGAGTTATTTAAACCCAAACCATGATCTTTTTGTAAAGATAACTAAGTCGTTTTTGGCATGGAACTTCCATACATAAGCTACACCACTTTTGGTGTTACTTTAACCCAAACTGTGACCTTTTCCTAATCCTAACTAAGCAGTTTCTTGCCTAAACCTACGCAAATTGATCTATTTCTAAACCTAAGTAGTTTTATTTTGAAAACACTGGAGCAGAAATTGACACATGTGTCACATGTTGTTGAAAATTGTACTAAGTGTCATAAAAAAAGAAATTTGTGTCTATGTACACAAATCAAATACATTCAATTGTGTGACTATTACACCAACTGCTATGAGCTGTGTTGGTCATTTTGCACCAGAAGTCCAGAATGGACAAACACTGGCTCTAGAGAGAGCCTTTAGCATTTTCACGTTACCTGAAGACAATTGTAGTTTTACAAAATGCTTGTGGAACAGTGGTAACATGAGCTGCAGAGTGCAGAGCCAGTTCACTTTATCACAGTCTTGGAAAGGGAGGAGAGAGAACGGAGGGGTACTGCCCTGGTTGCAATCTGCAACCAAACCACTCGATCTTGCCAAATCCTACGCACTGTGCCTTTAAATTATAACTCACAGGACACATCTCGATGGAACATTAAATGTCACCCTTTAATTTTCCCAGGAAACTTTGCATATTCTAAAATATACTAATATTATTGAAAGACAATGCATTGAAAACAAAAAAAATGTTTTCATGTTGCAGACGCAATAAATGATTTGCAGCCCTAGTCAGGCATACACAGATAATTGAAAATAGAACCCAGAGGCTCATTCACAAGAATCCAGCAAATTTTGTTCTTCTTAATATGCTATTCTACAATAAGTAAGGGGTTAGGCAAAGTGTTGCACATCTTGTTGCTCATGAATTATACTCTATTTGACAGTCACACACTAACACAGAAGATGCTGCGAATCTGCCAGGATATTTTCATACCGAGTGAAACTGCATTGCTGAAGCATTAGATGGCAGTTAGCGGCCCATGCTTTATTAAAATCCTGTAAAATGGAGGCAAAGGCATCTTACAAGGGAAAAGCTATATTTCAACACACAGCAAATGTTTCGCTATCCGTCATCCATCTACGGGGTAAAGTATATTAATTTGAAATATTCTGCTGTTTTGTTTTTGCCATCCATGCCTCTATGCATCCATCCTAAAATCAGACCTGTGAGGAGCAAAGTTCACCTAATTAGCTTCAAACCCAGCTGAGCGCCCCTCTGACATGGGGTGGGGCATCACAGAGGCAATATCATCCTTATCACACATCACATGCCTGACAGACCAGGCACCCAAAGGCTTCCACCCCTACCCTGTGTTTTTTCTTGTCTTCCCCACCCTCTGTATGTCTCCATGTCTGTCACTCTGTTGCTTTCCCTTTCTCCCCTCCGAACCCCCTTCTTCCTTCCCTTTACTCCCTCTCTTCTTGTCACCTGCCTTCACCGCCCACGCAGCAGTCGGCTGTACATAGCAGCACCGAGATAAGGCCCGGACAGTCAGACACCTCGTTTATCAACTCATTCTCTAGTTATTCGCTGTAAAGCCACAGCGATCCTGCAACAGGCTCCTGACAACAAGCTACTTGATCAGCTTGCACAAATTATCATATAAAATCTGGTGGAAAGCCATAGCAACCTTAAAAAAAAGTTAAATAAACATACAGACACAATTATATTTTCACCCCTATTTGAAGTCCTCCACGTATCGGTATTCAAAGTGATTACCATCCATTCTATAAAGAAATGTTAATGCATCACTTCACTTTTGATATTCTGATTTGAAAGCTAGAAGAAAACACAAATGGGAAACAAAGGCTACTGGAGAATCAAATAACCTAATTTCTGTTCCCCTCCTCCCAATATTCTCTTGATATTCAAATAAAGCTATTTATTAGGGGAGCCAGTTATTAGGGAGATTTTAGTCCTCAGCAGAGGTGTCTGCGCTGCGCTCTATCAGTATGCAAATCTCTTTAGTTCAGAGGACCCATGGTGTCATCACTGTAACCTCTTATGTAAAGAGTGTTACCTGTGTGAAGAACAGTCATTTGCTTCTGCTGTGCCTTCTTTCTATGGAATAATGAGGTTGGATGGCTGTGCAATTATATTATAATGTGTGTAGTGATAATGCTGTGCAAATCAACCTCTCTAATTTGTTGCTAAATCGGAACAGATAATTCACACACAACTTCACACATTACTGAATCCTTTGCTGCAGTTGCCGTCCTCAAAAGGCTTTTATTTTTCAAGAGGAACGGGCCGCATCAGACTACATCTTTATCTATTTTGATAAGCTGAATTTTTGTCTCATCTTTCATAACTAAAACATTGTTTAAAGATTACTTGAATAGTCATGCTTCAGTTCCACTACATCTACCACATTATTATCTTACATGATCTGCTTTACTTTGCTCTGATTTACTTTAACTTACTTTAAATTAAATTTCATGTATTGTGCATGTAATAAGGCCAGTTCACACAAATCAGTCATTTGCATGCACCTCTCATGATATCCATGCTGATGATTTTGATTTTTTTTTTTTGAGATATCCATCTCTGAAAATAAAGGTTAATTGACTATATCTTTGGTAAAAAGTAATTCCAATTAAAACATCATTCATGCCATGATTGTTTGAGTTGTTCACAGTAATGGGAGCCTTGTTTCTGAAAAAACTTGCTTTGAAGATAAAATGTGATTTTTCAATACTTTGAGCACCACAAATATGATTTATTCACCCTCATTGTACTGGATTATGAAAATTTAAGTGATAAATATTTCAAATCTTTGGGGCCTAAAACTAGAACTTGTTCATAAATCGGCTGGCTGGTCTAATATAAATTAATATTATCTTGTAACAGGGACATATTCAGAACAAGTATGACTATAAGTGTGACATGTCCTGTTTAATGCATGTCTTTGTCACAGTTCTTTAACTAGAAAAGCACTGAGAGAGCGCAGACCTCCGCCAAGCACCGTAGTTTCCCCCCTGGCGGTTTCTTCTGGATCTATCTCCTCAAGTATTAAGATAAGATAAGATAAGATGAACCTATATTAACCGGAGTGAAATTCAATCTGTTGTTAACCTATACACAGTACATACAGACCTGAAATACATACATGCACAAACAGGACCTATATACCTGCATTAATGGAGAGATGTCAGAGTGAGGGGGCTGCTCCTGACAAGCGCACCAAGCAGTTGGGGGTTTGGTGCCTTGCTCAGGGGCACCCCGGCAGTGCCCAAGAGGTAAACTGGCACCTCTCCAGCTACCAGTTCACACTCAGTTCTTGGTCCATGTTGGGACTTGAACCTGTGACCCTCCGATTCCCAAGCCAACTCCCTACAGACTGAGCTACTGCCGCCCCCAATTGTCTAATTGATTATTTTCTAATCTATCAAAGCTAGATCAAATTCGTTGACATACTTCAGATGCAGAATTGTCTCAGCTACACGATGCCGCTTGTGAGAAATCTCTACCTCTAATATTAAATGAACAGTAGGCCAAAATATAAGAGTACCCCCATTTCTTTTATATAAATTGCTATAAAATCTGCCATCTGGATCAGATCTGGATCAGCCTTTGGGATTTGATAGAAGTACACATTGTAAATCCCTGAGTCAAATTTCATGAGCTCTGGGCAACAATTACCAGAGATATTGAGAAACAATTTTTTGGGTCCCATTTACCCCGATGTTCACAAAAATTTCAAAGTGATCCAGATATATTATTATAATAATACATGTTATTTGTATATATCTGTGTGCAGTACTGTGTTGCCAGACAACTGCTATATAGAGAGGAAATTACTAAATGTACATAAAAAAATCATAAATATGATCAAAAATGGGGTTTGATTTCATGAAAATCAGGGATTATGAGAATGATCAACATTTTATGATAAGGTAGAATTTTCTCAACCCATTACAGGGTATTTAATACTTCGCTGTATTTGAAAAATTAAGAATGGACACATGGTTTTCATAGGAAGGCTGCTTGCTGCAGTAGGCCCATTTAATTTGTCTTCAGTTTTCAGAGTTTCATTTAAGTGGACTGAATGTAGTTGCTGAGTTGCATTCAAACATCTCTAATGTCCTCCAGACACAGGTTAAAATGTGTGAAGTGAAAGTTGCCCAAAATAATCCAGGACACACTACGTTTGGTGACAGATTGGTTAAACAGTAGGAACCACAGATTCAGAGTGATTCTGCCGCCCCAACACCCTCAGTCGTCTGAGATGACTTCTCCCTCATTCTCAGTCCCACCCTCTGCTACGCCACCTTGTCCATCCATCCATCTGATTGACAGGTTATGAGCCAATCCCTGCATAAATGACTCCAACACACCGGGAATCTCGACCAGCTGGGTTCAATCAATCTCACTTAAACTATTCTCCATCGCAACCACGCTCTCTAATACTGAGACAGCAGAGAGGGCAGTTCCACGGTAATGTTATCAAATCTCTTTTGGAGGGATGGGGTGATCACTCTCCTGCAGAATAAAGGGGAAGTGGAGGGGAGAGAGGGAAAATGGAAAGGTAATTGTGCTTTTTATTTTTGTGTTCAGATCGTGAAAACAATCATGGACAAGTCATGAACAAAAGGGCGATGCAGTAGGTACAGTGTCAGACATCAGTTAAGGAAAACCTCATAACAGCAGGTGTGATTCTGTTAATAGGGGTGATAAAACTGAACAGACATCGTGGCACTGTGAAACCCCCAAGGCTCGTGTCATAACGAGCATTGTGAACACTTGTAAAGAATCACTCGGACTGCGTTGACATCGCTTCCTCTGCTGAGGATTCGCTCGCTTTGTTCCAGGTCTGGCGTCATGGGGTTAGTAAATTTACCCACACAAACCCTCAGTGGTGAACAAGTGAACTTTCATTATTGCCGATTCTGTCGACCCACAAATAACTTCACACGAGAGACAGAATGATTGATACTCTTCATCATCTCTGCCTCCCTCCCCAACCCCCCTAATTCAATTCCAAATAACTGTGAAGCTGTGTCACCCATACCAAAGAACTCACCAATGGAGCAACACTATTGATCCACAAACACCACCGAAACCTTATGCATTTCTTTTCAGGACGATGAAACAACAGCAGACTTCTATCCTTGCAATCTTTTCACAAAGCAGAGAGGGATTAGAAGTACATCAGAGTCAAGAATAGGCACACGTGTAGCTTGTATTTCACGAAGGAAACATCATTGCAGATAAATGTCCTTAATTTCAGCCTCTCATTATAATGAATCTGACCCCCCCTCCCTCTTTCAAAGCACACAGCTTCCCAGCCTTCATTTCACTGTCCTTTTCCTGAGGTTACTACCAGTCAGCATCCTTCTCTACTCCTGAATAGTCATCATTTTTGTAGCCACAGCGGTATAATCGGCCCCAATCAGGAAGCCCCCGGACTCTCAACGAAGCACTTTTATGCAGAAAAGCCCAACAGCTAAGTCTCATCTTTCTGTTTTCAAGAGAGAAGGGGGGGTATACAGTCATATAGCACAACAGCATTGATGATTGCTCACAGACCCCTCTAGTCTGTGTACATTTCAGTAGGGCTTCAAATTTATCACATCAAAGACGCAGCAAATTGCTACATAATTCAGTTTAGAAAAATTCTGCCAAGGCTGCAAAAAAAAAAAAAAAAAGTGAGGGAGGAGGGTGGAGAAAAACATACTGTCTTAATTTCACCAGAAAATGAAGCATTTATTGCACAAGATTAGCAGTTTTGTTCATGAGAACAAAAGTTTTAAGGTAAATTCTGGTTCAGCTTTGCTTCCATTCAGACCTGCAATAGGTTGAACATTTCTGGCATCTGGGCAGTAAATCCATAATAACCTTTCAGCATATTGTAATTCAAGTGTTCTGGGAGAAAATTAGACCTCTGCACCTCCTCATGGCTCTGTTTCAGGAAATCTAAAATATAAATCTAGCCTGTGACGTGAGACTGGCGAATCACAGGTCATTTCAGAGAGAGAGCGATCCCATTGAGCGTTTCCTATTGGCTGTGCTCCAGCTGGTGGGCAGTGCTTGGTAATTCCTCAGCAGATCTCAAAATGGCTGCCGGGTCACGAACTTTCTTATTTTACAGCTAAATGTTTCTGAAAACATTTAATGTGAGAAATAAGCATTACGATAACAGAATACTGATTAATAATTGATCAGCGCTGCCTAGTTTGACCGTTTGTTCAGAGTTTGTGAGTGATTGACAGCTGCTCACAGACAACAGACTCCAGATCAGCTCTGATTGGTTGTTTTCTTCCAGTCTGTGAAATCTTGCAGATGCCATTAGGAGCAACGGAGGACACAGAGGCTTTTTTTCAGATTACCTGTCACATGCACTGTCAGGATATAGTGACTGTTTTATAAAAATAAGTTTTTAAAATCATATGTGCTCCATTTCTACCCACTGCTGCTTTAATGCGCGATGACCACCTGATTCCATCTGCCGCTCAGCAGCGATGACAGTTCCCACGATGCTTTGCTCAAACAGCTTAGCTCAGCAACCAGGAAAAAAAAAAAAAAACCAAGCCGAGGCTCCAAAGACACACCCAGGAATACAACATCTGGCTTAGTCTCAGCTTCCTTATCTGTCCCATCGTATTCATCCACACAGACATTCACCCTGCAATTTAGACTTTGTCTTTGAGTTCTATCTCCCCTGACGTTAGGGGTACAAACTTAGTTTATGATGGAGCCGTATGTGATTTAATAGTACCGGATGACATAATGCGTTTAACAATGCACCTGGGTAAATATTATCAGTGAGGAATGGCTCATAAAGTGTCATCAGTCTGCGGTGGGGATGCACAAGTGTGAGATTAGATGACGTCAGAGATGAGTAACTGACCTGATTAGACCACTTTGATAAACACTGAGAGGATTGTCTCTCATACTCACCTCCTCTCTCTACCTTGCATTTCCATGCTCGTTAGCCGCCTGAATGGCACCGCATGAGAACGTTTGCTTATATTTGAAATCATCCCCACCTTCACGCAGATTGAATTAGTGCCAGAGGAAGAAAATAGCCTGATAGGAACAACAGATGCGCATGCATTTTCATGCAGTCCTTCTGGAATCATCTAATTTCTAACCTCTGTGTTTGTACATCCCACCATCTCTTAATGCCCCTAACATACTGTGGGATGAGGGCGAATGTAAATGAAAAATGCATTATTCATATTCCCACAAAGCCATCTAAGAGTGCGGTTGCCGTGCCAGGATGCCTCACCCCGTGCACAGAAAGGCAAAGAAAGACAAAGAACGCCTACATAATTTATTATCAGTTTTTATTGATTTTCTCTTTTTTGGGGTTGGGTGGGGATGTCTGCAACTATATTGTACCCAGAATCTGTTTTTTTCCGCTTCCAAAATAAGTTATGTGTGGTGAGTCAAAAGCTCGACTTGAGGCAGCCAATGTTTTTCCACCTTTTCTTTTGAAAGGACGCACTTGAATAACAATGAGGAAGAAATGACGACAGCGGGGAGACAAATTTAAAAATGTGGTGTAGTGAAACAAAAAGGAAAAAAAAAAAAAAACATTACCTCCGTCTCCCATCCTAATGTGATTTATGACTCAGCTGGAGAATTACATGTAATGATTCAGCATGTTGATCAAGGGTTTGTACAACAGTGCGTGATCCAGAAATATTGCAGCGAAACCGAGAATAGACAGCAACGCAGATCAATTACTCCACAGCTCCACATTGTGCATTCTGGCATTCTACCTGCGGCTACAGCCTACACCCTCACTACATCACAGCAAAATCACTCCCTGTGACATGCTACAAAAATATGCATTCCAGTCAGACACACTTTACTCACTCTTATTGTCTTAAAAAATGAAAAAGAAAATCAATTCTGTGTATTTCCAGAGACATCTCAAGAGGGCAGTTTTTCAACCTCTTTCTCATATTTTAATATCGCTGTGCGATTCATGGAAAAGGCCCAACAGGAAGACATGTAAATAATTAAGTAGAGACTTGGTCACAAGGTGTTGTATCTACAAAATGAGCAATTACCTTTTTCCTCCTGGGACGGGAGGCCGTTTATGGCATTGGGTCAAAGGGGAAGATGAGCTCCACAGGGCAAACTAGCATCAAATCCCTCCATTACTGATTTATCATATCCAGCCTGGGTTGATATGAGGAGGGGCTCATATGACATAGACAGTGTGATGTTATTACACATCGCCATGGGCATCCATAAGACTACACAGACAAGTCCATTTAGAGCAAATGTTCTTTGTTATATAGCCAAGAATTGTTTTCAGGTTATGAACCTGAAACATCATTGACCCTTGATGTCAAGTTATCTTTTTTTTTCATCGTCCCCTCTTGTTTACTTTTACCCCTCCTCTTTTATTTTGACATTCACCACAGGTGATTCAATGTATCCTGATACAACGGTTTGTAAGGATTTCTTACGAAAAGTTAATCCTCATTTTTTGTGCATTTTCCTAGAAATTGTCCAGCAATATGTGTCAATTTCCCCTTGAGTCTCTTCAAAAGCAGAATTTCTTTGTTAAGTTTAGGAAAAAAATGACTCGATTAGGTTTAGGCAAAAAACGACTTAGGTTTTCTTTCTTTCTTTCTTTAAGAAAAGATCATAGTTTGGGTTAAAATAACACGAAAAGGGCAACTTAAGCACAGATGTTAAGATGGTAAGACTCTGAGTGTGGGATGCCACTTATAATTAATTAAAGATAAGGCAGTGTGATAGACATTCATTTTCTGCTCTCTTTGTTTTGGGGGAGGGAGATCTGAGATCCCCCCCAAGAAAAGTATAGAAGTTACGTGACAAAAACTACTTAGGTTTAGGAAAAGGTCGTGGTTGGGTTAAAATAACACCCGAACTGACATAACTTAAGTGTGGAAGTTATGTGACAACAACTACTTAATTAGAAAAAGTAATACTAGTAATAATGTAGTAATACTTGAAAAAGTAACTCCGGAGGTGGTGTAACTTAAGTATAGACATTACGTGACAAATAAATCAACGTTGACTTCTGGTTTACTGTAACTGCTTAGGAACACCGGTCGAATGTTTTGGCCAATGCATACTTTTTCATAGGTATAGCTGTGAGAACAGCCTGAGTGATTATATAGGAGCTGGAAAAGGTCACCTGTTTATCTCTGTTGAGCGGAGCTGATGGAGAGGAATGACATTTACATTTGGACAGGCCAAAGGAATGAATGTGAGGCTGATTTAAGGACACCAAAACCCTCCATCCACTCATTAACAACACGTGTTTGAAATCATAATCTTTGCACTGAACAGGATTACGGTGTTTGTTTTGTGTGCCATATACAGAGAGTAAAAAAGGAAAGTGTCAGCGATTATCTGAGTTCACACTGTCGCCAACACAAGCCCAGAAAGCAAAGATAACCTCTTTGTCAGTGGGTTAAAACTGGAAATACAAGCCATGACGCTACATAAATATTTGCACAAATTCAGCACCTAAAACGGGATGAAAGTAATCTAGACATATGGCGCTATTTAATCCATCTTGTTAAAGCAAACCTTGTAAAATCTGGCATCTGTTTCTTTAATAGGCTTAAGGAGGAAAGACCTTGCCCCAACCATATCCACCCACCTCCCTCCACCAACCTCAGGTGTTTCGTGCATGTCAATGTGTCTGCGGCAACAACGATCTGCTCCCTTAATCAGAAGCAAATCTTGTTTTCAATAATTAGCTGACAGACAAAAAGGAGAGAAACCTCATTTTCCTACGAGACTCAACGCTGCAGTGCACAATCAATATAATGAATGTCTAATGGCAAGCCTGTTTGGCTCCGCCAGGAAAACATTAATGTAGAATTAAAAACATGTCAGATCTATCACATGTTCTCGCTCCCCCCTCCCTTTGAATGCATAATGACTGTCAGGATTTTCGCTGATAAACGTGCTCGGCTGAGGTGTTAAGTGATGTGCTGTAAAGAGCTCAAAAAAGGGGTTTTATAAATTATCTTTCTCATCAATATTTTGTTTATCTTACATCTCAAATCATACAACTGAAGAAAGAAGAAACCATATCTGGGATCTGACTTCACTTCTGCTATTCAGTGCTTGTTTTCTCAATGTTATTGTCTGTTCTGATTAATGCAATCGTCTCGCAGCATGCTGACAGGAGTATATTGAGCCCGGAAAAAGCACTAGTGATAGAGAACTAATTAAAGGTGGTAAAAGGTGAATATGATTTTGGGGATCGGTCAGTAAGGGCACATGAAAGATGCTGGCAGGGGGCAGAAGCCGTTGCTGCTCTCCCTTATTAGGCTCTAATGTGAAAGTTAATGTATTTCAAGATGGTGCCCAGGCGTCTGGAGGAAGAGGGCTGTGGCATGGCCTCCTATGCCCCTCACAGGGTGGGAGCCCCACGGGGCTGTTCGTAAGTGGTGGGAACATCGCTTCTTGTCTTCAGTTTTAATTCAGAGCAACAGCTCGGAGAGACAAAAGACCAAGTTCACAGGAAATCGATTGGAGTATTCTGCAACAAAGAGCTGGAAAGACCCAGAATGTTTTGGGGAAATACGCTTATTTACTTTCTTGGAGAGAGTTTGATGAAAACAGATGATTAGCCCAGCTTAGCACAAAGACTGGAACAGATGCTGTCCAATGGTAAAATTTATATGTATATGTATATGTTTTTATATATATATATATATATATATATAGCTTTTGATGATTGGTGAGCTGTAGGCTATTTTCACTGTGTTTCCAGTCTTTATGCTAACTAGTAGTTTCATATTTACTGGACAAATATGACAGTGGTATCTGTCATTTCACTGAAATCTTGGCAAGAAAGCACATTTTCCTGAAAATCTGAACTATTTGGTTACACTAAAATAGCCAACAAAATAGGTTGACCTAAATAAAAAATTGGGCAGAATTATGAAAATCGGACCTTTTCATAGAGCGGCTGTCTCACTTTCAGCTGAACCCAATTCAACCTGAGAAGGGAAACATGGCATTATATATCTGTACAGCATGATATAAGTACTATATATAGCACCCTGAGAGTTGTGAGTGAGTCCTATAGCATGTGATCTCAGCTAAGTCTGACTATATTTTTTAAATATTTTATGCCTTCATCAGACAGCAGCGAACGGCACAGAAATGACGGGAAAGGTGGATGGGAGAGATGCAACAAAGGCCCCCAGCCAGAGTCCATCCAGGGATGCTGTGGTTCATGGAGGGTCTTAACCCCTCAGAAACGAGAGCACCACCTGACTGACTGCTGTACTGACATCTTCTATCCCATCAACCACATCCTCCATTATATTCCCATTGGGAAAGTCTGTATGTGGAGGCGCCATAAGGCTCTGTAAACATTACATTCACTCCAGCCTTACAGTTTGCCAATTGTACTAAAACAGCTGCATTGTGGCTTATTAAAATTCACCAGTGATAGAATATTTGTGCATCATGCTGCAGCAGCATGAAAGTCTCTAATATAAAAATCTATTGCCTAATTAACTGTCGTGCTTGAATTAATGAAGTGAGCTGAAAAAAATATCTTTGGAGAGGCATTGCAGCATTCAGACTTGAAAGGGATGCAACATGTATGGTAACTTGTTCTATGTGCTATTGGTCCTGTCAGTCGGAGAAACAGATGGTAGAGTGGACTGCTGGTCAGCTGAGTTTCAGGAAATCCTTTTCTTAATATTTTTGTATCTTTATTTACAAAAACAGCATGGTTGTAGCTGGGGTTAATGCTGAATGAAATCTTTGGCGATTTGCTGCTTTTTGCCTTAATTGAAACCCAGACTATTAAGGCTAATGGCATCTGTTATGGGTTCTTGAAATGGCCTCAAGTCTTATTAGCTTTCCCGTCTTTTTTCTTCCACCCTGCGGTTTATTTTTTACTCTTCACCTACCAAGACACAAATAGTTAGTTTACAAAGTTTCAGTGGATTCATTTATTGTTTAATCGCCCCCCTGAGGAGACAGGTGTCAACCTGGATCTTATCGGCTCTTGCATAATGAGTAAAAATGATGGAGCTGGGTCGGATCTTGCAAAGGTCACGCTATCACACCCTTTTTACAGAAACAAATGGAATTAATGAAAGCTGTTTGTCTGTCCCCCCTCCTCCTCTGTGTTGCACTCCTTTAACTCCTCATTATTCGCTCTCCCTCTCTTTGCGACACACCGCATTCGCTGTCATCGTCTCCCTTCACCAGATCCTCTAAACGGTGCAACTTTAAAATCACAGCGAGCACATTGCACATATTTGTAAAGCTGTTTCTGCAGCGTCTCTGTCCCTCTTTCCCAGCTGAGTTTCTTAAAGTCCTTTTAAAGCCCGACATCACCTTGGAAGAGGGGAAAAAAATGAAATTAATGGCTTTTGTATACAAAGAAACAAAAGACAACAATAAAACGTACCATGGAAATGAAGCATTATTGGATTATTTCCTGCGAATGTATTCTCAGAGTGGGGGGTAAGATATTGCAGCATCTTATATAAACACGAATTCAGCAAAGTTTGGTGTTTCACTGCAGTTGGGGAAGAACAAAGGTAGCAAACAGCTTTGAGGCAGTGGAGAGGGCATGACAGCTCAAACATTGTGTTTCCTGCCCAAAGTTTTTCATCTAATCTGCATTCTTAAAGGTGTATAGAAAACAAAGCTCAGGGAAGTGTCTGACATGGATAGCGAGCGTGTCAGGGTCGGGAGTAGCAACAGAGACTTGCAATTTGGTGCTTATCAAATTTCCCTCTGGTCCAGCATGAAAGGAACGGCGCACCTAGCGTAGCAGGAGTTTTTCCTAGCGTGTGGTAGCCTTCCTCCGCAGATCAAAAGATTGTATCCAAACCCGGGCAGAGGGACAGAGGGAAGCCTCGAGGCCATGCCACCCTCAAGCTGTTTGCTAGATGGGAATCAGACACTGAGGTTTTCTCAATGGACCTCAGTGCTGTTATCATCGATGCACAATGAATATGTGCTGTCATAGAGAGGATTATTTCAGTGAGAGAAAGGGAGGATATCTGAGCGAAGGTTTTTCACTGGGTGTTTACAAAAGATGTGGGGAAAAAATGCCTAACAACTCTAAAGAGTTGAATCATTCAGTCGATATTCTGGGATTTCACCTGGGGGGTCCTCCGCCGTTGTGTTTTGCACTACTGACTCACAGTATGTATATGGAACACTGCTAAGTTTAGACTTGTGTATGTTTTCTCCACAAACAAATCTAGCTTGTAATTGGCAGATGCAAGGGGTGAAATATTGACTGTGTTCGTGTGTGTGTGTGTGTGTGTGTGTGTAAATGTATTTTCTGTGTGTCTGTTTGTTTTTGGCTGCCATCCTGGCTTCATCTCAGTGTGCTACCAAGGAGACATAAGCCACTTCCATCTGCCTCGTGTTCCAAGTTTCTTTGTGTTCCTAATAAAAGACAGGAAGTTGAATTTAAATCAAATTTTTTTTATCGCCGCACCGATCTCTAATTAAAGGATGAAGGCGGTATGAGAAGAGAACTTTTTCTCAACTTCACTGACTGACATAAATCATGCCAGAACAGAACATATTCTGCAGACTGCCCATACTACAGATGTGTTTCAGATAAGACGCAACCTTAATGCAAGATCTCTTCATCGGATTTGTGTTTGTGTTTGTTGCTTTTGTGACTTCAGTCTGAAACTGATTGGCAGACAAGTGTGTGAAGTCTAATGGGGAGGCACCATGAATGCAAAGGTAGGCTTGGTCATACAGGATTGGGTGGCATAAGATGGGACAATCGTAGTAGTCTCACTATAACACGACAACAGTTGATAATCTGCAGAATAAACCACATACACAGCAACCATTCTGTACACACTGAGCTGATCTATACATATCTTCACAACGTTGCATGGGCTGTGCGCACAGGGCCACGTGCCTGGCCTGCAAATACAGCATTTTTTAAAAAACAATAATAAAAATATTTTTTATGACCACTCAACATCAACACTCTTCTAAATGATACCCCTTTATGCATAGTCAAGGTACTATCACTAGTACTTTGTCAAAATCAGCAAAAGGAAGTGAGTATGAAAAACTGTTGGCAGCTTGCAGCTCTCGTTTCCCCTCGGTCTGTGGATTGGTACAGTGGGGGGTAGAATGAGGATATGAAAGTTGTATTTACAGCTACCAAAAGCAAGCAGGCTGAGAAACTAAACTAAGAAACTAAAACAATACTGTCTGGGTAAAAACTAATAAGAATAAAAATGTATGTAAATTCATTCAATCACTATAAAAAAAAAAGACTGCATGCAATTGCAACTGCTTCAACAAAGTAGCATGAAGATTAAATATAACATCATGGCTATTCCAAACTAAAACTACAGAAAATAACTGAAAAACTGAAACTAAACTAAATCTAGCAAACACACTCTGAAGAGTAACTTAAGAAAACTAATGTGAGATAAAAACTAACTGAAAATTCAAAACCAAAACGTTGGCCCCCACACACAACAAACAGTGAGCGCTGTCCCAGGTTCTGAAACCTCAGCTAAGTCACATGTGTCTTGCCCAATAATGATGCAGTTTTTGCTATTTTTCTATAGATAGCCTACATAAAGCCTAAACAGAGGAGGCAAAAAACAGCAACTGAGTTGACTAAGCCCACTTAAGACCCTTCGTGGCACCAGGCCTGACTAGAACTAGAATAATTGCTGTGTGCGTGTAACCGTCATTCATGCCTCATAACCCCCCTGTGACGGCCCTGGTTGGCCCTTTTTAAAGGGAACCTGTTATGCTTTTTTCCTTTCCTTTAGTGTGCTATATAGTTTTATTGTGCATGCAAAAGGTCTGCAAAGTTAAAAATCCCAAAGTCAATGCCAAGGGAAGAAACACTGCTCCTGAACTGCCTGAAACATCTTGTTTGAAGTCCTGCCTGTTCTTCCTGTAACAAGATGATGTCACCAAGTAATGCATTTGCATAAAGACTGGTTTGTCATGCCTGTAAAGCAAAGCTTTGATTGACCAATCACCAAACAGTAGCCCAGCAGACCAATAAGAGCAGACTGGGTTTGAATCTGGGTCTGGGTGAGAGGAGGTGCTGCAACACAGGCAGTATGAGAAAAATAAAGCGTTTTTTTTAACAGTAAAGTATGTAAATATGTTCTAGTTGAAACCTAAAATATGTGTTATGGGTTATGGTATATATGTACCAGGAAATAAGAATAATAGGTCCTCTTAAAAAAAACAAACAAACTGTCCATTGTCAGTCTGATTGGTGCACTGAAGTACAAAACATCACATTTTCCAACTGGGCCCACCCATTTCAGACCAGAGAAGAAAGTAGGGATAAAAACTCAAACACAGAAATCTGATGTGAAATTATCAAAACGGTTTAGCAGAAAACAGTTTGTTCATACTCATAATGAGAAGGCTTTGGTGGCTTTCAAGGACTAGTTCAGCTTTGAGACCTGTTAGTATTCTGAATGCAGGATTATTATCAGTCCAGTTGCACTACACCCATTTATCCACTTACTGTTACTAGAGTGGCTGTAGGTGGAGCTGTCTCCTAGAACAGGGTTTGAGATTGTTTAGTCAAAATATGCAATTGCCATTCTGTGGTTATTTCCCTCTCAGTGCACCGGAGGAACACAACGGGTCACTGATCAGTTAAATAAACAAAAATAAATGGATAAGGTCAGGGTTTAGGTCTGAGTTAGAATCTGTCCAATTAAGAGCCTTGTGGGAGTGATGAAGTACAACTACTGAGCATGGAAGAAATATGCACCTACACTTGGTTCTGTTGTTACTTGATGGAAAATAGTCATAGTGTGCTATAATTTTGTTATCTGGCCAAACATTGTTTTTTCTACTGTGACAAAATAGGGAGAACTCTATTGCAGTCGTTTCAGAGATCAGTTTCTACACTGAAGTCCTCAGTTGACCAGAATGAAATTTATCCATGAGACATGCAGTATATTTAGTAAGGCCTGAGACACTTTTTCTCAACTCTCATGCTGATTGCTCTCTCCACAAACACACACAACAACCAGCTGGATGCAACAGGTTCAAATACACCTTGTGTTTGTTTATGGCTTGACGTGGGAAGTCAGAGGTGGGAGGCACATCATTACCAACCTCCTTGCATTCAGGCTACCATGGTGGGGAAAACATGGTCTCCTGCAGTAAGTATTTGTTTGGCTGCACCACAAACTTTTAATTGCAATGATTTTACCCGCTTCTGTCACTATATTGTTATGTCTATTGATTTGAAAGCGTATCATCTTGTAAGTACATATGAAAATGTCATTTTGTATTAATCGTTGTTCAGACTTATGATCAAAATCACACTTTTCAGTGGGGTCAATTCTCAAAATCAAAGAGACTCAAATGAGGCAGGTTCACCGACTGTCACAGTGTTACATCAAGCTGTAACAGTATTTTAGTCTGGAAGAAGTGATCTATAATAATAATAATAATAATAATAATAAAAATATTGCTGATAGATTCCCTATATCCACTGGGAATATTGGGCTAAGGGGTGTGAAAGTTTTTATTGAATTTAACAGCGAGCAGCCAAAAAACAGGTATTAAGGCTGTGAGGGGCCTTTTATGGTACAGATAAATACTATGAAAGTGACTGACAACTACAGCTTTAGATGCTTATAGATGATTGCAAATACAGAAAAGCTTGGCTGACTGTTTTGTTGGCCTGGTATCATGTGTCAAGTATGATGACTAATGGCAAATGATAAATAAAAAGAAAAGTGTTAATTGGACTTTAAACCATCTCAAATATGGGCTTTAAAATCTTTGGAAATGTCACCACAGTACACCTCACTCTGTCCAAAATGCACAAAAAATTGGCAGGCATGTTTGAAATGCTTTCCAAGACACTACTGTCATGTTTGGTGCCGATTTTCAAAAAAAATCCAAAAACAACAACAAGGAAAAAAAAGTTAATTCTACAATCAACACTGACGACCAAAACTTGGCCAAATTTTATCCACAGGACTGGAGCTGGAATCACCTGAACTGAGTTTGAACAAATGCTCACTGACTTCTAGCCAGTTTTGTGTTACGCCACACCCATTTCCACACAGTCTAACAACCCATCCCACACACAAAGTATGTAGCAACCATCTTTCTGGGCAAATATAGGCAAATCTGCACCTTGCTGGTCCTGGGAGGCTGCTTCTATGGGAAGCCAACAACAGAGGAACATACCAAGTTATTATGAACAGGGTGTGGATTCTACCCAGTTAGCAACCTCTGGGTCTGAAAAGGGAAGCCAATACTGACATACCTTAAATTAATAACCAACAGGGGGCGACCCCTCTGGTTGCAAAAACAAGTCTGATTGTATAGAAGTCAATGAGAAAATGAGACTACTTTTCACTTGATTTATTACCTCACTAAACATTGTAAATGTGAGTTTACATTTGGGGCGGCAGTAGCTCAGTCCGTAAGGACTTGGGTTAGGATGTGGAGGACCCGGGTTCAAATCCCCCATGGACCAAGACCAACTGGTTGCTGGAGAGGTGCCAGTTTACCTCTTGGGCACTGCCGAGGTGCCCCTGAGCAAGGCACCAAACCCCCAACTGCTCTGGGCGCTTGTCAGGAGCAGCCCCATCACTCTGACATCTCTCTATTGACATGTATATGTACTGTGTGAACTGTACTGTGTGAACAACAGAGTGTAAATCTGAATTTCCCCACTGTGGGACTAATAAAGGAATATCTTTCTTTCTTTCTTTATGGTCTCAATCACTGGTCACTGGTTTCAAGTCTTTTAAAATACAGCATTGCGATCATCAAAATTATTTCAATGCTTGGTTGTACTTCACCACCCTCTCGTGTCACTTCTGGTTGCAAAAAACCAAGATGGCGACAGCCAAAATGTCAAACTCAAGGCTTCAAAACGGCAGTCCACAAACTAATGAGCGATGTTACACTATGTCAGCTTCATATAATGTGTAGTATATGATTCTACCTTGATAAACAAGACTATTAGCCTGCAGCCATGCTAGCAGCTTTGTGAGTACTGTACTTAGACACAGCAGTGCTTTCAGCTGAATGCACAAAGCAGCATGCTAACATGCTCACAACGACAATGTTAACATTCACAGCCAATATTAAGCAGGTATAATGTGTACCATGTTCACCATCTTGGTTTGGCATGTTAGCGTGTTAACATTAGCTAATTAACGTCAAACACAAAGTACACCTGAGGCTGACGGGAACGGCATTAGCCTTGTAGATATTTGGAGTATTTTAGTTTCGTTAATTGAAAGTTTGACCAGCTTATAGCACTACAGTAATATTACCATTCATTAAAATTTCACGGCAATCTATCCTTAAAACATCTCACCAAAAGTAAAGTAGACACTTAAGTCAGTAGGATACATCCTCTGGGGATAATGAATGTCTGCAAAAAAATTCACATCCATCCAATCGCGAGACAATATTTGCAAGAAAGACACTAAATAGGTGTCATAGAGACACGTGGCTTTCAGCAGAATATCGGTGTTTTTCAGTTTTCAGGTTATCATCTTTCATTCCAGCAATGCATGCATCTTGTGGCAAGGTCGCTGTAATTGAAACAAAGCTTGTCTACTGATGTAAGTGAGTATTAAATACCAGAAACAAAAGGCAAAAAAATGATTAAATATGCCCCTAAGAGGACAATAATGCAGTCCAAACCCATGGGACGGTAATATTATAACCTCTAACATAAAATTGTTACATGTCAATGATAAAACAATTCAGTGATGGACCTGCAGCTGCAGATGAGATGGTGCCTGACACATTGCCATTTGAAAAATTGCCAATTTTCCCTGGTGGTGGTGTTATTCAGTGTGACCAAATGTGGTCTGACAGACTTTGAGGACCAAAAGGACTTTTGTGTTCCCAGTAAGGCCTGTAGGGGAGCGACCTGTTACAGTGCCAGTAATCACTCATGTGAGTCTTTCTGTATGAGCTGATCCGATGGCCCGTTAGCAGACTAGCTACCTAACCCAATAAAATTTTGAGAAAGAGTGCCCTCCAGGTTTTGAAGGAGTTTCTTTTAGTTGTGAGAGCTTGAACATTTCATCTAACTTTGACGCTTCTTCAGGAGAAAGTAAGGAAATATTGGTAACATGGGCTCAAGTGGCTGAAATATAAGTATGATGATATATTGTTAAGTAAGAAAAGTCTTCACAGCGCATTCAAACCTAGACTTCAAAAAGAAAACAAAAGCACTTGGACATGTAATTACAGCAATCTGAAATTAAATATATGGCCAAGGATTCCCGGCTGGTTCATATAAAAATAATTAAGCAACATAGCAAAGACAAGAGACATTTTACTTTTCACTTCAACATGGTTAATGTCATTCTGGGGGAATAGCTTCACATCACAGATCCCATAACACCACAGGGAGTGTTTCCATTTTCCGTTTTAATCAGGTGCTAAGTGGCTACGGCTCAACGGTGCATGCCTGTACCTGGAAAGAGCCTTGGCTGCTGTCTGTTGAGAAATCACATTTAGCTCTGCCTCCTAGTGTGTGAATATCAATACCACATCTCAAAGAAGCGCTCTCTTCTTTCTTCTTTTTCTTCTCATCACCCCTTCCTTGTTTAAGCCCGAAGGTGCTCATTTCTAATGGTGGTACTGTGAGAAGTCAGACAGGAATGGAGCCCGCTGAAGGACTTGTGTGTACTGCTAAGTCTGTGTGTGTGTTATGTGTGTGTGCGTATAACAGCTTCAGCGACATCTTTGCTCATCACGCAAATGTTCCGGTGAGCTCAAACATGTTTGCGGCTGTTTTGACAGTTTGAAAATGAGAGCAGCAACTAAACGATTATTCCATGCTTGTGTTGGAGAAATGAAATTAGATTGGTGTTAAAAAGGGTTTTTTTCCCCCTCAGCAAGTACAGTATATATCTAGCTCCTTCCATTAATCATCATTAATCATGGATCTCAACACAGCCCATTTACAAATCTGTGTTTGTGTCCACATTAGATATTATATGAACTGGGGAACTTCTTGGGAATTATGGACATTAGGAGCAAAATCAGTTTGAGTTGAGTTTGGTGTGATGCTACAAATAGAAATTAAGTTGACGGGATAAATGTTAATTTAGTGTTGCCTTTTGGAAATAGGAAAAGCTAAGCTAATTTGAATGTTTTTTCCAAGTATTCCAGTATTTATACTTTAGAAATAAATCATTCACAAGAAAGTCTAATGCATTTGTGAAAAAAACTGACATTGCAATAACTGGCTGCTTTCCCACAGTGATAACTCCATTATAGCTTTTGTTTTTCTACACGTGTTGCAACAGATAATTGTGCAGATTCCGGATAACCTTTGCTAAACAGCAATGTGTTCAGTAATGATGATGTCGACACAATAACCTCTGCTGATGTACAGGCCAGATGGCCAGCCAAGTTGCCCTTTCAGAACCCTGCTATGCTCAGTGAGGGATGCTGACAGCCTGTGTGTGTGTGTGTGTGTGTGTGTGTGTGTGTGTGTGTGTGCAAGTGAGTGTACACTAACAAATGTATGTGGATACCCTTTATCTACTTTAGCATAATGCAATCATGATTTAAAGGATAAGACAGGTGTTTTATTATAGAATTTTATTTTTGTCAAAGACCAAAACCAACAATGTGTTAGTCTCGGACTGAGCCAGGCAAGATGTTCCCCCTGTTTTCTAGGTTTTAATGCTAAGCTAAGCTAACCGTCTGCTAACTGAATCTTTTCATCTACCTCCCAGCATGGATTATATTTCATGTCTCACCAACTACAGTCGTAATAAACACATGGTTAACACTGTGAATTCAAACAAAAATACTTGCTACGGTTTAGGCAACAAACCACTTATGTTTAGAGAAAAACATCACGGTTTGGCTTACAAGCATGTTGTGAACACAGGACATAAACAGCAGTCTCCTGGATGAAAGCCCTGTGTTAGTTGGATCCAACCAATATCACCGATGTGTGTTTTGTTTGCTAGGTCTTCACACTCCCTGACCACTTAAACAGTGTTTAATATTGCCGAACACGGGTTGTAGTTACTTGAAAGTCCGGTAGGTCTCACACAGACGCTAAAGCGTGATTTATGTTTGCTCACGGTCGCAAGTGGCCGAAGTGACTATGTGGACGCAAATGGGTGGAGAAAATGTAGAACTTTGACAAGCTTTGAGAATGCTGGTTTCTGGGAGGAGAAATAAAGGGTCCATACGTTTCCTTGTCACGATTCCAAGTCTGTGTGACCGCCCTAGCAGAAAGTATAATGGAGGCTTAAAAGGTGTCTTGTGTGTCTATATCACACACCGGGGGGATGTAACAAAGTGTCAGGCTGGTCTCACTGGCACTTGTCGCAGCCCCTTACAGTTTTTTAGCACAGGGTTGTGTTATGTATAATAATACCCAGCCCGTTCTGATTCGCAGGGCGTTAAACACCAGTGCTTTTGTTATGGCCGTTCAGTACCACCACACACGGCACCCTGTAGCACTGGCATGAAACGCACCGGGCGTTCCATTAAATATAATGTAAACCCATTTACAGCAACAGTAAACACTCTGGTACAATGTGCCAGGAGTGTGGTGACATAGTTTTAAAGAGTAAAAGAGACACACAGGACAGGTGGGAGGGAAGGTGGATGGGTCCACACATAGCTTTCATACATGGATTTCATCCAGGAGACCATTTATTGTGTTACAGTCAGCTGTTTGTGTCCCATATTCACAACATTCAGTGTCATTTTCAGTGTACAAATGTAGTACTTTTAACCTCAGCCACGCATTTCTTTCTTAAACCTAATTATAATGGTTTTGTTGCCTCACCCTAAAGTGATGCCAAGGGGAACTATAGTGGTTTTGATGCCGAAAATAAAGTGAGTGTGACAAAGCGGTGGTATGTGATGAGTTGGGATGAGAACGTGTTGATAATCCACATTTGGTGTGCTAGTGAGGACTGTGTGTGGGACTGACTCATTATAAACATGCTCATTGTGATGAAACTGCGACTCATTAATGTGTTTTTTTTATATACTTTCTGGACAACAGTGGAGATTTACGGCTCAGAGGAATAAGCTACACTATATCAGACTAAGGATCGATCCGTTATTGGTTTTGGTCTGTTGTTGGATTTGTGGGAAAATATATAGAATCTCACCAGCCTTGTCCTTTAACATTTTCATGGTTATGTTTTCCCATTCGCTTTTTAAACTGGATGTAATGGAATGACACAGTATAAGGCATTATGGAGACATACAAAAAGAGAGAGAGGAAGATATCCTCAATTCCTCTGGGATTCAGAAAAATATTCAAGCTGTGTGAGCAGGTGAGGAGAGCTCTGGAAAGCTCATTGGGTTCTTAACTTGTCAGAGTAATCCAGGTCCACTCCTAAGGGGGGAACTGGCAACTGGCATTTTCCCCGCAATTTGTTATAGGAGTGAGTTTACATTTTGATTTAATAAGGCCCATAGGCATGGCCGCGAACAAGAATCAATCATCACGCTGGAGCAAACGGGGCTCTGGCCGGTGGAGAGCAAGTTGACTGGCTGGGATCAGTACAGCCAGAACTCTCTCTTTCTTCTTTCACACACATACCTAACGTGCGGTACAATTGTGCCAGTTGATATCGGTCATAAGAGAGGTGGATTTCATCTAACCAAGAATCAAAGGCTTCGTCTACCCGCGTAACTGTTAGAGGCACATGAAGGAAGCCATTTCACTTTAATAAAATATGGCCTTCTTGCGAACTGAATGAATGCAAATGTATTTAAACCACTGAATCACGTGCCGCCTGGAGACATGGGAGCCTGCAGGGCCATACTTCTCTGTGTTCCATTTCTCATTACTGTCTAATACCTGGCTCCCTTGATATGGCCCCCGAGCCTCCTGATGGAACATTCATAATTGATTCTGATTTGACTCCCTCATTACCAACAAGTGACTCTGTATTGGCGTGTGCACATTCAGCTCCAGAGGGCGAGTCCTTTGGAGTGCGAGCTTTTAGCTTCACTTTCACCCTCATCTGTCTCTCCCTGATCACACACGAGGAAAGAGAGCCTGTGCAAACGAGGCAGACTTCTTTTGAGAGAGAGTTTTAGTTCCTTTCTTTCATTCGTCCGGTCTCTTTTCTGTTATTGCACACACACACACACACACACACACACACACACACACACACACACACACATAGGCACCTGTCTCATACTCCTTTTTGTCTTTTTTTCTGCATCTCACACAAAAACGGGAAGCAGCGGGACGGTCTGTTTTTGCAGATGGAGGCAAAACGGTAATGATATCAAAACTGCCTTGGTGACATTTACAGAAGCAAAGTATTTGCACTCTTTTACAACAAAGAAATATGACGAATAAATAGCAGCCAAAAGCAAAGGGACTTGTGCTACAATATGTAATGTTTTATGTGTAATTTTCTCTCTTTGAGGGATTAAGATACTCCTCAGGAGTGGGTCCCTCTTGAAAATAAATTGTTATCATTCCCCTGGCAGGTGAAGGGTCCAGGGACTGGTGCTCTTGACACTGAAAACACTACACCCACGTGATGAGATAACAAGCTTAGTGGCCCTGACCTCGTCTAATGGTGCTTTCGTCATATTTACCAAATGGTATTTGGAGCAATCACCGCAATTGCGACAAGATGGATAGATTGACAGTGAAGCAATCAGATCCACAAGGGTGTGTGCTCCTCTGGCGACTTATTCCGACTACAGCCTGTTCATAATGCAGCGGGGCAGGGGAAAGATTTCAACACTGACACCCTCTCCTTTGTCAGGGCAAAGGCACCATCAGCGCTTTGTTCTACACTGATTTCATCCAACGTGATCAAGTCCAAGAATGAATGTTTTAACAACAGGTTGCACTCTCTCCACCTTTTCCTCTGACCACTTCCTCCTCCCCTTCCTTGCTTTTGTTAAATGCATGAATGCCTGAAAGTCTCTGGGCAACATTTTCATCTCCATCTCTGATGTGTCCCCCCCTCCCTCCCGTGCCAGACACAGAGGCATCAAAATTCTGCAGGAATCGTCCAGGAGGACAGGCCCTCACGGACTGCCCTCCTTGGAGGACGGCCTGGAAAATGGCTCCCGGTGTTGTCAGCCATGGTAATACAGTGCGAGACACTGCAGGGATAAATACCTGGGTGACAAATAAATGTGTTGTAAAAGTGGCATTAATCGCCGGCTTTGTGAGACGTGTGTCCTTATGACAAAAGAGGGAGACATTTGTCAAGTGTGCTCCACAGATGGCCCCACGGAGCCCTTGATGAATCACCGCCACCTTGCTTTAACTGGTCGCAGAGGCAGCGACACCACAGCCGCTCAATCTGCAGCCGCCTGTCACCCAATCTACTACTGGGGGAGTAAGATGATAAGCAAAACACACACACATACTGTATCTCCACTTTAATCTTAAAGTAATAGTTTATTTTAGAATAATTTGTGATGGACGTTAATAAGGCAGAGTTTGGGTAATGATTTGACCATCGTTATGTAAATAAGTTTGGCCAACTTTGTGAGTCTAATCCTATATTTTGTGGCCTGTCAGACTTCTTTTTGGCAACACTGACACATTCCCAGAACTCAGCCATTGATTTGGTGTTATTATTACTGTATGGTTGCCGAAAATGTGGATACAAGCGCATATGTGTTTCCTTTGAAAGGGTGGCTGGGCTCAGCCTCAGAGATAGGGTGAGGAGCTCGGTGTAGAGCTGCTGCGAAAGCAGCCAGTTGAGGTGGTTCGAGCATCTGATCAGGATTCCTTCAGGATGCCTCCCTTTAGAGGTTGTCCAGGCAAGGCCAACTGGCCAAGAGAACCTGAGGTAGAACCATAATACGCTGGAGAGATTATCATCTCGTCTGGCCGGGGAATTCCCTACTGAGCCGGCTTGATAAATGGAAGAAAATTGATGGATGGATGGATGATCAAAAAAAAAAAAAAAAAAAAAAAACAAGATCTAAGTTGTGATCCACCCAAAATAAAGTTTAAATGACCTTTAGGAAATAATGTCTATTATCCAGTTCCTTGGCAATTTGCTTTGGCCCTAATGACTAATTAATCCTTATATGGCTGTCCATTGGTACGTGCACATTTTATGTCCAACCAAAACGAGTATTTTACAGTGTTTAAAATCCTCAGAGTGTGATATGATGTTCCAGCCCAGCGCTGTCTACTCTCACTCTACTATATTTTCCACAGCAGAAATGAGCCGGTCTGACATAACGCCACCTGATGTTTTTTTTTTTTTTTTTTTTGGTGGTCTGAGACATTTCCTTGATGGACCCGAGAAGTGAACCGCACACTCCCACTTGCGGAGCAGAGTGGCCCCGGCTCCCTTAATTGGTCATGCAGTTCACAGCGGATGTGATTAATCACTGGCCAATTAGCCACTGGCACCTGTGCCAACAACACTGGGAGGAGGCAGGGAGTGCGTGCAACTCAAGTGAGAGTCGGTACCACTCTGCGAGCTGCTCCTCCAAAACTGTTTTAATGACTTTCCCACTTCATGTTTTATTTTTATGTCTTCAGTGCTCAGCGTATACTGCAAAGGACTCCCTGCGAGCAAAAAACATCAATTATGCATGCCATTAAATATGTATATCTGTGCCTTTTGTTTATTCGATTGGAGTACACTGATATTTCTTTTTCTCCTCCCAATGATTTACAAAAGAAAATTAAAGGGGCCTCTCTTTCTTACTTGATTAGCTTTGATGCTATTGACGAACATGACCCACAGTTGACTTCCTGTGTGACATCACTGCAAATCTCCTTTCCGCCTCTGCCTGTCAGCCAATCCATACTGTGCGCCTCCCCCTCCTATCAAAGCCTACAGGGACACTTCCTTTGGCACCTCGGAGTATCTAAATCCTTTTACAGTGAAGCTGCCTGCTCCTCTCACACCTGACTGATGATCCTGTATTACACATTGAACTGACACAGAGAATAGGCACTTGGTGGAAATCCTCCCGAAGTGAGAGAGAGAAAGAGAGAGAGAGAGAGGGAGGAGAGTCTAAATGCCGGCTTGGGACGGACGCCTAGTCTACTCGTGACTCAAAGACGTGTGTCGGGGCTGGAGGTTGGAGGGATTAGAGTGCATAATAGATTTCAGAGCAAGGGAGCACTGATGCAGCCCCAATTCAAACACTGCCTGGGGCCTGTACGATTTTCTCAACCAAAGATTGCAGGAGAAATAATGGTAAGTTCTTTTTTGCTGGTGGGGAGGCACTAATAGCCTCTTAAGAAAATCCCAGACTGTGTCAGGCAGCTTCAGCTGCACCGAAACATCCAAAGGTCTCCCCTCGACCGTCGTGGCCTCGCCAGCTTCTCATTGTTCAGATCTCCTCTCGAAGATGTCTGTGCGAGAGCGTCAATTGCCTCTCTTCGACATCAAAAAACAGACCCATCTGTTCTGAGCGCGTATCAAAACTAAAAGTAAAGTCACAGATAAGAGGCCTACTGTTACTTTTTAATGATGCAAATTGAAGTGTTGTTGTTGCTCTTGTTGTCCGTGTAAGCTTTTGTTTATCTCAGCGTCCAGGATCGGCTGTGTTAATGTGATCTGAGCAGAAAGATTAGGCCCTGACCGCTGACCCTAAACACCGCTAAGCCACATGGAGACAGATAGGGCTATTAAAGTACCATAATGGAGGGAGAAAAGTGACACCAATTAGATTAAATGTGCTAGATATTCACCAGGCCTTTTCCCCCTTCTAATTTCTCCTGGCAGAGAACCAGAGAGCAACTCAGACTGAATAACAGAGGATAATGATCTCATTACGATACACACTTCTTCTAGTCCATGTAGAACCTGAGAGAGGAGGAGGGGGGGGGGGCATCGGCCATGACTGACACAAACACAAGCACATTGGTAAAACTCAGCTGAGGTAACAAAAAACAAACACTCCTCCTCTACGGCTGCGTGATATCTGAGTGAATATTAAATCCAAGGCCAGACAGTCTATCTGAACAGAGCCAGAACATGCTACAGCTTGTGCTCTTTGAATTATTAAGCATTTTAAAATCTCCTCCATCCCCAAAAGTTCCCACTGCATTAATTAACGAAGTTCACTTGGAGAGGCTGTGTAACATCCCCCTTGATGAAGGTAGACAAGGTACAACCATTACATTGCACTCTGGAGAGCCTTTATGACTGCCAGAACTCTACACGATCGTGTTGCCCCGTCTGTATACTTGCATATGAGGAAAAAAAAAAAGACTACAACGAGGGCTAAGTATCAGCCTGTTGCCAAAGTCACACAGTGGCAGCTGTAGCCATTACTCTTAGAGCTAAGACAGTGGTTTACAGCCTCTGATATCATCATTTTCATTTTTAAAGAGCAGATTTTGGGAAATATGCATTAAGGGCTACACGATAATGGCCAAAAATGATAATCATGATTATTTTGATCAATATTGAGATCATAATTATTCATAGATTTTACAGATAACATATTTTTTATTGCACATTCACACTAAAATAAACAGATGGCTCTTTTTCCTTTCATGCTGTGCTGCATTCCTGCTAATGTACAAATTAGAGCTGCACTATGTTGGAAAAAAGCGACACTGCAATATTATTTTTTCGCTATATATATATTGCAATATGAAACAAATACAGGAATATTCACCCTACCCCTTTGTTAGCTACATTTTAAAGCTAAGTGCTTCACTCTGGTGCACTTTGAGAGCAAAATTAGCAACAATAAGAGCTTGAAAAACAATTTTATGCTCTTGACAATACACAAAAGTGAAGCCAAAACATTTCGATCACCGGCTGGTGGCTGGCTTTTAGTTTAGGAAGCGCTTGTTGCTGAGTTTTTTTCAGTGGAAAGCACATTTGAAACATCAATATGGCAGGCAATTATGTTCAGTTAATTGTGGGAAGCCAAAATTGTGATAGCGATTAATATTTGATTAATTGTGCAGCCCTATACGCATGCTCACTTTCTTGCTGAGAGTTAGCCAGGCTGACCACAATGTGTAAATTTTAGCGTGGATTAACCAAACATTAGCCCGAATGAGCTTTAAGCCAAAGTTGTGCCCACAATGCCCGAGGGGCAGCTGGGGTCTGTGTCACATAAATTTCATCAACAGAGCGTGTACATGTAGGCGCTGTGTGGAAGTCCGCGAACCGCCAATTTTTTGTGACCACTATGTTACAAGTGGCAGCGCAGCATCTGCTGCACATGTGTGGAGCGCGTTCTCCGAGGGGACAAACTGAAATGATGAAATTTGACCTCTGCATTTAACTAGTGCTGTCAATCAATTAAAATATTTAGTTATGATTAATCGCATGATAGTCCATGTTAATCATGATTAAGCACACATTTTTTATCCATTCAAAATGTACCTTAAAGGGAGACTTTAAGAGTCAAGTATTCAATGGTCTTATTAACATGGGAGTAGACAATTATGCTGCTGTAAACAAATGTATTGATTATTCAATAGTAAGACTGGGTGTTACGATCCCTGACATTCAGCACTACACTTAACTGACTGGGGTTGTTCTTGGAGGCGACACCAGATGATCTTCAGTTGTCTACCTCAACATCATTGGGTGTTTTTAGCCTTTTATCACAAGACACCTTCAGTCGAGGAAATCAATTAAAAACAAAACAATGACAAATATTGTACAGAAACCCTCACAGGTACTGCATTTACATAAAAATATGCTCAAATCATAACAAGGCATACTCAATCCCAACAGTCAGCAACAGCTGTCAGTGTGCCAGTGAGCTGACTTGGCTATGACTTGCCCCAAACTGCATGTGATTATCATAAATCTGTCATTGCTATTTTCAAAGGGGTCCCTTGACCTCTGACCTCAAGATATATCAGTGAAAATGGGTTCTGTGGGTACCCACGATTCTCCCCTTTACAGACATGCCAGCTTTTTCTTGTCAAATTTTTTTTTGTTTGGAGCATTATTTAACCTCCTTTGCAAAAAGCTAATTTGACCTGGCTCCAATGGATTTATTAGGTTTTCTAGTTTCATATGATACCAGCATTTTCATGCTGATGGTGTTAAAGAAATCAGTGGCGTTAAAATGAGTCTTAACTTCGACAGCCCTACATTTAACCCATCCGTAGGAGCAGTGGGCAACTTGGGATTCAGTGTCTTGCTAAAGGACACTTCAACAAATAGACAGGAGGGGCTGGGGATCAAACTGCCAGCCATGTGATCGAATGACGACTTGCTACCCACAGAGCAGCTACAGCTGCACCAGAACCACAATGCGTCCGTGGTGTCTACAGCTGTCTGCGTGCTCATTCATTCGTGGTAGGTTCATATGGCCCCTAGCTAGCTCAGTGCTGCCAGCAACTTTCAATAGAAAGTAGCTTAGAGCTAAATGCAAACACAAATGAAAACAAAATATAAAATGGTCGGTCTGTGACTTCATAAGCCACCCCTCCCACGAAAAACATATTTATTCTCTGCCCCCTCTCTCGCTGCCTTTTCTTTCTCCTCTTAAAAATACCTCCCCACACACACCACTAGATCTAACAACTGTTATTTGTCTCATTTTGTTTGTTTCGTTAGATTTGGCCTGTCATGTTAACTCTGTCATGTCACCCAGTGTGTTTTGTTTTGTCTTGCTTCAATGAGAAAAAGGAAAGTAGCTAAGGCCTACTCAATGAGCTAGATCACGCCATCATAACTTAACTATTTACATGTTGTATATAAATACACAGTATATAAAAAGTCAAACTGAATGCACACTGATTAGTTTAATCATAGCTATGCATCTAAATCTACCTCTTTTTTATGTAGGCTGTTGTGCAGACAGTGGCACTGAAGTTTCACATTTATAATCTCTGTATATTTTAAGAAAAACTGAAACTTAATTAGTCTTCCTCCTCTCAGTAAGGCTGAGGGTCATTCAGCACAGCCACAGCCACACATATCGGCGACTCTCTTCAAGTGACAGGTCTGCCCAAGTCTTTTTTGAAAAAAAAAAAAGTTGCTTAATTGCTAAAAAAGCTAGAGTGAACAAAAATATAAATGCAACACTTTTGTTTTTGCTCCTATTTTTCACAAGTTAAAATAAAAGACCTTTTCTATGCATTATTTCTCTCACATTCTCCCTTTCTTGAACAAATTTGTAAAAACCAGTGTTAGCGAGCACTTGATGATGATGATCATTACACAACTGGGCTGATCCCAGTAAAAGGCCACTCTGTGCAGTTTTATCTCACAACACGACGCCACATGACAGAAGTTTTAGGGGGCGTGCCATCGGCATGCTGACGGCAGGAATGGCCACCAAAGCTGTCTCCAATGTTGTTTTCTAGACTTTGTCAGTACAGTCGACCTCACAACTGCAGATCATGTGTAATAATGTGAGAAGATGTGACTGCATGAGGTAAATGCTGGTCACTGCTGATACGGACTGATTCTTTGGTGTAACTGTGACTAGTCCTAGTCATGTGAAATCCTAATAAACATCTTTTTTTTTTCCAAGATAAAACAAATTTGTGGTGTTTTTATGTGACAGCCTGAGGCACACCTGTGTAAAAATGATGCTGTTTAATCAGCACCTTGATAAGTCATACCTGTCAGGTGGATGGATTATCTCTGCAAACGTTTTAACTTTAATTTTTGCACAGAATTTGAGAGAAAAACAGTGTGCAAAGAGTCTTTGGATTTTTTTTTTTTTTTTATCTCAACTCATGAAAAGGCAAAACCAAAAGTGTTGCATTTGGGGAGAAACACCATATGAACATTTAACAAAAGAAGCTTTATTTACATAAATTAAGCCAAATTAAAATGTTAACCGTATGGAGTGTGGAAATCAGTAATGTCAGTAGTGTGCGTGATGTGTGGGTGCAGGTGTTGTAAAAGTGCAAGACAAAACATAAAAATAAACTAAAGCAACACGACTAAAGCAAACTAAACTAGATGCCTGGAGGGGAGAAGCAGAGAGAGCTGCAGTCAGTAAACTAGGCAGGCTGGGTCCAGGTGTTCCACATCACACCAATCAGCTAATCAGTCAGCTGCAGGCCGAGGAGAGGCAAGGGTTAACAACAGGGAAACGTCAGGGGACACGTCTGTGAGACTGGTATCAGTCTTTTCATCTACAGCCCTGAATAAATATTAATATAAAAGATATTTTAAAAAAGTGATATTTTCATCTGTTTTGGCCTGAGTTTTGGGTCACAAAGCTGACATTTTTGAAAACGCCCTCTAAGCTGCATAATTTTTAAAACTGTCATTACGTAATACCTGTGTGGACCCCCAGGAAGAGCGGCAGTCAGCTGGTGCCTTCAAATGAAACTTGTGAACTTGTGTTTACGAGATGGGAAGTCGTGAGGACATGCGTTGCGTTCAAGTGGTTAAGTCACGAAGAAGACTGCTGCTAAGCAACGGCAATATTAACCTTACTGTCCGAGTCTAAGACAGTCTAACAGTTTAGTAAGCTAGTAAGTGGGTAACATAATGAAGGAAATGTAGAGGAGAAGGATGAGGTTGTTGAGAATATTAACATTTTCCTCAGACATATTATAAAATTACCAAGAAAAACAATATATGACTAAAATCACACTGATTCCTACTTTACATCTGAAAAATGTCACCGTCACAGGAGGCAAAGAAGGGAAAACATTAAAGATGTCGAGGCCGAATGGTGATTGAATGTGCTTTAAGGCAGTTAAAGGCGAGGTTTGGTGCACTCAGATGGACAAAAATAAACCTGAATGACCTCCTTTTCATCATTTATGCATGTAAAGAGAAAGCTGATGACAGGAATCCTAGCCCCCCATCAAAAATAACTATTATCGTGTATAATGAAGCCGAAGGAAAAGGAGTGAGAAGGGTTAATTCCTCAACCCTTAACTTGTAGTATCACACATGATTATATTATAATGTTGATATATACAGTGTTCACTTAGGGGCCATCTTAGGGGGGGGTAGTAGCTCAGTCCGTAAGGAGTTGGGTTAGGATGGGGGGGGGGCGGGTTAAAGTCCCCCCAGGGAAAAAGAAAAACGGTTTGTGGGAGGGGTGCGAGTTCCCCTCTTGGGGGAGGGGGGGGGGCCCCAGGAGGAAGGCCACAAACCCCCAAATGGTTTGGGGGGTTGGTGAGGGGAGCCCCCCTTATCATAAATTTCCTTTATAGAAGTAATTATTTATTAGGGAAAAAAAGAGAAAAAAAATAATTTCCCCTAGGGAAGGAAAAATAAAATAATTTTTTTTTCTTCTACGGCGAGCATTTGGAGTTGTTTTGTAAAAGAAGGATGTGTAGACAGATTTTTAAATGGGGAAAATATCTGTTTTTTTTTTTAAAAAAACAGTACATATCAAAGAAAGGAAATGAGTGTAACTATTCCTTTAAAATATATGTAATCTTAATAATCTGAATAAAACCTGCTGCCTTGACTAATAGCCATATGGTCTGACATAATGTGTGAACTACTCAGATCCAAAAAACAGAAAGTTCCTTCTCCAAGAACAAACGGTGAACTTCCTGGGTCAGACGCTGTGGTGGGACCTTTGCGTTTGCAACCCAAACTTTGAGTAGCTGAGACTTTGAAGCAGACGCCACAAGTTAAAAGGCAGAAGTCATGAGTCACAGTTGGTCTGATGAGTTACTAGGCGCTGTGGTCCATCTGCTCTCATAAGACACCGGCACTCTGGTTGCCAGAACTCCCACCAGTCCGGCTACCCTGTTGTTGCTGTTTAGAGTACACTCATTAGGGTTGAGAGAGCACATAAAAATAATTCAAGACAGTCCTGAGCATTGAAATTAACTCTTTCATTCCAGCTAACTCAGTTTGGACATCATGATCATAATGAGTACACCATTTATTTCAATGGGAAACATTACGTACTGCACAACTGAAATTAAACCATCAGCAGAGGAGAGGACTGAACAAAATACTGTACAGGGAGCAGCTCTGGTTACATCATGCAGCAGCAAAGATAAATAGATTTATAGAAAATCCTGAGTTAGCTTTTTTGTGTGCGTTTCTTGCTGAATGCGAGTTTAATAAAAAATGTTCTATCAGATTCTTAATACTTGGGTCAATAAATTCTGGCTGGGATCTAACGTGTTTTTACAGAGATGACAAGTGATTGGCTGAATTTGAATGATGCCGCATAATGAAATTGAGCCATTCAACTTCTGTTATACAATATGAAAGATTGCATATACTTTTGTTTGGTTGATATCTTGCTGATATTTGCTGAACATTCAGTGTACCAGCATAACTGCCTGTCTATGAAAAAGTCTGTTCTTCTTTGTTTTCTGTCCAACTTCAACTTGAGTCGCCTCAATTATGTACATAATTCAAAGTGCAGAGGGTGACCTGGTCCAGTGAAAATGACACATACATACATACTATCCTTCAGATTATGTTTGTTTTTTGACTTATTAGAAATACATGTCTAATCAGAGGAGGTCGGGGTGGATGGATGGGTCAAACAAACAGGACTTTCACCCATATATCACATGTGCAATGAAAAGTCAATGTTGACTTATTTTAACGTTAATTTAAATGCTTAATACATACATAACACTTACATAGCAAACATCTACTTATTTTAAGCCAAACCATGATCCTTTATTAAAACAAGTAGTTTTTTTTTAATGAACAGCTCATCACATGTTTAAAACTGTCCAACCGTAATCTGAGAGAAAATATCTTTCCCTTGAAACGTAATTGAGACTACTAACTATGCTGTTTATTTGTATGGGAAAGTAATTAGGAGACATGTCGCTCATGCTTTTAGTCTGAAGCATGAACGACAGAATTACACAGCATTGTTTTCCATTAAGCACACTGCTTACAAACCATTTACAAAATCAGAAGTGTTAAAGACATGTATACATGCCTCACAGCGTGTAAAAATAAGTTTGCAAGCTTGAATTTGGATGCATCAATGGAGTTTATAGGAAGAAATCTAAACCTACAAAACTGGCTTTTCAGTATGAATGGCAATTAACCAGCACACCTTTTTAGATAGATTTAATGTTAGAGACATTACAGTTACTGAGTATCTATGGATTAATCTTCATATTTGGGAATAAAACACTCAAGAAACATCTTTGACACGACAGTTTCCAGCCTGCTCGGCATATGAATGATACCATAGTCACGAGTCATTTTGCATGCAATAAGAATGCAGTTCTTGCTTTTGGCGTGCGATTTGTACACCATGTAGTCTGCACAGACTGCAGTTTATGGTGCCTTCGAATGGAACTCGTGAACTTGTGAACACGACATGCGTTGCGTTCAGGTGGTTAAGTTGCTTCGAAGCAGTGGCAATATCAGCGTTACTGTCCAAGTCTAGAAGCCACAGAGGCTAACAATTTAGCAAGCTAACAAGTGGGTAACATAACGCTGGAAATGAAAAGACATAATGACAAAGGAGAAAGATGAGGTTGTTCAAATATTGTGACTAAATTACAATATACTGTACAAAATTAACGTATTATACACCAATAAATGAACTTCAAACACGTCACAAGTCGTGAACTCTGAGCTTTCAGAAACTTTCCACTTACAAGGTCGTGAATACAAAATGAGGGGGGCGTTAAACACGGCTCCATTTGAAGGCGCCATACAACGCTTCTGTGTAAATATCATGGATGTACAAAGGGAACTGTACAACATTGGAGGCAGGCTCCCTTTCACTCCTATGAAAGCTACCCTGTTTCACATGATGCCATACAGGCCTTTTTCACAGACCACATTTTGATATATCACAGTAGAAGAAGCACAGGCGTTAATAACGAAATCAAAGATGGCTGATTCCAATTCCAACAGAGCCATTGGTAGTGTTATTAGTCACACCTGTGCTTTTACTATGTCAAGTCAAAATGGCTGCTGTGAGAGGGGTCTACTGCCGAGTAATAAAACACCCAGATCTGACCACTGGGCCTACATCCATGATGTAGGTATGTAGGTAGTTGGATCCTTTAACCCTCCATTGGGTCCTTTCTACCGTTGGACCACTAAATTTGCTTCAAACCCCAGCACTCTTCCTGGGAGCTTAACAAATCTGCTACACTCAAATATAGCAACGTAGACTAAAAAATGACTGCTTATTGTGGATGGGTCCAAAAAACAGGACTTTCAATCAAGAGACTGGTGTTTGTGTCTCAACGTGTTGTTTAATGTTGAAGTTACGTCAGTGAGGTGTTTTCCATGCTTATGTTGTTTCCATATGTATTTTACTTACTTGTGTATCTATGGGTTAGGGTTTAGGTTAGGGTTAGGCTTAGGCTTAGGGTTAGCCCAACCATGATGTTTTTCCTAAAATGTACTAAGTGGTTTTGTTCCTTAAAGCTAACTGCAGCCATTACTGTAGTTTAGCTGCGTGGTGTAGAAATGAAACACAAAAGAAGCGTTCAAATGATATGCAAAAAGGCTAAAATACATTCTCATGACATGTCCTTGTAATGTAGTGCTATTTACAGGCCTTCCCATGAGATCAGGTTGCAGTTTCACTGTAAAATGAAGCCATCATCAAATCTTATTTTTCATCCAGAAGCCTGCTTTCTTGTTTAAAATTGCAGATATATTCAACTTTACTATTCCTTCTAATGCCAGGTCCTTGCGTAGCCGTCCACATAAAACACAAAGACATGGCTATGATTGGCACATTGGTAAGAAGCAAAGTGCAGATATAGTGTATAAAGTTCTCATATCTTTCAATGGCTCAATTTCTTGGTAATCAATCAGTTTTTCTTTCCTCCCTTCAATCACATAAAGTGGTCCTATCATTAGGAAGTCACTTCTTCATTCATTTGCTTTAGACCTTCTCTCTCACACTACTTTTATTCTTTTCTTTTGCGCTCACTTGCTGCTTTTCTCTTTCTCTCGCTCTGCCTTCAGATTGGCGGTAAGTGCAAGGCTGCAGTTGGCTTCAGTGCTCAACATCATGCTAATCATGGCAGGGGAAAAATGATGGTGGGGGAAAAAAATGTGATTCAGACCTAATCTTGCGACTTCTCTTGGTGGCAGCTTACTGGTGAGTTATTGTGCCCCAAGGGCGTATTTGGCTTCCAGTTCTTTCCCTCTCCTTCATCTTCATCACAGTCACTGTGTTATGCGCACATATGGGACTTGCCCTGTCGCGATCGTATCGACACCTCTGCCAGTGCGTCAGTCACATCTTTTCACTCGTGTGCATGTGTCTGTTTATTTGTGCAGCTCTGGCCTTCTCACTCCATTCTCAGCTTTTTGCCCACACAAATAAATGCTTAACAAGAATTTTAACAAGACTTCAGTGACATTCATATTTGGACAGAAGGTCAGCTGCAAACGCTGGCCCCCCGTCACAATAAAAGCACTTTTCCACAACATCATGAGAGGTTTCTTTCCACATGGGATTTGCTGAAAGGTGACACATACCCTCAAGTATGATTCAAAATTAAAAGATTTTTAAGCCCATTTTTAAAAAATAAATAAATGAAATTATTTTCCTTTGTTGGTTCAAAATTTTAACGGGCTGAATCATCCAAATTTTGAAGATATTGAATGAGAACCCCCTGATAATTGGAGCACTTCATCTGCCGCTGCCCTTGCCACAGGGAATGGAGTGAATGCAATTGTTAGAGATAATAATGACTTTTTCTAACAATGACTGAAAGGGGTTCAAATAAAAAAAAAAAAATCCCAAGCTTTCCCGGTCTATAATCAAAGGGGAGAAAATAACCCCTATGTTTCACTGAACTGTTAGGTCTCCACATCATCTACAATGGGAAGGACGGCATAAGGAGCATCTACACATGATAGCTGTTCACTGGGTTTGCTTCTGAGCGAGGCCAGATGGCATCAACCTCCTCCTCTCTTGTCTGTGTGTAAACAACTGTTCACAGCTTGGAGTGCAAAGATTCCTGTAATCACAACTTTTTCCCTGCAACTGAAACACTTGGGTCAATTAGGGCAGTGATTCCCAACCATTTCCTTAAAGCTGCAGTGGGCAGAAATAAAGCAAATAGGGTTGAAAAAATGTTTTATAAAATGGTCACTATATCCAGACAGTAGTGCATGAGACAGGTAATCTGAAAAAAAATAAAACTCATGTGCGTCTGTGTCCTCTGGTGCTCCTATTGGCATCTGCAAGATTTCACAGACCGGAAGAAAACAACCGATCAGAGCTGAGCTCCGATCCAAAGGTTAAACTTTGCAGCATCAATATTCTGTTGCTGTGACTATTTCTCATAAATTATTTTCAGAAACGTCTTGTAGTGGACTGTAGTGTAAACATTTGAGGAGAGAAATAGGCATCAGCAAAACGACAACCCCGAACTAAGTAATGTTTTACGGATATTTCATATTATATTCAGTTGACCCAAACAGTGAATGCAATAACTGATGAATTTTGATCTGATTATTTCCTGTGAATACTGCATTAGAAAGTAATTTTCAGGTTATTATTAGGCCCTTTTAATACAAATTTCTGTATTGTGATGTTGTTTTTAATTTTTAGCAATCATTTATACTTCATAGGCGTCTTTTTTGACAAATTCCCTTAGGGTTGTTTTTTTAACTGCACACTTTTCAGATTTTTAAGTTTATATCTTCAAACCAGTACATTAGGGCGATGTACAGTATGGATCGAACTGCCGAAAAAAGGCAGAATAAAAAATGAGATTGGTTATGTGTGCAAATTGAAACGCCTGGGTTCAGTAATGTCATCTCTTTTGTTGTTCTTGTCTTCCTTAACTGCAGTGTGCTTCAGAGAGCTTGTAATCCCAGAGAAATGAGACTCACCAACACCAACAGACAAAGGTCACACAGCAGATCCACATTCACCCTCGTCACTCAGAGTCATTCTCAGCACCTTGTCTTCTCCTCTTTTTTTGTTTTCAGTGTCTTTATCTCCAGACGCCAGCTTCCCAAATAGAAAAAGGGGGCCATAGTCTCTGAGCTGAAGCCACATACAGAGTGAAGGTAAAATAGAGTGAGAGCATATTACTGTGAAGTGTTTCATGGATACATAAAAAAAAAAAAAAAATCTCCATCTTATTTCCCTGTTGAGGGCCTCTATGAATTTTCTGAATGATGCTGGAAGCAGATTCACTCCCTTCAATCGTCCCACTGTGAATGTGCTCTGAAGATGACCATAATAAGAGGGGCGGGATCTGAAAGCCATCAAATCCTCTGGAGTGCATTGATAAGAAGCTGGTTGTGTGTGTGTGTGTGTGTGTGTGTGTGTTGTGTACTGAGGATTTGGTCAGTGCATGAACTGTGTATTGGGGATGATATGAGTCACTTCCTCACCCTCACCTTCTTTTCTTAATTTCTTATCTTATCAGTCCACCATTTTGGTCCAGACTGAAATATCTCAACACTACCTGATTGATCACCATGTAATTTGGGACAGATATCCATGGTGCCCAGAGGATGAACACCAATGACTCTGACTTTTCATCTAGCGCCACCAGCAGGTCAAAACATTAACTTGTTTTTTTAGTGAAATGTCTCAACATTGACTGGCTGGATTTGCCCAAAACTGTGTACAAACATTCATGGTTCCCGGAGGAAGAATCATACTCATTTTGACCATTGACTTTTGCTCTAGCACTACCACATGTGTATGTGTTTTTTTTAATATCTTGACTATTTGCTGTCACGCCTGTCAGCTCTTAAGTTGTATGTATGATGTGTTTTGTTATGTTTTGTATGTATTTCCTGTTTTATTTTGTAGTCTAACTCTCCCTCTTGTTTCAGAGCACATCACTTCCTGCCCTCCTGTTCTGAATGAATGAGATCCCTGACCTGCGGCTGCACGGTGGTGCAGTGGTTAGCGCTGTCGTGTCACAGCAAGAGGGTCGCAGATTCAATTCCGGCTTTGGACTCTTCTGTGTGGAGTTTGCATGTTCTCCCTGTGTAAGCGTTGGTTTTCTCCGGGTACTCCGGCTTTCTCCCACAGCTGTTTAGGTTAATTGATGACTAACTTATTACTCTAAATTGCCCGTAGGTGTGAATGTGAGTATGAATGGTTGTCTGTCTATATGTTGTCTGTCTCTATGTGCCCTGCGATGGACTGGCGACCTGTCCAGGGTGAACCCCGCCTTCGCCAGCTGGGATCAGCTCCAGCCCCCCCCCCAATCCCTAACAGGAAAAGCGGTTGACGATGGATGGATGGAGATCCGTGACCTACTTTTCATCCACCCTCACCTGCGTCTGATCATCTACCCTGCCCTGATTGTGTTCACCTGTCCATAGTCACTCCCCTCTTTAGTATTTAAGTTTTGCTTCCCCTTCCTTCTGTGCCAGTTCGTCTTTGTACTCCCGAGTGAAAGCTTCCTCGCGTCCTTTTCTAGTGTAAGTCTTCTCAAGTATTTGATTATCCTGCCTGATTTTTGACTACGACTCTGCCTAGCGATTTGGATCTGTTTGCTTGTATTTTGACTGACTTCCTGTGTACCGAACTATTTCTGCCCAAGTAAAGACATTATTGATTTTACCTGCCTGCTCTCCTGGTTGTGCTTTTGAGTCCTCACCTTGTTTGACCCAGTATTATCACATTTGATGGACATAAAATTTGGATGAAGCGTAATAATAATTTCAGGGATCAGACTGAGGGGTCAGTTATGAATGTTTTGATGCTCGTTATTGAGTTTTATGGTGTTTTTTTGTACTATATCATTGTTTGTAAATTGTTGTATGTATTTACTTGAGTTTTTGCTGTATATGAGGGCAATGTAGAGATGAGCATTTCAAATTAACTTAGGTTATAAATGATGTGGTAGGTAGCATTGGTTTATGCTACTGCATGTACAGTACTTGTCCCATACAAATAAAAAAGAAATAAATACCAGTAAATAAATTCATAACTTTGGTACTGACTTTTCTGGATCAACATTTCAATCATATCCAATACTTTGGTTAATAACAGGATAGCTGCTAACATCATGACATTCCCATCAGCCCCAGCTGTACATGCGTATTAGTTATGTATTATGCTAACACAATGAATTAAGATGGTGAATATGATAAACAGTATACCTGTGTAAAAAGATGGCCTTTCTCCATTTTCATCAGGCCCTGTTCCCCAGTGATTCTGTGTCTGCTTAATTATTGATTTCACTTCAGGGTTTCGGTTTAGTTGATACGTTATCGATCAGTGTGTATAAATGACACAGGCTTATTTAGTTTGCTTGTTTTATGGGTTAATATCATCTGTGGGAAGGAGTTAACTCTACTGCGCCTGAGTGACAGTTTTCTTTGTTGTGATTGGGATGTCGGGGTTGATCGGCTGCTCTGCAGCTCAGTCAAGGAGAGTACAAACAGGTTTGCCTCATTATGTCCTCCCAGCATGGAGGGCTGGACCTGTTAAGGTGTGGGACAATAGGAGAGGTAGTTGCAGGAAATGACATTCAATAATATCTGGTTTGCTTGTTTGCCTTTTTCCCCTTAAGTTTAATCCGGTTTTATTGACTATTCTGGGTTCCATTAGTTTCTGTAAACTGTGGTTCCTGGTTTTTCAGTGCCAAACCACCTCATCTGCCCTTTAAATAGGGTGGTGGCGCTACAACCTGCTTAACATCAGCATCTTAGTATTGCCATTGTGTAGCATGTTAGGATGTGGACATTAGTATTCAGCCCAAAGCATACAAAGTGTTGCTTTTTTTAAAATACCATCTTTATTAAAATTTGTAGGCTTTTTTATTGATACAAATGAAACAATGCAGCACAAGACAACAAACAAGCATCATACAACAATCACATACAAAGTGAAAGAGAGGGGAACCAGAAGGAAGTAAAATAAAATAAATAAATGAGGCAGGTTTAAATGAAAAAGTCTCAAACATTCTTCTTCTCCATTAATTTCACTGATGACAAACAATGACACGACCCCTTGTGAGAAATTGGTTGTGTTTTCAGGAATCTATTGTTATGTAAAAGAAAAGTCACATTTTCTTTTGGTAATTCAGGGAAATTGTCAAATATCAGATATAACCAGTAATGCAAATCTTCCCAAAATGCACAAGAAATTTACATTCAAGTGTTCTGTTGTTTCAGTGTGTTCATTGTGAACAACTGCTATAATTCAGAGTTTTAAAGTGAGCTTTGATTTTGGTGCAACTGAAAACTTAAAATAAAAATATTCTTAATTTCTCAGGTTCACCTTGGAAAGCTATTGTACACAGAGCCACTAGCATTAGTCGTACTTGTCTTTTTGTCTTTCTCATTTCTATTGTTTCATCCACCCCCCTCCCCAAAAAACAAATAAAAAACCCCACATACTTGCCATCGGCCAATCGCAAATTAGAGGAAACCTAAACAAAAATTTAATTGCCTTTGCCATCTGCATTGATTAGATGAAGCCTATACAGCATTATCCCACAGGGAAATATTCCTCAGTTCAGATTCATATGCTTTTCGTTCTCTACGTACCTTCCTTCCTTCCTTCCTTCCTTCCTTTCTTTCTTCCTACCTTCCTTCCTTCCTTCTGTTCTTTCTCAGACACAAACAATTACTGCAGACAAAAAGTATTTTCAACTCCTCACTGCCAGAAAAGTTGGAAGTATACTTTCTGACATAGCAAATATTTCAAAATGATGACTATCAGTTTGAGTCTCCGGCAATCAGACAAGAACTAAACTGTAAATCTAATAAAAAAAAAAACAAAACACAATTAATCACCTCAGACTGCTTGTGTATGAATGAAGATTTACCTCTATATTGACAGAACTTAGGCTTATTGCATATCTCAAAAATCCTCTGGGATCATTATTCAACACTCATTTTATTTGTTTAGTCTGGTGATATATGACTGTGTACTTGTGTCTTTTTACTTTTCAGTGTTATTTGCACATAATCCCACAATGTAAGGAAAATAAACAGTGTTGACTGAGAGCACCGTGTTACTACCATTACCAAATAGAAGTTTATTCAGGTGTATTATTGGTATACTTACTTCAAACTTGAAATAAGAGAGTATACTTTCAGTTTTGCTTTTTATGTACTTATCAGTTATATACTTTGGTATACTTGGCTGCTCCAGACAGGTATACAGAAAACTCAAAGTATACTCAATTGGTTTATACTGACAAGTATACAGCAAAGTCTACTTGGCTTATACTTGCACTTAATCTTTTCATCAATATATACTTAAGAAAAGTAAATATTCTTGCCTTGCAGGTCTACAGAAAAAAAAAAATACTTGGCTTGTAGTAGTGCTTACTTGTTAAGTAGCCTCTTAATGTGTGTGAGTTTGTAAACAAATGTTTTGATATGAATTTACATCAATTCATCAATAATTTTCTATGTTTTTGGATTCTCCATCCACCACGAAGACAAGTGAGAACAATGTATTGTTTTTTTTAATTATCACAAAACATCAAGTCAAATAGCAAAAGGGGAAAGTAATGTAATACATAAACCACTGGCTAAGTTAAAGTATGCAAATTCTACTTGAAGAAACTAAAAAGTGGACTACAAGTATATACAAGTTTACTTGCAGTATAACAACTATTAAACTCAGTCAGAGTACTTTAAAGTGTACTTTCATGAACTAAAAAGTGGGCTACAAGTATAAAACTATTAAACTGACACTATACCAATTCACTTGTAGTATAGTTCATGGTATTGATGTAGTACAAAATACAACTCAGATGTAAACTAGTTGTGTACTTAATGTTTGCTGTTCTTACACTTAAAGTACACCTTAAAGTATACTTTTTTTAAACTAAAAAGTGGTCCAATGTAGTCTCAAGAAGTACTGAATTAGTACACAAGTATACTACTAGTATATGTACAACATTAAGTATACTTTGGGTAAATATAATTGAACTTTACTTAATATGCTTCATAAAATAAACTGTAAGTATACTACTTTTTTCATAAGTTAACCTTTTGATTATCACTTTATTCATGACTAAAATTTTACTTAAGCTAATTATATTTCTGCAAATATTTGTACTTTTGGTACAAACTGTCAGGTCTCATTTCATATTCATCACTTTCAGTGCAGTCAGGCACCTTTAATTTACTCTCTGCTAGCATTCGCTGTAGTAGTCTGAATAAAACAGAACAATAATATCTATAACATAAAGTATAGGCTTTGCTATGTGCTTTGTGGGTGTTGTGAATTTACTGTAGCTGTAACTCAGACATAAAGCTTAAACCCGTGTTTGCTACTGCGAAATAAAACCTATTTTAAAAACAAGTTGTTTTTACTATAATAGATTAGCTGACTCCTTATTCCTCTTTTTCAATAATTATTAATAAGGCAGCGATTGTAATGTTTCCCTTGCAAATCATTCATACCCATTAGATGTGTCGAGTATAATTAATGGTTTTTAATAAAGAAAAAGAGATTCCTCATAAGGCGGCGGGGGCAGGAAAAGGTGCAGTGCAACACTGTATTAAAACATATTGCAATGCTGAGAAAGAGGAAAACAGTCATTTATCATGCGATGGTAATGTCCATGCTTCAGTATCCACCAGTTCACAGCTATTGCCTGTTTGTGTGTGTGGCTGTGCGTGCACATAGACATGTTCCTGTGCTTTTGTGTTATCTGAGTGCGTGGTTATCTATGATGTAGCTCCTCATTACCACATAATTTGCCCGGTGATAAAATGATCATGGTTAGGCTAAATCACTCTGTCCATACACACCGAGATAGACCCTGCTCTGTGAAGCTATTACTGTCAGTGACTGCAGGCTCTTCATGCAGAAATATACAAGCTGAAGTCCCGCATGTGGTGCTTGAGGAATGTGTGAAAAGAGATTGCATCAAGGATGGAGAGCTGTCACTTTGGTTTTCATAAAGTAGCGTTGGCTGGTTTAGAATCTGGTATTTTTTTGTCAGTGTGTTCATTGATAGATCCTTTCTTTAAATCTTTATTTTCATGCTCATTTAGAAAGTTCTGGTACCATCTGGCAACTAAGTAAAGTCAGAATAGATTTAGATAGAGAGTCTCTAGTCGAAATCAATACATCTTCATTGAAGCTGCAATATGAAACATTTTGCTCTGACAGAGAAAGTATATATCCAGTCTTCCCCTTCTCAGTTGCGAAGTTTCCCAACCCCAACACTTGACACTTGTCTTGATGAGCAGTAAAAACATCTACCATGTGGCATCTGTGAAGCACACAACAAATATTTCTCAAGCAGATGCCAAATGCAGCTTTTCTGCTCTAGAAAACCCAACAGTGATTGTTTATTGCTGTCTTTTGGCTGCAGCACATTATTGTTTTGTTGCTAACACATTATGGTCATTTGTGATTTCTCTTAAGTCAAACTTGTCTGATACCAGAGCTTAAGGTGTCCATCTGCAGCATTATTAGACGCTCGGAGCAACTGGTCTGGCTGTTGGACTCAGTCTATCTGCTTACGGTGTCACGACTGGATACACAACAGGAGTGGACTCAGATGCAAGACTCTAGGCACGGGCAGTTTCCAAAAATCAGCGTCTTTAATCAAAACAGGTCGGTACACGGTAGAGCAATAATCAGTAACAGTGTCCAAATCACTAGGCAAGGGCTAAGTCAAAAACAAGCAGAGTTCTATACACAGGCAAGATACACGAGAGCACAAGGGAAAAAAACGCGGGTACGAAACTTACGAAAAGAGACGAACTGGCACAGGAGGAAGGGGAAGCACACATTATATACTAGTGAGGGGAGTGATTAACTATACACAGGTGAACACAATCAGGGCGGGGAGAAGACGATCAGAACCAGGTGAATGGTGTTCAAAACTGGGTCAAGAGGAGGTGCGCAAAGGTGCGGGCGGGGAGCATGCAAAACCGGAAGTGAAGTGACCTAAACTGAAACGGGAAGTAAACTTCAAAATAAAACAGGAAGTGAGAAACATAGAACATGCAAGCATGCAAACGAAAGAAAACCTAAGACATGACTTTTCTCACATATGGGGGACACTGGGGTGGATGGACGGGTCAAACAAATAAGGACTTTTACCCAGAAGACTGCTGTTCATGTTCTGTCTGAAAACCAAACCCCAATATTGAATTATTTTATTATGAAAGTTAATTTTCTTAACTTATGTCACATATGTAACAAACTTAACTGACATATTTAATTGAAGTTACATAAATCTACTTCATTTTTTAGGTTTTCATAAACCTAACCAAGCTGTTGGGGTGTTGGAAATTAACTTTTTTGTCCACCTGCCTCTCAATAGATTGCCATTGTTGTTTTTGGCTGGTGAGTGAAGCAAATATAGCAGCCACTTGCATATTTTACCAGCGTTTGGCTGGTTGCTGGTGCTAATTTCTAACCCTGGTCCTGACCAAGTGTTCCTGTGATGAGCTGGGAATGACAATGGGTTGGCTCACCATAGGCCCCAAAATGATTTAATTTATGCAAAACAAGTATAATAATTAGAATGTCACTCGGAGAGGGCGGACCTCCACCAAGGTGCCAGAGTACGAATGACCCCCCTGAGCATCCATGTGTATTTTTGTTTAAGTCGAGATCAGCTGTACATAGCAGAGCATCCTGGCAAAAAACTGAATCAAAGGCAACTGGCAAAAAGTTGCCTTCGATTCAATTTTTTGCCAGAATGAATATGACCTGGATGAATGAGAGCCTTCACAGACTTATAGCAGAGCATCGTAAAACACTTCATTCGTACTGGACAAAATCACTAAAACTTATCTAAATTGTCATCGTTACTCTTTCCAACAATCACCAAGTGTGCTTTGCTCAAACTCAACTCTAATTTCAGCAAGTTTGATGTGAAAATATGGTGATTCTACAGTTGTTGCAAATGTAAAGAAGAATCATAAAAATGGATGTTTTCATCCCCAAACTAATACCTACATGTCGATTAAACACGTATCTGACACGTTAAAATTAAAGGTGCAGCTTTCTGAATTTGGCACTCTTTATTTTTCATAAGCTAAACGTTGATGAGATCAGTTTATTGATATGATAAGAATAAACGTTTAACTGTGACTCCTGAAAATGACATGAAGTGATCAGCTGGTTAGAAGACGTGTCACTCTGTTGGAGTTGTTAGGACTACATTGGTGTTACAGAGTGATGCTTCTTTTACCGAACACTTTAACCAGAACGAGTTTAATTTTGGCCTCTCTTCAAATTACTCAGAATTAGCATTAATTAGCAACAGCTGACATTACCTGCTATGTGTGTCATTCTAATGAAAGCGATGCTCTGCTAGAAGTTGCTACCTGAATATTTTGTACACCTGCTAAAACCACACTCTGCTAATAAGTGAGGATAACAGATTTGTTACCAGCACAGCTTGGCAAATTTTACCAAGCAGGGTGTCAGAACAGTCAATCACTGGTGTGACCAACTCATTTTTTCAACTTCACACACTATTTTTCACTCTCGTACGCAGCTAAACGTTGTAGTCCAGTGCTGCAACACTAGAAGGTGACACAAAAAACTGCAGCTTTATATAGACCAGACCAAGTAAGACTCTAGTAGGGCAAGGATGTGTTTTATTGATTATGATTTTAACTTTTCATTTATAATGCAAAGTTTACGTCAATCTTTTTTTTTTTTTTTTTTGAAATTACACACTCACATTAAACATTACAAAAAAGGCAAGTGTGTTAATGAAATAACGCTTAAGCCTGCTTTCTGATTTAAATGGAGGATGCATCTTCAAATATCATCATGCGCAAACAATTTGTGCACCATAGGTGCTCCTGGGTCTGTTAAATGGCCTCATATTCCTCAGCTGCAGACAAATCATCACGCCTAATGACTACCACAAGGCGAATACCGTTATTGATCCCCTCCGTGTTTAATAGTTAACATCAGACATTGTGGACTGAATATTTTGCTGTGTATAAAGTAGCTAAAAGTAAATTGGTCAAGATGTAGGAAATGCAGACATAGAGCCATTTCTCACCAGTGTGATGTGAGAATATGGAAAATCTGTATGCAAATTTTCCACATGACAATTACGCACACGTGTGTCGCCATATTCATTTTTGTCAAATGTAAAAACAGTTTGATAAACCCTTGAACAACATTAGCTGTTCTCCCTGTTTCCAGTCTTTGGGATAAGCTAACTAACTGGCTGTTGGCTGTAAATGCACATTTCGTGAATGAAGCTTAATGAGTTTCCTAATAAAGATTTCATTGGTCAAACAAACAATATATCTGCAGGCGGACATCTGGTGAAACTGAGGTCTGTCGTAATATTTCTCCCTCTGCACACATGTTCTGCAGGGGTGTGCAAGCATTCATAAGAAACCACAAAATCAATTTTTTATAAATTTCTTCACAGGTTTTTCAGATTAAAATCTGTGCTTCATGTGAAATGACTTCAAATAGAACTAGAAATACACTAGACTGTGTGTGTTTTGGTTCCTTAACTGGTTTACAGGTTTATGTTTGTCATACATGTGTCATAAATTCCAGCTTATTGGAGCTTACAACCTACAATTTAGGGTGTGATCACCTATTTTTTCAAAGTGTTTATATTTGTATGATTTAATCATTATTCCTGTTACTGCTTCGCTCTGTATTTGCTGCAGTTTGTCTGTTTTTGGCATACGGTCATACAGTTGCAAAGAAAAGCATACATACTCAATAATCTTATTCTAAAAAATGTGTCTTTTGACTAATTTTTGTGAGGGTGAAATTGCTGTAATCATATTACACCACCATTTCAATGTGACATGGCCTTTGCAGGAAATGAGACATTATAGACTCCAAATGCACTGAGAAAGTGGTACTTTTACTGCCAAACTGAGCCCAGAAAATCTGCGACAGAACTCATTTTGAAATTTATATTGGCATAATCCATTGTTCTTATTTTGTATGCACTGAAACCCATGAAATGGATGCGGCGAAGAGTCCTTTTAGAGATCTTTGAAACATTTAAATGGATTGTAATTCAGACACAATGGGTGTGTGTTACCGGTCATCTTATCCTTCCCTGCCCCTCAATAGGCCTCCCGTTGGAGCTGAACCCCTTGTGAAAGAGCAGACTCCATCTGCAGCAGGTGCAGGTCTAATGATGCTTTGATGCCATATGTCAAATCTCATCACTTGCTGAGTCGACTGACATTTCCGCTGATGGCACCTAGCAACAGTGATGCAAGCCGTTGATGCTCACCTCGCATGTGAAGAAGCAAACGCTAAGTGCTACCAAATAAATATAACTTTTTATTCAGAACCACTTCACAGTTTGTACACACTTAAATTTGCACTTCCATAACAAAAATGTCTTTTCGGAAATAAATTATTGTCAGAGTGACACAAGGTCATTTTAAAACATATGGTGGTACACAAATCTTCCCTTTTTTTTGAAGCGTGAAGGCATGTTTTACCATCTCGTTGATTATACATTTGGATATTTGAATGTGAGTTTGTGTGTTCATGAACTTTGTACGCTAATGTCTGTTGTCTCATTTCATCAATAGACAACTTCTGATTATTGCCTCAACAGCAGTTGTGTTTTTAATGTCCCCCTAAATTGTGCTTTTTTTTTCGTCAAATCATAGCTCCACAGCCCACACTTGTCTGGCTGAGTAACTAGTAATCATTCCACTTTTGTTTGATGTGTGGGGTGCTGTCTAGTCACAGGCAGCCCATCACAGTCAAGTGCTATGGAGTGATTGCCTGCAATGGGTCAGTGATGGAGACAGAAGACTCTGTTTGTCCTTGTGTGGTGTGTATAAAAAAACAACAGCAACAACACAGAGCCGTGTGTGTGTGTGTTTGCGAGTACTCAAGGCCATGTGTGGCCTGTGTGGTCATATGGTTGGTAGAATATACATGCCACTACTAGCAGAAAGTGTGCAGCAGTGTTTAAACACGATAGGTGTGGTTGGGCATGATCAGAAGCTGTATTGCATCCATGTAGACGCACCCAGTAGTGATGTCAGAATGTACTGACACACCCTGAAGTACACATCTACATCACTGCTGCAAGGTGAGTTAAACTATGAGCAAAAGATTTTCAGCTGGTGTTGAGCTGCTCTTTAAATTAAATAGATATCTCATTCATTCTTATACACATCACATTAAAATTTTATCATTTTAATTTTGAGTTGTATAGTTATTAGCATGTATTCCCAGCATGCACCGTATTACATTTCACCAGAAAGTTGAAGAAAGTTATGTGTCGTTCCATATTAAAATATAATTCATATTAAAACTATACTGACTGTATAGTTCCTTCAGCTGTTTGCTAAGCACAAGTGAACGCATCGTCATAAATGCTGCTGCAACATGTCTTCAGTTCAGTATGTTCAAGTTCCTGACATAATGTTTATAAGGTTAAATGTACGTACAACATTGTTATCAATACATGATTGATTCTGAGGTTCTCATGAACTTTCAGTTAACTACACACCTACCGTTAAACATTATGAAAGACGTGGATATCAGCAGGTTTTCTTATGCAGATTATGCATAAATATCGCAATGGTGACCTTTTCAAGAAGTTGGTTTAAGGACTGAAAGAGGGAGGCTGTGTTCGCACAGTCGATCATGTCCGCCACCAGTTACCTTAATCGGAGCATGCAGGGCTGCATGTAAATGGGAAAATTAGTCGAATATTCATTTTCATTTGCAACAGCTTAGTAGGGATGTTGACTTTCTCAGAATAAACTGACTTGTCTTAGACGTTCACTCACACATTCATAAACTGATGGCAGAGGCTGCCATGCAAGGTGCCAACGTTGCCCATCAGTATCTAATCCACGTAAATAATCATTCAGACACTAAGCCTTTGAGAGCAATTTGTGTGTATCTTGCTCAAGGACACTTTGACATGTGACTGCAGCAGCCGGGGATCAAACCCCCGACCTCTCGACTGGGAGGACGACCTGCTTTACACAGCTGCCAAAAAGAATAAGGACAGAAACTGGAATACTTTGTAATAGTGATTCAATTTGTCAGTTCAGTTTAACAATTTGTTGCTAAAAATCTGCTCACAAATGTATGAACATCCCTACTGTCAAGGCTGATAACTCCAAAGTTGTTTTAATTTCATGTTGTGTCTTCTGACTAACTAGGCATTCAGGAAACATCTGGCTTTGTCAAATGTCTCATAGTTTCTTTCTACATATTAAATACAGTATATGTGACCTGGGTTTGGAGTTGTTTGAAGGCATCTTTGACTGAGTTGGGCTTAGTGTCGAAAAGTAATGTGATTTTTTTTTTCAGTGCACAATATGTCATCAATGGGCAGCTCAATGCTGTAATGGAAAGTGAAGCCAATATGGACGTGCCTTAAACCTGCAGTTTTTTAATAGCCAGCAGGGGGCGCCTTCTCTGGTTGAAATAATACTGTAAGTCAGATTGCATAGAAGTCTATGAGAAAATGATCCTACTTCTCACTTGATTTATTACCTCAGTAAATACTGTAAACATGAGTTTATGGTCTCAGTCACTAGTTTCAAGTTTCTTCAATGCACCATGATCTTCATTTAGTAAATTATGGTCCCATTTAGAGTCAAATAGACCATAAAGCCGGTTATGCTTTAGGGCATGGCTACCTTGTGATTGGCAGGTCACTACCACAGCATTGTCCGGTCCGGTCCACACACAATTCGTTGACCAAAAATATCGTATGTTGGTTGGACTTAACTCCACCCTCTTGGGTCACTTCTGGTTGCAAAAAACCAAGATGGAGAAGGCCAAAAACGCAGAACTCAAGGCTTCAAAACAGCAGTCCACAAACCAATGGGTGACGTCACGGTGACTTTGTCCATTTCTTATATGAAGTCTATGTATGTAATGGGATTACTTCCTGGTTTAAATATAGCTGCCAGCAGTACTGCAAGGCAGTAATAACTACATAGCTATTCGTATCAGGGATTTGACTAGAAATGAGATAGCAAGCACATTGTCAATATAACAAATCAACTGCTGAACTTTATTGTCTTCTCAGTTTCTGTCAAGTTCACTGAGTTTTACATCAGCTAATGAATATGTTGAATGGATCACTTACCCCGCTACTGATAATACTAATAATCTGTTACTTAGGCTTCAGTATTGAAATAGCATAATTTGTGTGTTTAAGGCTGTGCTGGCAAGAATCTGGTGATACGATAAATATCATGATACAGGGGTTACGATTCAATATATTGTGATACTGTAAGCAAGACGCTTTTTTTGTAAATCTGATTTTAGGAAAACTGTCACAGTTTGAGTAAAAAAAGTTTGTGTTTTTATGCGCTGAGAACTGGGATCTGCATTTGCCTTTATCACAGTCCCTGCATCACCCAGCATCATAGCACTACTTGAGAGGACACATCTCCAAATAAAATTAAGTAGTTTACATTCAAAGAGTTAATCTTTGAATGTGAACTATTAATCATAAATTGTGTTTTTGAGAATCAATGTAGTATCACAAAATATAACATTGGCATACTTGATATTTTCAATATTTTTTTACGCCCCCACAAGTGTTACATTGATCTTCTTTGCTTTCTGCCTGTAGTTCATAATTGGGGCTGTTAAGGTGGGGCGTTATTTATGAAAGGCAGGAGGAATTTGTTATATCAAAGAGAGCAAAAGAGTAACCTAACTGTTGCTGTATAATTGACAGTTAACTGTGATCTACATGGCCTAGCTACTGTAAGCTGTATGCTAATAAAGTATTCTCTGTGCTTCAGTATCAATGTTGTTCAAGGTGCATTTTCTCCCCTGATTGCCTCTAATCAGCTCCGCTCAGCCAAGCTTACTCCACCTGGAGGACCAGCTACTGATTTTCTGTCATGAGGAAAAGCACACCATAATTATGCTGCCATTTGAAATTCCATCACTCTCCCTTCGCAACAGAAATAAGATGCATCTCATTGAAATGTATGTGGAATGCTGGAGGGATATAGTCTCGGGTAAACCTTGTCTTTTTAATTAAACACGAGGTGGCCTTGGTGGATTGCTTGTGACACGGGGAATGATCGGGGCACTTAGAGGGCCGCAGTTCAGGTAAATATGCCTTTAACGTCCCAGAGGGCAGCTGGAGGGGGCATGACTTGGCATGTTTATGGAACCTGGAGTTTGGAAAGCATATTTAAAACACACAGAGTACAATAAAAACGGTAACCTTTTCACCCTGACGTTAAACTGCAAAACACAACTAAATGAGCAATAAGCACTGTTCAAAGTGATACTTTTAGTATTCATATCCTCCCCAGGAATATCTAGTCTACAAAATAGACTGCATGAGGCTGCTCACACATATCCATCACATATTAAATCTGTGGGTATGATGAGAGTCATTCTTTATGATATATGCAGATTATGAAGAATGATCCCGGATCACGTTCTCCTAGGTCCCATTACTGGCATCCCACCAGCATTTACAAATCCCAAACAAAGCCAGCTCCGAACAAACTCTGCTCCCAGACATGACGCTGCTATTTCTTTGTCTGTCTCAAAGCCACTCTGACTAGCAACACATCCACATTCATCTGGATTATCTCATTAATCTCTTCTTCTTGCGATTAAAAGGAAAAACATCTCACACGCAACGAGAAAAGATGACGCCCAGATAAGTCTGGGAAGTCGAATGACCTTGACATTTCACTTTGCCGAAATGCCAGTAGATTATTCAGTCAACTGAGGAACGAGAGAGACAGACAGGAGGAGAGAGGGGAAACAAAAATAGAATTAGTCTGAGGGGAAACAAACATTTGAATTCCTGTCGATGTGCCAAATATATTCTTCAGCTGGATTTACTGACAAGTGTTTGTTACCATAAGCTGGGAGACGCTACAGTATGTGATCATATAATGACTGATGGACTGCACTTCTGGGTCATCTTTGGAAACTTACTGCGTGAATACAGTATGTGTGTATTCGCTGGAGGGATGTGGAGAGGGGGGGCGGGCGCCATTGGCTCTCTGAGTCAACCGTTACCGCCCTCACTCTCTTCTCGCTTCACTGCCTCTCACCTCTCACCTGCCCTGTGGCCTGCCGCCTGCAGACAGGCGCTGCTAATCTCACCCTCCTTCCTCTTTTTATTTCTCTTTCTCTTCCACGTTTTCCTCAGCATAGCCTCTCGCAAACATTACGACAAGGTCTGACAACTAACCTCACACACACTACATCATTCACCTTGCAGAAACTCAGAAAACCTGTTTATTCCACTCATATAAATCCTATTAAATAACCTTGAACAATTGCCAGGGTAAAACATCACACTACAAACAGCTTAAAATATAGATTTGTGCTCATTATTGATAGTAATGAGGCAGGAAATGTGATCTTTTGTAAGCTGCTCACTTGTGATTTGACACTGCACAGATAAATAACACAACATATTGTATCTTGGCATTGTGGGACGCTGCCTTGCCATGTTAAACCGATTCCCCCGCTCATCGTGGTCCGTGTCCCTGTCTTGTTTGATAAACGCAGCGTGCGGTCCCGCTCTCCGCTTCCTGTCCGCATTGTTTTGCCAGCAGTGCTGTGTCGCTGCGGCTCGTTCTCTCTGAAATGTGCATCTGCATCACCTGTCACTCACAGCGAGGAATGCCATGTGCCGTCTGATTGACGTCTGGATGCGCTTGAGGAGAGGGGACCGTCTCTCACACGGTTCAGTGCGCCAAAATATGTGTGAACAGAAATGAGGACACTGAGGGAGAAGAAGAAGCTGTGAAGAAGAGGAAGAAGGAGAAGAAGAAAGAAGAAGAAATGCTAAAACGATACGAGCGTGTTTTAGACGTCCCCTGTGTGTGTTGTGTGTTGATTTAACAGAGCATGAGCGGTTGCTTGTGTGTGCCTCTGCGTGTATTCCTGAGTGTATTCCTGTATGCATAGCTGTGTATGAAGGCGAGACTGTGAGATGTCTCTCTTTTGTGCCTCATCTAATGTTTCCCAGCCAAGCCAAGCCGAGCGCCCCGGCAGACAATGACAGGTAAGGCAGGTGTGGTTTGACAAGAACTCATCTGCAGGCCTTACCATGCCGTTAGGACCGTAGGGTGCATTTACACCCCGAGGTCAGACTGAAGAAAAGACACACACACACACACACACACACACACACACACGCACACACACTCTACAGAAGGCTAGTCTGTGTTCAGCTTTGATGTTCTTCAATCCTTCGGTGTCCTCTTTGGTCACATTTACTTCTTGCAGGGCAATGGCTCTTAAATCAAAGCACCGTGTGCCCTTCTGATGTCAGGGAAGGTTGGCACTGCACTCTCTTTTTTAATAATAAAATTTTGGGCAAATTGATGGCGTGGGAGATCCACTTATGAGTCAAGAATGAATGAGAAAAACCCTGTAATATAATCCATAAAGGAGAAGTTATTTGTTGTTCACGTCGATTCTAATGCTTTCACCTCTAAGATCATTTAACAGTCACATTCTGCAGCGTAAGCCGCAGACAGCTTTGCAGAAAGCCAACACCGACAAGTTAACAACGGCTCAGCTGCTTATGTGTTTTATTTATTCAACAATCGGAGCGTTGGCATTCTTCGACACAGCAAGGCTTCACAAAAGGATTCACAAACTGGCTGAATTCACCGAAAATGAAAAGGTTCACCTTTTGAAAGAAGCGACGACGCGCCGTTTGAAAAAATGTGTCTCTGACAGTTGCAGAACCCCCCCACACACACACACACACACACACACACACACACACACACACACACACACACATGTGATTTTTTTGAAAGAGTGGAAACTTGACAGTTTTGTGACTGTCTCCATGGAAACGGTGAGAGGGTCTCATTAGGGTAGTACCAGAAAAATCTGTTTTTGGGAGGAACAAAACCCCCCCTGACTAAAAAGCTGAGACCGGCATGACTTGAAGAAAAAACTAAACGACAAACAAAGGGATGATACATTTTGCTTGGAAATCCAAAAAAAGAGTCAAACTTCAAAAACAGAGGATGGCAGAGGACTGCGATTATTAAACATATTTGCAGAGCTGTGGATTCAGAATGGCTCTTGACACAGACTATGTGTTTGCTGTTGCATCAGTCAAAGCTACTTTTCAAGGGCAATCTCTCACATATCTGAAGGGGTTTGCCAACTATTTCACCGGCATCACCATCATCTACAGTATTTTCTCTGCACTTTTTGTCTCCTTCAGCTAAAGCAATGTATTTTCTCATTTGACACCTCGTAATATTTTCACGCCCACATACAGATGTAACTGGCATAGATATTTTTTTCAAGACACTTTTTTTCCCCATCCTGTATCTAATAGATATCACCGCACCGCACTTTCCCAGGAAGAAATTGTTTGGAAATTAATATTCATCCTCAGCTGACACATTAAAGTCTTACACATTTTGTTTAAACATTCAGAAGACATTCAGTGAGAGCATGATGTAAGCTGTGATGTCCAGGGCAATGTTTAATGCAGAACATGCAGATTAAATTCATCACAGCTCCGTCATTTATTTTCACATACTAAAAAGGCAAAAATCAAGAGGAATGACTGGCTGCATTTTCAGTGGCTTTTGGCTTCTGATAATTTATTTCATATGGTGCCCGTATCTGAGATGCAATCTTATGCAAATCATGTCGTGTTATTTTTTTTTTTAATATATTTATATCATTATCTCAGCAGAATGTGCAATGATATGTATTTAAATTCAGGAATCAATGTTACTAAATAATGAACTAATATTCAACTTGCATTGCATATTTCTTTTTTATCTCCCTGAAATGCCCCTAGGACTCAGCATAATGCGAAATAATGACAAAGCGGTGCCAGAGGAGGATGTGTGGAACAACTTAGACTCGTCTTTATGAAACATTTCATTTAGGAAGTCGGGGGCAACTTTTCACTCATGTTTAACTTTTAGTGCAGCAAATGGTTCTAATGAATTGACGGAGAAATGTATCAGATCTTATTTGTCATTATCACCGCAGGCGTTTAAAAGCACCACAAATGTAGGTCAGTAGGGGCCTACATTTGTGGTAGATCACTATAGTGGTCATTACAGGAGGGGGAGGTCAGGCTCAGGGTGTCGGGGTGGATGTCAAGGGGCAGCGGATTTGTGTTCACAAGCAAGTTTCACTTTCATTTTTGACATGTAGTTATTTTATGCCAAAACACCCTTAAATTTAACTAAGAGGTTTTGTTGCCTAATCCTGAAGAAGTTGTAGATTTTTTTTCCTAATCATAAATTAGCTGTTTTTGTTGCCTAAACCTAACCCAAGTAGCTTGTTGCCTAGACCATACAAAGTCTTAGTTTTGTTGCCTAGACCTTAAGAAGTTATAGTTTTGTTGCCTAAACCTAACTAACTGGATTTTTTTTGCTTACACCTAATTAAGTGCTTTTGTTGCCTAAACCTAACAAAGTGGTTTTGTTGCCTAAACCTAACTAAGTGGATTTGTTGCCTAAACCTAACTCACTGGTTTTGTTGCCTAAATCTAAAGATATGTTGTTTTTTTTTGCCAATACCTTTCAAAGTGTTTTGTTGCCTAAACTTAATTAAGTGCTTTTGTTACCTACACCTAAAGATGTTGTATTGTTTTGTTTTCCGTAATCCTAACTAGTTTTGTTGCCTACCCCTAAAGACGTTGTAGTTTTGTAGCCTAAACCTTATGAAGTAGTTTTGTGGCCTAAACATATAGAAGTTGTATTTTTATTCCACAAACATAAAGTTTGCTTTCAAAACATGACATTTCATTCAGTTGTATACATGTTAGAAGGTGTTGCTTTTAAGTTTCACTTTTACTTTTGTAAAGTAATAGGCATAGTAGGCCCCTAATGATCCACATCTACAGTGCTTATAGCAACTGATTATACCAATTTAATGGCCTGATAGCAGTCGGGTGGTGCTGCAATGGTAGTTAATTCATAAAAATAAAGATTATATAAGTAGATACCTTGCCTGTGAATGAAATAAATAAAACATGGAAAGAGGTGCAGTTGACTTCTGGGACTGCTGTGTTTATTTCCTGGCAGCAAATAAGAAAGCAGGATGTTGAGATGCTTCCTGTGTCTTTTTGGAGGTCTTCAGCCTTGTATGCAAATGACCATAGCCACTTTTATTTGCTAATGGAGATATAAACAGTGGTATAGCATCTATAACCATTACTATGTTTATCACAGATCATAAAAATTATGATTATCAATAATATGAAAGGGACTGCGTCATTACTACCGCTTTCTCAAATATCTGAAATGAACACACAAAGGCCATTTATGAGCATCATTAAAGACTACTCTCTACATATCTTTCATCTTCATGCCTGTGTGCTGAACAACATCATTAATGTTAAATTGAAAGTAAGTGAAAGGGTGAAACGTTTGCATTTTTTTTTTTTTTTTTTTTCGCATCCGGCTCAGGAAGCTTATACTAGAGCCACAGCAATGCCTCGTGGAAAGCTGGGAATTAAGATGCATTATGCCAGGAAGAGAGGACTTTATTTATGGGAGCATCCGGAGTAAGCAGAAGGAAATATGGTAGCGATACCTGGGGACAGCGCTAAATAGTGTGAGAGACCATTCCCAGGACAGGGGATACTGCAGAAAAACCAGGAGGAGGGCTGGATGTGGCTAATGAGAGCGGACACACTGGGGCTTTATGCAAAGGCAGCAAAACGTAACTAAAATAAATGAAAAGTTGACGGTTTGCTTTGTCACATCACGATACACCTTCGAGCTGCGTGTTAACATGTCAGCTGGCAGTGCTCTTACCGTATATATGATATTAATTACAGTTAACAGCGAGGCAGTCAAGCCTGCATCTCATTATCAACACACACCATGGCTCACGGCAGGAGCTCCAGAAACAGGAAAGTGTATACTGCATGTGTGTGTTAATATACTGTATAAGACTGAGTGCATTTATCATGTGACTATTTCTGGAAGGGGATGATGCAGTGTGAGTATCTGGGATTGTGAGACAAGTCCAAGAAAGAAAGGACCATACCCCAATTTGGCAACCTGCTCCTGTCTTCTTTTTTTTTCTTCTTCTTCTTTTGCCTTTTGACACGGCCTTCACCCTCGTGTGTCGGCCCTGATGGCCTGCAGTGTGCAGGGAGGAGGGCGAGCTTGTACTCCCCCACCACCAGCCTCATCCTTAGTCTCTCCTGAGAACACATGACAGAGAGCAACTAGCCTTCCTGAGCCAAATTCCCCGCCTGCCTGCCTGCCAGAGCCCGCCAAACCAGCTCCCTGCTATCCTCTTCACTGTCTGCTCCAGACAATTTACAATCAGCAGAGAGACAGACAAAATATTTACTAATCTTCACAGCCGAACTGTAAGGGATGGGGGGAGAGAGAAAAAAAAAAGTATAGTATGAGGCTTGACAGCAAATTAGTGCCCTGCCATGACACATGCGGCGGTGTAGCTCGACAGGTCCCCTCTTCCCCTATTTTTTTTATTATCATCCATGCTTGAATTATTCAGTGGCAGCCATTAGCATAACAGCAGCCATTTTATATTTAGCTGCTCCCCCTATGTTGACTGCGTCAACATTTCACTCCAAATATTCCGCTAACATCCCCTGACAAGAGGAAAGAGGCAGCGGCTCAGAACCAAGAGCAATTAGTGACCAAGAAAAAGGAGAAAAATATATATTTTCCCTTTCAGTTCTGAAATCACAAGACTAATGTCTTTTCAGTTCCCAACAGAGGAAAAAAAAAAAGATAATTTTGATTAGCATGGCAAACTGGTGGATTCTAATGGCATTTGCCAAAAAGGAAACTGCCACACATTCATAGATGTGCTGTAGCGATCACCCACTCTCATTTGTCACTATTAGCTGTAATGTGAAAGATCCCTCATCTCATCTTGAAGGTCTAATTTGTGAGCTTGCAATGGGAGCCGGACTGAGCAGACTGGTGCTACAATGATGAAAGCGCTCAATGCTCTCCTCCCTCGCCGACTGTGAAATTAAAACCTTTGCATTAGCAGTTAAGGTTGATCTGTATGAGCCACTCTGCGCTGACATTTTTGAAGTGCATTTAATTGAATAGCATTTAATTTCTGGGTGTAATATATGCAGGAAGGGGGTCATATATAGACACAATTATAAATGTAAAAGTAAGTGACTGTGTGTCCGCTGTCTACCTGTGACTGGCATGTGATTCCATCTCTCCTCATCCCCACCAGCTGTACACTTTGACCTCCCACTCATCTTTGATCCACTGTCAAAGAGCTCGCTCTCTGCCGTCGCTCAGCCTCTCTCTGCAAACCTTCACTTCTCGCTCCAGATCTGGGCCCGGAGTCACTCAGTGTGAGCTCCTGACAGTCTGTTTGAGGCGGCTCCCTGGTTAAACCCTTAGAAGAGAGAGAGAAGATCCATTTGTAATTCACTCAAACCAGAAAAACCGGCTCGTACAGCCAAGGCATCACAATATATGCAGTTTGTTAACTTAATTAAACTGCAAAAAGGTTGTGGAATCAGGGGAAATAAAGCTGTCATTCCTCCCACACACACAGCTGGTTTGACAGAACCGGAGCCCGAGGTGATGATTTCCCTTAAACCTTTCTCGTACAGTGTCATATGCTGTGTCTTAAAGTCTGCATATTGATCAAATACATTTAGAGATTATAGTTCATTTTTCATGATTGTTGATCTAGATCTTATTGTCTTTATCTATAAATTAGAGCCATAAGAACGTGCAGATGGTGCATATAAAAAATACAGTACTGCTATTTATGTACTATTTGAATGCAGCTCATAATTTATCACTCATGCTAACCCTGTTGATTTGGCATTAATCATAGTAAGATGAAGTAAGGCCGTTAAAGCTTTTATTGTCTGTTGGTTAGAGATCAGAGTATTTAAAAATGGGTAATTACAAAAAATGGCACAATAAATACATACACAGGTCAGCGCAGGGTCTTATGTCATTAAAGCAGCCATTTTATTACCTTTCACCATTTAAATTGACACTAACATGAGGAACTATTATGCCTTTGTGGTTTTTCCCTGTCCTTTTGTGTATTATATAGTTATTTTGTGCACGTAAAAGGTCTACAAAGTTACAAAGCTTCGAGTCCACACCAAAGGGACTTACTGTCCCCCACAGAAACACTGTGGATTGTCTCTGATGTTTACAAATACCAACAAGTACAATAATCGATGTACAGAACCGGTGACGTAATATATCAAGCGACCATGCATGAAAGTTACATAATAAAGTAAATAAAGAAAGTTAAATAATAATGTTTTTGAATAAAAATACTAAAATTACTTGTGTTTGGAGGGGAGATGAATTGGTCCAATAAACATACTTTCCCCCAGTAAATCGCTGTTTGTGTCCCATGTAAAACAGGCATTTTTTACTAAACTTTACCAAGTACAGTAGTTTTTGCTGCCTAAAGATCTAACCAAGCAGTTTTGTTGTGTTTTGACTTTGTTTTGTCTCAATTTACAATATTAAACAAGTGTTAAACCACCAGTTGAAGTGGTTCAGGCATCTGGTAAAGATGCCCCCTTTGCGCCTGACTAGATAAGTGTTCCAGTCACGACCAGCTGGGAGGAGGCGCCGGGAAAGACCCAGGACTAGGTGGAGAGATTATATCTCCACACTGGCCAGGGAACACCTCGGGATCCCCCAGTCAGAGCTGGTTAATGTGGCCCACGAAAGGGAAGTTTGGGGTCCCCTGCTGGAGCTGTTGCCCCCACCACCCAACCCCGGATAAGTGGTTCACGATGAGTGAGAGTAATGAGTGAACACGGTTTTAAAATCGCTTCCATCAAAACAGATTTCGGTTATGCAGTTTAGTTATATGGGAACATAATTTTGTCGGAGAGAGTCGGCCTGAAACATCTTGCTTGAAGTCCCGCCTTTTCTTCCGTAACATGGTGATGTCACCAAGTAATCCATTTGCATAAAACTTGCCTAGCGGCTACTTTGGCACGGCCTCAAACAAAGCTAGTTAGAGCGGAGCTGGAGCGGGGTCCGAAGAGTTTGATTTGGCTGACCAATCACAATGAAGCGTGTAAACATGTTCTAGTAGAAACCTAAAATACAAGTATGCACCTGCAAATAAGCATAATAGGTCCTCTTCAAATTGCAGTATTTAGGATAGGCAATAAGCTCATTCAGCATTTTCAGGATCAAAAGCCTCTCAACTGTACTGGGCAATTTCCAATTAACTCAACACAATGTAAGTCTTTCATAAATAATCACTGTTTAAAAAAAGGCTTGTAATCATCAAGGGCTGCAAACACTCACTGATGATTTGCATGATGTAAGAGGGAGGGAGGAGGAGCTGTTCACAGCCATTATTGTTACTATTTGATGTGTCAAAATCTTGAAAATGAAAAATATACACAAAGCACAACATGAAGCAAGAGCTGTATGTGCTGCTGTTGAAACCTCAGTCAGCAAATCTGCCATTTGTATGCTAACAGCACAAAAAATGTCTGTGTCTAACACAACTGTAAAAGCACAATGAAATAATCCCTCCTCGTCCTCCTCCTGAGCGGGAATTCAGCGATGGCTGTCGCACCGAGGCCTCTGTGCAAATTTGGACAGCGCCGATAGCCACTGATCTACACTGATCCCCTGGTATATGTGAGCGGATATTTCCCCTTCTCCCCAGGACAAGGCTGTGTTTTTCTTTTCCTTCTTTCTTTGAACTTTCTGGATTTGATTTACACTGCGCTCAATACTTCCTGTTCTCTCTGAATTAGCATAAGAAAGTACTGCATATGGATCCTCACTCCCTGCAATGTACACTAAAAAAGTTTCACCAACGCCTTAAACTTTTTAACACCTGTGTCACGCTGTTACAAGATCGTTGTTTTCCAGGTGTCTGACACCGTGGAAAGTTCTTATGCAGCGCACATATTGTAAAATAAACAGCCTAATATTGACAGTCACATCCTGAATGTAGTCGCCTGTGCTGGATATTGAGGAGATGCGTGTCACTGTTCCTCAGGCTGTGACACATGCCTCGTTGGGCCGGCAAAGCTCCTTCGCTGTCCCCGCCACCCCTCCTCTTCCTCCCTTCTCCTCCCCTCACTTTATCTCACAGCGCGGGAGAGAAACATGCTCTCTTTCTATGCGCTCCACAGCCTCCTTGTTCTCTGCTCTCACTGTAACACTGCAGTATTTCAGCATACCAATAACTGGGACTGTGGGGGATCCTCTCCTCCTCACTGTGCTGCCAGCCACCCAGGTGTGACTACATGTCAGAGAACAGTCTCACTGTGACCACAATTACACTCTCCCCCTGACTTTGCTTTGCCAGCCCTTCTTATTAATCCATGACCCACAGAGACTGTCGTTGTTACATATGTATACAGTTGTTGTCATGCATTCAACATGGATGTACTACTTACAGGTACAGTATAGCATATATGCATAAATGGTTTATATAAGGGCTGGGGCCGAGTAATGGCAAACAAACTGATTAGGTGTGCATGTAACAGGTTTAATGGACCGGAAAGAATAGGTTTAGAGTAACATGCAACACATACGCTCATTACATTTTTCAGCACTTTTGTCATTTTTAACACACAAACGCTCCATCGTCAACTCCATCCTTAAATGACCCGCTAACAAAGACATCCGACAACATTGTTTTTTTTTTTTTCTTAACGGGATTATTATTTCCTAGTGGAGACTTGTTTCCTGTGGGCGTCAGGTGATTGACAGTAAGCAGAGTGTAATGTAATGTGTGCGCTGACATGAAAACACTCATCCGAGTCACAACAGAACAACAATAAAGCGAGAGATGAAATGAAATTAAGACTTTCACGCAGACCGTGATGGATTGTCCCGCTTGGGAAATTTCAAAGTCTGTGTTTTTTGACGGTCTTTTCAAAAATGAATGGCTGTGAATGGCAGCTTCTTAATTTAAGCCCTGATGTCTTCAACTGTGCTGTGGGTTGGTAACCTGGTGCAAACTTAAAACACATACACAAATATAAAGCTACTGTTTTGTGTTAATGAATTCAATTAATATTACACTGGTCTATGTGAAACAGGCACCATAAAAAGGGCAAATAAAGCAAGGGTTCGTCAATAACATTTTCTGTTATATTTGTTGAAATTTTATTTCATTTCATTTTATTTCGTACTGACAAATCAATAAATCAAATGCTTTGCCAACAAAAAGTTATATGACATGTTAATGTTCATATTGATCATTTTGGGAGAGTGGCTTTGGAGGGAGACCTGAAGGGAAAGGCTGTCAGTGTTGTCGACTTTCTCGCTATAGATTTAAGGACTTTTGGAGCTAGTACTATTAGCTACTTTCATTGTGAAAAGAGTTTTTGGGTAAAATTTTTTGGATTGGATGATTTTTAAAGTCTACAGGGCTGTCAAAGTTAACGCGATAATAATGCACTAAAGCAAATTTGTTCCAATGCTACTCATTTCTTTTACACATTAACACAATCAGTCTTCTAAAGGTTGCACTGGCCTCAGTTTTAAAGCTGGATACTGGCATCAAATGAAACCTAAGGAATCCACTGGTACCAACCATGTCATACTTGCTTGTTGCGAAGGACGTTAAATAATTCTCCAAACTTGCATTCACCCAGGAAAGTCATGGCCATTTTTAAGGGGTCCCTTGACCTCTGACCTCAAGATATGTGAATGAAAATGGGTTCTATGGGTACCCACGAGTCTCCCCTTTAAAGACATGCCCACTTTATGATGCAGTTTGGGGAAAGTCATAGTCAAGTCAGCACACTGACAGCTGTTGTTGCCTGTTGGGCTGTATATAGCTTTTATGATTTGAGTATATTTTTTATCATTGTTTTGTGTGTTAATTGATTTCCGTTAGAAAATATATACATGCATTTGCAGAAAGCAGCATATTTATCCACGTCCATGTTGATAATAGTATTATACACTTGAAAAATCTCCTTTAGTGCATTACGAACAGAAAAAAAATGTGTGAGTAATGTGGTTAATCACGATTATTTTAATAGACTGACGGTACTAAAGATCTAACATAATCTTGCTAGTTTCTTAAGCTTTCTGACCGACCATAGCTTTCAACAGAAAATATGTGACTATCTCTTCATAATCAAATAACTTAAACAGACAACATTCAAGATTCATAAAACTTCAACTTGGTATCACGTAACTATCAAGTAACTGTGTCCCAGTTCGGTACTACATAACATTGTCACTGTCCTGTGAAAACCATGTTGCTCCAAAACATAAAATTTGTTTTGCTTTGGTGGCAATACATTTTTCACATAATCCACTTTATTTATCTTATGAAGTTTGCCAGTTTTCTAACACCTTATCATTCAGTTCATCTTCAATTCATCTAAATAAAATCATTTTTACCAAATTTAGAGATATATGGTTCTCACTGGATAGCGATAATGTACATAAACGCTCACATCCTGCTTAGAATTGGTGCGTGCAGCTATAATCATTTATTATTGAACTGATTTTAACTTGTGCATGTCCCTCCTCCTTTACCCACGGTGCATTGCTTTCTCGCCAGATTTGCTGTCACTCTCAAACTGTGAGCATCACGGGCCAGCCGAGCACTGCAGGTAAGGGTCATTCGATAGGTCAAAACTGCATGAGATGGGCAGTGTAGAGTGAGCACACTACTCTTGTTTTAATGTGAAATGGGTGCAGATCAGACAACACATTCATAGGGCTGAAAGAAAAAGAAATTCCCTTAAAAATATATAAATTATCATATCTTTTGTGTGGTGGTACGTGTGAATATAGGCCTGCTATAGCTGCTAGTGGTGAATTTGTCCACCAGCTTCTTTGATTGCACCACATTTGGTGGCAGAAAAAAGGGCAATAAATTAAGTTTAGCTTCTTAAGTGATACTGGGAATTCCCCTTGGAGGAGGAGCAGGTTGACATTCACTGACTTGCTCAAGGGCACTTCAGCAGGGTGGATGCTTGCTGGATTGAAGGGTGGTCCTTTTTAGCCACTAAACACTCACCCCATGCAGAAGTGAGAGCATATAAGGGGAAGAAAAAAATAAGAGGTTAAAATGCAAATGAGGGGGCAGGAGTTAAGGTAATGGGACAAGGGAGGGCGTGAGGAGACGGGATGGCGGCTGGGAGATGAGGAGGGAGGGGGTGAGGTGTGGCGGTGGGGTGGGGGGTAGGGTGTCTGACATCGCCCCCACGGTCATAACAGCAAGGTCTGCATATGGGAGCAGCTGCTGTGCCCTCTGCTTCCTCCCTGGAAAATATGGCTGGAATATTAATTGCACTGCTAATTCTGCTTATCGCAGCTTTTCGTGAAGCCCATAAGATCCAGGGAGCCCTGTTAGGTTTCCCTGTTAGCCATGATGGCTGTCTCTCCCAAACAAAGCTGAAAACCAAAAGCTTTACCCCTGGAATCAAAATACTTTATTGGACCAGACACTACAACGGGCAACAAAAAAGACCAGCTTGTTATTTACAGGAGTTTGTTTGTCTCCTCTCTGTGCAGATAGTATTTCAAAATAAGTGAGAAAAAGGCTCTCCTCTCTTCACTTTTGATGCAATCTATTTCAGTTTCTACCTTTGGCATCACCACAGTTTCTGTCTCACATTGTCGGCTCGAAGCCTGACATGAGATCAGCTTGATTGGCTGCGATGTACTCGTACAAGAGTTGGGCTAATTTGAAGTAAACTCTGCACAAGTGGCTGAGTCGTTGTTTTGTGACCCTGTTTGTGTTGGATGAGCACACCGTGCCTCTCTTGGGAGCAGCCTACAGGCATCCCACAGATCTGACACGCAGCTCTGCACGCTCACAGAGAAAAGAGAGAGGAAGGGAAAAAAGAAGAAAAAAAATACAGTTCCCCAAGAATCCTGGCTGAATACATTACAGGGAAATAAAAACTAACTTTATCAAGTTTTTTTTCCAAAGCTGGGGTCAGAATAAGTAAAGATGAAGCGTGTAATATACTACAAGGATTTTGATTTCTGTTCACACCCTGTTGCATATAATCTTACAAAGAAAGGGAACCTGAGGAAAACCCACAACGCAGCATTTCCTGATTTCATGCTGGAGTGAAAACTCCCCTTCTCAGTGACAACACAGGGATACCTTTGCACCATCTGAAAATATTCAGCACCTTTATGAATGTATACATAAGGGCCTGCAGGGCTCCTCCCTCATGCCACTGAAGCACCTCAGCACTCAGCGGGATCCTCTCAGATGACAGAAGGAGCCAAAATGTCAAAAGAAGGATAGAAGGAGAAGTGTTGGCGAAGAGAGAGATGGGAGGGGTGTGAGTGTGTGTGTGTGTGTGTGTGTGGACCCTAGGGATGCCGGCGTGGGGCGGTGGTGGTATATGCACGGGGAGGGGCAGGGGAGGTCAGAATCAGTGAGTGCCAGTTTAATCTGATAGGAGTTCATCCATGCAGAGGAGCTGGAGAACCATGCTGAGAAGCAACAGTGATCTGCACAAATTATACACCGGTGAGAGGAGAAGACAGACAGGGGGAAAATATATGGACGTGTGTTCGGAATGTAGATGATTTGTGACAGAGGAAGGGAAGATGGAGAGAATGAGGCATCACAAGATGCTTTGAAAACATGACGGCTGGAGTCATGCACAGGTACATGTGTGAAGTATACCTTTAACAAACTGACTCATTAAATGAAAAGCTTGGAAACAGAAGGAGAAAAAGGAAGTGACAGATAGGGACATGATTTGTGATCCATACAGATCCCCCCCCTTCCTTCGTCTACCCTCACCAAACAGCGAGGGTCACCCCTACTTTCCTCTCTCCTTCCGCTCTACTGCATCCCCTCGTCATGCACTGTAATTAAAACCACAGGTGGGACCAGTAACACTGCCTGGCTGCTCCCAGCATGCAACAGGCACCATCTGGTTCAGAGGAGGGCTGGTTTTACCCCCCTCTCCAAACAGCCAGGGGTTAAAACATCAAAGGCTCGGATCTTTGATTCGGACCTCAGCGGGGTCGAAAGCTGAGGGAATAATATCCACTGTCTTTTGAATCTTTCTGCAACGCAAAGCGTGAAATGGGAACGTGAGCTCGAGCTTGTAAGCCACCAGGTCAGCTACCTGCCATTCCTACGGGGACCTCTCGCCGTCACCTATACCTCCTCTCCCGGTATCATGTCCTCCTTAAAATGCCTGCCTACAAACCTGTCAGAGAGTATTCTCCAAAGACTCCCGCGGTGCTGATTACTTTTGCTCCGGTGCATGCTTCGCTAAAGCGAACATGCTCACTACACCTTGAAACATGGCAGGAGTCATAAGGAAACATGCGCCGACGAGGTCACGGCACATCACAGAGCTTTGAATATGATGAAATCTCTGGCGGATTTGTATGTTTGGCAGTGTTTGTTTTTCTGTGACTGTGAAATTTAATATTAATTTTTCCTGTAAGGTAAGACTGCACAGTAAGCTGTTGTTAAAATAATCTTGCTTGGCAAGTGGGGAAAAAGGGGCCTTTCAAATCAATATCTGAGATGAAAAGTTATGAGGGAGACAAAATCATCTCTCAAAGCCTTCACTCTCCCCGCCAATGTAATAGAGCCTTTAAACAAAGCATTGTACAGCTGTCTCCAGACACAAGATGACAGGCCCGTTTTGAATTATTTTCACTGACAGGAGAGTGTTACGGCGCAGGATGGAAAGGCTCATTTGAGATCAGAACAGAGAAGGACAGAGTTTCACCCGGGGCGTTGGCAGATCGCAGATGTCTGCCTCTGCTGCACTCCAGTATGCATGGTGCAAGCGGCGGTTCACGGAAAAGCCCCCCTGGTGGAGAAATTCACTGAAAGTTCGGCCTCTGAGGAACAATAAAGACCCCAAATGGCGTGTCTAAATTTAAGCTGGCGTGAAATCCTGCTGCCGCTCCTGGGTGAATGGTTCTCTCCTCTTACAGTGATGTGACACATTTCAGATGTTGCAACGCAAATTTGTATTTGCATGTTATAGTTTCATGTAGCGGGAGGTTTAGCGACACAAAAGCACCGGCTGTGTGTGTGTGAGTTAACTGGATGTGTCCTGAGCATCTGTTGCAGGAAAGGGCCTAATAGAAATGGGTTTAAAGCTGAGTAGAAACAAGGGAAGGGAGCATTGGTGCATTAAATAGCATGCTGAACCTTTACAGCACATAGTGATTGAAAATACTCGGTCAGAGTGGTAATGGGTTGTGATACAGCATAATAAAGATTGTAGTAACAGCATGAAAGCCACCTTAAACAAATTATGTCTTAAGCATCAATATAAACATTTGTTGACTCATCACTAAGCCTCTCCCCTGAAAAGTTATCGTCCAATCACAGCATAGCAACTGTAACTAGGCACAGCAGGCCTGCAAAGCTCTGGGTTTTTCCCCATGCTGAAGCAGTGTGTGTTTGGGGCTGGAAGAGGAGCTGTATTAAGAGTTCGGATGGTGGTTAATGTTACTCGCTCTCACCGCTGCCACTCTGTCAGACACAGGAAACCTCTGTTGGTCATGCAAAGCTGCAGCATTTATTTCTGACACACAAATTGCAACTTCCACTGTACATTCACATGATATTCTCAAAGCTAAACCAACTTTGTCTTGTGCTCTGCAAGCTCACTTCTCTCATGCACATTCGCCGCCTCTCTCTCTCTCTTGTGCTTCATCATTCACTTCCCCTGTACACACACACACTCTATACATTGGCTCTGCTATTCTCCAAATGACCTCCGCTACTCTTACAACAACTGGCAGGCATTTTGCATTGTAGGTCTCCTACATACTTGGCACATGGGAGAGGTTGCAATCTGTAACCTCACCGCTAGATGCCACCAGATCCTACACACTGCATCTTTCATCATCATCATCACAAAGCCTGACAGGAGTAGTGACAATAACACCTAGTTCAACCTCTGAACTGTTGCAGCTCGCACAAGTGGTGCTGTGGGCTGCACTGCCCACCAGCCCCATCTTTTTACATTGAATTGCATTTGATAATGGCCATCAATTAAAGCCTTGCGTTAACAAATGAAGGGATTCTGTCCACAGAAATGCTAGAGGGCTTTTCTTTTGAAGTAGGAACTGTTAATTTAAAATGTATATTTTTTCATGTCTGTACATATTTTATAGGTGTAGACATTAAAACTGTAGTAAAAGGTGAATGCTGCTGTATAACTGTTTGTGTCACATGAAAAAAATAGGCGATACACCGAATGTGCTGGGCTGTGCGGTTGCTCTAACCTATTAAATTGTGCGGCGAAATGAAAAGCAAGAGTTGTTGCGCCACACGTACACACTGCTCGGGTAGGCTGTGTGGCCCGGGCGTACTGCTATGTTGTAAGAGCATCAAGGCTATACTGAATATCTAAGCGACTACCTTTCCAAAGGCAAACTTCTTGTTAATATGGAAGTGAAATAACTTGCAGCTCAGCCTACGGAATTTTAAATTATGAAAGGACCGCTACACCTGTGGGAAATCTGTGAAAATTATTTAGAAATAGCAAGCTTTTCAGATCCACCAAGCACTCAGACGGAGCGTAGCCTGTGCTGTATGGAAAGTGAGAGGTACTATTACTTTTGATGTGATCACTGACCTTGATCTAGATCTCTTTATGGAGAGGGACCCATTCTCTCGCTGGTATTTCAGGGGAAGAGTAAAAGTGACGCATTCAACGGCACACTCTCCATTAAGGCCGGGGCGCAGCAGGGGTATTTTGTATCAAAATGCAGCGCTTATTGATGGATTGAGATTCAAGTCCTGCAGGTCAAATATGATAACCCACGCTACTTGGCCTTCAGTTCACATCTCTTTTTACCTCACAATTCATCTCTCCCCTCTTTCTTCCCTTGCTCTCCTTCCACACCTCCACTCTCACACCATCCTCCCCCATCTGTTCTTTACTCCATGTGTCATATCTCTTTGCCCCCTACCCGCCACCACCACCCTAATCTCTAAGCTATCCTCCCTCTTCTCCTCCCCCTCTCCACTGTTTCTTCACCTCTCCTTCCGTGCCCAGCAAGAAACTGCTGGAACTAGCAGCTCCAGAATTCTGATCAGCCACTTTGTGGTCTAAGAAGGCTTGCCGAACTGCCTTCCCGATTAATCAATAGTTCTATTGGCTGCGGTTAACACCTGTAACCTCTGCATTACATGGAGGGAAATTTTCAGTCCTGGAGCAGAATAGCAAACATCTAACTTATCCTGGCTTCAGCCAAATCCTGCTTATTGCAAAACATTTTACCCACTGAGCAGATAAGTTCTCCGGGATTAGAAACATGGTGGTCTCTCGCTCTCATTTATTTTGAGTGAACGAGTGAGCGAGTGAAGGGGTGAGCGAGTAAATGCTGATCAAAAAAAAAAAAAAAAAAAAAAAGCCTATCTGTGGGCTGTTTTTGTATCCGCTCCAGCTCCACGGTTGCTTGCCATATGGATGCGTAAGGGAAGTGAGGTACACTTAGATGCTGCGATAGAGGTAAATGAAATTCATACTCCGGTATCTAGGTCATTTGTAAGGCCCAAAGCAACATCTCCTTCCCCGCTCTGCCTGCCTTTTCCGTGTGTTGCTTGAGTCTGTGGAACATCAAGGAGATGAAAACACTCCACATCCTGTGTACGCAACAGCTCACACAAGAATTGTGTGCTGCAAGCATGCCAGCGTGGCCCTTGGAGTTTCTTTTTGACAGTTTATAGATAGAATGAGCTATTATTGTGTCACTAAATGCATCACTATGTGTTTGTTGAAATGATGCGCACCATTAAATCAGTGCTGAGCCACTGAAAGAGCAACCAGTTCAGGACCTAATAACCTTTTTTAGATTTAAATCAATAAACTCACCAAGACTACTTTAGTTATTCTCATGTTAACAAAATATAACATAAATAAAAGTTTAGTTTTGGAAATATTAGTTAATTTTAGTAACTAACGACTTGTTTATTTAAGCCAGCATTAACTGAAATTAATAATACTTACATGTTACATTACTTAAGTATTTGTGGGAGTATCTGTACTTTGGTTGAGTTTTCATATTTCTGCCAACTTTTACTTTTACTCCAGCATCTTTGTTACTCGTTAGTATTGCAAGCAAGCAGGTTTGATGAATCAATGGTCCTAGCTTGCTAGCTTACAGTTTCATCATTCATGTGATGGGAAAGTGAAAACAAAGCGCTCAAAGCTGTAGTTAGGCTTCGATTTTTACTCAAATCCAGGAAGGATCATGCTACATGCGACTATGAGGGAAGGAAAAACATGATTTTGTTCATTAAAGCCTTTTAGTTGTGAAGATCTCATTTTAATTCTGGTGTAATAGCCCTGTTTTTGACAGTGCAACCAGTGTGGTGCACTGGCGCCCAGAAACTGGTGGAGGCCCAAAAATCACCTTACTACAACGTGTCCAAATGTTATATGCACTTCTGTTAATATGTCATGTAAACAAACCATGTAGGCTACTGCTACTACGACTAGCTACTGCTCAAAATCAGACTGGAGATGTAACCACTTATCTTCCTACATTTGTTCGTTATAAACAGAAAACATGTTTAATATTGTGATAGCAACTGAAAATGATATACAACATGGCCAACAGAAGGCGAAAACTTTTGGTGATCTCCCTTCAGCCATCTGCCATGTTATTAGGGGTTTTTTTTTCTTTTTTTTTTGGTGAAATGAGGATATATTTTATTGATAACTCTTCATTTCAATTTCACCAATCAGCCGTTCCTGATGAATTTTACGGCCAGCCACAGGAATAAATAGAAACAGCTCAAAACGTCACTCATGGTCGAGACATTTCGGGATAAAAAGACGTGGTTCTCTCAGTGTTGTTAATGACTATTGTTATTATGGAGTGGGATCAGGGATTTCAATATATAGCACTGTAATTGATGAAAATGACCATCTCATATGCTGGAAAATGTGCACCTACTGTGAAGTCCAGGGCAGGCTGTTAAATTACTACCTGCTGACCGCGGTGCTGATCTAAGGCTGTTCTGCAGTTTGAGTTGCATGGCGAGCCTCTCCATGGTGGCAGAGCAACTGTCTGGAGTGGTGTGTGTGTGTGTGTGTGTGTGTGTGTGTGTGTGTGTGTGTGTGTGTGTGTGCCTGTGTTTCGAGTAAAGGCCCAAAATAGATGTTTGCACTGGGGCCAATCACAATTATGTTACGCTGCTGTGTACATGTTAAGAGGAATAAATCTCAAACATATGACTTGCTTTACAGCATTTCACTTGTGCTTTTACTCTCAATACTTGGTTACATTTAATATCAGAAATTTACCTTTGATAATTTAGTACAAAAAATATCAAATACTATAACATTTTCACTCAAGTAAGTCTAATAGGTGACTTTAACTTCTACTTCATTTTTTGTTTAGATATCTATATTGTTACTCAAGTGTGGCTTTCAGGTACTTCATCCACCACTGTGGAAACAAGCTGTGCAGTATACAGCACAATCATATTATCACCTTCTCAAGTTGATATACCAAACTTGTTAGCAAACAGTTCCTCATTTCCATATCCAGCAGTTAAGGAGCAGCATTAGTATTCATTTGGTGTTTCTTTCCACTTGATGAATATGCGTCCATTATTCACTCTGTTTTTTAGCTCCGTTTTGGTCTCCACTCACTCCTAAGGGAAATATCTGGCTCTTCGGCTGCTAAATGCTCCACCAGCTGGTTGCTATACCTTGTCTGCCTGCTGTTTTTGTTGGGAAGATAGTGTTCAGTGGGGTTTTAAAGCTTTTTCATTGCCTGCTGTGTTGGAAAACGATTCCAATGAGAGCCTGGAGACTGAACCAAAACAGTAAGGTATGGGCCGTAAAACAAAAACTGTGGTAACGTGCAATAATTTTGTGGGTTTCTCACTACAACTGACACCTTTTCTATACACGCAGTAATTTGATAATTTTTAAATATTAATTAATATTTATTAAAGCAGCTTTAAAGAGAAACTTTGAAGCCAAATCCGTAACTTTCATGGTGTTGTTGACATTTTGAGGGGCAACTAGCTATGTTTCCATTAAAATGTTGCCCAAGTTTTGAATAAATACCAGAAACCTGTGACAAATAAATTCCAATTCAGTGCATAATTTCATCAACTACCTTTATTTAAATATATCCAAAAGTATGTAACAAGGCCACATAATTAATCAAGCACCAGCGACTCTGATATATCCTGGCATTTCATTGCCACTTCCCACCTATGATAGCATTTTCTTTTTTTTTTTTTTTTTTAAATGAATCAATTTCTCTCTCTTTATCATGCATTGCCTTTGGTGTTTTTATCAGCCCCTATGCTGACAGATAATTAGCTGAGGGGCACATAAAAAGAATTGGATGGAAACTGAAACGCTGTTTAAATGACAAGAAGATCACAGAGTCATTGGGTAAGTTTATTTAGGAGCCTTCTGTTGAAACCTGAGAGATGGGCCAGCTCACAGTGTGATGTTGAACACCATTAAAGTAACAGCTTGTACAATGTAACTTTTATTTCTCAGCCTGTTTTGTGGTTGGAAATATTTTTGTCTCTGTGGAGAACTGGCCAGAAAGATTTCAAACATATTCCTGTTACTTTAGCGCAGTTTAGTATGGGAGAGGCTTTCAGTGGTCCAGACGTTTAATTTAAAATCCAATGTTGGCGTCTCAGAATCGAGGAATTCATCAATCATGCAAGTCCACCCTAGAGTCTCAATGGGGAGTCAATAGACCAGCTAGACCAGACCAGATTAAAAAATAAATAAATCTGATAATTTATAGACTCCCCCAATGAAAGTCCTGGACAACCCGGTCTCAATCCCATTTAGTGCCTCCAATTGGGCAGCACTCCTCGGGATCGGAAAGTGTTGCACGCTAACGGTGGGTGGAAGGGGTGGTGGATGTGTCACACACAAGAAACTACATGAAACTAAAAGTAACAATGGCTTATTTTGTCACGCGAGTTGCTAGTCACACAAATCATTTCACAAGTTAATTTCCTAATCCTTGTTTTGTGTTGCCTAAACCTAACTTTCTGTGACAACAGAAGTTTATTTTGAAAGGACACTATGCATGTAACAAACATGTATATACATGCCATCTTTGACATGCCCGAATGTAATGCAAGAGGAGTTCCCCGTGCGGTGGCCTCTGATGCCACGGTGTACTGACAAAGCCTCGGTATTTGGCGTGTTGGCGGTGAGAAAGTGTCGACTCAGAAGTTGTAACTGCACAGCTTTTCCTGAGGACTCGGATGCAACAAGTCCAGACAAGTTCTTTAATGAAAGGCATTCTGGTAAAGTTGTAGGCAAGTGTGACAAACTAAATCTTGGCACTTCATCATAAAGGCGCACTTAGCATCGCAAGCAGGTGATATACAATGTCAGTGGATTTGAGGGCGGAATATTCCTTTAATGTCAGGAGCATAAACACCATGGCTCTCATCCATTTAACGGCATCTTGGCTTGTTTTCCACTGCTCATAGATCACTGTTGCCTTTCTGCATGCGTCCTCAGCTCCTCTGCCTGGATGAATTCCTATCAGATTAAGTGGGGTACGCTGCTCTACCTCCACATCGCTCCTCCCTGCCACCTCAACACGCCCACTCACCATCCCCCCTCACGTCCTCACCCTCACACCCATCCTCCATCCATCCCTGTCTTCCAATCTCCAGCTCCCAGGAGTATAGCCTATATTCCTCTGACCCGCTCACTTGGCCCTGACCCTCACACTCTAACTGACCACAGCTCATACATAAACCCAAACACCCCCCATACGCACTCACAACACACATGGATCGTGAAGTTGGCTTCTGGGAGTGCACGCCTCACTCACACCTCAGCAACATTTAGTCCTTGGCTGGTTGATTAGGATGCTGCGGATGTAACATGATTAGTATTAAGATTACAAGTCCACATTCACATGTCCACTAATTATGTTAAACAGTACAAGACAGAGATTTAAGGTTTGCATCCTCTGCAGTGACTTTATTCCAACAGAAATACTTCCCCTCCTCTGATGTTATTTATATTTGCATTCAGTGAATAATGCAACTCCAAAAAGAAAAAAAAACAACCAAAACTTACTTCACAGTGCTTTTCATGTCCCAAACATACTTGACAATAGCTCAGTAGCAGGTAACTCAGTCTGGGAAGCAGATTTCCAGCCCAGACACGCAGAGATGGTAGCTGGAAATAAAAACAGATTGCGGTGGTTGACAGGTGGAATGAAAAGTGGGTAGTTTCCTTGATGTTGAAAAGGCTCAGAAGAACCCAGATCAAAGTTTCGAGTGACTTTTAATATTTATCCAAGAAAAAATATTTCAGAAAACATCAGTCGTTGTTTTTCCCCTTTCATTTTAACTGTTTACTTTACTAAAAGGCCAAAAAATGTGGCATAATTTTAAGTAGTGTTCGCTAATAGTGTTTTTTTCTCCACACGCCAGTCAGAGGTGGCAGAGACTGTCCCTTTAAGGGTTTTTAAATTAATTTTTGGAACATATATTGGCGCCAGCTTTTCCTGAGTTTACGTACATGCAACAGAAAACACCTCTGTTAAATAAGAAAAAAACATTCTTTTCAGGAAAACACTGTGAATTCAAAAAACAGAGACGAGGAAGACAAGCTGAAATCATTCCTACAGACAGTTTATTGACTTTCTGAGTAAGGGTTGGGGGGGCTGGTGAGCATCAAGTGAAACTTCATAACATTTACATTTTTCCCTCATTAGACACATATTTTACCCAAACCTTGAGAATTAATTATCAGGCCCTGCTGCCTAAACTAAATCTCATTGATTTCCAGTCTTTTCCCTGAAATGATATAAATTATATCACTCAGGCATAATGCAGGCGCACACAACTCTCTGCAGACGTGGATTCACAATGCATATTTTAGGTGTGTGTGCGCACCGGGGAGGAGGAGGTGCGAGACTGTGAGAGGGAGATCGATTGTTTTGTTTGTCTGTCGTTTAGTTTCTGCCACTATAAAATATCTGAGCTTTGTTTTGAACAGATGCCTAATGTTTTAACGATTTAAATGATCTCAAATTAGAAACAATTGATGTTCCATCTATGATCAGTGAAAAGTGAGCAAAAATGTATTGGGATTAATGTTATTCTGTAGTGTTCTGTGTGGAGCAAAATGCTGATGAGAACTGTAATAAAGACGCGTTTTGTTCTGTTAATGTGATTGTGTGTCACTATTTCAAATTAAAGTACAAAGTCCTCGGTTTTATTCTTTGCTTCGGCATCCTTTTGCTGTTTTTTTTCCCTCCCCCCTCACTGCTTTCCATTTCAAGTCGCAGGTGATATTCCCTCGTTCCCCGCTGGATTGTCATCACCTGTCATCAACAGCAGCGGACCTTGAACCAGATACAAGATGAGGGATTTCTCTGCCCTGCCTAAGTGTGTGCGTGGCAGCCAGACTGAGAACGAGTCTGGGCTGAGGAAGGGTGAGCACAGAGCGCCGTGTCTGAGGCCTACCAGGAGACCTCCGATAGCCAGCGCACCGTGTCTTAAATCTCTACCCGGGTGTCATCTCCCCCTCATGTTCCCACACGCTGCACCCAAACAACAGAGGGCTGAGAGGCAGCTTCTAGGTTACAGACCTGTGTGGATGGGAACATGCACTTTATGCTTCAGCGGCAGCAGTGTTTTTCCTCAACTGCTCCTCATTTTTATTTTATGTGCACCAAGCGATGTGGTCACTTCTGCAGCAAACTGCAACTGTGTTTTGCTAGAGGTTCTAGAGACTGTGGGCCCTCCAACAGCTCAACAAACACATTTCATGCACTTAATTCAAGTGTTTTCCTACCGGCTTGTTTCAGAAGACCTCTACAGAAAGGGACCCACTGCTTCTGCTATTAAACACTTTCACAAAAAACATTCAAAAAACATTTAGCGTGCAATTAGATCAACGTTATTGCTTTTGCCGTGTCATTTGTAGGTCATGTAGTCTGTACTGACTGCAGTTTAAACACATCTGCGTAAATATACTACGCTCTGAGCTGAGAGTAAAAAGCGAGAAAGACTTGCTTATGGTGGGAAGGTGGTTGGGTCCAGCAAACACAGGACTTTTACACATGATTTAAAAGTTTTTCACATGATTTTTTGTGACATTTGTGACATATTTCTTTTACTTATGTTAAATAGTTTCCATACATATTTTACTTGGTTTACTTATTTTTAGCCCAATCATGGTGTTATTCCTAAACCTAAGTGGTTTTGTTACCTAAACCTAACTGCAGACATTATCATAGTTTTACTGCATGGCTTTATTGAATATTTGATTCTGATTGGTCAATCATGGCGTTCTGTGTTATTTTTTTACAGCAGACCATTGCTATGGACGCAGTTCTGATGTCCGACTTTTAGTGTTAAATTATTCATTTCTTAAACAAGTAGCCATGTAATAATCAGGATAATGTACAGCAAACAGGTCATTGTTGTGAAATAAACCCTTTCAGGGTGATGTGGACCCTGACGTGGAGGAGTCTGCTGTTTGGGTTTATTTCACAACAGTGACCTCCTCTCTGTGCATTAGTGTCATGCAATTTATATGCCTTCCTGTGATATCGGGTTAAAAATATGATTAAATTTAATGGATGACTGCTCAAAATACCACATAAGTATATTCTGGATTATTGTTATTGGAGAGTATTTCTCTGACCCCAAATAGCGCTAAAAATATTCAGCCCCCTTGGAAGTTTTCTAATGTGTTGTTGTTTTATAACACTGAGTCAAAGGGGATTAAATGTGACCTTTAAGATAAGATAAGATAAGATAAGATATTCCTTTATTGGTCCCACAGTGGAGAAATTCACACGTTACAGCAGCAAAGTGGATAGTGCAATAAACAGAAGGATAGATTTTAAAAAACAGTATTAATACAAATAAAATAAAATAATATATACATGATAGAAAGTAAAGCCAAAAATATGTTTTTGACACTGATCAACAGGAAATGCCTTTTAATGTGAAGGTGAAAAATGAATTACAGATATATAATGCAAAGTACTTTTTTGCATCATATTTAAACCCTTTACACTTATAAAAAGTATCGCTGGAGCAGCCAGCTGATCTCAGAAGTCACATGATTTGATAAATGGCGATCACCTGTGTGTAGTCAGTGGGTTTTTACTTGATTGCAGTATAAATACACCTGTAGGAGGACCAACTTTTGGTGAGTCAGCATTGTGCCAAAACCTGCAGCAGACTAGGGTTACTACTAAAATCACTTAAATAGTGTTTTTTTTTTTTTAAAAGCTGTACTGCTACACTTGAGTCTGAAACCTGGGAAAAAAGCCCCAATGTAACCACAGTAAGGTATGCAAAGCTGCAATGTGACCTCTAAGGCAAAAGTACGAGGTGGCGTCCTCTGTCCTGAAGGTGATGACAGAAGTCTTGGATGTGTTCATCAGTGTCTGTTTTCACTGCTGGTTTTTTCGACACCTTGCAGCTTCTGTTCTGCTCTATTCTGCTCCCAGAGCGCTGCACAGCTGTGGGTGTTGACGGTGACAGGTCAGATAATTAGAGCAGTGCCGTGTCTGTCTGACACTGCTGCAGGAAGCTTCCGGGCACATGACTGTTTGACTGCTCATCCAGGCCTCTGGCCCCGCGGTGGCACTCATGCATACACACACTGATGCATGCAGAAATGTTTGGAGAAGCATGTATTAACTTTGCTTCTTGAGTTGTTGCACATCCCCCCCAGCCCACCCATTACATACAGACATACTGTACATACCCAACCACTAAGATTTCTAGCAATGTGATGGAAATTTGCGACATTTTTTGATTTATGTTCAGATTATACTTAGGAACTGATGAAACAAATCAATGACTTGGTAAAGAAAAAAATAATAAAAATTAAGTTTTTATTTTGAATTTTGCCAAATATAACGAAGAGGTAGAACAAATGTGCAAAGTATAATACATATTTGAATGCAATTATTGCTCAAAGGGACAGTTTGTTGGATTTTATTTAGTAGCGTGGTTGCTCTGAGCACAGCTCAGCTCCTTTCCAAGACTGCAGTGACGTGAGCCGCCAAGCTCAGAGACCATCCACACCATAATAACAACAATTAGTAGCAGTCCGATGGCGAATCATATTACTGCAGTTTCACAAGTGGAACACTAAAGTCCCTCTCTAGAGCCAGCGTTTGGTTTGTCTGCTCTGGGCTACTATAGAAACATGGCAGAGCAACATGGCAGACTTGTGATGAGGACCTCATTCTAAGCTAACAAAAACACAACTCCTAGTTTCAGGTGATTAATAAATACAGGTATGAAGTAGTTCCACCGAAAACACACTGTTCCTTAAATTCAACAACAAAACTAAACAGAAATCAATAAATGTCTAAAAAGTCAAGTGGTGTGAAAGCCTCGATGTTGTCATAACTATGTGGCTGACCTTGAAGGAGGCAGCTAAGTTATATGTATCCTGAACAACCATCAACACGTCACCACGACAACCACCACGTCAACCACCTCCATCTCTCCGAGCTCGCTTGACCTCCGCGAGCTATGATGCTTCGTCATAACCTGACACCTCCCTGTGACACACAGTTTGACCTTTTGCCCCAAGCAATGACCATACTGTAGAAACAGATGGACGTAAACACACTCCACACACACACACACACACACATGCACACAAACATATGCAAGTGTATTCCACTCCAGAAGCATACTGTATGGACACATCTAGAAAAAAAGACGAACACATTGCCCTTTACTGTATATAAACTGCTAAACTGTGCCAAATTAAACTCTAATACAGTACATTTAACAGCTTCCAGGTGACTGGATTTTGATTGCAGTACTATCAGAACTTTACAAGCTGCATTCAGTGTGAACTATCGCTTTAATATTGTCAAATATGCCATTGAACATGCTCCATTTGACAGCAGTGTATCTATATTGCTGCAGTATCCAGCTCTTTCTGAGTTGCTGCCAAGGGAGGTCTAAGAGGTGAGCTTCTTTTCTCTCGGATAAATTGCTTATTTTTCCTCCTCCTTCCTCCGTGAACTGGACCTTTTGCCCCAGTCGGCCCTTCAGTGGCTCCAGAGTCATCTACTTTTATTGCAGCTAATGCTCCAAGGTACAAAACAGCCGTGCTGCACAGGGAGTTTCCAGCCCTGGCACCCACCGTAAGTGCCAATCAATTTTTAATCACAGCTGAATAAATAATAGCAGCTTATTTTTGAATAAGAACAACACTGATAGAAAAATGGAAATCAAGTAGAAGGTATGATGCATTGTCTTTAATTAAATGTGGTCAATGGTAATCTGCCAGAAACCTGATCTTCAGTCTGCTGCTGCTGCAGCACAAGCCGGGGTCATATAGCCAACAACACATAACACATTTAATAGCCACCTTATGTGAAATATTTAAATATTCATTTGTGCATTTTCATTTGATATATTCTGCAGCAATAAAGTGAGATTAAAAGGCCTATTTGGGAGTTTTTTTTCACTTGTGCTTAATGGATTGGGGAATTTTTTATGACCTACGCTTTGTCCCGGTTGTAGTAATAGCGATGTTGCCTATCTTTTATTCGACAGTTCATAAAATCAAATGCTTAGTAGAGCAAAGCCTGTATAGACTGGAACCCTAATTGTGTAAATCCCAAACATGCATATGACAATACAGATAATGGTGTGAGATGAACTGATGGCATCTGTGTATATACATCCCCAGCCATACTCAGTTTGGGTAACACTTTCACAGGAAACATTGTGCTCCTGCCTACAAAAGGTGTCGGTTATTGATATACGACTGCACATCCTGAGAAAGACGTAATCAACAATTTGTCTGGCATGCAAATATGTAAATGACGAGGCTGCATCTGAGGGGCTGATTGTGTAAAAAAACCCACTGCAATAAATGAGTGGCATATGGTTCCAATCGTCTCTTTGTTGGCAATTCCTATACACAAGGCAATATATATAGGTGGAACTGCAGAGGCAGCAGAAACCTTAACTGGAGCCTTATGCTGCCTTCCTATAATGACAAAATGAAGTTTTGAGTTTGGGAGTTTTTCTCCAGTGTGTGTTTTTTGTTGACAGAGTTAAAAAAAGCACTTTTTCAAAATGATTGTGGTTACTCTGTAAATAATAATCATAAGCTGTGTTTAGCATGCTGTTACATACTCCTCTGTCTGTTACTTTAAATGTAATTCTCATTTTGTTTGTCTAAAGTGCACTAAGCTCCATTATTACTGTATCTTGATCGCAACCTGAGAGGCTGCGGCCCACTGAGTGCCAAGATGTAAAAGCTGTCCGATGAGTCTCAACAATATGCAAAGCTCCCCTGTTAATAATTCATGTCTGAGTTTACAAATGGCACTGTTGCGCAGAGACGAATCAGACGAGTCGTTGAAACGCTGTTTGGAGGAGATGAAAGTTTAATTCCTGTCCTAGATTACTCCTCCTCATATCTAAGCAGGCCCATTATTTTGCCACCACCAATGTTTCCCCCACCCGCTGTAATGAGAAATGAAGGGAGACGCGAGCTGCAGTGGTGGGACACGGCCGGTTATGTACTCACCGAGGATGCTCCCTGATAGGTGACAGCTGGGGCGGCTATTTGCAACCCTGTTTGAGGGAGTGTCCTGTTAGGCCTCAAGCTGCTGGAGGGAAAACAGGGCCAGTACTGTAAATGTTGCATGTTGGTGTGTGTGTAGTACGTACTGTACTGTGTGTGAGCAAGGGGAGAGATGGACTGACAAGACTGACAGAAGGATGGCCATCACTGGAACAGAGTGGCCAAGTAGACATACTGTATACTGTAGGCTACACTGAAAAAAGTACTTTTTAAAATTGATTTGACCATCCACTGAGCGCCGTAGTAGCTGTTCATAGATTTATTCAAAACAGTCATTTCTGATATAATTGGTCGTTGAGGTAGAGTGAAACAGGTTTCTCATTTCTTGTCAGCAACTGTCAATTTTGCAAGCTGAAATTACAATTGTGGCTTGCGGGGTTCGTCAGCTAGCTACCGTATCTAGCTGACTTTTTAATACTTTCATCTGACAAGTTTTAATGCTGCTTTCTCGACTCATACATTTCCGACCATCTACCAGAAAAAGTACAACAAACTCCATTCAAAGTCGGAGATCCTGCTTGTGATCTCGGGTCAAATCCATCTACCCCGACTCCACGAAGAAACATTTGTCTGACGTCACACAACAATGGACGGGCACATTGTAAAGCACACATTGATGCTCTGGGCTTTCAGCTAACAATATAAACCCATACGTGGCAATACTATGCTCAGAGCCTCCTGAAGTCTGGTGACATAGTACAATGAGCAGCAAAGTCTGCATAGGGATGACAACAGGATGGAGATCGCTGTCCGCGTGAAACCTAAAGTCCACGGTGCCGTATTTACTTTGACTATCTAATTGACGTAGGCTTCATAACTTAACTTACGTAACAAACATACTTATTTTAACCCAAACCACATTGTTTTCTTAAACCCAACCAATTATGTTGCCTAAACATAACCAAGTAGTTTTTCTCTTTTTAATTTTAGCATTTAAAACTACAACTGTAGTGGAGCGTCTTTAATTTGATGCATAGGGCTACCTAATGCACCGTGGCCTCCTGTCTAAGCGTCCATATGTGACACGTTTGGAATGAAAAGAGGTTGGATTATTGTAAAAGGTGTCTTAAATGAACTGAAAAATGATGATGATGAAGGCTGAAATTGTATGACCAAGGCAAATTTCAAGCATCCTCACATATACGGCAAAGTAATGCTAAATAAAGCAACAGCAGTATCAGGCCGTTATTTCACTATAGCATTACCTTCTTTGGCCGCTCAGCTTTTTCTTCTTATTATAATGGTATGTTTTCCCTGTTAATGTTGCAAAAATTAAAGGCCGTCAGGATGAGGACTAATTAAAACGTGTTTCATGAATATAACTCTACCTTGAATTATGAGTTTGAATTATGATTTTAATTTTGTGCGTCTAACAGGTGTGTAAACGTCCCCAAAACAGTCAGTTAAGAGACCATATGTGTGCTTATGTAGTGCTGAAAGGTCAGTTGATTCATGAATTTGTCATTCAGAAAAGCAATCAACAGATTAATTTGAATTTCTGTTCATTTTTAGCTGCAGCACAGTGACTCCCGAGTATAATATACAGCTAAACCATTTTTTCCCAGTACTAAAGAGCTCTGTTTGGCATTACACACATCACCCTAACCTTGGAGGGATCTGTGTGCCTCTGCGTGGGCTCCTGTAGATCAGTATGCTGCCGTGGCAAGTGAGGAAGTGTTGTCAAAGGCTCTGAAAAGCTCTTTGATAAACGCTGAGGGCCACCACCCCAACTCTCTCTATCTGCCTCTCGGTTTCTCTCTCACTCTCTCTCAGCTTGCAGACTTAGAAAACTGAATCAGATGTGATAAAAGGTATATTTGAATTGTTTCTTTGCCTCAAGGTCTGAGGTCAAAACATTTATAGTGTTTCAGATAAGAGAGCACTGCAGCCTCTAAAATTAACCAATTTCTTGCGACAACTTTTTGATACTGGATCTTATATAGTCTCACAACTAATATAAATGAGTGAAACTTTAATCCGAGGTATTACTTCACACATAGAGTAGAAGTGCCACCGAATATACACACGTACGCTTGGCTTCACATCACATCACACTCTCACACGGTAGCACGCATGAGATGATCTAATTTGGTATAAATTGGAGGATTTAGTGTCAGATGACACCATAAACAACAAGTTATTCATCATGTATGTCATAAGTAACGCAGCGTTAACACCATGGGTATATTCTTAGCCAGATTTCATGCTCCATCCATAATGTAGTTTCTGTCTGTGCCAACTGACGGTAGTCCAGCAATTAAACTGAACAAGATGAGTGGTGTGAGAAATACATAAAAAATACGACTGCTTTTTTTTTTTTTTAACACGAGGGCTCATTACTGCATCTGTGCAAATAAATAAATCAATAGATACATGATTGACATGCACCAATACGCCATTACTCCGTCACGGCAATTACAGCACTTATGTATGTACACATATCAGATGTATTAAATATAGCAAAACAGCACAGCTGGTGTACAATGAGTTTGGCTTAACACATTACAAGACAGTTAGAAAACAAAGCATTCACAATACAGCTGCTTAATAGTTACAAAACAACCTTATGTAAAGAGAAGTGTTAACATTAAGTACTGTGTGACTGTAGCCTACATAAAAAGAAAAGTAACAAGTCATTACACACTGTATAATGCATTGTTTGTTTGCCATATTATCCTATTTTAGATTTATTTTTCAGCTCTTTTCCTTTTCCTATGCATGTGTTATTTTTCTACTAATGCTTTGCGTGGCTCTTGCCCCAAAATGTTGTTCTGAGTATAATTATACATATATTGAATCTTATTTTTACAGTAAATTACACTGATTAAATTGTAATTAATCTTAAATGTGATAGACAAAAGGGCAGTGTATGGAGATGTACTGTACATTCATTTCAACGTGAGATTTTGCTCAGTTTATATCAATCCAACATGTCATTCCTGTGTTCATAGCAGTGGACTACATCTTGGCAGAAAAGTGAAGCCAATGCTGAAGTGTTTTAAACTTGCATTATTTCTAACAGCCAACAGGGGGCGACTCCTCTGGTTGTAAAAAGTCTGATTGTATAGAAGTCTATGAGAAAATGAGCCTACTTCTCACGGGATTTATTACCTCAGTAAACATTGTAAACATGAGTTTATGTCTCAATCACTAGTTTCAAGTCTTCTTCAATACATCATGATGTTCATTCAGTAAATTATGGTCCCAGTTAGAGTCAAATGGACCATAAAGCAGGGGATGCTTTAGGGTGTGGCTACCATGTGATTGACAGGTCGCTACCACGGTGCTCAGTCTGGGAGTTGTGTGAACTTTAACCCTTTCACAATGTGTTTCACTTCATTCAGTTCAAGTTGGTTGCCTAAAAATGTCTTGATCCACATTTGGTTGTACTTGGCTCCACCCTCTCATGTTACAAAAACAAACCAAGATGGTACTGGCCAGAAACTAAGATGGCGTCAGCAGCGTCTGCAGAACTTGAGGATTCAAAACAACAGCCCACTAACCAATTGGTGGGTCATGGTAACTACGTCCACTTGTTATTCACTGTCTGTGGTTCTTTGTCCATTAAGAGAGACATTACTTGCAAACAAATTTTTGGGGGCGGCAGTAGCTCAGTCTGTAGGGAGTTGACTTGGGAACCGGAGGGTCACCGGTTCGTGTCCCGACATGGACCAAGAACTGAGTGTGAACTGGTAGCTGGAGAGGTGCCAGTTACCTCTTGGGCACTGCCGAGGTGCCCCTGAGCAAGGCACCAAACCCCCCAACTGCTCGGGGCGCTTGTCAGGAGCAGCCCCCTCACTCTGACATCTCTCCATGTGTGTGTTCGGGTCTGCATGTACCGTGTATAAGTTAACAACAGAGTGAACAAAAAAAATTGAATTTCCCCTCGTGGGACTAATAAAGGACTATCTTCTTCTTCTTCTAAATCACCCATTTCCCCCTCGAATTTGATAGGTAAATGCCTGATTTTGCCATCTAAAAGCAGTTGTATCGTGTTGGCATCCTTTCTGCAAAAATGCTGCTTTTCCTGATGGCTACTACAAGTTTGAAATCTCAAACAGCTAAGCAGGAGATCAACTATGCTAGCATGGCAAGCAGTACGACAGCAAGCTACAGGGGCGGCTGATCCAATACAAGAGACGTCGCAACATACTATGGATGGACTCAGTGAAAACCTCACAGGCTAAAGTTAGCTTGGATGATGTTGCTGTATTTATATCTATATTTCTGCTAAGACTGGAGCAGACAGATAATGGATCTGGACAGTGGTCAATGAAGTGACGAGCCGCTAAGGAGATGAAAACTGCCGGAAGGATAGAGGTCATAACATTATGCTACATTTGAGCTGTACCCAAGTGTGAGGAGCAGTAGGTGGAGATTTAAGACTTTTTATTTAGAGACCCAACATTTAAGCAGGGATTATCAGAGGAACTCTTTTTTCAAATGCTGGGTCTATTGAAAAGAAAGGCTGTGTCTGGGAGGCATTTATTAGAGGCAAAATCAATGCCCACACATCAAAGGTGAAGTAAGAAAATAAGGAGAAAGTCAGTGAATTGGAAACCGAGCTAAAACAAAAGGAAAGAGCATGATCTGAAAATTATAGTGAGGCCTTATTAAAACAGATATGTGATGTTAAATATGAGATATATAACAAGAAAGCTACATTTGTCATGTTTAGACTACAGAAGCAGAAAAGTCAGGGAAATTGCCAATTAAAGCAAAAGGAAGCCACATATAACATTATAACTAACACATGGTGACTACACCTCGGGAAAGTCTTTAAAATGTCTTACTTACATCGGCATACTTCAGAGACTTCTGGTCATATGAAAGAAGCAAATGCATGGTTTTCAAGAACTGATCTTTATTCTGAGGCTGTGTTAAAAGGTCAGTTGCATGGTACATTCTGTCAAGCAGTAATTTCAGTAATCCTCAAAAAAAGGAAAGGACCTGCTTGACCTTGTTGACGACAAGATATACACCCAGATCCGGTTGGATTCAGAGATTAGAGGTGACCCAAGGATTCATGGGGTTAGAGCCGGAAGAAGAGAAAAGTTGTTCCATTCATCGCGAAACAATGAATTTATCCCAACTTAGGCCAATAGATATAGGAACATATGATAAAACATCATGCATATCTCACCAGTATAATGTCAAGTCAAGTAAATTTTATTTATATGGCCCAATATTACAAATCACACTGAGGGCTCTCTGTCCTTTATGACCCTCACAGCGGAAGAGGAAAAAAAGACAACTTGTAACAGTGAAAAAAAAAAAATGGGAGAAACCTCAGGAAGAGCATCTGAGGACGGTGTCGCCCCACAGATAGAGCCTGAGCACCGCGACCACCTCTCCCCAATGTAACATAGGCAGAAAACAGGCTACACAAACACACAAGAAGCAATGTCAAGCACTTCGTTCACACAGATAGGAGACGAACAGAGAGAGAAGAGGAGAGGCTGAATCTCCTGGAGGACAGAGATCCAGATCCAACATGAGGAATGAGGCACCGACAGCCAGGAGAGACGCAGAGAGGTCCCGAGACGGCTGGAGTTAAAAGAACGAGAAAGAAAAGAGGGGGGGAGGGAGGGATTGAGGGGAGGAGAGAGAGACAGACAGAGAGATTTGGTACTTTTGGGACACTGACAACAGAGGGTTATTGAGAAGCAGTGCCGCAAAGTTAACATTATTCTCATCGGCAGGACTACTAGGCTAATTAATATGTCACATTACTACAACATATTAAAACTCATTTAGATAGATGGAACCTAATAAAATCGAGTTGATGGGGCTAGATAAACATTATTTAAATGGTAGTTGCACCATCAGTTTAGTTATATTTCAGTGATGGTGTCAGTCAACATTCCTCCAGAGATTTTTTAACAGTTGAATCAGTTAATCAGGGACTTTCTGTGAATTGGGAAGAAGTCCCAAATAAGTCTTCTGCCCCTGCTGGACCAATAGAGTCATCTTCACATAAAAGTGCACCAAGCCAACGTGATTTCATCCCTACTCGTCATTTGCCGTTTGTCAGATGCCTTTTGTGGCGCATCTTGGTGCTGAAGGTTCACACTTAGTTAACGTGAAACAGCTGCGGTAAGGTTTAGGCAACAAAACCACTTAGGTAGGTTTAGGAAAAACAAGCATACGCTAGAATGTACCCACCAAACATAATTTGTGTGCAGAAATCTCGCGAGATGGTTAAGGTTAGGCATTGACCTCGAATGGTTAAGGTTAGGATAGGTCGTATATTCCAGCATCTACCTTATAGTTTGGCTTAAAATATGCTTGGAACGTAACTTAAGCTACAGATGTAAAAGTGGCATAGCGTCATGTCACGTGACATTATAAATCCACTCTTGGTTTTGTACGGGACACAAACGCCGGCCCCCTGAGTAAAAATCCTGGGAGTGTTTTTCCCATCGTCCACCCCATCCATACCACACTTAGAGGAGTTCCTGCTCACACTTAGCAGTTAGCTAACAGCTGAAAGCCTGGTGGACGCTAAAGGCTGCCTTGTGCGTCTGTATCAAGTCACCGAGGGCCAAACATTGGATATGAACATGAGGACAGTTATCTTGTTTTAATTTGCCAAGGAGTGCACAAGAAGCCTTTTTATAAAATAATGGCAAACACTAAGTGTGGTAAATGTACACATTGAAGAAAATCTTAATTGAAACACAAAAAAGGAGATAGGGAAAACATCGGAGCTGATGAACTATACACACCAAAACTATACACAGAGATTATTATACACCAATTAAACTTTTTTAAAAAATCCTTCCTAGTTGGCACTTCAAGGATTGTTCTCCGCCAATTTGAGAGTCAAAAGATGGCTGTTTTGGCTGGATTGTTAAAATGTATAATGGACATCGCCTCTTTTTAATCTTTAACATAAATACCAGACATTTATGAAGTTTGGTCTCATTTTGTAATGTATTAAAAGAAGAAGAAAATTGAAGCGAACATGTCTCCAAATCCTGAGTAGTAGTAAGAACAGAAGGAACAAAATCTCCGGCACTCACAGATAAAGTGTCTTTATTATATTGGGCAAACAAAGAAACACGTTTCAGCAATAAACCGAAGACAACAAGCATGAAGACAGCTTGCTCACTGACGAAGGTGAAGACACTTTATCTGTGAGTGCCCCAGATTTTGTTCCTAATGAACACAAAAAAACACACTCACACACAATGAATAAAGGCAGACTATTTTAATAATTAAAAATGTGCTACCCCAATTGTGTTGCATTTATGTGGCCTTTTAGTTGCTTGCCCCATTTTTGTGTTCTGTCCTTCCCCCCTTATTTTATCAGTTATAAATAATAAGTAAGGTATAATGTACAGCGAGCCGGTCATTATTGTGAAAGAAGGGGTTTCTTTTACAATAATGACCTGCTCGATGTGCATTATCCTGCTAGCTGTACATTATACAGAGTCCAACATCAGAAGTGCGCGCATAGCAAAGGTCTAGGTCTGGATCACAGAAATAGCAGACCGCAGAATGCCATGATTGACCAATCAGAAGTGAGTATTCAACACAGCCGTGCAATAAGACCTGGACATGGAGCTGCCTGTCAGCCTTGCTTCCAATTTTTTGCAGCGAAAATTCCCCCTGTGACCCAAAAAACATTTTCCCCTATAGTCCACCACTGTAAAAGAGATGTCTGTAAAACTGTTGACAGGAAACTTCGAACTGCAAGATCAATTATGACTCTTTCTATTATGAGCTTTTGATCCATAGATGTTTCGTATTTGTTAAACTTTCCTAGAGCCACGAAAAGTGATTTAAAAATCTGTGACGTCATCACAATTTAAGTCTATCGGCCGACTACGAACTTGTGGGTGGGGCCAGCGAGAGAAACTCTACTGCTCATGATCAGTGGACCACATACTGCAGAACAGAATCTAGAAACTAGAAAACATTTTCTGGCGTATGGTCTAAGTGAGCAAATCTCATTGGATTGAATAGATGCCATCTTGGGATGCAGTATCCAGCTATAATAACACAGCCATGAAGTTTACTTAAATTAGCTACCACATGTGTGTGTTTTTTAATGTTGTATTGCATATGTTGCATTATGATTGGGACAACTTGTCTTTCATACTGTCATTAAAAGATCCCCCCATAGTGCATGTTCACTGTAAATGGAGAGGGACAAAAATCAGTCCTTTATCTTAAGTTTAACTGAAGCTAATACGAGGCTTCAGTTGTCCACATTAGTTAAATCTAGTGGATATCTTCCAAAGTTACATCCTTTTTAGTACAAAAATCCTTCTTTTATCACAATCCCTTTACTGCAGCTCAACAGGAAAACACAAAGAGGCTATTTGATACTAAGATACTTACTTTAACTTACCCAGACTGCGTAAGCTTTATATTAACTTTACTCGACTGTGCATTTTGTCCCTTACAGTACATCTTTTAATGTTCATAAGGGCCCCTGGCTATTGTTTTCAGACAGTATTGACAAACTGTGAACCTGTCCTTTAACCCTCAGGTGAGGATGGGACGAGCTGAATATATTTTTCAAGTAAGTTGCTGAATAATTTGCTAATTATTTTATTATCATTACAGTTTTATTTCATACTCATGTTCTTAAACATCATACAAGGCAAGTTGATAAAAAAGCACATTTCCTAGACAGCCTCACTCTGTGGGAGCTGCCCAGTATTTCCAGATGATTTCCACTGGATCATTAGGGAGCTATATGGGAGCTCAAGCAGCAGTTGTTGAGGGGAGGAGAGAGTGTTTTTCATTCACTTCTCCCCCACATCTCAGTTATTCCCAGATGGTCTGGGGAGTCAAACTGGCAACCTTGCAGTCACAAACCCTCCTCACAAGCCTTCAGGCCACAGCTGCCCTCCTTGTTGATTGGTAATTTCTTCCTGTGGAAAACTGGATACTTCAAAACATATAGTGCACTCCAGATGTGAGAAGTGTCATAACATAACAATGCAGGTGGTAGACTGACAGCGAGGAAGCTTTGGCTCCTCGTCACCACTGCCAGCGAGAATCTGTTGTGAAGTCTCCCACATAAAAACGAGGCATTTTTCATTTAGTGCCGTGGCTGGTCAAAAAAAATCACAAGGGAAAGCTTGCATTTGTGGATACATCCTATCTATTTCCTCCTATATTTCTACATGTTAACAGCCCATCGCTGTTGTCATAGTGACCACATGTTTTATGGGATCCTAAGCCATCATATTCTTTTGTGAATCTTTCATAAAGCTGCCATTGAGAATGACCACTGAAAAGATTGATTGACCATAGCACAAATACACAAACTACCGCAGCTCCTTTTAAAGAAATGGCTCACCTCTCACCTCATCTTTTATTGTTTGTCAGTCCCTTGCTGCTCTCCCACAGCAGAGTCTGTGTATGGTATGTGCCGTGATGACAACATTACTGTTAAAGCAAATCAATGCGGCCGTGCACTGAATCAACACATCTAATGGTGCTCCATGTCAAGTGTGGCTGGCCGAAATAGCCAGAGGGTTTACAAGGTATTCATCAGAGATGTGCTGTCTCTTGTCTCTTTACCTTACCTTTACCTTACATTAAGTGTCTCAGTTATCTGAGAGCTCGGACATGCCGTCAGCCTCTGTTCGTCTATCTCTCTGCAAAATATTAACCCCAAGACACCAGCAATTACCAACTAATTCATCTACTTTAATTGAAATTTGCATTTATTGCCATCTGGCAATTTTGGTAATGAACACAAACTACTTGCTAATTGGTGATCACTTTATGTTTGCATATGAAAATATATAGTCATACTGGTGGACTCGGGAGGGAGCAGGGGGCCCCCATTTTTTAAAGAAATGCAGCAAAGGTGCCCTCTTGGATACCCCTGTGGTAGATTAAAAAAAAAAAAAAATGATAAAGTGTCCATAGGGTGCCCTTGCTGTAGAGAAAGCGTGATAAAGTCACATTAAGGGTGCCCATCTAGTGGAGAAAACATAATAAAGTGCCTTAGGGTGCCCTTCCAGTGGGAAAAAAATGTGATAAAATCCCATTTAGGGTGCCTTTCCAGTGGAGAAAACCTGATAAAGTCTCATCTAGGATGCCTTGCCAGTGGAGAAATGTGATGAAGTCCCATCAATTGTGCCTTTCCAGTGTAAAAAACATGATGAAATGCCCTCTAGGGTGCCCTTCCAGTGGAGAAAACGTGAAAAAGTGGTATTCAAGCTCATGGTGGAAAACTTTCTGGTGCTCCACTGCATGCGGCTGGTGCCCTTTTATTTTTTTACCACCCCTGCCCCTCAGACAGCGCTGAGTCTATCACCGGTCATACATGTATTATCATGGTATTGACTCTTCTTTATAGCTGTTATTTAGGATCTGCTCTGAAGATTTCTCCTTTTTAAAGTTTTATTTGTTATAACAAGGTGTGTCCCGGGATGGCCAGGTAAGAACTCACTTTGTCTTCCAGGGGGTGTGATGACTGCTGATGGATGGCAAATAACTAATAATGCACTTGACACAATGATCAAAAACAAATGACTGTGCTGTGTGCAGGTGTTGAAACTATAATTGGACCACTATTGTACAGTACTCTCTTTCATCATAGAGGGATCAATAATCCCGCGCAGGGAGCCCAAGAAATTATCCCAGAGATCAGCCTGTACGGTTCAGAGCCGACGATGCCACAGGCGTGTGCTGGAGAATCACAGCAGCAGCCTCGAATTTAATGAAAAGTTTTCACTCCGACTACAGATATTACTGCTTTTTAGCATATAACGAGCCCTTGAAAGACAGCAAGTCCTAAGTGTGCGTGAGGAATACAATGCTTTGTCTAGACGTTTAAAAATTTTATGCTTCAAAATAAAATTCATGCTCTGTCCTGGGAATAAATATCCTTCTATTTGTATGATTAAGAACGAGAGAGGGGTAAAAAGAGTGAAGAACTGCACCCTGTTTAATAGCATTTTAAGTGTTTAACAGTCAGGCCATATATTTTTTTTACACTTTGTTTTTATTAATATCCACAAGGAAGCATTAAATTTAGGGTGTGATATGAAACTTTGGGGGACTCACAGGACATGGGCAAATAGCTGACAATCTATATGATAGCTTCACTTATCCTCTCAGCCTGGATTATTCAGTTAACCTTTCCTTCGAGCCTTTGTATCACCGGCTGTGTGTTAACACATTTTAACAACCTGACCGGCCACAGATGTGGATTGAAGCTAATCCTTTGTTTTAAATAGCGGTCTCAAAGGGGGGAAAGCTGCATTTATGTCCAGGAAGATCAAAAGTTCACTTGAACCACCACACACTACCTACAGTAGCTTAAAATGTAAAGAGACCACCATACAATACCTCAGTGGTGCCCCTTCTGTATTTCAGACAGCTTTTATTTCTGATGAAAACTCTTGTCAAAACAAGCGAGCACTCTGACTATATGAAGGCAACCCAGTTCTGTGATTGATAACAGCTGAATTGGCCATACAGCTGCGTTTTTTCTCTGCTTTTTTTCTTTTTTTTCCACGGCAGAAATGGTTCTCCAATAAAATCCGCCACAGACCAAATTGTCGAAGGAAGTAATTTCATTGGCTCAGGTGGAGGAAATTGATATAGTCACACTGTATGTGGATTCTAATCGAACAAAGTGAACATGACAAAGCTGAAATTAGAAAAGCAGGGAGATTGATGGCGGTGAAGAGAAATGAAAAAGATCTTTTAATAGGTGAGGCTTGTGGAGGAGCTAGTTTTTTTTTTCACAACACCAAAAGTTTTTTATTCATTTTAAGTCTTAACAGGATTCAGCGTCTTGCCCTGAGCGTATGCCTTACTTTATGTTGATTCTAAAAGCTGTTGACATCCTCATCCGTGCTTAAGTTTTTGTTGAAATGTCAAAATATCCACCAACTTGTTTTGTGAAAAAATATTATGATGTGGATCTACTTAGCAAAAGAGAAATTGAGATGGACTCACGTAATCTTGTCCTCAACCTGAGGTGAAATGCTGACTATGATGCATGACTTGACAGTTTCCTCATCCCTCAAATCTATTGTTTCAAATCGACTGTGCTCTCACACGATTCAATTATGCAGTCAATATTGCAGGGCTGGCTTTCTACCGCAAAAATATTTGACGATATGAGAACCTTGTGTGACCCATTTATTTTGATTTGGGAAAACAATTGTATCTCAGCCCTAATGTCTGTCGTGGGCAGGGTTCATAAATCACCGGCTACGTATACGAATCTAGGATAGCTGCTGTAAATTCAGCAATATCAAAAGAGAGAAATTAACATAGATTATGTCATGTATTCATCAGCGATATGTTTCAGATTGAGCGGCGGCATAGGCTGCTGTTTTTACGCCACCCCCTTTTTGTGATATTTCCACTATAGCAGGAGTCAAAACTTGAACTTTCTTTTGCAGAATAAAGCTTTCTAATCAGAATAAATCCCTCAGAAGATCTTTGAAGTTATTTCTTTCTCTAAAGAGGCAAACGCAGTGTCACTCACTGTATATGTTTTATGCAAAACAGAGGAGAATAAGGGCATGAGCTTTAACAGACGCTGGATCAAACTTCTCTGTGTTACCAATACACTGCCTACTGTTTTCTTGCTCTGTTGTTTCTTCCCATGAAAGAGAATTATAAAAAAGACCTCCAACACTGCAATAGAGAGAGAGAGAGAGAGAGAAAGTGAGTGCAAGGGGGAAGTGAGAGAGTTAGTGTTTATTGCTTGTGGGAGGTGAATGATGGCGCAGCATAAAAACCCCACCAAACCGAGCAGATGGAGCCTATGTGACAGTAAAAACCCCAAACGTCCGCTGAAGGTTTTTACCAGTGACTTATGAAAGCTATCTGTCAAAACAAAGGCAAGAGTTAGCAGGACGATATGATAATGAAGCAGCGTTGCTCCGCTGACAAATTATGCTCAAAAAGTAAATTGTTTCTCATAAGGGCCCTCAGTGTGAGCCAGGACAGTGGCGAGTGCGAGATTATTGGTGCAGGAAGTGACACGAGACCAGTGGTTAGTTCATGGCGAAATGGAAAGCATAAATCCTGGCTTTTTTTGTTGGGGGGGGGGGGGTCTGCTGCAACAAAAAAAGGAACTGTCTCAATGAAAGATAAAGTAATAAATAATGTAAGGAGTTAAATCTCCCAAAAATCAGTCAGAAGACGACTGAACAGGGTGTTTAGGTATTACAGGCAGCGGTGGGACTGTATGTGAGGTACTTTTCCTCCTGCTCCATTACTTTTTGCAGGGATAATATTGTACTTTTCACTCTCCATTTATTTGACAACTCTAGGTATTAGTGCTTTGCAGATGAAGGTGTTTACATGATGCTTACCTGCACAATAAACTTATAAAGAACAACAAATTGTAATAGATGAAAGCAGTGCAGATATTTTTTGACTTGTATGACCAATAATAAAAAAGTACTTGGAGCTCCTCAAATTTCAGATGTCTAAGTTTTCTCTCTAAACATCTCAGATGGTTTCAATCATTTAAATAACCACCCAAGAGCCATTATTTCTGAAAAAAAAGCAAAGATGGCAAATTTTTACAGCTGAACTTGATTCATTTCTGCCCCGTTAATCATGACATGATTAACCTTATGACCCTTTGGAAGGGCCCAGAACCACTGGACTAGGCAACAGTTTATATAAAGTAGGAAAAATTAACTCCACCTTGACCAGCTACAACAGCAAAATCCTACTTATACACTAAATCCAATCATGTAATAAATACTTTAAATAATTTGTATACATTTTGCAGCTCATACTTTTTTATTTTTACTTGAATGTGTGACTTTTATACACTGTTATATTGTTGTTTAAAGGTTCAACGTATAAAGACCACCAGCACAATCTAAATTTACACTCGGTCCAGTAATTAAAGAACGTCAACTATTAACCAACAACAGGGCAAGAACACGCAGATTTCCACTAAACTGGTCAAAATAACACTGCTATTTTATAATTTTTACGTGTGTAGTTTATGTTAGCCATCTTTGCGTTTGCATCACTAACCGGGAGCTGTACAACCGTACTCTGGGCACGTCACGTAAGACTTGACAGTTTGTTTATTGGATTAAATCCAAAGTGACAGAAACAAGAAAACGCCCCTCACTTTTGTCTCGTCCTTCCCGTGGCCAGGAGAAACCCCCGCTGGGAGGAGAGCGGTCAGTACGGGACGCCCAGTCAGCGGTGGCAGCAACTCAAATTCAGCCAGCTCAACCTCCAGAGCTGGGACTTGCAGCGGCCTGTTTGCTGATTTAGATACCGGCTCCTGTTGTTTTCACTAGTTGAATTTGAGCTAAGTGGTAACTGCTAACTGGGGGTCCACCTCCCTGAGCGGTCGCATGCTCTGCTCCCAGTGAAGCAGCCTCTCGGCGGCGGGGAGGGACGAGCCACTGTGGATTTAATCCAATAGACTATCAAAACACATATGAACCAACAATATATTATAGACAAACCCTCGGTGCAGCTCTACTTCTTCGTTCATTGAACTGAGGGCAGACTGAACATTACAGTATGAACGCCACTCAGTATCACCTCTCCAGGAACAAGTGCTATTACAAGACTGGACGCACCGGACCTTGCTGGTTGGCACCAGGTAACTCTGCAGCACAATACATTGATAACATCAAAACTGTCACTTTTTCACCTTGTGCTGATAATGTTAATTTTTTGAATGTTTTAGAATGAAATTCTGGTCCTATCTTACGCGCTGCACCTTTAAGTAAAAGATTGGAGTACTTCAACGAGTCATTGTCAAGTTGTAATGGTCTTTTAAAAGATGGATGAGCAGCTGCACTATGAAACTGCAACAGAAGTTGATAAAGTAGGGCGCATTTAAAGTGAAAAATAAAGGTAGTTGAGAGACAAAGGAGGTTGCAGTGAACAGAGGGGGCATTGTGTCTGCAGCCAAAGCCTATGAAGGTAAGAAAGGGCAAACCTGCAGGAGGCTTTATGACTGAGTTATTGTCAATGTTTACATGCCAGGTGTCAATGGTGTCACAGATTGCCATCCCAGTGTTCTCAGCACGGCTTCGGCACAGTAAACAGACTTCAAAGGACAGAGACAGAGACACATATGCGCACATGCACGAATGCACAAGCACAAACACTCGGGTAAGCATGTTTGCAACACACACACACACATGCATGATGATAAACAAATGCATCGCACTGTACGGACAGTGGCCACTGTATCCGACCGTGGGGCGTCCTGTTAGCTTGATTACGGCAGAATCACACAGAAAGGGTTCAATTCTGAGGACAAAGTCACTTGAAATGTCACACTGGGCTGAAGTACACGTCATGGCGGATGGTTTGATGCGTGCCTCTCCAAGGCTATATGTGTACGTTGGTGCACTGCAATGTGCACATGCACAAGGCAAATAATGTGTGGGCTTGTGTGCGAAGTATACATTATTTGTTTCTAAGGTTTACCCCAATGGATTGTAGCGATTGCGTACTGTGCTGCATGCACTATTTAATTAGGATGAACTTTTCAAATAATCCATTATTAGCAAGAGCGGATCATAAAGGGAAAACAAAGACAGAACTGGGTTTTTATTACTTTCCTGCAGCCTCACGATGCCTCAGTATGTTGCTTTCTTTAAATTTAGATTTTGTTGTTTACACTGTGAAGCTGCTTTTCTAAATAGGTAAATAAAACAATATTGCATGGCATTGCAACAGTATTTAAATTATTAATCAACTCAAATGACTGTGTTGTCTTTCTATGCTATAGGCCAATTGGTATTCCAATTGTATGCAATGTTTTATGAATTATGAAGCCGATAGCTACTCGTGGAATATTTTCCCACATCATAAAGAATCTGCTCATATGTGCACAGCAGTTGTGAGGACAAAGACGGAGATTTTGATGCAGTAGTAAAGGTTTGATGTTTTTAGGGGGTTTGAAGGTTTGCGAATCTGAAAGGGAAAAAAAAATAACATCTCTCATCTCTTATGCAGCAGAGTGGATGTGCCTTGAGATACGCGTTTTGCTGAGCCATGGTGGAGTGTTTGATTTCAAACCAACTTTTAGCTGATCATTATATTTTATTAAAAGCATCTCAGTTCATTATATAAAAAGCCCTCTCCGACGTTGGGAAGGAAAAAAGCCTCGTATCAAAAGCCCTCACACGGAACTGAGGGAGCTGGAGTAAGCCTTTAATAGGTATCGGAGTTTACACATTTATGAACCAAACAAATAAATGCTACCACAAGAGCCGCTGTAGCTGTCAGACTAAATGTATTATCTGTGATGTTACCCAGTCAGGGTTTTACTCGTTCTGTTCCGATATTACACACTCTGCTCCTGCGTAGGTAGCTCTTCAGCTCCCGGCTTCCTCTCAGTGCCAGATTAGAAAAGATGGGACACTGAATTTATTTTATTCTTTTCGAATTATGTTTCAGAGATACCAGGTAAGAAAGAGGTTTTTTTTTTTTTGGCCAATCAGAATTCAGCCAGCCCCCCTCTTCTAATATTGTCCTATGAGGCCACATACCAAGGGGGCCACACACCTTTAATATTTAATCATGATAATACAGCAGCAAATCACATCAGAGGCGATGCATGCTAGATCATATTGTCTGATCCAATAGCATGCTCATGTGTTGCTATCAATTACAACTTTGGCACCCGACTAATTTGTTTGAGGGCTGCATTGGTAATTTGATTTCGGGCTCACTCACTTGATTTCCCTTACCCATTAATTTCATTTGCACTTGCCCATCAGCGGCACCGGCACATGTTGAGTCACCCGCGTCCCAGAGCTCATCTTAGCCCAGTCTTATTAATACCACCAGTTGTGGCAAGTGCCAGCCTGACACTCACACAGCATGATGCAGCCGCCGCCACCGCCGCTCTCATTCGATGCCATCACAGCCCTGCATCTCCCCTTCAGTGGCTTGGAACCTCTTAACCTGTCCACTCTTCACCTCGCCAGCCGGCTCGTGCACTCTAATGAATGTGAATCTTTCTTTTTGTACACCGCCTGCCAAATAGCACTAATTTAAAAATCCATTTTGTATTCTGGGCAAAGAACGCTAATCTAAAGCATCTCTTTGGAAATAAACTCATTATTGTGATTATTTTCAGAATTGATACAACATGGAGAGTTAGAGGAGAATAGCCAATTATGTGGTTTTAGGGTTAAGTAATCTTTTTATGAATATAAAATGATCAAAGCGATGACGAGGAGATAGTGTCATTATTGTAATGAGTCTATTTGAAACATCAAGATAAATTATTGCAAAAAAATTGTATTCTGAGAATACAGTGTGTCCAATTAACCTTTTATGACACTGTCATCAGTGTAATCTGCCCTTATCTTACAGTAAAGCAGAAAAATACATTATTTAGAGGCACTATTTTGATAGCTTGTTAATAAAGATTGAAACACACAAATGGGAAACGCTTTTAAAAAATGAATAATAGGGTGTAATATTCCCTGATGAAAAAAAAAAAGTACGTTCAACAGTTAAACTCACACAAATCCCATTTGTATTGATGAGCCTACTGAAAAGTGTCATGTGCAAGAGGCTCGTGTTATTGAAATATTAACAAGGATAAATGGCTGAGACACAGTGGCACCCTCTGGGGAGTCTTCCTCCCATTCAACTCTGGTGGTACAAGGATGTCTTCTGTCGTAACGCTCAAATGAACCGGGCCGTAACTCGAGTGCTTGTCTATATTTCATATTTCATAACATGTCTTTAATTTCTTTTCCGTATGGGCGCTTAGCGGTAAAAGAGTGAACGATAAAGGAAAGCCAAACAATTATGAGGATTTAGTCACGCATTGCTGGCCTTGATAATGTCACTTGTCTGTGAGGGGAAGCGTTCTGTCTTAGTTAGAAGCTCTGTCACCTCAGGCCTTTGGATTCCTGTCTGTTAACTGTTGCTATATGGCCCTTGAGGTTTCTACTTTTTCTTCTGATGCCGTGCAGATGCAGTCTCTCGGCACATGTGGGACACTATCTTTTGAAAAACTGTGAGCACACATCTGGATAGAAAACAGGCGAAACACACAAACCGAAGTCTCTTTTTCCACATGACAAGATCAGATCGTGTAAATATGAAATCATGAAAAAGCAGTATTTCCCAAACTCAAAGCATTGCTTTTCCTCCCCATTAATGTTTCTTACACATGTGGGGGCTGAATGGTGGGTTTTGGATACGGCTCTCCTGCCAAGCGTTCAAATCCCGTCACCGATTCCCCTCCTTCCCACCCCTCCTGGTAAATATCAGGGACCTCTTTCATAAATAAGAATGAACAAAAACACATTTGTGGCCCATAATAAGATGCAGTAATTAATGTCATCGATTCACATCTGTAAGGATACTGACTGGGTGAAATGTGATTACTTTTATCACATTTCAAAACTTGGGAGTTAGTTTCGGAGCCCCGTAACTCAGTTAGCGTGTGACTGTGGAGAGAGCGAGAGGGCTGCTCTTGCTCTGTGATTGATGAGCGCACACCGGGCAGGCTATTAAAAAAAGCTGCAGCGTATTCCACAGACAATGGCAATAAACATATTCAGGGTGCTGAATTCAAAATGACTTATTTAGGGAAAGAAAATGCCTTTTTTTTTTTGCACCAGCCATAACCATAAACCTTGGATTAATGGGGAATGTTGTGTGCACATTTAAACACACCCTATAATGCGTACACACATGTACGCCTCTGTTCTCGTGAGATTACAGCTCTTCTTTAGTATTACAGTCAGCAAGATCATAAGATAGTAATGATATGATTAATTATAGTGTGCACTTTGTACCGACACTAAAGGCCTTTACACAAGTCCATATTTTTCATCCAAAATTGTCGCACATTTAAAAATAAATATGACTTTATGTTGGGTCAGTCATGTTTACACACTGACTCTGAAACAACGTCCATTAATGAAGTTCTTGGAAAAGGTCAAAAGGCAAAAAAGGATTGTTTGACCACTCAGAGACACAGTCCAAGCAAACATCATCTAAAATGGCATGAAGAACATGCACTTTGTCTCCCAACACTAAGCACTTTACAATAAAGAAATAAAATTATACATAGATGTGGATTTTAGAGATAGATTGTGGCAGCTGACTGCAGGACAGCTTGGAACAGATTAGACAGTAGTGGTTTGGGACTCCAGTGTACCCACGTAATTAATTCAGTCAGTGTGCAAGGTTTCTGCACACATATGAAAAATGCGGGTGTGCAAAGACCTTAACTATGAAAGAAATATTCTGACATTTTATAAAAATCAAGGAAAAATGCTTTTTCACTTTCTTGAGTTAGATGGGAAGATGGACACATTTCTCATGTCTGTACAATACACCAGCAGCCGGGTAGCTTAGTCTAGCATTAAGACTGGAAACTGGGGGAAACAGGTAGCCGGGCTCTGTCTAATGAACAAAATCCCCCATCTCTAAAGCTCAGTAATCAACATATTATATCTCATTCGACTAGTCTGTACAAAAAGTGTGAAAACTGCAATGACTAGACTCTTTACTGGTTACCTGGCAACATCTGCGTGGTAACTTGTGCTGTGTATTGGTAAAAATCTGCTGATACGATACATATCGTCATGCAGGTGTTACGGTTCAATATATTACAACATTTTGCTATATGGTTAGCAGGGCGATATATTGTGATTTATTATTTTAGGAAAACTGTCATAGTATAAAGAACAGGCCGCCACATGTATAAAATCACCAGTTGGAGATGTGTAACCATGGTAACCCATGCCCGCCTCATGTGACCAAAACAATGATTTCTGAGAATGAAGAAAAAATTATATTTTGCCTAATACAGTGAAATCTTATACTTATAGTTAAATTGAAACATTATTGATGTTACAGAGCTGTCCGTCAACATCTGTTATGACCGTTTTCATCACTACTGCATTGCATTGTGGGATATTTATACTGCTGTACTGTCCAACGTTGCATACGGTAATATTTCACAGGAAATAGTATGCAATTCCTGTACTACTGGTTCCATACTGAGGTTTCAGACTTACATAAATATCTCACAAACTGTTTTAGCGTACTAAATAGCATGTTAGTACAGAATTTCGGATGCAACCCCACCATACAGGCATATTGGTGGTTTACTTAAATAGCTATAAAACAAATTTTCCATTTTCTCCAATTTTTTTTATAATACAGTTAAAAAAAAAACTTTGAAAAACAATAATTTAGCAGTCACTGCAGATACAATATGCACCTATCTGGGAGTCTGAGAAGGTCATGATTAAAATAGTGTTCAGCAATGGCAGATGAATAATAGCCAAATATCTTTGGAGATAGAGCAGGTGATTAGCAATAATGTAGATGCTTTGCAATATGAGGGAGCTGCTGGGTGGGGAGAGAAAGAGACAGAGAGAAATCCACATTGTTACAAATGGATAATTTATAAATGTGCTGTTCGCGGTGACATCTCCAGAGATGGCAGAGTACATACATCTGCAAATTGTGCTAGATGAGAGTTTAATAGCAAAGTAATGAGTGTTTTGGCTGTAAATATAAAATGTAGCTCAAATACAGTCACAATCCTCCGATAAACATCTTTATTTGATAAAGTTCTTTGTCTCTGGTTTATATTGTTTCACCCATACATGAGTGGGAATGTGCATGCATGTGTTGTGTGTGCACTGACAGTGGGTACAGGTGCTCCATTATTTAAAGTATCTCCTTGGGCTTTATAGCTCTGACAGAGAACTGTAGACGAGGTTTTCTCCCCCTCTCTTCAACACCCCTCCCAACCGCAAAAATATTACCAGAGCTTCCCTTGGGAGAAGCAGAGGGGAAACGTGATCTGGAAGAGAGGGGCGAATCCACCACAACAACAGCTGCTTCCAAATCACAACAACCTGGGGAAGGGTTGTGGGTTATATTTTATGGGTGGAGAGGGACCGCGGATGTTCATTTATTTATCTCCACAGTCAGCAATGAGGTGTGTGTACGTGTGCGATTATGACAAGATATGTCATAGCTCACTTTTTACTTATACAAGAACAAGCCTAAGGTCACTAGTCACTCTGTAGAGTCGAGACATACAACGCCACAGCCAGTCATGTGTGCAAATGATGAATATGTAAAAATAATCAATTTCATGCGTCAAAATATTATAATGAATGTGCAGAACATGGAAAATCTTATTGAGTTAGTCTGATGCCATTTACTTTCCTCTTCAACTCGCTTTCATAGACGCCACTTCTCCACGGGTGCAATTATGCTGAGAGCTATTTCATATTTCAAGTATGCAAATATCGATACTGTGTGGCCACAAACAGTCCATATATACGGGAAAAATGTAGGCTGCATGCAGCACAGTAATCCTTTTGAAGTGTCGTGCCAGCGCATTTGTTTAAAATCCAAATTAGCTCGCATGTGCATTTGAACACACACCCGTGCACGCTCGCACACGTGCACACGGGGATCGAAATTAGCCTAATGGTTCTCAGTAGACCCCACACTGAACACACATGCCTCTGGTGGGGTAAATGACGGGGCATGTGTTGGAGCTGAATACAAACACAACCATTAGCAGTTGGAGCGGGCCAATCTATGGCAGCGACCTTGGACGTGTGTTGGTGCCCACACTCTGTCCGTCACTAACACGCCGTCATTAATTTAGTTCTCCTATTTTACATGCAGAAATAATAGCTCATGTGATATGAGTTACACACAGTGGGCTAAATCACCAGGGATGCGCCACTAAGATCAGGTTGGAGGAGGTGACAGAAGAAAGATGCTGCCAACAATCAGCACCTACACCGGGACACACCTGCTACCTGACGCTGTGTTCATGTACAACTGATGTGGTTGACAACATAATATTTTGTTGAAAACATAATGCAGCTGATTCAGATAGCTTCATTCAGATCACTTGTGAAAAACAATGTTTGTCACTGACTATGTGAACACATCACCATTCATATTCTCACTTCTGTCTTTAAATAGAGCATTAACCCATTTGTGCCCGCAACTGAAAATGTTAATTTCCATTGGTGGAAGGGTTCTCCGGGCTTGCCTTGGCACAAATGTGAAGAAATGTTCAAAGTCCGTCAAAATGTGTGACTGAAAAGTGAGTTTTTCTTATACTATATGCAGTTTTTTTGACACACGTGACCATTGTTTTGCAATAAACTACAAGGAGCACAATCAAGCATTTAGTGTCTATGAACTCATAACCTGAATATCAAAGATATGCCCACATATGCAGTGTAAAACAAAACTCATATGGACACCATTTGAGAAACTTGCTTGACTTTGATTAATAAGAAGTATGACTTTTAATGTGAACTAAAAAGTTGCACTGTTTGATACTTACTTGACACTTTGCAAAAACTGTACACATAAAATTTCAAATGTTTTGACCAATCAGAACAAATGCTGTGGTAGTTTTTCTGATCATACGAAATATAGTTTTTGGGCACAAATATTTTCCATGTTCAAGCTGTTATTCAGTTCAGAACAAAGACCTGTGTGAACACTGCTTAAAAAAGTAAATGGCAGCTTTTTACAGGACGTTACCAGTGAACATAATCCAGGTAGTGATAATTTATTTCCCTAAATGGATCAGACAAATAAAAATGAACATATAAATATATTTTTTAGACAACATGTTTGATCCTTGGTGCCAAAACAAGAGTTCCTATGGATAATAAATCAACTTTCTGCTCTACGTCTGATGTGCTTTAATTATTTTAACATCGTTATGTAGATTACTGGCACTCTCCCCAGTTTGTGCCTCTCATGTATTGGGGGCACAGAGGTAACTTCTACATTCTACTAGCACATATAACTACTGTTTTTGTAATATAGTCCATTATATTTTCAAAAAAAAGAAACTGTAATCCTGTGTGCCAAAAGACTAGATATAGTATGAGATGAAATGGCTGTATCTCAGAAACTACAAGGAGCACAATCAAGTATTTGACATCTATGAACTCAAAACACCCTGAATATCAGAAATATGTACATATATGCAATGTAAAATCTATTTATTTTTTATGGAAAATATTTAATAAACATAATGCTGTTCTTATCATGCTAAATATAGTCTTTAGGCACACATATATTCCCTGTTCAAGCTGGTATTTTCAGTTCAGAACGAAGGCCTGTACGAACACTGTTTAAAATGGTAAATAGCACAGCAGCCAACTGTTTGCAACAGTTATCACTTCATGTTTGGTCTTTCAGTGAGCTTTTTACAGAATGTCACCAGTGAACATAATCCAGGCTGCGATAGCGTTTCTGCCCAAATATATCGTTCAAAGAAAAATGAACATGTAAATATTATTTTTAGACGACAGGTTTGATTCTAGGTGCCAAAATACCTGCAAATGGTATTGGTGAAGAATTTCTACAGGTGTTAAAAGCCAATAAATACACTTTCTGCTCTACTATTATTTTAACATCCTTATCTGTAGTATTACTAGCGCTAGCCCAGTTTGTGCCTCTCATGACCTGGTCTACATTCGGGTCACAGAGGTAACCACTATATTTACACTTCACAGATGTATCATCTGCATTTAATGCAGCTCTTGCGACTACTGTTTTTGCAATAGATTCCATTATATTTTAGGAAAAAACAGCCCGATGTGCCCAAAGACATGGTATGATAAGAAAATGGCTGCATGTCAGAAACTACAAGGAGCACAATCAAGTGTTTGGTGGCTGTGAACTCACAGCAAGTTGAATATCAGAAATATGTACATACAAGCATTGTAAAAAATATTTTATATGGAAAACATTTAATATTTTTTATATGACTTAAAAAAGGTGTACTGTTTGATACCTGCCCAAAGTATGTCCCTACCACATTTCAAGACCTTTGAACCAAACAGAACAAATGCTGTGGTATTTTTTCTTATCATACTAAAAATAGTCTTTGGACACAAATGTTCACGCTGTTACTTTCAGTTCAGAATGAAGGCCTATATGAGCACTGTTTAAAATGGTAAATAGCACAGCAGCCAACTGTTTGCAACACAGTTATCACTTCATGTTTGGTCTTTCAGTGAGCTTTTTACAGAATGTCACCAGTGAACATAATCCAGGCAGCGATAACGTTTCAGCCCCAAATGTATCAGACAGAGAAAAATGAACATATGAATATAATTTTCAGGTGACAGCGTTGATCCTAGGTGCCAAAATACCTGCAAATGGTACTGGTGAAGAATTGTTATTGATGTTAAAAAACAAAGAAAAGACTTTCTCCACTCCTGATGTATTTTACATCTATTTTAACATCCGTATCTGTAGCACTAACCCCAGTTTGTGCTTCCCATGCAATGGTAGAGGTAACCTCTATATTTACATTTCACAGAGGTGCAATATCAGATAACAACATGCATACTTTTATTGCACATATAACTAACTAACTGCTAGACTAAAACAATTCAAATCAGAGAGGTGCTGTAGGGTTTAAAAGAAAGAAAAGCCCCAAAGCCTCATAAGGCTTCACCCACCCAGCACTAGTTTAGCTTAATATTTTGTTACAGTTACCATCATCAAAATTAAGAAAAAGACAAGTATATCATCAATCTATATTTTTCTTGAGTTACATTCTTACTCACCATGCATTTCTGGAGGTTAAAAGGGGTGGCAACCAACACTTCCTGGTTTAACGCTCTTCCTGATTGTCATCATGATAAGATAAGATAAGATAAGATAAGATATCCCTTTATTGGTCCCACAGTGGAGAAATTCACACGTTACAAGCAGCAAAGTGGATAGTGCAAAAAACAAGAAGGATAGATTTTAAAAAAAAAACAGTATTAATAAGATAAAATAAAATAAAATAATATATACATAATAGAAAGTAAAGCCAAAAATATGTCCAGCATATCAATAAATAAATGATTGTCCAGTTCCTATAATTAAAGCAAATGATATAATTGTATGAGTCCTTATTGCACTTATGACCGGTGAGTTTGTTGTGAATGTGACTGTGTATGTGGTTTACTGGGAGCAGTGCTGGTTATGTATGTGGTCTACTGGGAGCAGTGCTGGTTATGTATGTGGTCTACTGGGAGCAGTGCTGGTTGTGGAGTCTAACAGCTGCAGGCAGGATGGACCTTCTGTAACGCTCCTTCGTACACTTAGGGTGTAGCAGCCTGTCACTGAAGGAGCTCTCCAGAGCTCTGATGGTGTCTCTCATGGGGTGGGAGTCCTTCTCCATCATGGATGACAGCTTAGCCATCGTCCTCCTCTCTCCCACCACCTGCACTGTGTCCAGAGAGCATCCCAGGACAGAGCTGGCCCTTTTGATAATCTTGGACATCTTGGATGTCACGGCTCATACCAAGTATTGTGATTTGGTCTGATATGCTCTGCCGATCAGCTGATTATTAGTTATTCTGTTTTGTTTGGATTTTTCCTTGGCAAAAGGAAATATTTATGTCTCGTTTGTAGTGACAATTTTTACTGATACTTGTCATTTTTCTCTATTTTAGGTACAAGACAGACACCCCCGAGAGAAGCATGGTCCTCCCTGAACAGATTGGAGAGCCTATTTAAGAGGGGAGTTCTTTGTCAAGTCATGAGGGAGAAGAGAGGTTGTGTAGCTGCTTTTGTTGGCTTGTTTGTTGGTTTACAAGTGTACTAAATAAATCATATTGTTTTTAGTCCTGCTGATGTGCAAGATCTTTACCAGGTGGCTCGGGATTTTGGTGACATCAACTACAAGGTGAGACTCAAAAGTATTGTTATGCCTGTGACAGCATTACATGGCCCAACAAGACAGACTCCACGGGCCCCACACTGCACTACTAGGAGGACACCATGGCTCCTATGTGGGAGCTTACACAAATGTTCTCTGTAGTTCTGGTTTACTTCTGAGCCACTTTTTGTTTTCCCCATTGGTCGACTTCATAACTCTCGTTTTTAATTGTGAAGCCTCCCGTGTCCCCTGGGTTCCCATGACATCCTGTTATCGTGGATTCTTAAAAATAAATAAATAAATAAACTGTGCCGTGTATCTAGAGGACTAGTTTTCCTGTTTTGAATCACAACTTTTTAACCCCAGTCAGGGGCGCTGACTTTGATTGCGACCGACTGCTGCAGTGACAGATCAGGATAAATGCTTCCAACATTCAGAGATTTTGTCGTTTGTTGCTATTCTTGTTGTATTTGAAGATGTTTTCTGGACGAGAGATCTGAGAACTGTGGTGCACAACAACTTCTCACCAGGGGGATTCTCTGCCATTCTTTCCCTCTGATGTGAGCCTTCTCGCTCATATTACCTTTTTTGTTGTCTTTTTTTTTTCCCCTGTGTTTTTTCTTTCGCTACACCATCTGTCTGTCCTGCGCTTGTTAAATCAGTTCGCCCATTCACGGTGTCGTCCTCTGCCTCGACTTCACCCCTGGCACTTCCCATTTAGTCTCCAAAACCGCAGAATGATATGCAAGTCTGAGTCAATCCACCCCGAGTTCTTGGATGTTTGTCAAACAATGGTAGAACAACGGCGTGATTTGTTCTGTGCACAAATCTCAACAGTCTATACACCCTCTTGGCATTGTTAAGGGAAAGCAGCAAAGGCAGAGACAGACATGGAGAAAATATCCTATCAATCTACAGGATATTAGCTGCGAGGCAGCAGTTCATACTGCCAATGATGTAACCCTCTGTGCCAGTATGAGCAAGTGCCACAATAAATTACTTCACATCAGCCAATGCTTCTTATCTGATGATAGCACTCTGTGTGGGTTGTGTGATTTCAAGCTTTAAGATTTTTGCTGTTGTGGCGGCGGTGGCGCGATTAAGAGTGTGCGTGAGGGGGAGAGGGAATCAGCAACAAAACTGTACTTGTACAGTGTTTATGCTTTATGCAAATGACAATCCAAAAACCTGGAGACCCCAGTCAGCACTCCCCCAACTGTAGTCACATCTTCCTGTGTAGGTCCAGGTCTTAGCGGGTTTATGTTTCATGTTGCATGCTTGTCTGTCTCACACTTCCTGTTTTATTTTGGATGTGTACCTTCCTCTCGTCTCCAGATCACGTCACTTCCTTCCCTGCATGATTCCCGCCACTTCGTTGAGCACCTCCCTATGACCTAGTTCTGCACCATTCACCTGCGTCTCATCGTGATTCCCGCCCTGATTGTGTCCACCTGTGTATAGTCAATCACTCCCTCACTAGTATTTAATGTGCGCTCCCCATTCCTTCTGTGCCAGATCGTCTTGTGTTTTCATGCCGAGAGTTCCAGCATTTACCCGTGAGTTATTGTCTTCCCGTGTTCGTATCTCTGCCTGTTTTTGACCAAGCCCTTTGCCTGTCGCCTTTGGAACTGTTTGCCTCGCTGCTTGACTTTTGTGTACCAAACCCTGGACTGTAATAAAGACGCCGCTTTTTGCCTAGACCTGTTTTCTGTGTTTGCTTTGGAGTCTCCTCCTCCTGTGTAAGAGTCGTAACAGCGTCTGGCAGAAATGGACTCCGCAAACACAACGAGGTCCGGACCGCATTTGGCCACGAAGGACAGATTAAAAGATGAGGAGAAACTCACGCCGTTGCACGGGGTGAATGAGATTACAGCGCAGAGGAAGTTTTCCGCGCCTCGATCGATGAGAAGGTAAACCAACTCGGTACACAATTACAAGCGGTACTTAACTTATTACAAGCTTCTCAGCCTCCCGGCGTAGCAGCGGGCGATCCACCGCCTCCACCTCCGGGTTCCAAGCGGCACCAGTTCCCGCTCCTCCCGCGGACCGTCTCCACCTCGGATTAATTCTCCTCACCTGGCCCAGCCTGAAAGATTCTCCGGAGACTAGAATGCGTTTCTGTCATGTGGGCTCCCTTGGCTGCAGCCGCCCTCCTTGCGGGAAGTGGCGTTTATAACACACTGCGGGAGAGAGAAGCATGGGTACCGCGGAATGGGCAAGGACTCCCGGTTGTTTTTCCCTTCCTTTTTCACCGAAACATGGTAAAATTTTTGTCATTCTACCCCAGGAGAGAGGCGGCTCGCGCTCTAGTAGGGCTGCGAAGGGGAAGCGCCGGGTGGCGGATTCGCCATCGAGTTCCGCCTCTGGCCGCTGACAGCGGGTGGAATACGCCTCCCTCTCGTTTTTGCACGGGTTGTCCGTCCAGTAAAGGTCGCTGGCTCCGCTGGTCTGCCCACAGCCCGGCCGCTCGTGGTATTAGGATCGATAACCGATCAGGGAAGAGAGAGAGAGAGAGGAAGAGAGGCTACACCACCCCGCTGGCCCCGACGAGGCTCTCCGTCCCGCGCCGTCTGGCGCTCCGCGTCCCCGCCCCTCCCGAGCACCACCGACACCTCCGGCCCCCGACTGAACAATGCGTGGGCAGAACCCGTCTCACACCGGAGGAACGCGCGCCGCTGAGAGAGGGCCGTTGCATTCTGCGCTCAGCGGGGCCTTTCCTGATGACGTGCCCGTAAAAGGAGAGGCTCATAGTGACTGAGAGGACACTGGTGGCCCACCTCTTTTGATTGTTTCCTCTCGTGCCTTACCAAGTGCAGCTTATGTATGCCGAAGGTCTGTTTATCCCCGTGCTGGTGGCTTGGGCGGACGAAAACTTCATGGACCGGAGATTGGTGGCGGAGCTGGGGATCCAGACCACAGCGCTGGAGAAGCCTCTCGAAGTAGTGCACTCGATGGGAGACCTCTGTGCCGGGTACTCACCTACTGCCCTTTCGCCTCACCTCTCTGGTACCATGTTGAGAAAGTTGTTCCATGTTTTGTTCTGCTGTTCATCCTATAATATGGGGCTCCCTGGCTTAAAAAACACCAACCAAGATTGCTGGGCTACGGGGAAGGTGTTAAACTGGGGGGAGAATGCAAAATAACTTGTCTTCCTTCTTACCCTGCCTGGTCCCTGGGCCCTGGGGGTCTCCGGGCACTACACCTTTCCCAGTCTGCGATGGGTTCCTCTGAAATGGCAGGGGTTCCTCCTTTCCATGTCTCCAGGAGGTTTTCAGTAAGTCCCGGCCCTTCCTGCCTTCCCAGCCTTATGCTGTGGCATAGCTTCTTCCCGGCCGACTCCTCCTAAGGGTCGGCTTATCTCTCTCCGGCCCTGACGAGAGGCATGAGAGAATACTTGCTCTTCCCTCAAGGCTGGCTCTCCGACCTCGTCCTCCCCGGCAGGGCCGGGTTTTTCTTCGTTGAGAAAAAGGTCCTCCCTCCGACCCTGCATTGACTATCGGGGCTCAACGCATCACCCTAAAAAACAGGTACCCCCTCCCGTTGTCTCTCTGATTTGACAGCTTAGGGTTCTAAGATTTTCACAAATTAGATCTTAGAAATGCTTTCATTTGGTAGAATCAGGGAGGGGGATGAGTGGAAGACCGCCTTCAACACCCCTAGCGGCCACTATGAATACTGGTGTGTTTTGGACTAACTAATGCCTGCTGTTTTCCAAAGTTTGGTTAATGATGTTCTACGTGAAATGTTAAACCAGTTTGTCTTTGTCTACTTAGACGACATCCTGATATTTTCCCCTGACGAACAGACACACGTTCGCCACGTCAAACAGGTCCTCCAGAAACTACTGGAGAACCAGCTGTTCGTCAAGGCGGAAAAATGTGAATTCCATGTGTCTACAGTGTCTTTTCTTGGGTTTGTGGTGAGTCCTGATCACATCCAGATGGTCCCGCTAAAGTAAGTGCAGTCTCCAATTGGCCCTCCCACCAGTCGAAAATGGTGCAAAAGTTCCTAGGCTTTGCTAATTTTTTCGGCGTTTCATCAGAAATTTCAGCACTGTTGCCGCTCCGCTTCATGCCCTACCTCTCCTAAGACCAAGTTCTGTTGGTCTAGGAGGCGGAAAGAGCTTTGTTAGGCTCAAAGAAAGCTTCTGCTCACGCCTTCTTTGCCTCCCCGAGTTGACCGACAGTTTGTCGTGGAGGTCGCGCCTCTGACAAGGGTTAGGGCTGTTTCTCTCGCGCTCTCCTACAGATAATAAGCTTCTCCTTGCGCCTTCCTTTACGAAGCTAAAGCGGGAACGAAATATGACATCGGGAATAGAGAATTATTGGAGTTAAAGCTGCTCTTGAAGAATGGAGAATGGTAGAGGGGGCGGAGACACGTTTTTAGTCTGGACAGATCAAAAAATCTGGAATACATTCGATCCGCTAAGAGACTTAATTCCAGAAGGCACGGTGGGCTCTATTTTTTAATAGATTCAACTTCACCCTCTCATACAGACCAGGCTCTAAAAACGGCAAACCAGACGCATTATCCAGAATACATGACCCGGAAAGTGTTTCTAAAACCCCTGAGCCCATCCTACCCCTCACCTGCGTTATTGGCAGCGTAACATGGGAGATTGAAACTAAGGTTAAACAAGCCTTTCTGATGTCACGATCCCCAACGGGGTTCCGTTTAACCGTCTGTTTGTTCCGGCCTCTGTTCGCCCACAGGTCATCCACTGGGCTCACACCTCAAGAGTGTCATGCCTCCTGGCACCAGAAGAACTATGTTTCTAATCAAGCAGCGCTTCTGGTGGCAGCGATGGAAAAGGCTGTAAAAGAATATGTTGCTGTTGTCTGTGTGTGCCAGAGGGAAGACTTCCCATCAGCCCCCTGCAGGTCTGCTCCAACCCTGCCGTTCCTCTCGCCCTGGTCTGCTCTCCTTAGACTTTGTGACGGGGCTTCCCAGCTCTGAAGGTAACACCACCGTCCTGACGGTGGTGGACAGATTTTCCAAAATGGTGCATTTTATCGCCCTTCCTAAACTGCCCTCCGCCAAAGAAACGGCGGAGGTAATTCTTGCTCATGTTTTTCGTATCCATGGTTTCCCAGGGATGTGGTGTCAGACCGGGGGCCCCAATTCGTGTCACAATTCTGGCGGGAGTTCTGCAGCCTGTTGGGGGCCTCAGTGAGCCTCTCCTCTGGTCATCACCCTGAGTCCAATGGCCAGACGGAGAGGCTCAACCAGGAGCTCGAGACTGGACTCAGATGCCTTGTGGCCCAGAATCCCTCCTCATGGAGTAAGCACTTGATATGGATTGAATACGCCCATAACACCTTGCCCTGCTCTGCGTCCGGTCTCTCTCCTTTTCAGTGTGTTTATGGTTACCCCCTTTGTTCCCTGAGTTGGAGGTCGAGTCCACTGTCCCTCCGCCCAAGCCTTGGTACGTCGGTGCCACAAGATCTGGAGGGGTGCTAGGCAGATGCTACTGAGGAGCGCCGCTAGCAGCAAACGGGCCTCCGACCGACGACGGACCCCGGCACCGGCGTACCAACCAGGGAGAGGGTATGGCTGTCCACCAGGGACCTTCCCCTACGAGTGGAATCTAAAAACTGGCTCCACGCTACATTGGCCCTTTCGGTTTCTAAGGTAATTAATCCAGTTGCCGTACGATTACAACTTCCGTCGATGAAAGTCACCCCCTCATGTGGGAAGATTAAAGCCAGTTAAAGAAGCCCCCTGGTCCCTGCTTCAAAACCCCCCCCGCCTCAAATGATTGACGGAGGTCCTGTTTTTCGGTTAAAAGACTATTGGCCATGAGACGACGGGGGCGGGGAAAAGTACTTGGTCGATTGGGAGGGATATGGACCAGAGGAGCGATCTTGGGTCCCGACCAAAAACATTATGGACCCGGAACTGATACGGGAGTTCCACAGGACACATCCTGAGGGTCCTGGGACGTCAGGTGCCGTCCATAGAGGGGGGTACTGTCAGGAATCCCAGGTCTTAGAGGGTTTATGTTTCATGTTGCATGCTTGTCTGTCTCACACTTCCTGTTTTATTTTGGCATGTGTAACCTCTCCTCTCGTCTCCAGTCACGTCACTTCCTTCCCTGCATGTTCCCGCCCTTCGTTGGCCCTCCCTTGACCTAGTTCTGCACCATTCCCTGCGTCTCTCGTGTTCCCCCGCCCTGTTGTGTCCACCTGTGTATAGTCTCCTCCCTCACTAGTATTTAATGTGCGCTCCCCTTCCTTCTGTGCCAGATCGTCTTGTGTTTTCATGCCGAGAGTTCCAGCATTTACCCGTGAGTTATTGTCTTCCCGTGTTCGTTCTCTGCCTGTTTTTGACCAAGCCCTTTGCCTGTCGCCTTTGGAACTGTTTGCCTCGCTGCTTGACTTTTGTGTACCAAACCCTGGACTGTAATAAAGACGCCGCTTTTCTGCCTAGACCTGTTTCTCCTGTGTTTGCTTTGGAGTCTCCCTCCTCCTGTGTACAGAGTCGTAACATCCTGTATAAATAATGCACTTATTCATGTGACACCCTTTTAAACCCAATTGGCTATGTTTAGTTTGGGTAGAATGTGTTATTTATTAGCAAAGGGGTCATTTGTTGCTCATTTTTAACACACAGGGGAGGATGATTCTGCTATTTTAAAAGGACGAATAATTCAAAATACTGTGCATATTTGCCTTATTGTAAGGGTTTAGTAACTATTTGTTCAGACTTGGAACAAATAGTTTGAGCAAATATTGACTATGACTTCCACCATGTTTTCAAGCTGTGTGAATACTGCCAAACGAAAATTCTTCCCTCATTATAGAAAGCATTTCCTCCTTCCCACCAACACCTCCAGGCTTGTATTAGTGAAATAACAGCAGTTTTACTTCATCCAAGCATAGCTGGCGAGAGATAAGAGGAGTGTGTGGGCGGTGGGCACCTCGGCATACCTATGCAACCTGTGCAACTTGGTGGGCCAGAGGGTGACACTGCCAGGCTGTAGACCGGTTGGCAAAAGACACCATCATGCTTGGGGTGAGCTGAGGAAGTAGAGAGATTCTTGAGCAAGCAGTCGTGTGAGAAAACAGAACAGAACCTTTTGATTTTATCTGGTTAAATGTTCTAACTATAGAGGCAGATGAGAGAGACAGAGAGGGGGTGGGAGTGTTGGAGGGGTTACAGTATTAATCTGCTTGCTCACTACTGTCTGCCTGCCAACATCCAGAAACAAGTATTTGCCAAAGTGACGTGAATACCCAGACAGCAGCATCCATCCTTGTCCCCCCACATAACTCTGCATCTACAATCCTCCCACAACATTTAGCAATACGACTAACCTATCCATTTGCTGGCTACTAATGCTCCATTGCCATGCCTCATTAACCTTACATTTACCACTAATCTCACATTACAGGCAGATTAATGTGAAATAAAGCTGTGTAAGCAGATGCTACACTAAATAACTTGATCATTTACCAGCAATTACTGATCTGTTTACATGTAATGTAACTTAAATGAGACAGTGACAAGTGGAAACTCGCGTTAGAGGGGAGATGTGAGTCATTGCTGGGATGTTGTTCTGGATCCATGTCGGAAAAAGAAAATCTCAATTATTTAGTATTATCCAGTAACTTAGTACATTTACTCAAGTACTGTACTTAAGAACAATGTTCAGGTGATTCTACTTGAGTGTTTCCATTTCATGCTACTTTATACTTCTACTCCTACTTTTTGGAGGAAAATATTTTACTTTTTACTGCACTGCATTTGTTATACTAGTTACTTTACAGATTCAGTTCTTTAATACATAATATATAGCAAAATTAACAAATAAATTATGTTGTAATTTTATGGATTAAGGTATCCAGTAGTAGATTATAGAATAGAAGATATAGAATAATTAAATTCAGCCCCACTTTTACCAGTTAAGGTGGTGTACACATCACTATGCATCACTATACGTAATCTAGTGAAATATGTATATGATTCTGAATGCATCTGAGTAATGTATACTTTTATTTTTAGTAATTTAAGTATGTTTATACAGACACTTTTACATTATACTTGAATGCAGGACTTTTATTTGTAACAAGGTATTTTTATACTGTCGTATTGTTTTTTTACTCACGTAAAACATCTGAGTACTTCGTCCACCATTGGTGTTATCTTGAATGACAGAACCTACTTATAGGTCAATAATAGTAACTAGGCTGATGTTCATTTTGTAAATCAGGGGTGCAAATTACAATGCACAGCTGTGAAATGTAATGAAGTAAACAAAAACACCAACAAAATCAATTCCAACGCGCGTCACTTTTTGACCCATTTATAGAAAAGTGTAGCTTTGGTCTATTTATGTAGGAGCTAAATTATTTGTAAAACATTTAACAGGACCAGGATTTGCAGTGTACAAGTTTATTTTTGCCAAAAGCAAAATCTACTACCAGCCATTTTATTAGCACTAAAGCAGTATAATTTCACTTGGTAATGTTAAAATATTCCACAAATTTGATGTGTTGACATGTTTGACATGCTTTCAAACGGATTAACTACGCTGATATTTTTTGTTCGCTTCATTTGTGAACGGGTGCATGATTTAAAAAGCTATGAGTCAGAAATTCAAGTCTTTTCCAACAAAAAATAAAGTAAAATAAAAAAATACACAAATACACAAAAAACAGACAGATTTGTCACCAACATTTTTTCTTTAGATCATGGCTCAATTTCACAGTGAAATTTGCTTAAATTAGTAACGACTTATAATAAATGCACTCCACTATTTACAACAGGGTTTCAATCAAAAACAATGGCTGTACATGATAGATGGAAAGAAATCAAAGCGCGTACATCAAATCTCCAATTTGTTTTCTGCTCGCTGCCGTTTCATCTCCAGCAACACCATGTTTACTGACCTGGCAACATGTCATGTTGTGTCAAGTCCTCAGTCCTAAGAAGACTCGCTGAACAGAAAGGTCAGAAAAGCATGCTCATAGAGGGAAGTGGACAGCTTTTAGCCAGTGGCTTCGCTTAAATCAAAGCCAAATGCAGTTGCAGTCAGAAAACACTTCTGATTAACTCAAGCAACAGTGAACACTGGCTCTGAGTAAGACCTGTAGGATTTGTGGCGTAGAGGGCATTGACTAAGACATTGCAACATTTCCTCCAGAGGTATGAGGTGATATATATATATATATATATATATATATATATATATATATATATATATATATATATATGTATATGTATGTGTGTGTGTGTGTGTGTGTGTGTGTGCGTGTGTGTGTACAGGCTGTCCTTGTGGCGAGTCCGTGCCCTGGGCTGTTTTTTCCTGACTTTGTCAGAAACATGTGGCGTGAAGCAATACACCTGCAAGTCATGGTGTTAAGTCACTGGTGCTGTGCACTTCACAGTCCTTGGGCCAGTCTGTGGTTAACCAGATTTATTCCTTATCTTGCAGAGAACAGCTTCATAACACAAAATAACCTCCAATAATTTCCAAGATGCATTCTCAAACCTATTACGTTATCCAAAATTACCACAATAAAGATCCAACGAGACTTGTGTACAATACTGTTTTTGCCTAATTATGCAGATTTTTCTCTGACTCTGAATATAACTGCATCGCAGCTTCTATGGCAACAAATACATCCAGTGAGACTGTATGTTTTTGAAGGAGAGCGTTATGTGAGCAGCGAGTGCCCGTTTGTGAAAGCTCTTCCATCATGATGAGAGACGGCCCACACAGCTCCAAATTGCTGATGAGCTTATTTTTAGTCAAGGGGCTGCCCCAGTGTCTGGTTTTACATGCGGGACTGACAGAAAATGTAGAGCAGATTTCCCACTTAATACTTGTACAGCAAGCCTTCCCGCTCCGTAATTAACCAATTAACAAGCAACATGCCCCACCAACACCATCTTTGATTCGGTTTTGCAATCAGGAATGCTCGTCTGCAAAGTTTTAATTGTGCCCGAGGCAATAACTTACTGTTTGTAATCACATTCTCTCCCTCCCTATATTGCACCATGGTGCGTTTGGGAGGCAAAAACTTACTGGCGCAAGCTAATTCGGCAAACCTCCATGTTGGAGGTGAGCGCAGTGCACATTACCAGCAGTGCTTAGGGTTTTGCTGAACAACAGAATGAGAGTTAATATGCTCCCCGAATTATTAACACATTGTGCATTTATGGCCTCTGATGAGAGGTGAGAGGCAGGCAGGGGAGCTTTCACTCAACATGTCCCCCCTTATGGCGAGCTGGGTCAAGACCGCAGAGTGCGGACACATGCAAAGAAGCAACTCCCTGCCTCCATATTTCAAAAATCGGATATTAGGTTAATACTTGCTTAAGAACACGGCATCTCAAGGCTTTGACTCGCATGAAGGAGGCGCGCTTCATGCCAGAGCCAATCATCGTTCAGGAGGCAGACATGGTGCACGGACTAGATGAATCACTGAGCTGTCATGTGTCTGTTTGACATGGTGACTGCGGGAAAGCAAATTATAGGTGACTTAATGTTCCTTTTTTTCTTTGCTTTCTGGTGCATTGCCAGGCCATACACTGAGCTAAATTGCAGAAATACACTCTGTCAGATGGAAGCTGCCACTAATTGTTCAGCTCAAACCCCTCTATTTTCTTTAGGAGCCCACAGCAGCCCTGCACTTAAAAAAAAAAATGCATGGTTGACGCTATTGGCTATCAAGAAATTACAAGCGTTGTGCATTCTAATATGATGGACAGAGGAGAGACACGGGATTAGTTTAGCACTCTTGATGTTACACACACACCCTAACTGCAAAACACAAACAATCTAGGGCAGCTATTCCAAATCCAATTGTTGTGAACATGAAGCCAGCTAGTTTCAGGCAGTGGGGTGAGTTTGGCCCACACATACCAATTAGGCCCGTTTCCAAAGCAATACTGCACAATGCTGCCCAGAGGACTGCAGCAGAACAAGACTTTGATTTCCCTCAATGTGATAGTAATTTCATATTCCTCTGAAAAGCAACATGGCTACCAAGGCTCGAGTCTCAAGATGAGCAATGAGGAGCAATTCAAACAACAAGCTGCTCGTTTCATCATTTGCATACAATTTCTAAAAAAAAAAGACAAATGCGCAAATATGGTGCGACTAGTTTGGTTTGGAGGTATTGGAAGGCTTGTGTAAACACACAACAGCCTCTGTTACATCCGAGGAGGCCTCTTTTATTGGGCCCGCAGCGTCCCTGGGTAGCTTCGTTAACCGCTTGCATTTGATCAGTTATTGTGTCTTGCTTCCCCCCCTCCACGTCTGCGAGTAATCCTCGCATCTGGGATCAAAAATCAAGGCCATAACTGCAGAATGCAGCCTGTGGTCTTCACGCCGACTAAATGCTGTTGAGCCCGAGTCCCACCGCAGCGCATCAGACAGATTGAGGAATAGAGAGGGAGGAGGCATGTAATGAGAGCCAGGAGAATTACTACGCTCTATTTATAGGCAGTGCTGGTTTGTTTACCTTCTTTCCTAGCTACTTGTTTTGACGGGTGGTGAACCGCTAATGAGAGGAGGAATCTTTGGCGTTCCTATATTGTTGTTTCACCTTCTGGTACTTAGTTACTTGTGAAAGCTGTTTTCATGACACCTTTAAACTCTGCATGTCCCTCTCCTTCGATTGCACCCTCTTTTTGCTTCCTGTCGTAAAATACAATCATATTTTTTGGGTGGTGGGAGTCACGGCAGCAGCAGCAAGACAGTCCATTCAATCGGGTGATACTTTCTGATTGCGGATTTCTATGTGAGACAGTGTGGGAGACAGCCTATTGTTGGAATAAATCTTCACCCCTCTCATTTGAATCACTGGGAATGCTTGATCGTTTGTCACAGGGGAGGAGAGGGAAACCAAAGTACTCCAAAGAGAGCAGAGGTGTTACTGCATGGGGGCGGCCATATTAGCAGAGATATTCTTCAGGATTATGTGCCCCTTCAACCCAGGCCAGGAATTTGTCAGCAGAAAGTGTAGATATGGCTCTATCAATAATCCATGGCATTGTGTATTTCCCAACTGATGCCATTATACGACTGGGGGATGACAGCGCTCACCAACTCCATCATCTTATCCACGGGGACCAGGATCTCATAAAGCGCTCTCAACATAGACATCTCATATAACGGGTAATAACTCCAGCCAGTTAATACGGGGAATTATCAGGGAGAGGAGCGATGAACCCAGCAAAAAACCGGGGCGGCCACCGCTGTATTATGGTTGTGGACCAGAGAGAGAGAACAGAGGAAGGTGTCAAAAGAGGGGGAGGGTCAGAGAGAGAGGTGGGCAATGGAGAGGGCTTGTGAGATAAGAGGAGGATAGTTGGCAGAGGATAAGAGGTGGAGGAAAGAAATACAAAGTGAGAGGGAGCGGCATTGTCGTGTGGAGCACACGAACAAAAGTTAGAAAGGATGATGGGGAGAGAGGAGTGAGGGGTAAGACAAATGAGGCAATGATTAAACAAAGAGCAGTGTGAGGGCACAGCTTCAGCAAAGTATTTATGTCCCTTTTTGAACTTTGCTTCATTGAAAATCATGAGTTTGAGGATCCTCCTTCCAGACTACCACAATGACATGGTTGGTAGGAGACTCGGTAATGAAGAGCTTAAACTAGTAATCTCCCTAATCCAAATTAAAGCTCTCTGTAATTATTTTCATTACAGTATCATTTAGACGATGGCTATACTGTACGTTGTGCAAATTCCAGAAAGAGATTAACTCTGTCAGTCTGAATGTAACTTCTGCCAATATGAGCACTTTCGAACCCAGTAAAGACATGATTACTCATGGAAGAATGATAACACCATGGGCCGCTGATCATGGATGCTTGACACGCCATCACCCCCAGATATTCAGTATATTATAGACTGTTCTGAATGGTGTTAAAATGGCCTCATTGTGACATTTTGACGCGAATTTAAAGGCAATTCAATCAGTTTTTTTAGCAAGAAGCGCTCTGGCATATCAATTCGTAACATTGAATGTGCTCTATATGATATCCAGAGTATCAATAGCATCAAACAATTATTTGCTATGTAACAATATAGAGGAGTAATGTCTACCTGAGCAGAGAATGACGTTGATCTCCCTCTGTGTGTGTTCATTAGACTGTTGTCAGATTATTAAACAGGTGTTATTATTGCTATAAGCACCATAGATGTGGGTCAGTAGGGGTCTACTACACCCATTAGTAGGTTTTATAATCTATTGGCATGGTAAATCACTGAAAGAAGGTATGAGAAAAACATGACAGCGACCATAGAAAAAGTCAGGTGCTATAATATAGACAGTGTGACAAACACAGGGCTTTCACCCAGGAGACCCGAGTTTGCATCCTGTGTAAAATAACAATATTTAGTTGTCTCTATGCTCGTAGTTATTTTGAAAGGTGATGTTTCATTCAGGTTTACAACATGTTAGAAAGTGTTGTTTTTAAGTTTGACTGTCACATTTACTACATGGATGGAGTAGTAGGCCCCTAATGACCCACATCTATGGTGGTGAACATATCAGTAAAACGATGTATTTCATTTCTTTTAACAAATGTTTGAGAGAAAACACAGTGTTTTCTCATAACAGCTCAGACATTATTCAACTTTTTCATGGTTGCGTTTTGGCGCTTGAAGCACTTGGTTCTTGTCAGGGAAAGCTCACGATTTAATACAAAAGTCTACGCTGACGAATAAGCACACACAACATGTTCATTAACATTTAACTAAAACCACAATCTTTCAACCTTAACCAAAGAACTTTTGCCAAACTCAGGATGTAAACCCTGATCTCTGGAGTCAAAGTCCACCATCCACCCCACAAATACAGTCTAAGCTAGTATATTGCATACAAATGTAATTAATTTGGAACAACATGGCCTGTGAACACACTGTAATCAACCATGACAGCGTAATTTGGAAAACCAATTACTGTATACACAAATATGATTTCTAGGATGCCGATTTGGACTGAGATGTTTGACATTCCAACAAAAAAAAGGTAATAACAGACATATCGCAGAGGCTCTGGCCCCATCAATTATTGGGGTACCGCTTGGTAATTTATCAATGTGATTATCAATAATGTCCTCCAAATACAAAGGTAACTTTTTTTGACCATGAAAGATATGTTTTGAAACCCCCTGTGTGGAAAAATAGGTTTTCCGATTTTACGCCAAACAATGACTCATCCTTGCTTTTTTAAATTTTGTCAGACAGGATGCAGGATGCAGGATGCATTGCAGATTTTTATTTCTTTTTGTCATGCATTTACCATACCGCTGGAAGTCCATTGTACCTTTGATTAGCAGCCTCAAACACATCAGGTGGTAAATGGATGTGAATATAGCCTAGATTAAATATTTTTTTAAGATGCCCAGGATTGCTTGGATAAATTGCAAAGCTGACATACGTTCTGTCTGAAATTGGGCCTTCACTCACATCATCATAAACACTTTTACTTTATAGTTTAGTGGTACATTTTGGACAGCATCCCCATAATCTTTCAGAAAGTAAAGTAGAACATTTCTTTGCATGTGGATGCCCAAACTGCTTGGACAGTTGTGCCACCCTTGTCATCTTTGTTCTGTGTCACTGCCCATTAAATCTTAAGCAACCAATAATAAGCATCTGGCTCCAACCATTTATCAGGCCTTTTAGTCTTAAATGTGGGTGGTTGCCAGCCACCAGTGCTAATAGCAGGGAGACGGGCAGGAGGGACAAAAATAAATATATAATAATACCACCCACCAAGCAAAGATATTCAGTGTTTGCATTTCAGGGGACAATAAAGAGGGCCATCTGTTCCTGTCATTTGTGCTTTATTGTTTTCCTCGGCGGGCCACTCACTTTGGAACGCCACATCAAGCCCTCCCCACCTCGCACTCTCCGTACTCCAGACCCGCGGACATACACAAACTACAGTCAAACTGTGTACACAAGCTCAGCCGCACATAAACACACACAGGCACACATGCATTGCTCTCTCCCATAGCCTTGTACAGCTGTAAGACAAGGAATGGGCTCAAAGGGCTTTCGCAATTTGGATCTTTTTGGAGAAAAATCATGACAAAATAAAGCCAAGCTGCTGAAGGGGGCATGGCTTTGAAACATTCTGTCCTTGTCCCTCGTGTTGGCACCAGTGGTTATATGGCAAACATTGCCAAATGTTTTTCTTTCATTCCCGTAGCGGGATCATGAGAGGAGAAAGGGATGGAAAACAAACCACACTTTCTGTCTCCTGGCTTTAAGAGAAAGAATAAAGTCTGCAATATTGGCTTAGGAAATGAAAGGCTCCTATGCCATATCTGCCGAGTTATATAGCAGAAGATTAGATCATAAAGATCAGAAGATCCATACCACTCTTATGTCTGCAAATGAATATGTAGCTATAGAGTAAGCAGCCAGCCAGCAGACACTCCGGGAAGTTACTTCCCCCAGCCAAGAAATAGTCCGGCACATAACGTCCGTAAAACAGTGACTCGTCAATTCTATACTTACATTTTTGACAAAATGAAATAAATAACATCTAACATGTTAGTTAGTGAGCGTTTCAGGTAGTGGTAATTAGATTGTAGCACTTTTGGACAGTTAGCTCTTTCTCCCGGTTTCCAATATTTATGCTAAGCTAACCAGCAGCTAGCAGTAGCGCCATATTTAGTGAGAAATATTGATCTTCTCATCTAACTCAACAGGTAACAAAGGGAATGTACATGTTTACCAGAATGTCAGTCTATATATAACAGAACCAGGCTAGCTGGTTCCACTGTTTCCATTTTTTTATGCTAAGCTAAGCTAACTAGCTGCTGGCAGTAGCTCCATGTTTATCATACAGACATGATATTAGTATTGATATTTTCATCTAAATTGATGGGGAACATAGAGAATAAGTGTATTTAACAAAATAACCTTTATATAATAGAACTAGGCTAGCTGACTCCCCTTTTACCATTGTTTTATGCTAAGGTAAGCTAACTGGCTGCTGGAAGTAGCTCCATATTTAGCATACAGACATGAACAGTATTAGTCACCAACAATGTGAATAAACATATTTACCAATATGTCAACCTATACCTTCAACATTTTTGGAGATACTCGGTTTTGTCATCTAAAACCGATGCAAAGCAACAACATATCTAAATTTGTCACATCCCACCATGTAGCTAGAAATAATAACAGCATACCCTATTGTTTAAAAAAAAAAATAGTATAACTTCATTATTTATGATGCATCATAATTATGAATGTGCTATACACAACAGTTGATAACATATTCTCTTATGCTTTTAAAACAGTAATATGACACTTTCATAATTGTAAATTATACTGTATACAATTGCCGTAGGTGTATAATATCCCACAGACACTTCAAGGAAGACAAAACGTGCAAGCAGTGTTTCCTCACCAGTGATCTGACTGAACGCAAGATTTGCAGGTGCTTTTCCATCACAGTCAGCAAGGTTAAACTCCAGAGAAATTAAACAAATTGCTCCTCTAATGCCGAGTAAAACAAATGGGAGAACTTTAGTGCACATGTGGAACCCTCTTGGGTTCTAATTATGTAAAACTATAGACATCAGAAGGCACTGAATTCTTTAATGAGCACTTGAGAGAACAAAGGGAATTTAAGTGCATGTTAATAAGAGAGGCGAGACAACAGGAGGAGGCAAAATGCCACAGAAAGAATCACTACACATTAAATGGGGGCATTTGCTGTCTCACCGCCAATGAGCAGCTTCCGACAGTTACACACATGTTACCGCAGAACAGTTGAGAGGAATCTATTTCTCACAGTGGCTTAGTTAGAATGAGCGCACAGCTAATGTGCTAATAGGTTCTCCATGGAAGCAACATACAATAAATTGAGATGAATTGAGTGTCAGGGAATTTCACTAAGTGAAATGCATGAAAGATTGAGCCAGTTGGAGTTTGCTCTCTCTACAACCTGCAATCAGCGAGGTGACGACTTCCCCGTGACCAGTGCGCCACACGCGGGTCCAAAATTACAGGTTGAACTCCCCTATCAGATCCTGGCGCCGCCGGTGGCTGCACAGCGCCACAGGCAAAGTAACATTTTGGATTCACTCAATAACAAACAAGACGTGATGCGTTTGGGAAAGCTGCTCTCCACTTCGCTGGTCGGGTAGGTTGGCCAATTAGCATTGACAAAGACTCCTGTATGTACAGGCAGACAGAGCACCGCCCAGATAGCACATTCCTGTTCAGCAGCCAAAAATGGATCGCACTGTGGGGGGTCCTTTAATCCCCATCCTTCTACTGAATAATGTTTTACATCAAGAAACAGTGGTGCAGGATGGCCACCTTCAAACCCATATGCCTGCTGTGTAAGTACCATTGCACACCTTGTTTACCATGTGTACATATGCTTGTAGTCTGCTGTGGACTTCTGGTATGTGTACAAGATATGCTCGAGTGCATACTTTTAATATTTTGAGAGAGGAAACGTGGACAAATTCCTATTACCAATGTAAGGAATAAATCAGGAGTTAATTGTTAATTAGTGATTAACTAAAAACTAGTACCTGAATAACTGTAAATAAGGATTACTCTATATAGTACATCATTCAGGTCACGTCAAGATTTTAACCATTTATTGCAGCAATATGCATTTTAGTTTGGTGCTGTGCCTCTGGGTATGTGATGCTCTGAATCAAGGTACATTTCTGAAAGCAGGCAGCAGAGTAGCAGAGCTCAGCAATTACCCAAAGATGAGGGTGAATGTCGGTTTGCACAGAGGAGAAGGGATTCAAAGGTGATTGACCCTATCGGACTAGTAATGTACTCGCTAATGATGACATATGTTCATAGATATTCAGACCTTCATAGTTACCATGCTAGCAACATACCTGGCCTCTTGGATGAAAACATTGTATTTTATACCTGACTTCTGCTTCTCCTCCTGTCACAATTACTATACAATTGCAAGGGGTCGCCGTCTTCTTCTTTTATACCTTCATTCTGTGATCTACCATGTGACTAGATCATAAAACCGACTACTGGGTGTAATTGGCCCTTACTGACCCACATCTATGAGGCTTATATCAATTGATAACACCTATTTAGTGCAACAGTTTGGTCACTGATTTGTATTTAATAGTTTCGATAGTTGGATAAATTCATTGTTGATTTTGGGCTTTTCATGGATAAAACATGCCCCAGACACCTGGCTATATAAGCAACTGAGTTGGGGAGATAACTTGTGTAAATTTTGTGCCTGCAGTGGTGCATCATATGAAATGACTAGGACCATATGCTTCAAGATGACCTTACATTACTTACCATTTATGTGTCTACTCAAGTTAAGTAGCACATCATCTTATCAAACTGACAAGCTGCTTGAACTCTTACTGTAAATGCACCATTAGTTTATAAATAGCACAGACCAGAGACTGTAGAAATTAAGAAAAAGACATCATGTTCAAATAACTTTTGCACTGATATTGACATCCATATGTTATTTGTTAAGCTCCCTGCTAATCAGGAATTTGTGTACCTTTATTGCAAAGTGTTACCAATACATGCACTGTACAGTCTCATATCCCACATATTTGCATATGCATGAGCCTCTAGTAAGTGCTTTGAGTAACTGGAGTGAGGGGAGCCATACAATAGCAAAGTGATTCAAAGCATGAGATCCAAACTTGTGCTCTCTGTGGTGTGCTGCAGTTCAGACAAAAATGAGAGTCTTTGTTTGGCATGAATAGCGGCAGATCAGTACTGTACCTTTGCTGAAGCTCGAGCGAAACCATGACAGAACAAGGTTACCACAGCGACGCTGAAAGATGCTGAACCGCACTAACTCAAAGCAATCCTCAAAAGACAAAAATCAAAACAGTTTGTTCGTTTCATGTGGCAAATAGAATATGAGAGTGTGTCAGTAGTGTTTAAGGTCTTGTGAATTACCAATATGTTTACTCCTCCATATTTGGCCAGTTGTGGCACAACCATTACATCCGACCATATTTGCTCATTTACTGAAATTCCATTTAATTTACTCGCACCAACCAACCTCAAAAATACACATGCTTGAAAATGGTGTGGCTTTTCCTCTCCTCCAACAGCAGAACTAATACTGGACAACGAAGAAAAGCTATGTGAGTATTTCATCCTATTCTATTCAAATTTCACAGCACCATCTTTGATTTCCATAGTCCAAAGTGAGGTAAGCCCCAGGGCGGTGACGGACTGTCATCCCTCCCCTGGGGGCAGTAGCTGCACTCTTCAGCTCCCTAATGATGCGCCTGTCTTTTGAACGAAGGAGTCCATGCCACGGCCTATCACTTAGCAAGCTTAACTAAGCAAGGGGGTGGTGGGTTAGACACAGAGATCGAGAGACAAAGACAGAAACGGAGGGAGACAGCGGTGGGATGGTGCAGGTTTGGCTCCTGGCAGATGAAAGCTGTCCCTTTTTCAGAATTTCAAGTAGAAATGTGGCAGAATTAAAGCAGGATTTCTATGACAGGTACGAAACCATGGCTTGTTGTAGCAATGTGCCACATGGGTCAATTAGTTTGCCATTCAAAGAAAATAAGTAAACATCCTAAAGCTGTTTCTCACCAGTGCAATGTGAAAGTGTGGTGCAGAAATGTGGAAAACATGCCTTGTTCCATTTTTGTCAGTTAAGCCCAATTAGTTTCCTCCCAAACAGTGCCATGTCCACTCCACATAACAGAAACCTATCCAGGCACAAAATGTCTGAGGGGATAATGTTAACTAACGTTACACAATATATAAACTAATTGGATCCCAGTGTGATGTGTATGTTAGCTGTTTTAGCTATCTCTGTACTGTGAACAACATATAACATTTTCGTTATATCCCAGCAATTTCAGGCCAAATATTATCCTTTACTTGGTTGTTGAGGTAGTAGCGTGTGTCATACATTAATAAATGTTGAGAAGGAGATGGCTGGTTGTTTCTCTTGTTATACACCAGTTGTCCAAAAATGTCCCAAATGGACTAACAAAAGCCCATTTGGCTGACAGTATGTTATCCTGAAAACAAACGGCCATAGTACCGAGGCCCCAAAAATACACACTCTCCATACAACAAACCTAAGCACATGGCTAATTATTATGCAGAATGATGGTGATCAGTTGGAACAAAGGATTTCATTGGTCAAACATATATTTCCACAGGCAGAAATCCACTAAAATCACAGTAAATCCAAATATTTTTTCACCTGCAAGGGTGTGCAAGTATTCATAAGAGCTCACAAAATTGGCTTTTATAAATTACCATGCAAATTTTTTTGACAACTTTTATTCCATAAACCCCAGAGTGAAGAAGAAGTCAGCAGGCCAAAGGGCCTTCTCTTATCGATCCCCTTTTGTCTGGAATAACCTCCCTATAGACATCAGACAGTCTGATTCTGTGGAGGTCTTTAAATCCACACTCAAATCCCATCTTTTTGCCCTAACTTTCAAACAGTTGGGTGGTGGGTAGTCTCAGTCACAGTGTATAATTTCAGCCTACTAGTCCTGAGAATATTATTCATCTTAAGCTACTGTCTCTAATTAACCCTCTGTTGTTTATGGCCCACAAGCACTGCTATGTGCCCCTCTCTGTGCTGGTCCATCAGCTGTTCTGTGACCTCTCTCAGCCTCTCCGGCTTGTGGTACTTCATTCAACATGACAGACTTGGACCTACGTCCTCCAGGAGACTTAGCCTTTTTAACAATTTATTTCAGTCCAAGGGGGCTTTTGGCATGGGTAACATATATTTATATCACTAAGCAACTACTAAGCAACAATTTAAAAATACAATTCTGGTCCTCTCTCAAGGTTCCATGGTGGGGAGTCTGGGGTAGAGAGGAGGTTGTGTTGCTCTGGCTCTACCTGTTTAGCGTGAAGAGGAGGTCATGTTGCTGGCAGTATCTGTTTGTCAATGCCGGGAAGCTGATTTACAGTGTTCTGGATCCACTTTCTCACACAATTATGTTCACATTATATGTATTAATTTTTGTCATATGGATTACCTAAATTGTATTTTCATTATATTGTTACTCTGTACACACAACATCTATTGCACATCTGTCCAATCTGGAAGGGGGATCCCTCCTCTGTTGCTCTTCCTGAGGTTTCTTCCATTTTTTTTTTTTTTTTTTCCCTTTTGGTTGGGCATTGTTTCCTTATCCAATGAAGGTCACATTGTAAAGGACAGAGGGCGTCGTATCCTGTACAGATTGTAAAGCGCCCTGAGGAAAACTGTAATTTGTGACTTAGGGTTATACAAATAAAATTGACTTGACATGACTTGAACTGAACAGACAACGATAAATGACAACAATGCTTCTAAAAAAGGTTTACAATCCATCAGCTTCGGCAGGATTCACTGTATTGTGCTCCTTTTTAAGAATTAGGTAATTGAAGACATGCTGCCATGAAATACATATTGCATAAATGACAGGCAGTAATACAGCTGTTGTTGTCCCAGTGTCACACTGTAAATATGAACATTCTCAATCTGGACTTGGCATAATCACTGTTTATCCATTATATCCTCCTCTCCTGCTGAATGGCAGCACACACAGTCGAATTGCCCTCAATCATTCAGTAATTGATGCTGTGGCATTTCACGCTTGTGTTACCCAAAACAGCCTCTACCACCACCACCGCCACCCTCCCCGTCTAGATCTTCCTCCTTTCCCCCAAATATCCCAAAGGCTTCTTTCTCTCTGCAATTTGATTTAAGCTCTCCTGGAAGCCAATTTGTTTCTGTTTGAATGTTCTCATAATCTCCTGATTTGATTCACAAGGGGACTGTTGTTAGTTGAACAGGAACAGCCCCATACAGCAGAGTAAGTAAAGAATAGCACACATTGTGGAGCAAAGGAAGTACAAGCCGCGATAAAAAGAGGAGCAGCCTGAGGGTGTGGGGAGTGGCCACAAGGACTCCCTTTTCTTTCTTCCCTTGCACTTTTTTATTGTTAAATCACATAAATGCAGAAGCACCTGGGACATCTATGATGGAGGAAGAAAGGGGGTGGGACAGGTTGAAGCACCACCCTAAAAAAATGCTACTTTGAAGAATATATGTGGATGTAACAGGATTCTTGTATAGTCTGTGTTAAGGATTAAATTCAGCCCACACTGCCGAACATGGATCAAGCGCTCTTTTTATTCCTTTCTGCCCACCGCTAACTGAGCAGTTTTACTGTGTTCTGAGAATCTAAGGGGGTTCAACGCAAAAACAGGCTGATCTTTTGATGTAGGACATGTTTTAAGGTTCATGTGCGGTGTGTCATCACCCCTCATCCCTCTGTTCCTGAGCACAGGGGGCTTAAAGGAGGCTAGAAGTGACTAAAGGGAAAGCTTTCTTTTAGATGGATGAAAGCGGCGGCAAAAATGCCAGAAATATGCTAAAGGAGAGAGGGGTTTTTGATTGTCTTTGTGTACATGTGCATATGTCCTGCATTATCTGTGGGTTTGACAGCTGTAGACTGTAGCGAGGCGTTGCAGTGCGCAGGAGCTCAGTCTGGCTCGTGCACATTCAGATGAAAGACAGGAAAGGTAGAACCACTTGCCTTAAAACCTCTTTGAAGTAAAGTCAGAAGCTAAAAACTTATATGTGCAGAGATGGGAGGGAGGGAAGAAAGGAAGCGTCGAGGCAGTGGTATCATCTGGTGAACCTGTGGGAGATGGAAAATCAAGAAGGGTAGGGTGAAAGAGGAGAAAGAGAGCTGGATGGGGAGGGGGAAGGGGGAGACAGACACGGAAAGTGTTTTGGGATGGGAATGCACTTGGGGAGTAGAAAAAGCACACCACCTTTGCATTTAAAAACACTCCAAAAGTTTGCAATATAAAAGGCAGGAGTAGGAAGGCAGGACACAAAAGAATATTCACAATGCCTCCTGCAAAAAAAAAAAAAAAAAAAAAAAAAAAAAAAGCAGGCATTTCTTCTGCTTCCTCGCCTCTCTGCCTGGGTAGAGTCTCTCCACGTTGATCACGATTTACCGTCTGAAGATGCATTGGCAGTTGTTGACAGAGACAGAGTTTGTGATGGTAGTCAGAGTTATTCCATAGAGATAGACGGGGGAGGGGCAACTCCCCCCTCTCTCTTGTTTTCTTGCTGACTCTCTTAACTGTGTTTACTCTTTCAACACTGACATCCAAAGGTATGCAGAGCTGATAAAACTTTCCTGCCAGCTGAAATTTAGCAGTGGAGGAATTTAAGGTTGGATACCACAAGTTACGTTTTGCTTTAGCACTGAATAGCACACACACAGTTTCATCCTGTGTTTTTAATCCATGGTTCGGTTCATCAGATTTAAATTGTCCCTGGTTTTCAGGAGCTAAAATGTCAATCTGAGCTATTCAAGAGAACAATGAAGCCCATTTTTATTTCAGAGAAAACTAGAAGGAAATAAAATGACACATCATCCAGCCCCTATAAAGATCTACAAGACCATTAGCCCGACTAATGGTCTTGTAAGATGAAGAAGATGAAACAGCTTGAGAAAAAAAAAATCCAGATTTTAAACATTAACAGATGGTGAAAAAGACTCTTTTTTTTTTTTTTTTTTTTTTTTTACAGTGGCACAGAGACCCAACACTTGCATTTCCATCCCAATAATCTCTCAGTCCTATTTTAGGTGAAATCTGAGAGATCTTATTGTACAAGGCCTTGTTCCCCCCGGGGAAGGCGAGCACTGTGAGGCACTGGTAGCAACGTAGGAGAGGCTGTGATCATGCCCAAGTTTCATCTGAAGCGTCTGAGCCGTGATCGCAGGGAAACTTCAACTAAAAACCGCAAGAGCAGAGAGTGAAGATGAGAGCGGAGGGGAAAAAAAAAAAAAACAACAGATTTCCATCAAAACAGATTGTCAAACCAGATGGGGACTATTCGAGAAGTGGGGCAGAGTGGAGGGACTCTGATTGGGCAAATCTCAACACAAACCAGACACTAGCATCACAGCAAAATGGTTCTCATAAGCACTGCTGTCATGTAAGTCTGAGTGGTTTTAAATAATTCTGAATTAAGTTTTACTCATATTAAAGCATTTAAAATGATGAAATCCAACGTGGAATTGTACACTTTGTAGAGAGCAGCTTTGTGTGGAGGACTCAGCTCTCTGGAGCTGCAATCTCAGGGTCAGTCATGATGGCTGCTTTTAATTTCCTGGACAGAGAAAGTGGCTCTGACCTCTGACCTCTCACCTCTGAGTATATCACTGCCTTACCAACTGTGAGCCTTTTGTACTGTGTGAGCATGTGCGGTGTGGTGTTTATTTTATTAATTCCTCCTCCTCCTGAGCGATCAGTGCTCATGGAATGATTCTGCATGCTCTGACCATTATCATGGTGCCTCTGGCAACACCTGAGCAAAGCTCATCAGCATGCCAGCATTGATCCCGCACAAGGTTCTCCCCAAAGTGGACTGGCTCTAACGCATCCTTTTAAACATGTTATCTGGGCCAACGCACGCTCTAGCCTCCAACAAGAGGCTCTTACTGTCCACCAAAGAGCACACACACTGATTTGCAGGCCAAGGGTGTACTCAAACAACAGAAAGTATTTTTTTTATTGGTTGCTTTAAGAAAAGAGGCACTCTGACTAAGCGAACATGTGGAGAACATGCATCTTCTACACAGAAGCTCACCACTCAGGTTTAAACCCCATAAATTTGGGAATTAAAGGAATATTTTTTGGAAGATCCGTTTATTCACTTTCTTGCAAAGAGAGCTGGATGAGGAGAATGATACCATCCTCATGAACGATACCATCCTCATGTCTGTACGCTAATTGGGGGGCGGCAGTAGCTCAGTCTGTAGGGAGTTGGCTTGGGAACCGGAGGGTCACCGGTTCAAGTCCCGCCATGGACCAAGAACTGAGTGTGAACTGGTAGCTGGAGAGGTGCCAGTTTACCTCTTGGGAACTGCCGAGGTGCCCCTGAGCAAGGCACCAAACCCCCAACTGCTCGGGGCGCTTGTCAGGAGCTGCCCCATCACTCTGATATCTCTCCATTGTTGCATGTTTGTGCATGTGTGTGTTCGGGTCTGCATGTACTGTGTATAAGTTAACAACAGAGTGAAAAAATTGAATTTCCCCTCATGTGACTAATAAAGGACTATCTTCTTCTTTCCCTTTTGTTTTTTGGCTTTATGTTAAGCTAAGCTAGTTAGCTGCTAGCTGTACCTTCTTACTAATGGAAGTTCCATTAAGGGAGATCTATTGGCAGAAATGGAGTATAATGTTAATAAGTATGTTTTCTTTAGTGTATAATCACCTGAAAATGTGAATTGTTGTGTTTTCGTTAGCTTAGAATGAGCTGTTTATATCTACATAGGGAGTCTTCACAGAGCCGGCCGCCATGTTTCTACAGTAGCCTAGAATAGACAATTCAAACACTTGCTCTAGATAGGACCTTTTGCATGTTCATGTTTTTGCATCAGCCGCTGTGGTTCTCCCACACGCTTGGCAAAAGCTTCATTTGGTTGCAATCTGCAGCCTCACTGGTAGACGGCACCAGACCCAACACACTCCACCTTTAAGTGTGCAGACAGCGTTTCTGTTGGGTTTTCAGAATATAAAAGCATGTTTCTATATTTGGTTGTATTGTCTGACTTTGCAGAGCTTTTCTGTATTTACGGCACGTCTCGTTATGCTGCGTATATGCGTTGGCCATCAGATGAAGGTGTTTTCTTCATTTGCTTGTATTTTGAGTTGTAGTACATTGAGCTCTCATGGCTACTGTAATAAAAAAAGACCTTCGTTTCCCCTTCAAATTCCCTCCTTGCGCTCCTCATGTCAGTTGGGGGAGAATGAAGGTGACTACTGACAGTGAGCTGAATTTCCATCCTCACTACGGTGAACTTATCGCAGACCGACCTCAACTCTCCAGCCTATCGAAAGACTCCTCTCTCTTCGTTTGCCCTTAAACATGCCTGTAGCATTCCTCAAGGTCCCCCGCGATGCCTGAGGCTGTGGAGAAACTCAGATGAGCATGAGCTCAATTCAATCCCTCCACCAAGCCTCTCCACCCATATGTTTATGATAAGATGAGCTTGACATGCTCAGGCTTTTATTTCCCTTCCCGTAGAGACATTGATTTGACCTGCAGCAACATGCAATGTGTCAATATTGGCATTATTAAAATTTGTATAGGCAAAGGATAATGATGTGAGTCCCAGGTCCCATGAAAAGATATGACATTTCTCTTCTTATTTTCCCATAAAACATTTATTTTAGAAATACAGGGGCTCCTTAAATCCTCCCTATTTCTCCCGTCCCTTACAATACCCCGAAGTATACTGTGAAACTGATACTATGTGACCTACAGGACTTAAAGTCTGCCAGTATAAGGGTCTGTACATGACAAAAGCACTTGTACATTTTAATGAGTTCCAGGACATGATTAAATTTCTAGGTTCAGTTGCCACATCTGTAAAGTTATGTAGAAAGTCCTTCATGTTTCATAACACATTTTATTGACGAAAATACCATATGTAGGTGTGTGACTGTCAGTGTGTCCAAAACAATTCTCCATGTAGCAGCAGTGTATATATTATTATTAAAAGGCAGCATCATCCAGGAGTCCAGGATAACAGCTTATTAAAGAGAGAAATAATGATGCCTGAGGTTGTCCACATGCTAAAATGCTCTGTGTGTGAGGACGTCTTGCTTCAGCACCCCTCCTGGTCACAGTATACTATATGTTCAGTATACAGGTATGTTCCAGTGAATGATGAGAGACAGTGTGAACTATAGTGGAAGGACTTTGAGCAGCACCCATTCCTAGCGAACTGTCTTGTTAGTTGCTGAACAATAAGTCTGCAAGATTGTGCAGCATGCTTCGTTTTGCCTCCATAACAAACAGCAAAACGCTGTTCAAACTTGTCACCATCTCTGACCTAACTGGACCATCTAAACCAATCAGCTGACATCTTTCCTCATGAGAACTTTATATTCTATACAGAGACACTATCTTTGCTACCGACGTTGTTATTCATTCTAACGATGACGATGTAATGCTTAATTCACCTCCTTCTCCGAGAATTCTCTGATTTATACTCAGATTCATGCAGCAGTTGGGTTATTAATCACTAAACAATAAAGAAAACTTTTTTTTTATTTGTTCAAATCAATTTAAAGCTCCTGTCTAAAATATTTAGTCTACCTTAAATGACAACAGTGTAACAATTAGGGGGATTTATTGGCAGAAATGGATATAATATACAACAGCTATGTTTTATTTAGTGTATAATCAGCTGATAATGAGAATTTCATTACTTTAGAAAAAGCCATTATATTTACATAGAGAGAGAGTCCAACATGTTGCACCGCCATGTTTCTACCATGTTTCAACCCTGTAAACATTTCCTGCTTGGGCCAATATTGGGTTGATAATGATACTAGCTGGTGTCGCCGCTGCTCTCTCTCTCTGGCTTCACCACTCACTTCCCATGTACACACAGACTCTATGTACTGGCTCTGCTCTAAATGACATGTGTTTTCGTATTGGCCACCGTAGGGAAGTTACTATAAATTATACAACACTGGTTAAGCAACAGTTAACTACCAATGCCTCAATATGACCAACATTAGCAAATAAGACCATCAGCGAGAATATACAGTATATACTGTAGTTGGTCTTAATGCCTATCACTGGGTTTGATTCTCCTCAAAATCAAACCAAGTGATTAACAGCATACAGGTTCACCAGAAACTCCTTCACCTGAGACTCCACCCGAGACTCCCATAATGACGTGCAGTTGGATCTCCAGCAGGAGGTGGAGAACACTGTACAAGGCTCCTCCTCCGGCTAGTAGCAGAGCTTTGGCTCGGTGCCCCCCCCCCACTCCCCAGTCCTCGCTGAGAGCCGACACCAACAGCATGATGCTGGAGGCCCAGACCATATTGTTGGACCCACTGGAGGGAAGGGAGAACCAGAACCAGGACTGCACAGGGCAGACTGTCAGAGCCTGCTTTAGTAAAAAGAGAGGTCTCTGCCAAAATCAATACAAAATCAAAGTCCCGAAAAGCTTTAATTTTGATGCGGTGGGTAGCAGAAATAGGAGATACTGTATATGATTATACAACCCAATACCACACCAAAGCATGTAATAGACCCGCCTGAGCATGTCAGTGTCATGTTTTGCCTCACTGAGGTGTGAATTTTACACACCTGTTTCAACGCACAGCACCAGTAGGGTGCAACATAGCTACAGACTGGAGATCAGGCAAAAAAGCACTAAGTTAAGGTTGAGCTTAATATAAATACGTAAACCAAGTAAAACAGGTATGGAAACAACATAACGTGAGTGCAGAAAACAATTTATATGAACATATGACAAACGTCATTAACATAATCTACAAAACTAAACACATCTCGAACTCTGGCCTCCTGGTTGAAAGTCCGGTGTTTGTTGGACTCGATGCGATCGATTTTTGTTGTGCTGTTAATGTTCACTATTCTACCACAATGCAAAGAAATGGAGGATGTCCCCACAAAAAAAAGAAAAGAAAATAAATGAAAGAGCTCCAAAAGCATCCAAAAACAAATAAATAAATAAGAAATTAATCTTAGTGATGTGTGAAGTTTAATTGGCAGACACATTCATTTCCTGTTGGTATAAAATGATAAAGTATGTTGATTTTTTTTTTTTTTTTTCACTAACTGCTGAAACAGAATACTATGACAATCACTCCATACCTCCCAGAGTATGGATTTGGGCCACAGCTGCTTGAGGGTTTTGTCTGTTTTGGCAACCGTTCAACATTTCTGTTATGCAAAATATTCACAGGGCTCTTTTTTAAAATGAAGTTATATTCAGCACCCATCGATGGATTTGTTACACCTACATGCTACACTGGGTACATTCTGTGCTGAGAATCACTCATAAGGTGACGAAGCTCCTTTTTGACAAACCGATAGGCTGACCTAAATTTGGCTCATGATGAACACCTGCTGTGTTGTGGGAATAATAACTTTGCATACATTCATGCCATTTTCACTACTGTGAAAAGTTTTCAGTTCAAGTAGGAATGTGACAGAAAACATGAAAAAATCCAAAGGGATATAATCAGTATTGACCTCATACTGTTTATACTGTTTATACTGGTTATGTACTGGTCATATGGTGCCTTCAAATGGGGTTGTATTTACCGTGTTCACGAGAAGAGTCCATATGAACGCCCCCTTTCTGAAAGTTCACAAGTTGTGACGTCTTTGTTGGTGTTGTCAGAAACGGTGGAGGCCATGGAAGCTAATTTTTTGGTGCATAATACAATTGAATAAGCGAATAAGTCTTATATTGTTTTTCTTCATAATTTTATACGTCTGAGGCAAATGTTGATATGCCTCATCTTTTTCCTCTGTTATTATACCTTTGCATTTCCTGCGTTATGTTACCCACTTGTTGGCATGTTAGCTATATTGTTACGCCTGCGCCTGGACTGCCCGCGTGAACGTGTGGCGGCTGCGTTACTGAACGGTTGCATGATTCACATGTTCTTCATACCAGCTGCAGACCATGTCAGCTGTCTCTTTGCATTGTTTGAGCTGCTACTGCTGCTGTCAGCTCTTTCTTTCTACATAGAGTCTGACTTTCATAATGGCCATTCATTATAAATTTCATTTATATTTAGTTTAGTCAGAGTAAATAATATTAAAAATCCACAATTAAAACCCCACCCTATATTCAAGTCACTGCATATCCTACAACACCGCTCTGCAAATATTTCAGAATAAAATCATTGTGTTAATAAAGAAAGAATTCTGTCCACAGAGAGGTGACATGCGTCTCATGCGGATGGTGTGGCAGCTCTAACCTCTAACCTATTACATGGATGCTGAAATAAAAAACAACAAGTAACGCAGCCGCCACACGCTCTTCACAAGGTCAGTCTGGCCCAGGCTTTAGCCTCTAGGGCTTCAAGACGCCAACAGTAATGTTAATATTGCCGTTGCTTAGCAGCAGTGTTCTCACGACTAAAAGCTGCAATGAGTAGAAATGGAGCAAATATGATTTTAAAAAAATATTTATATAAATCAATCACTATATCCTCACAGTAGTGCATGAGACAGGTAATCTGAGAAACAAAAAAATCATGTGCCTTCGGGTGCTCATGATGGCATCTGCAAGATTTCACAGACCAGAGGAAAAGCTGGAGCCTGCCATCCCTGAGCAGCTGTCAATCACCCATGAATGCCGATCAGACAGTCAAACTAGGCAGCGCTGATCAAATATGAATCAATATTCTGTTACTGTAATGCCTATTTCTCACCTTGAATGTTTTCAGAAACATCTTGTAGCTACTGTTTAGCTGTAAAATGATAAAGTTTGTGACCCAGCAGCCATGTTGTGATCAGCTGAGGAAATATTAAGCACCGACCACCAGCCAGAGCACAGCCAATAGGAACGCTCAATAGGAATACCCTCTCTGTGAAATGACCTTTGATTGGCCAAAGTCTCCTGTTACAGGTTAGATCATCTGAAGCCTGAAAACAGAGCCATTAGGAGGTACAGAAGTCTAGTTTTCTCTCAGAACACTTATATTAACTACTTGAACAGCATATCATGTACACAGCTACGAAACACAAGTCTTTCATTTGATGGCACCATAATAATCTACCTATATGGAACCTTTAAGGGTTCTATAGCTTAAAACATATTTGGCGCCCTCAAAAGTTGCTATATTGAAACTTCTATATAGTTTTTTTTTTTTCTGACAGTATAGCATGCAGTCTGGAGATCTGGTAGCTGTCTGCTCTATTTATAAAGCAATACAGAGAGTTATAAGTAAACAGCTCACATCTCTGTTAGTGTGGAATAACAGGTGTCATGTAGTTGTGGGTTTGCCACTTGCCATGAAAGAGCTGTGTTAAATGCACTAATCTATAGGAAACGCTTCAGTTCCATTAAGGAATCATGTAAGATAATAGAGAAATATTTTACATTTTAACATTTTCTTTGTTTTATTGTATTCTTTGCAAAATATAATTGCAAAAAAGTTCTATGATTATAAAGATCCATGCATATAAGAAAGGAGAAAAAAACACTTACGTGTGACACCTGAATGGTGGTCTCTCTGGTTCCATCTGCTACGAACTGTGGATGAAATACCTCAGATATTGAGTTGGGTTTCCATTAGCAATATAACATATACTGGTTTCCAGGCTGTGGCTGGTGATGGTCTATTTCCTGTTACTGTGGCAAGAAATGTAACCTTATTAAACCCAGTGTTATATCCCTTCAAAATGATCTATAAAATTAGCATACCCAGAATCCACACCTACACCTGTAAAAAAAAAAGTCTTATTGCGCTTGCTGCATTGCATGTGTGCGTGCATGTTTTGCACCTGCCACACAAGTGTGTGTATTTCTCCGTGTTGGATCAACAACTCCCAGTGTGTGTTTTGTCATCCTGCCTAGCTATAGTTGTGCTGAGGCGCAGTTTTCCCCCATTCTAATGAATGTAGTTAAACTGGTTATAGATGCTGGGTCTGGGATGCTTTCTCTCAGGCTTGCTGTGCCTGAATCTAATGTGTAGACAGATGATGTATTGGAACCATCACATCAAGGAGTTGTTCATATGAGCCTAGCTTGCTTACTGTCTGTATATAGTGGTGGTGGTGGGGGGTGGGTGGGTGCTGCAGAGCTGAGCTGAGGGGTGGGCTTGGACGAGGTTGTATTTTCTTTGGGGAATTGCGTGTTTCAGCAGTATGGATATTGCAGGCTGTGGCAGAAGGAATAAACAGACTTTCTCTGTCTATCTCTTCTCCCCCCCACCGCACCCCTTTTCTTCAGGGATGGGCCTGTTCACAGAGGCGGTTCTGTGACTGATGTTTGTCTGTGTTATGCGTCTATTTATTTGTTTGGCAAACAAATGCATTATTAACAAGCCACTGCCACATGTTATCCTCTCTGTGTATTCTCCGTTTGCATCAGTGTCTTTCCATTCAAGTGCAAATGAGCCGGGTCACCGCACTGCCTCGACTGTAATAGAAAGCCTAAGGTGAAATTTGACTTAAAATGGACCTATGTTCTGATATAATTAAGAATAAAACCTTCCCAGTGTGCAAAAGTGCTTAAGTCTACCTTACTGCCCAGTAGAAGAGGGCACAGGTGGTTTTATGTCCTGCACAGGTTATGTCTCCATGCTTTGCCGACAAAATGCCGCCATTACTATGGCCCGTGAAATTAGCAGGGCTCATTTGGAATGAAGCCTATGGGGAAAAAAAGGTTTTAAAGACGATATAAAGAGGTCTGGACCATTAAAAGCGGCGATAAATCCTGACATTCAGTATGCATTTCCCTTTTTAACTCAAAGCCACATTAGATATTAGATCGAGCGGGGCCCCTAAGCGTCATTCCAGACCCAAAAGGAAACCGCCTGTAGGTTTGCCTGGTGAACAGCTTGAATAAAAATAATGCAGTGAAAGGCTTATTCACCCACACAATCACACTTAAGGCAATTTCAGCCATAACAGGGACAAGGACTGGGAGAGAAAATTAGTCTACGGTAAAAGATACCTTTTTCTGAGGATTTTTTTCCCCCTCATGCATACCAATGTATTTAGCTCATCTGCAATCAAACAGGAAAGGTTGAAACTCTTGTAAGGTCTCGCTCCTTTGGCAGTCTAAAGAAATTATACAATTGCACATCCACATGCTGAAAAGAAACTGAGGAAATATGCAAACACAAATATCAAACTTGGCTCCATTAGTTGAACTGACCAGCCAGTGATATGCACTTTTTAGAGATAAAAACATGATAATTGTTGCTTTCTGTGTCACTGAGAGGGAGTAAGTAAATCAAAGTGCTCTACTCTTCTCTTAAGCTAGAGGTTGGGGATTCAAGATGGATCAAGAAGCTATTTCTTATAAAGGTCTCGCAGTGCACCAACAGTATCAGCATGTTTTATTGACCTTGGGTCTCTGAATGGAAAAGTAAATGTTGGGTGTGAAGGAGAGGAGTGCTTCTCACTGCTATAATAAACAACCATCTATAGTTGAGGTCAGGTTTATTCTCAGTGTGGAATCTGAAACGCCAAACAAGTGAGTGTTTCAAGGTGAAAGCGACATTTGTGCTACCTCCATTATGAAAAATATCTAATTAAGAAGGTTATATTTTAAGGTATTTAATGCTGAAACTGAGACTCAATATTGTATTTAACGTGTAAGGATACAAATGTAATTGGTGTGAAGCTGAAACTGACAATGTGCCTAGCAGCTGCTTTGACACAAATGACACAATGGTGCATTATGTCAGGGGTGATGAGGAGCGCACATTCACACACATTGGTCTGTGCCACAAAAAGCAAGAATATGATTGGAAACGCCACAAATTCAACCTTGATGCTGAAATAAAGGACTTTGATGCGAGGAGGAAAACGAGGGTGGCATTTATCTTGTGCACACAAATAAGAAACTGTGAAAAGATGACACTTTACCTGCCAGCTATCATGCTTTTGTTAAAACTGAGCAAATCGCCCACTGAAGATATGCAAAGGCAATGTAATTAAATGTTTAGAGACCAAATGAAATGAATGTCAAAGCTGTCTTGATCTTCAGAGGACAGCTTTCAAATCAACACCAACGACAAATTCTTATTTCTAAAACGCTTTTTAATGTTTTTGTTCTTCTGCGGCGGATTGAAGATATGTTTAGATGCTTCCAAATATGAGCCACTTTGTTCAAGGCTGAATGAGCCGGAATTACACTCACTGCCGTGTACACAATGGTTCTAAGTGTAAATGCGTATTTGAGCCTGCGTGGGTGTTAACACACTAAAACAACCTCATTAATGAATAACTGACATTCTCTGCGAGAGTCTGGATCCAAAGATGACATCCGTCTGATGAGTCTGTTACATAATTTAGATGCCAATGCTATAGAGCGCTGCTGCACCTTCGTTCCTGCTGTGAGGGGCCCACGGTGCAGCCGGCCTGTGATCTAACTGCGTGTACTGTGTGCCTACAGTCAGACCTATCCTCAAAGGCTGTGTATCATCAGGACAACATCTTTAAAAAGACCAGGGAAGAACAAATAATACTCTAAAAAGGCCATATGAGTTCAGGGTTTTTTAATGGCATCAAGTTTAGTGATTGTGTGGCCTACAAAGCACAATTAAATGCCATCTGTGCTTCCATAAAACCAAAATGGCCACCCATATTTGAAGATTGTACTTTGGGGTGGACACATTTTATGATCCAACACAGCTGAAAACGTGGGTGGCTCTACACTTACAGCTACAAACAAACAATACCAGTTGGGCTGAGTAAACTGGAAGCATTTATACAATATTTTGGATACAATATGCCATCAAGGTGCACTGGTCTTTCTAGATTGTATCAACAAATACCTCTCATCTTGCACTTTAATAATCCCATCTATGGAAATGAGATTCTATGTAAATGATGAAATAACTGTAATCTTATTTGAAAGTAAGCAATAACTTAAGTGTTGCACCAAGTAGGTGTTTGACTGCTATCTTAATTATTTAAGGAAATTATTTGGAAATGGACTTTTCACTCCAGTTTGGGCACAATTAGCACTTTACAGGCCAATTGAACACACTCTCCAAATCGCTCTGATTCGCTGGCAGTTTCTGCTGCTCTGTGCAGTCCTATTGCTGGCATCAGCAGGCTATCAGCAGGTCTTTGTCTTTGTTCTCAGCTGTTGTTCTATTACACACAAGATGAAGGTGTATATATATTTTAAAAAAGAACAAATAGCCACATAGAAGAAGCAGGCATGCTTTCCAGATGTTCACATGTAGGATAGCATCAATTAGAAATGCAAATGTTTTCCAGACCCAGCCAGCTGTTGGATTTCTTTCTTAAGCCAAACAATCACTTCTTCTATGTGTTCTTATGTTTGTGTAGTGCCATGGTTGAATGTGTTTCAACAAGCTACGGATTAGCATAAAGTGTTGCAATAAGGCTCTTAACTCCTCTGGCACATTTTCTCCATTACTCATAAAATGTTTTTTTCTGCCAATGTCATGCTGGCTTTGTTTTAAATGGACATTTCCTCTGTGGAATGACTTCTTGTTGGGATTTCCTGATGTCTGACCAATCAGAGTGTTTAGCCACTCAAGAATCTTTTTGATTGTTTTAAAAAATAAATGATTTTAAAGCTTTACAATCTAAGTTCTTTAGGCTTGACTGAGAAAAGCAGCAGATTGTTTTCAAACCAATCTTCACAATGTCAATCCTTTTTTTGTGAAAGGCATTAAGAAGCTGTATTTTTTTATTCACCAGTGACTATTCTTTAGTTATTTTCTTTCTAAATCTCCTCCTACAGATGCACCTGTTTCAGTGAGAGCATTTGCAAGCACACCAGCTTCCATAAAGGAAGTGTAAAGGCGTGTCTCTATTGTGTCCCCAGAGTTAACACAGCAAAGTTTATAATACAGCAGCACTCGCCTCTACAGCACTATAAAAACATCAAGCACTTATATGAATTTTCCAAACTGAGCTGCAGCAACACAGGTTGCCCTTTAACCCCAATACTTTCACATCAGAGAGATCAGCTTCAGTATGCTGACCTGCAAAATTAAATACTGCAACTTCCATAAGTGTACAATACAGCAGGAACACCTTCTTGATATTGAGAGTTGTAGCCATGCTTTTGCTTTTGCTCAGTCCAGCACCTCAATTCCCTCAAACTCATCTGCTACTGGTACAGATTCAACAAGGGATATCAATAAAGGATAAAGGTGTTCACCAGGATTAACCCATATTAAAATATTGAAATAGGGCAGCTGAATATATTATTGGTGGCAAATTGCCCTAAATCAACATGCTTCTCTTCAACTGTGTGCTGCATTGTGTGACTCCAGGATAGTATTTGAGATCACTGATTAAAAGATTCTGGCACAGGTCTTTGCTTTGATTCAGATTAAGAGGTGGTCTTGAATTTAGTTTGGGGGGGGGGGGTCTGTGTGTGTGTGTGTGTGTGTGTGTGTGTGTGTGTGTGTGTGAGAGAGAGAGAGAGAGAGAGAGAGACAGGGAGAGAGAGAGACAGAGAGAGAGAGAGAGAGGAGTAAGGAATGAGAGAAGGTGAGGGTAGTGTGTGTGTGGGCGGAATTTTCCGAAAGCGTCGATTTTCAAGCAAGATGCCAATTATGAGATTAAAAAACCTTCATCACAGAGTGGTTGCGCTTCTTACACTACAGTATAAGCGATTTTTTTTTTTTGGTGTCGTGTCATCATACCAGATGATCCTCCATCAAAACGTGTGTTTGTTTATCCCGGGGTTCTATAAGAGGACGCCTTTCCCTGTGCGTAAAGGCGCACCAATGCGCTGTGCTGGAACTTCTCAGTTATTTCCATTCCAGCAATGTTTCCCTTTAAAAATATTTGCATCACCAGTCGTTTTTCTGAAGAAAAAAAAGTCTTTGGATTTATTTCCTAACGTGTAACAAGTGCTGCTGCTGGGAGACTTTTGAATGAGGTGTCCAACAGTGTATTTCAGCACCTCGGACAGCGACTAAAGCGAGCTGGTCCCACTGTGTTTCCTCCTGAGGCCTTTGCTTTGCTCTGCTCTCACTTCCAATAAACAGCATGTTTTTTCTTCACACGGTTCCCTTTGAGTGCATGTGAATAAAAAGTGATTAATGCGCTTAGCCTATACAATACAATATCTTTTATTAAGCGGGACATATAGGGATTCTTCTATTATTTCCACAATGTACATTTGGTGAGCAACGTCACTGAACATTAAATCAGTCAAAGCTACGCAGATTCCGAAATGTAGAACACACAATAATGTGAATATGTACTTTATAAATTATATAGTTATTCTTTAATAAAAGGGCTCTAATAAGTCGTCTCCGGTGGCTGAAATATGTCGCCTTTTTTCTATTTTAATAAACTTGTCGGCGGCCTACATTTGGCTTATTTTTCAATATGTTCAGCATCCAAACGCAACACCATTGACAGCACAAAACATAAAGTAAAAACTTCCATTCGTGCAAAAAAATGCCTTGGGCGTGAGAGCACTTCTTCTCGTGGTTGTCCATAATTCCATATACTTCACTTGGACGGAAACCATATATTCTTTAAGGCTATACAAACATAAAATAGAGCATAACACACTCGGCCTGTCCAGGGCGTCAGTTCTTCCACTCATTATCGTCTTCTCCCTTGTCCATTTTTGCACAGGTACACCCGTTTTGTCTGTTGGCAAAGTTTGTTTTCCAAGCAAGAACAAAAAAAAAATCCACATTCCCGACAAGCGCGCGCCACTGGCCGATCAATACGTTTAATCATCCAGATTGCGTAAAAGTTGACTGATGGATTTGAATATATGAAACTCCAAGGAAACGTTCGTATTTGACTAGATAGTGGACGAGTGTAGGTATACAGATATTCGTCGGCTTCCTTGGCTGACAGTTGAAAATAAATGGTACGGTTTTTTTTGTTGTTTTTTTTTTTCTTTTTTTCTCTCTCTTTTTGTTCCTCAACCTAAACGGAGTCCCGTGCGACGTGGATCATCGCAGATTAGATTATAGAGGAAAGACTAGAAAGCCTGAGAAGGTGGAGTATTTCCATCCGCCCATTAAGGTGCCCCGTTCCAGCTTCAGAGAGACGCGGTCCTCCCGCTCGACCATCAGCAGTACTCCGTTGCTGGCCGCCTCTCTCGTAACGTCCTGGTCACCGGCGAATGCTGATATAACCGGGTAATCATTCTGCATCAGGTTCACCTGCAGGAGAGGGGAGAGTTTAGTCTCAGTGTATTAAATGCTGACCGCACACCAACTGTTTCATAGTTGCTCACCTGTATGGTTTGTCTGTTGTAGACCTTCACCACGTGAAAGCTGAAACTATATATCCCCCTCCTTGGAGCCTGGAAAACACTTGCTTTGAGATCGAAATGGTTGCCGATGTTCACTAAAACCTGTGACCAAGAAGGGCGCAAAAGGAAACAGCGCTTTATTTAATTATTTTTTCCCATCTGCATGCTTCACTTATCACAACAGCTGCTTTTAGTAATTGTCTCTGCAACGCACAGTGACTACAGCGAAGCGTATCAGTCATACTCTGGTTCTGATATGTTTAAAGGCTGCTCTCCAGTCGCAGTTTGGGATGGTTCCCAATTCCATGCGTATTTAACAGGCCGCTGTCCAAACACCTCTGCCGTGACAACTAAGTGGAACATCCGAGCAAAAGCAACACAATGCACATGCCAATCAGGCCGAGGCCTAAAAGACATGTATATACAGACGCATTCTGTATGTAATGAATGATCCTGCATGGATGATCATTCGGTCTGACAGCGCATCTCTGGATCACGCCAATTACGCACAGCGTTAAATGAAGCATATTCAGAGGAAACAACAGTGTTATTCTTTATGTTCGAGATACTCAAGGCTCAGATCACACACCGTCTGATCAGTGATAGGAAATCAATGAAATGTGACCTTAGTACAAGTGCTGCTGGCCCACAGCAAAAACATGATATGCATATTGTAGAGGGAGAAAAAGAAAACATAACGGAACTGAGATATTGGCCCATATCTGATAAATATTCGACTTTTGTGAGTGAACATCTGACCTGGTCAAAGTAGATGGTCATGGACGTGTTGCTCATCTCTGACGGCTCGTGGTTGGTCCCGCGCACGGCGGAAAAAGCCACCTTTGCCCCCGCAGAGCGGACTGATATGCCAAGCGAGGAGGTGACCGCTCCGTCCGAAGAAGGGTTCGAGTCGCACACCACCAGACACTTCCCTTCCAGCACGATGGGCTCCGTGTCGTTCTGGCCGAGGCAGAAAGCCACGCCGCATCCCAAGAGGAGGACCAGTGCCAGTATGGCACAGGGTCCCGGGCAGCGCGCGGGCACCATGGTCGGACCGCTGATCCCGTGCACACTGATACAACCCGGCAGCCCCTTGGAGGTTTGTTAGCACTCGATCACCTGGTCCAGACTTACTCCCTTATTGTTTCCCTCTCTCTCTCTTTTCCTCTATCACCGATGCTCCCTCACTCTCTCGAACACCCTCTGACACACTCAGACTCTCTCCGGCTGTGACTCCCCTCCTCCCTCCTCGGCGTCTTAGTTGATTTTGGGAGTATTCAGACAAGTGATGTTGTAAATTCTGATGATTAAAGAGACAAAACGAGAATGTTCATATCTGGCAGCAGTAGGAAAACAATTTCATATAGTTTAGTCATTAAACTTGAGCGTGCTCTGTGTGCGTAAAATGGCTATATCGTGCGTAAAATGAAAGACGGTCGCTGGCAGTTAATACCCAAGTTGGAGATATTAATGCACCATTTCTATTCGTCTGTTATTGATCAAAGGAACTATTTGTGCGGATTTTTGTCATATAACTGTGCGCCACAACACTTGGTAACAAATTATAATGTCTAAGGAAAATGGTCGAACAGTTATCTTTCCCCCCTCGTTCCAACTGGAAATTGTAGTGCACTTTGTAGTCATTTGTGTTGAGAAAAAGGTAAATCACGACCTACCTGTGCAATCCATCCCGCTTGTGTGCTCTCCGTCTCTCGCAGACTGCGAACTGAGCGCTCAGATCGGCGGTGCAAAAACAGCAAGAGTCTCTGGGCTCCCTTTCGAGGGACAACTCACGCCCATTCTTTGTGTGTAGTAGCCACCGCAACGAGACTCCTCACAAGTGTCCCACGATTAAAGAGCTCACGCGTGGACTAAATGGGTTTGTTTACATATTAATCAGTTGGATGCTGTGAGCTTTGGGGCCCCCTCGGGATCGGCAGAGATCACTTGCTCTCAATGTCTGTCATTTATATGCTGAGGGTTCCTCATGTCTCTTCCTGATTAATCTGAAATGAAGGGCGGATAACCGTGCTTGTTGCATGGCACATTCAGCACGCATGTAAGCTGTATGTTACTAATTTGAAGACTTAAACAAGCGTCTTTATGAGTCCAATAAAGATACGTGTGCGCCATCCAGTGGCGGATCTAACTTCTGCAGTATTTATCATGAAGAAAAATCAAAGCATAACTGTAATTAAAATAAACTTGTGTGGTCTTACTTGGTGTGCACCAGCAAATAATTCCACATGCACATCACATTTAACAAACACTCCACAAGCAAGTTGAAAGCAGGTGACTCTTCAGAAAAAAATGCCCACTTCACAGAGAATGTCCTGCTCCTTTCTGTACCACCCTTGGCCTTTTCTTTTCAATTCCTGACATGTCATCATCCTTTGAAGAGCAGCCGTGTAGAGGCTCCCTATCAGTGGTGCTCCACACCTCTGAAGAGTCTGAAAGAGGACTTCGTGAGTGGTGAACCCTCACGTTAGACCTTTAATGAGCTGTCATTTTCCTATACCTAAAGATATGCTAACTGGCTACATTATGCATCGCACATCCTATCACATCTGCAAAGGGAAGGTACTGTATATATAGACTGTCTTCAACTCTATCAGCTCCAGTAAATAGTGGGAGGAAAAGTGTGGTTCTCCTTGAACATAATTCATCAAAGCTGCATTTTGCATGCAAGCAAATCTTTCCTTAATTGTGCTGAATGTCACTATGCATAAGCGTTAAATGCCTTGACAGAAATACAGAAAATTCCATAAACGCAACATCCTAGACATTATTTTAGACCTAATCATGGTGATCCTTCCCCCCTTTTTCTCAGCCCCCACTTGACAAACATTGCACTGTCAGAGTTGGCTGACAAACCATGCGGAAGAGTGACATCAGGTATCCAAGAGCCACAACTGACCCCAGGCCTTCAGAAGGACACATAGCTACAGAAGACATCAAATGTCAAGTACGGAGGGGGCGTGCAAGGGGAAAGGGATGTGGCCTACATGTACATGGCATTGCCATATACCAGGGGCTGCCGTTGCCCTAAAAGGGGATTTCACTTCCATCAGGCAAGCTGATCGGCTACAGACTGACAACAGTGTTATGGTTATTTTCCCTGACAGCTAGCAGAGCCGACTGGCTTCCAGGAACGGGGAGGTCGATTATATATGTGATGGGTCTTAAAGCGAGCCATCTGCTTTTACAAAGAAAAGTACTTCAGTCTGGTTTGTGTTTTTCTGTACAAATCGCACACATATATGAGTCATTTGTTTGTCATCTCACTGTCCACATACCGATCACAGAAAACATCCTCAAAATCAGAGGAGGCCCACTCTTCATGCTCACACACTTCACAAAGTTTAAAATACCAACTTTATAACAAATATCTGTCCACCCATCTGCCTGCCTGTCCATCTGTTTGTGTGCAGCTATAAATGAATCTGTATCTTCATATCTAAAATGAGGTCAGACTCTCACATAAGTTTATTTTCTCTCACTCACTACAGTCTGAAAAGAAGCCTATGAGTGAATCTTGTTATGCCTCTCTTGTCTTACATCAGTAAGATGTGACCTCTATCTTAGCATGTGTGAGGAGATGAATAGCATCAATCTTGCCTGTTACTCCCCTGCTAGCGCTGGGCTAACATCCCGACGAGGAGTTATATTGCTCATCCAGAGAAAGGGTATACAAGGGTATACTGTGCACTCTCAGAAATAATGTGTAAAATTTGTACCTTTAAAGGTCCAACAGCTCGTCACTGGGGCAGTACCCTCAAAGGTACACCATTTGTACCTATCAACATGGGAACATTTTTGTACCCTTCCTGTTAGTACCTCATGGGGACATTTATGCACCCTGGGGTACAAAAATGGACTTTAACACTCTGGGTATAAAATGTACACCTTGTAAATGGTACAAATTTGTTCTCTAGAGGGTACAGCCCCAGTGACAAACCATTTGTACCTTGAGAGGTCAAATCTGTACTTGATAAAACATGAAATAGTCAAAAACATGTTTCATTCAATTTATTTATCTGAGACAGAATCAATCAAACATAATAATCATAAATAAATTTTAAAAAAATCATAAATAAATATACTTTTCAATGAAAAATCAATAAGATCATTTGGCTTGTAAAAACATCATATTCCTAACTGAAATTAATCAATCTTCTAAATTTTGAACAGAAACATCAACAATAAAATGTGTAACTATTGCGCGCACACACACACATACACACTCAAATGAAACACTGCTTAAACCTGCTGCTCTACATTCTCACACACATACATGCTCACACATGCTCACACATGCCACACACACACACACACACACACACACACACACACACACACACACACACACACACACACACACACCTTGTTCAGCCCCTCTCAATTCATTTCTCATCTCTCTCTCCTCCCCCATTCCAAAAAAGTTGGGATGCTGAAACCCCAATGGACTTAAAATACTGCAAATCATATCACTCACGCCTGAAGGTGTTCTCAAGAAAGGGTATTTTCTCAGTACATCCTCAACTGTGATGCCATCCTTCATCTCTTTCTGACGCCATGCGAAAGTCCGATGAATGTGGTCTTTGACCACAGAACTGTCTGGCTGCATCTTTTCATATTGCATTTGTCGATCATGCACATGTCTCTCGATGGAGGCTGCATCCTCACCAATTAAGCAGGCACTGCTGGAAGTAAAAACCGAAAATTAAAACAGATAACAAAAAACTGCATTTGAACTAGAATTTTGAAAAAGGATAAAACAAAACCAAGGATGCTACAATTTTATTAATTACTAAGTAAACCAAAAGAATCAATACATGCATTGCTAAAACAATAACCTTTTACGAACACACATGGTAAAATACTATTGTGCACTAGGGGTGAGTGAAAAAATCGAATCATGTAAGAATCACGATTCTTTTCCTTTACGATTCTGGATTGATTCATAATTTTGATAAATTGATTTTTTTGTTGACATTTCCTCCGTCTCTTTGCACACCCTCACAGGATTCTGTACATAGCGCTGCAGCAAGCCACTAAGACACGAAGGTTCTCTTTAACCGATTACTATCCTTAACCAATAAGATTAAAATGCTCTAACGAATCTGTGACTAGGCTTGTGCCCATCAGCAATGCGATCCTGTTGTAGATTGAGAGGACAGTCGATTTTTTTTCTCCTGAACGTTATAAAACACACGCTGATTGGTGCTCAGATGAAGGTTAGATTTTCATATTTTGAAATACAAAGTGCAGCCAAACACAGTAGGTGGAGGAAGCAAGAGGAAAAAAAGGGACAGCAGATCTTCTGACAGCTCATCTGTGGAGCTACAAGTGAACTGGCAGGACAGCAGAGCGCCTTTTTTTATTGCCATTACAGCAATTTACATTTATCAACATGTGCACAAAAGAACTGATTTTGAGTCGAATCTTGATCTTAAGAACCGGTATTGAATTGAATCATGAGACACCCAAAGACTCCCACCTCCACTGTGCACACTAGCTTTTGTAATAAGTACAGGCTACATGTAGCTACATGAATCCACTTACCCCTGACACAAATCTGGGCGATTTTTCTGCAGCATCCATTGGCACAGACTTCTTTCTTTTGTGGCCAAACTTTTCTTTGACTCTTCTCACTTCATCTTGGTGAACCAAAGGTGCCTGCTTGCTTTGAATTTTTTTTAAGGACTGATGCCAGGTGTGCTAATAGAAAAAAATAAACAATAATGTATTTAATAAAAAATATCAAGAAATGTTGAACATGTATGAATTACACTACCATATTAACCAAATATAAGACAGTATTTTTTCATGAAAAAGTCTGAGAAAGACGAGTGTTTATATTCAGGGTCTAGATATTTATATATGTAAATCAACGGGTGACGCCAAAAGACTTTCCCCCAAGTGAGTCAGAGTGCTCTCTCTCTCCCTCAGACATTAGCAACAGAGGAGTTATAATGCCGATTTCATGATAATGTTGATCAGTATTCTAATTACCCCACAACTTCCTAATTTTTTTAATACCCAGGGGCAGACACACATGCAAGGCATGTCACGTGAGAAAACAAGGGAGCTACCTGTACACAGGCTCTCTCTCCTATAGAATATAGTGTCTCCCTATTGCTCTGCTTGGTGAAGTGACAGATATGGTACAGTTCACCTTGTGGGTGTCTGAAAATCGCATTGATTGATTTTTACTGGCAAGAGGAATACGAAATTACAGTTACAATTAATAATGATATCATATTCCAACCACTACTGTTTTATTGATTGATGTCTTGAGATTTCATTTTAAAAATATTTTCAAAAACTGGTCTTGTAAGGGGTCGTTGTTTTGGGTCAATACGATATTCTGAATTTTTTTTAATTGTATCAGATAATATACAGCTGCTTAATATCAAAACTACCAAACTTTCCAACTTACATAGCCAGTTCCCTCCAGATCTTTGAGAAAGGGGTACTTAGCAACGAGAGTAAACAACCTGGACATATTAGCATTAGTAGGATACCTGTGAAATAGAATAAAATGATGAATTAGTGTTATGAAACTTTACCATGTAACTGCAAAAAAGTCAGGATTTTCCTGAAACACAATCAGACAATATGCATGATTATTGACAAACAATCAATTAATCATTTAAATAATTGACAGATTGATTGAGGATTAAAATAATAATTAATTACATGGTTGTTTTCATCCTGATCCAAACGCCGCAGTACTGACAGAACATAATGTTTCCTCATTTAATTCATTAAAACGGACTGCTCCACTTCGACTGCAGCTGTGCTAACGTGTAACACTGCTAACGTCGCTAACACTGCTAACGTCGCTAACACTGCTAACGTCGCTAACACTGCTAACGTCGCTAACATTGCTAACGGAGCTAACTGGTAAACAGACTCACCGTAACAGTTACCGATGCCCGTATTTTCAACTCTGAAGTGGTATAGTGGTAAACAGAGGAGCAGAACAGACAGCGGAGTGGAGCACCGCAACAGTAAACTGCAAAGAGGCTAACTGAAGCTATCCAGGGCACAGAGGCTCAGCGGGCAGAGCCATAGCAACTGTCAGCAAGCACGGCAGAGGTAACGCCCTCCTCCTCGCAGGACTCGCGCTGTCATTGACTGTCAACATGGCCATGATACATGTTAGGCTGCAATCTCCCTCACAACATAATCTTACAGCGTCCATAATAACTTACTGCAGAAATCAGCCACAGCCATTTATAATAAACATTACCTGGTTCTTGAGGTGAAAACCGAGTGGGGAGGGGAAAAAACGAGTTGAGACCGCGAAAAAAAGGAAAAAGAGGAAAAAAACAGCTCGACCGTTACGGTAGGTATAAATTTGGATAAAGGTACATTTTAGTCTAACGTGATATTAAATTACCGGAATGATATCAGAAATTTTAGCTAATGTCAACGTTAGCTAACGCTACCTAAGTTAATATTTAGCATTAATAAAACAATTTCCATCCAACAACACAACCCCCGTGGATTAAACTTAACGTTAAAAGCACAAAAGATGTCTCAACAAGATTTGGTCATGTTGACTTTTATACTGAAGCTGAATGTCCGAGTTTTTCTGAGCTAGCATCATGTTGACTAGCATGCTAGCTGAAGATTTAGTCCGTTTTTTCAGTTTCATCGAAAGGCTGTTGAACATATAAAGCTTTATATCTTCAACTTCAGTTCATTTATAAATTAACTTCCTCTAAATCTCTGGGCTTCTTCATGTGTCAGATTTTCCCAGCCTGCTGGAGCTTCAGTAGAAGTTCCTCCGTCGACCAGTCGTCCATCTCCGCCGACCTGACAGCAGCCAAGTGCTGACTGGTGGGAGGAGCACTTGATGCGCGTACACGTGCTGTTGCGTATGAACGTGCATGTATAGGGGTCATGATCATGATCCTTCATGAAAATGTGTGTTGTTTAGTGTTGATGTATTTTTATTTTTTTTAAATAAATAAATAAGAAATTATTAAGATAATAAATGTTTTTTTTTTAGATATTTGTGATTGAATATTTGTCTTTGCTTCTTATAACACTGTACCCAGGATGGAAAACGAGGCCTGTGGGCCGTACGGCACGTTGAGTTTTTAATCAGCCCATAAATACTGGAACAAAATTATCCAACAATTAACAAAGACCACAAACTTTGATGCACTGGCAAAAAGAGTGACCAACAACACTGCTCTCACTGAAATCAAATGTTATCATTTACTTTAAGTTAATGGCTTTTCTATTTGTACTTTTTGCACTTAACAAAATTTGTTAATGTAATGTAAAATCTACCCGGTTTTGCCTCTATTCATCCACTGACAGCCTCACATTGTAATTGTACCCCTGTTTGTGGAAAAAATGGTAAAGATGTGGACTTTTGTTAATTTTGGAAATTAAATGTACCCTTTAAACCAAAAAATGGTATATGAAAGTAATATGTGGAAAAACTCAGGATGTGAGAGGGTATAACAAAGAGTTATATAAGAGGAAAAAAGTGTATATAGTTGAATAAAGAGGAAAAAAGTGTATCACATTTATATTATATTTTTGAGAGTGTGTGTTAAAGAAAAAAAAAAATGTTTTTTTTTTTTATAAAATAAAAAAAAAAAAAAAAAAAAAAAATTTATATAAAAAAAGAAAAAAAAAGAATAAAAGAATTAAGGGGGGGAAAAAGAAAAGAAGTAGTTATAAGTATATTATGTTGAGATTGAGAAAAAAAAAATAACATAATTATATCAACAATTCATTCTGATCTCACATAAAACTGAATTTTTTGCTCTAAGTTAAAAATAATCAAAAGTATCTCTTGGTGAGCATTTCAGAAACAATGTGTTACTGTGTTGTGTTGTGTTACAACTGGATGATGACAATCACTGAGTTATTTTTATTGTTCATATTTTTTTTATATCTTTGTTTTCCAGAATATATTGTACAGTTGACATCAAAACTTTCTTCAAACATTTGAAAATTACTTACTCTCAACTGCCAAAAACACAGTACATTCATGTAAGATTTTATTTGATGGGGACAACAGAGGTAAACATTGTTATGTAGGACAAAGAAATGTAAGCAGGTGTAATGTGTAGACTGTATATGCCTGGCAAGAGCTGATTTGTAGCCTCATATCCTGGTTAGATTGTATAAATTCAGACTGAAACAAGTCCAGTTGAGGATGATTTAACCTTTACTTGGATACCATGGACTGGATGACTAAGAACCTTCACAAAGAGATGCACAGATTATATGTGTCATCATGAATGCAATGTGCATATGACTCTTAACAGTGCAATGCATAAGTGTGCACAGTAAGAAAGGGGCTTGTCTAAATCAAGGGTCTTGGATTTTGAATGCAAGACTTTTAATAGGGGATTTTTAAATGTCTTCTGTGGCTCTGGAGGAGTTTTGTCAAGTCTGAGAAAATAACCCTGATTATGTCATCAGAGATATCTCAGCTTAGGTTTTAGCCCACACATTTAAAACAGATAGACTGCATTGGGGTGAGGAGTTTTAAAGGTGTGGGTGTTTACAAGGCAGGCAAGGTCTGGTTAAGTAAGGTTGCGTCATGGTGCTTTAGGAGACTGACACATACTGCAAAGTGAAATTCAACATATTTCAGCCACCACAGCTTTGATTTTGACCAATTTGTTTTTAATCTACCTCATGTGAGTCACATTAGTTTATTTTATTCAACACCTTACAAACCACAGCCACCCTGCTGAAACTGAACATTGTTTTCAAGCGCAACCTATGTCCAGCATTAGGGTAGAGTCAGGTGAAATGGGCCACTCTTTGATAAATGATTTCTAAGACACACAGTTTTTCTCTTGAGCTATGACAGGTATGATGTTCAGGTAAAATGGGCCTGTTTAAAAATAGGGCAACACAGTCATTTCAGCTGAATTCACTAATTTCAACAGTCAGTTAACACTAACTATTCTCTTTAGTGTACCATCGTAACAAAACCATACATACAAGTCATTGCAGTAAAAAGAACAAATATAGCATTGAGTAATGCATTTAAAAATTACAATCAACATATGCATACAGGTACATGCATGAAATTTGACCTCTGCATTTAACCCATGCTAAGCATTCACCAACGAATATGCTCAGTTATCATACAATCTATCTGACATGCTTTATCTAACACTATGCCCTGCCCATATTAGCAACGTCAGACCAATCAAAATTATTGCTATATATCAACTAATGTATCTACAATACAAAATCAGTTATTATGATTGGCTGTAATTTTAAAGGGCTATGCTGCGTATCTGGCCCATTTAACCTGGCTCCACCCTATTTGAATTTAATTTGAATCAACTCGCATACTGCATATAGACGGCTACATTAAATATTGCATTATATTAAGCATAGACATAGAATATTAAAGTGCAATTTATGATCAAGATGAACAGAGTCACCGCTTTTATTTTGAAGGCATATAACACCACTCCGTACCGGAAGGTTTGTTCTGCACGTGAAACGCGGAACTTGACCGGACGTCACCATGGTGACTGTACGCAGACAGCTCAGTCATTAAAGTTAGCTAGCACAACATAACTGAAAAAGGGATAATAGCCGCTATTTATTTAGTTAACTAACTTTTTGTGCATTTTGTGTCCTAACGCTGACACCGTTGAGCTATAACGCAGTCAAACTCTCAGCGTCGCCTCAACTTCCTGGCAAACACTCAGTATATTATCTTGTATCTGACTCAAAGGGGTCAAGACCAGCGAAACAAATGGCGGCACCAAAAGCAGTTACTTCCAAAAGGACGTCCAAAAGAGCTGACAAATCATCTCCAGCGTCCACTCTGAACTTTCTGGAAAGGTAATCTATCAGAACACAACTCATATTTTCCACCTGCGTGACGTTCAACAGCCAGTGTTCAGAAACTGTGGCAAGTCAAGGCTTTGTTGCCCTGTATAAGTAAAAGGATTTATAGACCGGGTTTGCTGCAAAATGCAGTAAAAGTAGAGCAAAAATCAATAGAGGTGGAAGACACTTCACTACATGTTGAAATTAAGCTATCTGATTCTTCCCATTTTATGGAGGCAGAAAATTCAGCAATGAAACTGGTCACGCAGTCAGCATACAATAGCTTTCCTCACTACAATTGTGTGTTTGTCTGTGATTTCTTATGTGTCAAACAAGGGCTGTCAATCGATTCAAATATTTAGTTGATAATCGCATGATTGTCTGTAAGTCATTGTGATCAACTGCAAATTATTTTGTTCAAAATGTACCTTAAAGAGAGATTTGTGAAGTATTTAATACTCTTATCAATGGCAGTGGGCAAATATGATTGGTTTATGCAACCCTATCCATCCATCCATCCATCCATCCATCTATCTATCTTCAACCGCTTATCCTGTTAGGGGTCGCGTGGGGGCTGGAGCCGATCCCAGCTGGCATTGGGTGAAGGCAGGACAGGTCGCCAGTCCATAGCAGGGCACATAGAGACAGACAACCATTTACGCTCACATTCACACCTTTTTTAGAGTCATCAAGTAACCTAACCTGCTTGTCTTTGGGCTGTGGGAGCCGGAGAACCTGGAGAAAACCCATGCAAACACAGGGAGAACATGCAAACTCCACACAGAAGAGCCCCAAACCGGATTCCAACCTGTGACCCTCTTGCTGTGAGGCGACAGCGCTAACCACTGCACCACCATGCAGCCCCTATGCAACCCTATGTGTAAAGTTATTATTAAAATCAATTATCAACACAAAACAATGACAAACAATGTCCAGAGACCCTCACAGGTACTGCATTCACCATAAAATAATAAAGTATGCTCAGATAATAACATTGCGAACTTAAGCCCAACAAGCTGTCATAAAGTGCACAGTGGAGACTCGTGGGTACCCATAGAACACATTTTCATTCTCATATCTTCAGGTCAGAGGTCAAGGGACCCCTTTTGAAAATGGTCATGACGGTTTACCACAAATTTGGAGCGTTATTTAACCTCCTTTGTAAAAAGCTGTGATACCAGTATCCTCTAACTTTAAAACTAAGCCCGCTACAGTCTTCAAAAGATTGACTGTGTTCATGCGTAAAGAGATTAGTGCCATCCAAATGAATTTGCATCATAAAACTTCAAAATGCACAAATTACTCTTTTTTAAAAAAGATTTTTCTTCTTTTCTTTTCTTTTCTTTTCACAGTTTGCTGGAACATTATGTCTAAAGCAGTCCAACCACCTGACTCACTTACCCTAAAAATGCATGTAAATATGTAAATGAAGACTTCAACTAACAATGATTTCATTATTATTTTTTTCAGTTCAGCAATTAACTTAATTCTTTGAAATGCCAGGAAAAATTGAAAAATACTGTCCCATATACAGAATACTGACATTCAGTTTGAATCCTCAAATCTGAGAAGAATTTTTGCCTTATAATTGAGATAAAAGTTGTTACTGATTAATTTTCTGTTAATCCCCCAATTGATTAATCAACTATTCATTTCAGCTCTAGTTTATTCAGCACAAATAATGTGGATATCATGAAGTCTATAGGCACAATAAAAACATAATCTTTACGAGCATTTCTCCCTCCCTGAAATAGAGTTAAATCATAGGTGGTCTGGCTGGAAATTTTAGACTTAATTTTAGACTTAAAAGACACTGGTTCAAGATGAACACTGTATTCCTCATGCAACAATTCACTAGAAATATTGTGCAACTTGTGACTTGTGTTGCATGTCATCAACTTTCCGAGACATCCTCTTTTCATACTTTTAGAAATACCCAAAATGACTCAAATCAATATTTCGGTACATGCTAACAGCCATTTGAGTGATTTGAATTTTAAAGCTTGAATACAGGCCAAATGATTTATTCATTTTGTGTTCCATTTCTGAAGTTGTTTCATCTGGTTGTTGTTTGATATGTAGTGAAATGCAAGTGACTGACCAGGCGGGTAATATGAACACAAATAAATTACTTGCTCAAGAGACTGAATTGCATGGCATTTGTGTCATTAACCAGGACAGGTGCAACCAGACAAACTGAATCAATATTTCTATGTGGAACATCTTTTCACATCTTTTTCAACACCTAATCATAGTTGTACAAAGAAAGATAAAAGATCAAACACTGGTGACTTCAGATGTGAGAGTGAATCTCATTCAAGCTTGAATTTATCACTTCCTGCAGCTTGGGTCTGTTTTTGATGCCACAATTTCATCTAAGCAAATGTGATGGATTTGCTGGGTTTAACACCCTCTTCTGTTGTTTTGTGATTTAGGTGCATTTTCATATTAAAGTCTCATAACAGCACTTTACAAAACAGTAAATCCTGAAGTCAATGTGTGTTTGTTTTATACTAAATCTACTGAATGAGAACACCGACACGGGTCATTTCATTTTGTTGCCAGAGGTGTATGATAAGATTGCCAAGTAACCTGTCAAGAGCACATTTGTCTTCTCCACCGGCGCCTCTAAAGAACTGCATGCTTAACAGAAACACTGGTGTCACTTCCTTGTAGTGATGTTTAATTACCTCTTTTCCACAGACTGCCATCTGAGATCCTGATTAGGATTCTGTCATACCTGGATGCCCCGGCTCTATTCACCATCAGCCATGTCAATAAGCAATTTTATCAGCTCGCCAATGATAAGTAAGTATCAACCAGGTGTTGTTAATGTAACATGTAGTGTACATTATGTTAGGAATCCAATCCTACAGTGAGTATGTTTTTGTCATATTTAGGTATTAAGTGAAAAATCTACTAATGCATTAAAACACTGTAATCAAGGATTTTTTTTTTTTTTTTTTTTGCCAGTTTTGCTTAATACATAAATGATTAATTGGTTCTCAAAATTGTTTAATTTTTCAATAATTTCAGCTCTGGTGGAGTAATCTCCATTAAACTCGTTTTACATAAGAATCAGTTTGTTTTAACAAAAGTGTTTTCTAAAAATTACAAATATTTTTCTTGATTGTATTGTTGTGACCTGCATTAATCTTTCTTATATCAAGAGAAATACACACATTTCCGGAAAAAAAAGAAAAGAAAAGAAGTCTACTTTACTGGAAATAAGTTGAATGGCAGACTAGTTTGATTAGTTTGTTAATGAATAGCTTTCAGGACTCAGTTTAGACAGACTTGACTTGATTAGATGGAGATTTGTTTTGCAACATGATGGCTCTCTTGTAGACAGGCAGTCTGGCAACCTCATTGTCCTTCACCACAAATGACTCACTTAAACACTACCTTTTAAGTTGGCGTCCCACATGAATCGATGCCTGGGAAAATTCTGTAGAAACTGGGTTTTATATACTGTATACTGTACAGAGACATAATTTTATTTTTTTGTTGCGAGGCAGTTTTCATGTCCACCTCAAAACAGAAAACTTGGACATGACATCTCATAAGGAACAGTGGGATTAGATATTAATAGTGACACTGCTGTGTTGTTTCAGCTCCACAATGTCGGGAAGGTTGCTATCACGTATCAGGCAGTATCAAAACTAGCAGTGATTGTCTAAAACTGGCATAAGTATTGATCAGTGGGTGATCTCTGTCTAGGATCTGAGTCTATGAGAAAATGAGCCTACTTCTCACTTGATATATTACCTCAGTAATCATTGTAAACATGTTATGGTCTCAATCACTAGTTTCAAGTCTTTAGTACAGCATGATGTTCATTTAATAAATTATGGTCCCATTTAGAGGCAAATAGACCATAAAGCAGGGGATGCTTTAGGGTGTGGCTGCCGTGTGATTGACAGGTTGCAACCAATGTGTTGTCAGATCTGGGTGTCATCGTCTTAGAACTTTAACCCTTTCACAGTGTGTTTTCAGTTAATTTAAAGTAATTATAATCTTGTCAGTCACCTAAAAATGTCTTATTCAGCATTGGTTGTACTTGGCTCCACCCTCTCGTGTCACTTTCTGTTGCAACAAAACAAGATGGCGACGGTCAAAATACCAAACTCAAGGCTTCAAAACAGCAGTCCACTGACCAATGGATGTGAAATACCGGTACATCCACTTCTTATGTACAGTCTATGGCAATGATACTTACAACAGAAACAGATGTTCAAAGATCAGCTCTATGTCCTGACAGGTTATAATTTGTGCAGCCTGCACAAACACAATAATTCACCATGGTGGAAAACAGTTTAATGCAAATTAAAACCAGTTAAAAAAAAAAAAGAAAAAAAGATGCACCAACTTTAAGAAAACTGCTCAGACTCGGTACTACCCACCTGTTACTACACACTGCGCTGTGAGACCAACTTCCTCATGTGATGTTATGTGATGCAGTACTTTCCACCTACTTTTTCTATGAATTTCTGCATCAGTGCCTTGTAATACATGCAAAATCAATCATGTTTAACAAGTATAATATCCATGAAACCTTAATTATAAATGTAATAAGAAATTCAACCTCTGAGTAGCCCAACAGAGCAGATAGAACATGTGCGTTCAAGAACAAGTCAGAGAAATCATCTTAGAATGGCAGACCTGTAACACAGCATATCAGACATATTTCATATAATTCAATTTATCTGTTGTCCATTAACCCCCTCTCAGTCGTTTTAACTCACAGTGACCTCTCATCTTTCTGTACCTGTCAATACCATTGTTGCAGTTCTCTGTGGCGCAAGATATACATAGAAGTGTTTGGCAAGAATAAAAATCGGAAACCCAAGTGCATGGACGAGCTGTTGCTGAAAGTGGCCACAGTGGAGGTGCATGATCATGCTGCAGGCTACTGGAAGTGGCTGTACTTCAAGACTGTAGCAGCGCATGACATGGACAAGTGGAAAAGTTATCTTGGAGTCATCAGCCGTCACACCGGGCTGCCCAGCCATACGGCGCGGGTCCTCAGGTAAGAGACGGAGAGAGGCAAAAAGCCCTCAGTTGAAGCACCTGAGGTGTATGATTTGTTTAATGTACCGGCCACTTCATTCCACTTATCAGACACTTGAGTAGCCTGGCAAGTGTTGTTTGTGAGTTAAGCTAATTGAGTGCTTACCATGTATTTTCAAGCATGTGAGTCTCTTAGCTACTGAGGTGAGGAAAACTGTTTCACTATTTCTCTGGGAATCCTTGTGTCTATTAGTTCTATACTTTACAGTTTGCGGCTTTGCTTTATTTCCATGAAAAGGAGGTGTGTTGATCTCAATTCTTATACCGTCTGCCATCTGCTTGGTATGTCTTGCTGTTTTACAATTGGAAGCAGCTCTGTGAGGTACCATGGGAACCCCTGCCCTGTTTGTGGTTAGCAAGCAGCAAAACTTTGGAGATCCACCCTGTCAAGAAAGTTCAAGGGTAGAGACTAGAGGACAGTTCAAGCCGCCGGCTATCAAAAACAAAGCGTGGTTTGTTTTTCATATCACACTTAATGACACTTTCTTATTAAAGGTGAGAAAGGAGGTCTGTGTCTGAGCGAGATGTCTGCTCAGGGGGATGCCGGCACGCGGGGGGGAAAGCTCCCTCATCGCGGTTTCTGCTGTGTTTTTATAACCTCTGATTAGAGGCTGTGCAGCACTCAATTTTGAGTTCCGTGGCAGTCGCTGCGGTACAGAGGGGAAGTAGAAATAATTGTGTTCCTTGCAGAGGCTGTCTGAATTGTTGAAATAAATTACTTAGCCCCCCCAATTCCTCATCCACAACACACACCCACACGTTCATGCACACACACCTTCCCCCTTCCCCTCCCACCTCCCTCCATCTCAGACAATTCCCTGTGGGGGGTTTGTCTGTTAGAGACACTGAGAAGCATGCGATTTACCTTGGTAATAATCATTTCACAAGATATCACAGACACAGACAATGCAGAGCGGAATCCCCTGGGTCATCTGGGGCCTCCTGGGCCGCTCCAGTTTTTAGCTTTGTTCCTCCACTTAATTGATATTGGATAGTGCCACAGCGAGACACCAGCTGCATCGCAGTAGGGGCAGCCCGAAATCACAGTTTAGACAGAACTGGATCAAGAGATTTATCACAACAGCTGTGCTTTTGTTTCATTCGTTGCATATCATTTCATTAAGTAAGTCATGTGTGTGTTCATCAAGTTATTTCCCATTTTATAAGGTAAGACGCCTGTTGATTTTTGGTTTTACACTGCAAATTGCACATGCTTTTATTGCAAAATATCTGTCATATCTTCTTTGCTATAATCCTGCATTGTGTTATGTTACTCTAGAAACTTGCACGTCACCTGGGAGCTGACAGTCTCCGATAAGTCGGGGCGTGAGGGCACTCATGAGCAGAGCTGGTCCCAGTTCTGGGGGACTTCTGTGACTCTGTGCTGGAGTGGAGGCTGCTTGCCCGACTACCAGCAGATTTCCACCCTTCACCTTCATGGCGTCAGGAGGATAGCCCTCAGCTGCCCCGGCCTGAAGAAGTAAGACAGCACTCTCTATGTCTATTTCCTATTTTCTCTCCGTGAAACTTATTGTTTCCTTTGCTTGTTCTGCCAGACCTGGCTGGAGGTCCCTCATGGCGAAGTTAGACATGCGGGCCTTAACTGAAAGCGTGCAGGTCATTGGCCAGGACAGACTGGTTGAACTCAGGCTGCTGCAGCCTGGCGTCATCGTCGGTGTCTGGAGGGTAATTACTTCAAAGGCAGCTATGGCATTTCAAAATTATTATTCATTACTTTTTCATAGCTAAAAAATTAGGATGTTTTAAAACTTCAGAACACATGAATTTAAGAGATGTTTCTCTTCGCAGGACCAGTGCTCCGTCGCCTTCATCATGTTCACCCTCCACCTCCACAGGCTGGTGGAAAGGAGCACCCAGGGATCTTCTGTTTGGTAGGCTGCACTTGAACAGGCTCACCTTTTTTATTCACATGCTTACATGGGAGTGCTGTGTATCACCGTCAGATGGTTAGGGCTCACATTCAAAGGATGCGATTCATTTGATGCCCCTGATGTGACCCATATATGATGCACAGCAGGGTGAGATTTTAAGTGTCACTAGCACCTGTATTTCACCATCACAGTGAATAATGTGACTGGAGCACATTTTTATATACAGTATAGGATGTTCTTCTTGTCATGTGTCTGCACAAATTATATTTTTAATCACTCATTAGCAGACCTTAAAACACAGAGGATAATTACTTTGAGAATTAGCTTTTGGAGTGTTTAGTTTGTATTACAGACCAAAGGGATAGGTCAGTGGTTGCCAATACAAGGCTCAGACCCACAAAGGACCCAGGAAGGAAATGAAGGGTTAATAGGTCAATCTATATTTTTCTGACTCTGCTGTCTTTCCTTTGAAATACTGAATACTGTCACCGCTTACGCCTTGTTTCCACATAGCTCTGTGTATGGATGCGAGTTCCTTATGCATCAACCAGAAGTTCATTCATTCCTATGGGATCCTCTGTGATCACTGATGTGTTTGTGAAACTCCTCCTTCTGTGTTTTTGGTCCATTATTTGCCTCAACTACACTGAAAAAATGAAACTTTTGCAGCACATAATGCACAGACCGTATGCACCTATGCACTGTGTCACAGAAAGATAGCATGATATGCTAACTTCCTGAGAAATGAGTGACCTAATAAACTGATGAATGTAATACAGCTCATATACAGTATATATACAATATATATATACACTTACCGGCCACATAATTAGGTACACATGTTCAATTGCTTGTTAACATAAATAGCTAATCACCCAATCACATGGCCGCAACTCAATGCATTTAGGCATGTAGCAGTGGTCAAGACAACTTGCTGAGGTTCAAACCACCATCAGAATGGGGAAGAAAGGGGATTTACGTGACTTTGAATGTGCCATGATTGTTGGTGCCAGACAAACTGGTCTGAGTATTTCAGAAACAGCTGATCTACTGGGATTTTCAAGCACAACCATCTCTAAGGTTTACAGAGAACGGTCCGAAAAAGAGAAAATATCCATTGAGCGGCAGTTGTGTGGATGAAAAGGCCTTGTTGATGTGAGAGGTCAGAGGAGAATGGGCAGACTGGTTTGAGATGATAGAAAGGCAACAGTAACTCAAATAACCACTAGTCACAACCACATAATGTAGAATACCATCTCTGAACGCACAGCAGTAGAAGACCACACTGGGTGCCACTCCTGTCAGCTAAGAACAGGAAACTAGGACTACAATTATATATACATATATAGTCATATTAACCACTATACTGTATAACCACTACCAGCTTAATAAATAAGCCATCTAACTCAGTAACTCACAGATATAAAAACATGTTTTATATCTATGTAGTAACTTCATATGTGATATTTAGCACTGCAGTTGCTGTATAGTCTTAAATGTGATTCACTGATGATCCGAGAGGAGAGACAAAGCATCAGCAAGTCTACACAGCATTCTTGATACTGCTGGACACTGAGTGAGTCTTGTACTTGAGCGTAGTGTGGACATAGCCCCCTCTCCTGGTTTCATGTGAGAACGCAGTGTCCCAGCACATAGTGATTACAGTCCACAGAAATAATAAACCTCTGAAACGCCTCCTTAATGAAATACCTTTTTCACTCACTACAGTCTTAGTTTCATTATTAACCTTTTTTTTGTCTTCCTCCAGCCCCGATATGGAGCCAATCATCAAACCCCCTTTTGATGACATAGACCCCGAATACGGTCTCCATGGTTACCAACTACACATTGTTCTCCATGACACTGCATGCGAGATCATATCCCGAAGCTTCCCCCAGCTCTTCTGCCGGAGAAGTAATTTATTTATACTCCTAATATTCACTAACTCACAAAGTCTACTGTACTGTTTGGGTCATTTTAAAAGCAAGAATCAAGAATCTTGTCTTTATTTGTCTCATAGTACATATTCATAGTTTTAATGCTTCTGTTACAGTTATGGACAATACTGGTATATCGCAGCACCACTAATACAAAGCCACACATTGCACAGCCCACCAACACACCAGGTCAATATACGCCTTATTTTATATCTCATATATTTATATTTTTTTGTATCTTAAAATCTCAATCTTCTTATATTTATTTTTTAATTATATATATTATTTTCTCTTATTCTAAATAGTACCATTTATTGCACACAAGCACTTTTAACACAGTCTAAATAAAGTGCCACTCTACTTGCTGCACATATTGTATCAGCATGTGACATATAAGCTTTGAATGTTTGAAATTTTCGATACCCTTTATTAGCTATGTTCACTAAGAAATAATTGTATGTGAAGATGAGACTGAAATCCAGCTAACATCACAATGCTTTTAATCATCTCATGTAATTGCCATGTTTTTAAAATGACTGAACGTATTATGTTGATGCTTTTAGCCTCATTATTACACTTACTTGTCATGTGTTGTTGATTTTGTCCAGCTCAGATCAGCGATGGCCTAATACGGCTGACTGCCATCAGCAGGACGAGTTCATCGCAGCACAGACCTCTATCTGGCAGCATCGCCCTGCCCTGGAGGTGTGAGGCCTTGCAGGGTGTCGTAAAGGTAAAACATGGGCTGTTTTCAATATGTTATACAAAGACAACATCTTAAATATGTTACTGACAGATGCACTGACACATCACATGCTAGTTTTATTGTAATGTTCACAGATCTTCCATGAAGTATGTATACTTCAACAACAATGATAGTCCAGAATAGTGTCTTGACCTTTGTTTATTCCTTGCCAGGATTGCTGCATCATGAGTCTGACTCTACTGGACGAATTCAAGAAACCATTCTGGTGTGTCACCTCTCCTGTTTCCATGGAGCCAGAGAGGACAACCGTCTCCTATGACTACGATGGTGAGCACTTCCTGATCCACTATCAGGACTCAGACGGTCAGGTCAAGATGAAACTTGTATGGATGAAGGAACAGAAGCAGTTTGTTCTTATCAGTTTAGTCGTATATGTTACGGTTGGCAAAGTTAATCAGCATTTCAGTAGAGATTACTGAACCTACCTGCAGTACATCTGGAAGGAGTTTTAAGGGTTTTAATCATTTGAGTTTGATGCTGTGACTCTACTTTTTAATATTTCAGAGTGATATTATATTATATCGTTATTGATAGTGGCACCAGAATAAATTGACACTTTTAATTACATTTTTAAACTTAAGTGATAGTTAATTTCTTTTGTGATATCTTGTATATAAAGAAAATGTCGCAGTTCAAGAACTTATTTTCCTGCAATGATAATACTTTTTCATTATTTTGTCTTTAAATTCAGAATAAATTGATGCATTTTTACATGGCTTTTACGAAATAATTCATGATCTCCTTTGAAATTTTACTTACCAGTAACTTTTTATTTCAATCTACAAACATGTCCTCCTGTTCTACTTAATAATCGTACCATTGTTTATTTGTTTTTTGCAGTTTTTGGTGAATTCATTTTTAACTAATTGGTGTATAATTTTTATATCATAAAGAGAGAAGAACTGGATCAAAACATTAATTGCAACATTTAATTACCACTGTGTAATATAATGAAAAAAAGTAAATGAATGATTTATTAATCAGATTCAGCTTTATTGGCAAAGTATGTGCACATCATGTGCATATTACTTTTTACATAATGCAGAGAGAAGAATGAGATAAAATTATTAATTGGAACGTTTCATTGCTACTTTATAATATACTTACTAAGTTCTTTTTGAATTTAAATCAAATCACTGACTCAATCAAAACCAGCTTTATTGGCCAAGTATATGCACAAATACTATTTTTTAGATTCCAGTTTTAAGGTGCTCTGAATGTACGCAAACACATTTTGTTACAATTGAAGACATATTGTTTTCATATCTATCTGCATTGACATGCAGCTATGAACAGTATACATTTGTTGGATTTTAAGTAAGAAGCAGACTCATACAGATGTGGATCTTTATCATGGTGACAATAGAGTAGACCTTCTTTACATATTCACTGTGAATCCTGCTAGCAGTAATCTGTTCTCTATATTTAAATAGAAACCTGAGCTTGGAGGTGATCCAGGTCATTGCAGTCATTTTTCCCAGCTTTACACTGTATAACACCACTCCACTATGACATTTAGTGACTCAAAATCATGTTTTATATGCACTGTAAGAGGCACAGAATCTGATACTCCATTTACATTGAGTCACTTTGGATATAGAGAGTGGAGTAGGTTGTGAGCATGGATGCTTTTGAAACTTTGGCCCACAGCACCTGAATGAGACTCCATTTTGTCATCTTCCCTTGTAGCTGCTTTCATCCCTTGGAAGATCCCTTTTAACTTAAATCATTCACATTACTGATTAATCTCATTAGAGATCTGTCTTTCATGCATTTGCTGTGTTTTCCATCTTCCTTTGTTGTACATAGATTTGCTTTTGCCAAGACCAGTGTGTTCATAACCCTGAACAGACATAACTATGTTTAAAGCATCTTCACTTTCATTAACAATTTTAATTCCTGAGCATTCTTATTTTTTAGGAAATTTGCTCAATTAGGGCAAGCTTTACATTTATAAATGGAATCAAAGTTTTGCTGCTTTTGTATGATTCACGCAACTCAAGTTGAGTTTCCTCTCATCGTGGCATTTATACATGGATGCCCACATCAGCTCAATTGCATTGTCAGCCATTATGCAATCACTTTTAGATGAAAATTGAGTTTAATGTCCACACCCTGGGCAAGTCTGGCAACGGCGATAGAATTAGTGCAGGAGCAATAGTGGGAAACAGTTGCTGTGTGCGCTGCTGATGGGGCCAGCACTGCTGATGGCAATAAAATATCTCTGGGTAATAGGATTTCAGAGGCTTCCCTTCCATTCTTCTCTTCGAGGGTCATCATCACCTTGAAAAGATGCTTATTTTTCCAAACACATCACCAACTGCATTGGCACTAGATCCAAAATTGTTTGCCAGAGGGGGGGGGAAAATGAGGGGCCACAATATGGGTGATGAATTATTTTTTTGTCACAAGCATCACAATTGAATTGAGACAAAAACTGTGATGGGGAGAGAGACACTGTCTGAATCACAAGGACTCCAACATTGTACAGGCCTTGATCTCTCTAAGTCCATGCACGTCAAGGTTGCTGAATGGCTGTATGGGTGAGAGCCATATATATTGGATTGCTGACTTGGAGACTTAATGTGCTGACAAATTACATGAAATTGGCCATTACTGGGACTGAATGATGTATGCTATGTATGACTTTCAGGTTACAAGTGTGTTACAACACATTTCCATCACAATGTGACCTTCATACAAGCGTATGCTGTCTATTGCAAACTACCAATCCTTCATTCTTCATTTTATTAAAAAAAGCAGGAGTCAAGGGTATTGGGGAACATTTAATGGAATTGCAAGAACGTACAGCCACTTATTCACAGATTTGAGTCTGAGTAATGGCTAAACAAAGACAGGATATGGGGCAAGGACTATGGACCATTGACTGCAAGCACTGTATTCTGTGTCTGGTGTTGCAGAATCAGTTTATACAAGCATGCAAATGTGCATTTATGTGTGGTTTAATATAGGCATTTCTCCAGTAGATGGCTCTCTTTAGTAAACAATGGGGGAATCCTTAAACAGCACTGTGGTTTATACTGTATGTACCATCCTTTCAGTCTGCCCAAAGATAGTTGCAGAGAAATATAAAGCAATGTTTTGATGATCAGCATAATATTAATGTTTTTTCTGTGTGTCATTTCTGCACTATGCAGCCTATATTCTCTTTATCTTCAAGTTTTTTCTTCTTTCTTTTTCTGCCCTTTTGCAAAGCAATCATGAGCCTGTACGTTAATCAAAACTCTAAAGACTTTAACACCAAATAACAATTAAGAAAGGACCCACAGCCAAACTACTGAATGAGTTACTTTTAGTGACATAAAGCTTCATTAAACTCATCTTTCTGAGTTTCCTCACAAGCTAATCTTGGAAGAAAATTGCTTCCATTTTTAGCCTTTTAATTCTCTCCCTTGTGAGTGACCAGCTGGGTCCGCAAACTATTCAGCCTCAGAAGCCAATGACACAGTGCCTCTTTATTTAGTCCTCTCGTTGCAGGAAAACAGTCGACTAATGAAATGCACCAGGAGGGTGCTTGATTATGTGTGTGCGTGTGTGCACTCAAAACTGCATGCTATTTTGACCTTCTAAACTGATTGTCTTAAAGAATATTACAGCTCATTTTACATCCCCCAAAAGACTATGAGATAATCATGGTCGTGCTCCACACCGATGCGTTCAAAGCTTTACAATTCCAAACCCTGAGCATGCCACATTTATCACCCTGCTGGGTGAGGACTTTTCGGCTACAGAAGTTAATTATGCTTGTAATGATCTGAAAAACATCAACTGCAACAGCCTAAAACACCTATGCCAAAAAACACACATTGAAAATGACAATGTAGGAAAATGTGTTTTGCTGATGCCACAAAATAACAGATGGTCAGGCATTTATATTACTGGAAGAGAACCCAGCTGTAGCACCATTGACCAGCAGTAACCCTCCTCTCTGTTATTCACCTTCTTTACTTCTTCCACTCTTTTGATCCCTGTAGGGATGTGGAACTGCTGGGGAAAGCTCAGAGGGGTGACAGTATTATGAAAGGCTCATGATGCCCGGTAAGATCCCCGCTTTATTGTCCCTTTTTAAATGGTGCATCACGGCCATACAGGCGTGGAGAAATCCATTTATATCAAAGCTGCAGCTCTTCCTGCTGCCCGTGACGACGTTGCCATTCCTGCTGCACGGTCCAGCGTTGCCTCAGGTCTGCAATGACAGACAGTAGAGCACATGTAATGATCCTGAATATTCCTGAATCCAGGTCGTGATGATCATCTGTAGGCACTTCACTGCATTTAGCTGACATCTTTAGATACTTACAAATCAATATTTTATATACAAACCTGCAATCAACAACTCAAATATGATGCATTTTATGGATTAGACCCAAGACTATATAAAGTAGCTCCACCTTGACCAGTTACGACATTAAAATGCTGCTATATGGTAATGCATCCATAATATAGATCCAATAATATGATAAATAATGGTAAACTACTCAAGAAGGGGCAATACTGGATTATATGTGCCTTTAATTTACTTTAAATACATTCTGCTGAATATGTATCGACTTCAAGTCCCCCTCCACTCAAAAAAAATAAAACTGTGCATTTTTACACAGTATCACAGTGCAATATTACTACTTTATCTTAAGAAAAAGGATTTGCAAGGCATGTTAAAGAAAACACAAATTGCTAAAGTTAATAGTGAATTGACCCTCTGATTTGCCACATTACAGTCCATTTATTTGAAAGCCGTTGGATTACAGGCCTTGACATTCAATCTTGACCCATGTCTGCTCCCCTGGGTCTCCATGTCCTTTACTCTTCTGTACATTATCTATAATTTTGGATAACTGTGGTGTAATAAAATAAATTACCCGCCACTATTTCTCTTTCACTCCCCCACACGGGTTACTCAGTGTGTGTGCCAGAAAATGAGAGGGGCGCCATGAGTCAGCACATTATGCAGTACACTGTAGAAGCACTTTCTGCAATTTCACACGGATCACTAGTTTGTATTACCCTCACTGTAACATCCTGTGGCTGTCTGGTCTCAGAGCAGATGTTTGGTAGGCAGGTACAGTCCAAACCGCTCTCTGATCCTGTTACAGCTGAATGTGGGTTCAAAAAGGGTTGCCTCATTATCTAAGATGAATATTAAAGGAAATGTTTAACATTTTGGGAAATAAGCTTGTTTACTTTTGTGCAGCTTGTATGATAAAATTGAGCAAGCGTAGCATGACGAGTGGAAACAGAGGAAACAGCTAGCCTGGCTCTGTCTAATGGAAAAAAATCCACCTACCAGCGCATGATATATTTATTTGATTAATCTGTGCAAAAACTGACATTTAAAGGTGCACTGTGTAAGATCTGGCAACATCTAGTGGTGAGGTTGCATATTGCAGATATAAATGGCTCATTCTAATGTAACAACAACACAGCAATTCTTATTTTCATGTGTTTATAGACTAAAGAAAACATATTGTATAATATTATATTCAATTCCTGCCAATCGATCCCCATGAATGTTACACACTGCTTCTTTAAAAATGACAGGTTGTGGTTTTACAGATGTTGGCAGGAGGATTTTGTTACCTTAATTCGGACAGAGCCAGGTTAGCTGTTTGTGCTGAGCTAAACTAACCATCTACAGTAAATATTGATTTAAAAAACTGAGGTGTAAAAATGACAAGTTGTGGTTTTATTGGGAGTAATGTGCATGACTGCGTTTGTGCTATGCTGGCTATAGCCTTGTGTTTACTCAGCCAGGTTTCGTTCATGTACTATCTTGGGCGTCAGCGTCTGAGGCCGATGCGCAAGGCACCCTTTAGCATCTGTCTGAGACGCACTGGGCTTTCAACTAACTCCAATATAAACCCAACTGCTGCAATATTAGACACTCAGAGCAAGTACTCTGGAAGTCTGGTGATGTAGTATAAAGGCTGTTAGAGTCCACTAAGGGCCATTGGGAGGAGGATGAATGGGTCAAACAAACACAAGACTTGTCACCCAGGAGACGGCTGTTCGTCTCCTGCGTGAATCCAAAACTCGATGTAGAGTTATTCTAAGCCATATTACGTAAGTGTTTTTGTTTGAATTCACAACCTTAACCACTTGTTTATTGTGACCGAAGTGAGGCCAAGCGGTCCTGACCAAACGTCTGTATGTGACGAGCTGGGAATGAGAACGGGTTGATTTACTTTACAGACATGACAATGGCTTCGACCTTCTCCTCTAACTCTCGAAAAAAAATATTTCGCCAAAAGTCAGAACTATTTATATGCTGTATATCTGTATACACTATACCGTAAGCAGTATATACTGTATATGGTAGGTATTGTATGTGTATATATATCTAACTAGCTTTCTGTTATGGTAAACGTTATGTATCCATGACAAGACTGTGTCATTAAGCAAAAATGAACATGTTTTCTTACTAACTAAATGTCAAATCCTGTCCATTTTGTGGGATGCAAAAATCAGGCAGGCTTCACAGAAAACAGCCTGGGCTCTGCTTGTACAGAGTTCCTGGAACAATTGCTTTTTGTGCAAAGGTCTTTGCCTGAGGCTAACTCTATTGATCTGAACCACTATTAAGAGGGATTGACAGAGAGAGAGAGAGAGAGAGAGAGAGAGAGAGAGAGAGAGAGAGAGAGAGAGAGAGACAAAAAAAGAAAGACAAACAGAGGCAGCATTTTGAGAACCACAAAGAAAGACTTCCTCATTATGTGTGTGCACTGATGTTTTCGTGGTTATAAACAACAAACACCTGCAGTTATGATGGCAAATCTAGTGTTGTGGTGCATCTGAAGTGTCTGATTTCTGGTCACTTACTCCAGTCCAGGCACTGTTTATTCCCTCTGTAAACGCTCTCTACCAGGCTATGAGTTATTGAAAACCCAGTGGTTAGTTGTATCTGTGTCATAGCAGTGTGTTGTCGAGACTTTTGACACGGGGAAACTCCAAGGGGACCATTAGTTATCGCTTGTGCCTGACTTGTTACTGTGAAGCGCCACACTGAGTTCTCTATTGCTGGCTCACAGCTCTGACTGAAATGAAAAATTAAACAGAGACTGCTTGGGGTCATGATAGGTCACTGCTGAGGATCCCTTTGGCTGAAGTGCTGCTTGGAGAAACCAGAAATGCAGTATCACTGCAAGGCACTCGAGTGTCACATTGGAAAACTAGATTAAAACTAAGGCTGTCAAAGTTAACGTGATAACACATTAATGCAAGTTGCAATTTTTAGGTTGTAGCTCAGTTTTAAAGCTAGAGTGAAGATACTGGTGTCATGTGAAACTAGAAAACCCAAGGAATCCATTGACTATGTCATACTAGCTTGTTACAAAGGAGGCTAAATAACACTCCAAACCTACACATACAATTCTGGTGAAGAAAAAGTGTCATGGCAATTTTCGTAGGGGTCCCTTGACCTCTGACCTCAAGACATGCCAATGAAAATGGGTTGTATGGGTACCCACGAGTCTCCCCTTTACAGACATGCCCACTTTATGATAATCACGTGCAGTTTGGGGCAAGTCATAGTCAAGTCAGCACACTGACACACTGACAGCTGTTGTTGCCTGTTGCACTTTGCCATGTTATGATTTGAGCATATTTTTTATGCTAAATGCAGTATTTGTGAGGGTTTCTAGGCAATATTTGTCATTGTTTTGTGTTTATTTCCAGTAATAAATATATACATACATTTGCATAAAGCAGCATATTTGCCCACTCCCATTTTGATGAGTATTAAATACATGGCAAATCTAAATAATAATAATATATAAACTAATATATATATAATTTGCAATTAATCGCAATTAACAATGGACAAATAAATAATTTAATTGATTGACAGCCCTAATTAAAACATTCATGTAAACACACACATACTGTATGTCTACTCTCTACCTGCACACCACAATCCAGGTTTACCCATGGGAGTTGCTTCTACTACTTTTACTATTACACATACCCAATGGAGCCAGCAGCTTTCTGGTAGGGTGTTATTGCCTTTTAATCACATCTCTGTTGTGGGGCCACCTGTGCGTGACACCCATTAAAGATGATGGCAGCTACTGTGGCTGGGAAAACATTTCCACTTACTTGCACCTGTCGCAAAAGCAAATCAAGACGGATATGCGGGCGGCCTGCCACACTGATACTTGGGTCTTCCCTCGGAGGCCTGCCAAATCAGCCGAACGTTGCTGAGTCACAACATTTTGATTCAGTTTGACTACTGTACTGTATCACACAGGCTTCATATTATACAGTATGAAATACTGTATAGCAGTAATAGTATGCACCGTAATATTGTTATCTGCTGCTGGTACTCTGTGTTTTCTTTTGCTGATTCTCTCTGCACCTGTCTTCATGTTTTATGTTGCTTCAAGGATGCAGCTTTATGATGCATGTTAAGTTGATGAGATTCACCTCTGCTGTTACTATGGCAATGACCCTTGACTGAGTATTTGGCCATTGGCTGTTGCACAACAACTCTGAGCGCAGGGGGGAAAAGTGCACAGCTGCTGTTCTCTTATGAAAAAAAAACAGACCTAAAAAAAAAAAAAAACAACAGAAAAAAAACAGGCGGCATTGTCGGTGTGTCAGTTATTCAGTCTACCACCCTGGTCCAGACTTAAATATCCCAACAAAAATCTTATGCCAATGTTGTACATTCATGGTCCTCAGAGGATAAAGCCAGCTGACTTTGGTCCGTTTACTATGAGTTTTTGGTTTTTGGTGAAGTATCTGAACTATTAGATGGACAAAGCCTCAAACCATGTGGTTTTCTGTAAAACATCTAAACTGTTAGATGGATTGGCATGTAACTTGGTTCAGACATTCATGTCCTCCTCAGAATGAACTGTAAAAACTGAACCCTTAACTTTTCATCTGGTGTCAACTTCAGGACATTTTTGTATTTGTCCACACCCTTGGTTTATAACCAAAGACCTGCAAGAACAATAATATTCACATCAGCTTTAGCTTTACTTTGTTTGTGCTATTATGCAAACAAAGATGTTGAATATGGTAAACATTATGCCTTCCCAACACCACCATGTTAGCATTGTCATTCTGAGCATTTTGGTATGCTGACATCTATCTATATCGCCCAATGCCAGCTGGGATCGGCTCCAGCCTCCCCGCGACCCCTAACGAGATAAGCGGTTGACGATGGATGGATGGATGGATGGACATCTATCTATAAAGCAAAGATGTCTGTCTGGCTGTCGCTCTGTGTGTTATCCGTGTATCTCGAGAAGCGCTCATCTGATCGATTTCACACTTGGCAGGTGAATTGGTGTAACTTTTGAATCCTAAGTCCCTGGATTTTGTGGGTCCAGATGAGTCCATCTATATAAGCCACACCCATTTTGAGATGGGTAGACTGATTCTCCGCCATTTTGAATTTTGTCCAAATCTGATTTTTTTGCTAGTCCTCCTACAATTTTTGAGCAATTTTCACCAAACTGGTAAACAACTTTTCTCCACCAAGCCAGAAAAAGTTCCATATGTGTTCCATACAGTTTTATTGCTGCCCCTCAAAGTTAGCTCATATGCTGTCTTATGCTACAAAAACTATCTTGTATCTCATGATCGCTTTGTGCTATTGCAACCAAAATTAGGTGGATGTGTAGATTTTAGGTGTGAGTGACCATGAAGAATTTGGTGCCAATAGGTGGTGCTGTAGCAGCGGCCTCTATCTATAAAAGAAGTGTTCTCCATCTGTCTGCCCTTCAGATACCTCAAGAACTATTTGTCCAATCAACTTCACTCTTGGCCATACTGCAGCTCTCGACAACGCTGCAAGCAGAACTTCTGGGGGCCAGTCGGCCCGTTCGAGAAGGGCACTGCGCTGGTTTAACTCAAAGCACCACAGTGCTTTAATACAGCCTCACAGAGCTGCTGGCAAGACTGTAGATGTGTTACTTGAAAGAAGGTTCCAACCAGTTGTGCAGGAAGCTAAGTCAGCAGTATTTCAGTGTACTGTAGTGTGATCAGATTAATTCAGTCCTTACACGCGCTCCACCAAAGCGGCATAAATGTGAAAGGTCAAGCATGGTGCACCTCACTTTGTCAAGCTGTCATCTTAATCAAATGCAATTCCTGTACTCACTCATCCACTCCATGATTGAATGTGTCAAATCTGCACGGGATTGATGAATGTTATTTTCCCACAGCAACGATCGAAGAGGCGCCGCGTTAAATAATGACCAACGCATCTGACTAATGAGTGCAGTTAGTAGCTGTTGAGGTGAGAGCTTTCTGTTTGTCTCTCTTACTTACTTTGTATGGTGAGAGATCTCCATTCGCAGGCATGATGATGATTGATACTATTGGGTCCCAACTTTTCCACTGGAGTCTCCATGCTTCGTGAACACTCACCTCTGGTATTAGTAAGATGAATGGTCTTCCCTTGACTAGAACCACAGAGGTAATTTTCTCTTGTGCTCACGTGAAAGCAATTGTAGGCAAAAAATATATGACACAGGAAATGCAGCTTAATAGCGATTGCTGAAAATGGTCAGGATCATTTTTCATGTTTGCTTTAAACATCCCCTACAGCTCATGAAGCTGTGTGTGTGAGACTGTGATTAAAGATAAAGCCTCTTATCGTAATGCAGAGCAAACCATGGGCATTACAGGGAAAAAAAGCACTGGAACTGCCTAAAAATAACCTTTAACAGTATTTGACATGGTGTTTTTAAGGTCTTTAATTGTCAGTGTCTTGGGGCTATGTACTAAGAGTGATACACCAGTGAACCATAAAGAAAGAGGAAGAAATAGAGAGTGGCCACAAGAAGGCACTGAAGCTCCTTGTGTCTCTCTCACCCTTTTCTCTCTTACAGAGAACAGCCATGACAAGAGGGCTTTTGAGTAACATCTGCTCTTGTTTTCAATTTTTTTTTAATTTATACTGTATCCACTGTGTATTTTCTGAATAAAATACCAGATAGAAAATAATCATTCACCTTAATCCAAGAACTGATAGTTATTAAAGTAATTTCTGAGGATTGTACAGGTCATAACCCAACTCTTCTGGCAGATATGCAGACAATCTATTTTTCTAGGTCTATATGAAAGTTTGTTTGATAATCGGTTTTATTGTTTTCCCCCCCAAAGCTTCTTTTGAGTGGTCACGCTCAATAAAACCACCCTGATATTGAACCGGCGTTTGAGTTGGACGCTCAAACAGCAGTCTTGTCTTAAATTGCTTTGCTTGCCAGACAACTTTGGGCAAGAGCGAGACAATAATGATTCATGTTGATTCTACTCAGTTTTTTTATTTGCAAAAAAATCTCAACTTTTCATTCCAGCATCTGCCAAATGCTCTTTACTATTACATGTAGTAGACATCAAGTGAAGAGTCGGGCTGTTGTTCTGTCATTCCGTGTGCCAAAATGCAGATTTGGGGAATAATACTGGTTTATGTTGTTGTTTTAATTATTCCATAACACCTTACACTAATGTCAAGACTTGACAATAAACACTGCTGCAAGAAGTCATCTGAGAATGCAACCATGCTGTAGAGTTTAAGGAGCTTATCTTATGGTTCGTTGTCCAAGTCTGTAGTCAGATAAGGTCAACGGCAGTGTTCAGAAACATTAACAGTGCACGAGTATACTGTTTAGTCATCCAAAAATATGTTCAAATGGGTGGAGCATGACGTTCAGTAGAGGAGAAATGCCCGAAATAGATCTGCCCAAGGAGTAAGAACCACTTTAGGTGACTGTATTTCATGTCTGATGTCCGGGCGTGATGGCATAAATCGTTTCAATCACTGCTCTCGTGACTCCTCCACCCTTCCCCTGTGGCCTTGCTGCTCTGGCTCCCACACCCTCACGTCATCACTTTTGTGCTGTACTCACAACCTTGTGGGCCAAAGCACTGCACGCTCCGTCTCATCGGAGAATATTACCTAACACTCAGCGGACAACATTCATCAATGTCTCGGGGCTTTTGCAAACAGTGCGTTTCTTTCTGTGGGTGCCCCAAGTCCATTTCAGTGGTTCCAGCAACACCGTGGGGTGCCTCATGTGACCTTTGCCACCTCAGCAGTGCACACCTAGTAGCTCTTTCAAGGTTCTTCAGTCTTAAGCTTCTGCTGATATGGACAACCTGTATATTGTATTAATAGTGTGTGCTGCCTGTTTTACTTGGCTAATGTTCTATCAATTTATTGTGTGAGTTTAGCATTAAGTTTCACTGTAAATACATTTGTTAGATTTGGCTGAAATACTAACTGTCTTTAATGCTTACTAGTGGATGTTAATCACAGGCAAGTTTGTTAAAACCAAGCTCTTAAAGGCATACTATGCAGGAATTCAACATTCAAAGTTGACTCCTCTCCCTGGCTTAGCGATACCAGAAGCACCCAGTGTACCTGTAGCATCACATATGGCAGTGAAAGTGAAAGCCAACCCCAGATTCACTCTCGTTTTGGAGAGAGCTTGGCGTTTTGCTTCGCTATATTTATGTTTTTTCAGGGCTGTATCTGCCATTTTTGTAGCTTCCTCTTGGATTCGTGCTTGCACATGCGTGGGAGCTACACACCCACTGCCCAAAGGCTGATGCCCACAAACCTTTACCTTGCACGGCAGCTGGATTCTTGCAATGTGACAAGATCATGCAAGAATCGTGGGATCATATATCACATGAAAATCCATCAGGCTTCAAGTAATGTGTTTGTGTCCGGCGTGCCAGACCACGGACTAATCGATGTCCTGTTAGGAGCTACTGGCAGATATGAGTGTGTCTCAAGTGTGTGTGAGATGAGGCTTTTTTCAGTGGAAAAAAATGGTTTTGTTCTTCTCCCGACTGGCTTCAGTAAGAGTTTGATTGACCAACGGTTCATCCAATCACGTGACAAGTATTTTTTAAAGGTGCCTGCCTGCCCTTTTCCAAACAGTTTCCAATGACAACTTCTCAGATGGTTCTGTGTAACAAACCACCTGGCAGGTCAGGTTACAGAAACATCCTGAACATGAGCCGAGCTGTCAAACCAGAGCAAAATCCGAAGAAAATACAGGGTCTCTGCAGATACAGACACCACCACAATCTCTCGAGTGGGACAGAAAGTGATGATTACTTTGTATGAGTCTATACATTGGGAAAATCCTGTAGAGTATACCTTTAAGGGAATCATTTCCTCCATACATGCAATGCCCTGTATTGATTCATACACCACTGTAACATAATATACCAATAAAACAATACTGAAATAATTAAATCATCTGAACCAGTGTGCTTTGGTTTCAGTGGCATTTGTCAGCTAGAGTGCACAAATCTCCACCGAGGCACCAATCATATTTTGCCTGTGTTCTGTCAAAAAAAGCACCTGAATGTGGAGCAGGTGATGGACTGCTAGACCTCCCTATCCGCATGCAAATTAAACAATTCAAAATCCATAAAAAAAACCCATGTGATTATCCCCAGATCCTAAAATCTATGAAGTGAAATAGTCCCTAAGGACACCCTGTCCACCAAAGCTCAGCAAAATGTTTGAAACATTCAGAGGTCCCTCTCACAAACAGACTGGAGTGAAGCTATCACCTCCGTCCAGATGGAAAATCTGCATCAAAACCTTGTCAATTTTTCCCAAAGCTTTTTTTGCAATATCCACACGCCACACTTGCAATAGACGTATGCATAACGTAACGGCAAACATGCCTAAAAGCAGTTTACACATTAAACTTTCATGAGCAGATGTGAAGTAACTTCGCCATAATTTTGAGTGGCAAGTCCACTTACTTTACAAGGATTGCATCACTTACAATATCAGTACATAGGCAGGCATGGTATAAGCACAGCTCTGGGGTTTTATGTTATTTAGAGCTTCTTAAGAACAACAGTCGTCCAAAAATACCCTTGGGAATTTACAACGATTCCACTATCTGGAGAGAGTCACGTAAGAGCTGCAGCCAGCACACAAATGCAGGGAAAATCACATTAGCTGCTAGAAAGCCTTTTGATTTAAGAAATGCAAACACGTCAGCCCTGTCGAGGAGGACGGCATGAGTGCACTAAATCATGGCATCTGATTTATTGTTTGAGATTTAACTAGTGAGCTCTGTCCTTGGGCATTTTAAACACTGTAGGTGTAAATCTTGAATTTTCAACACTGTAGGCGTAAATCTTGAATCTAAGGGTTTTGAACAAAAGGGGAAAGAAAGTGTTGATAAACGGAGGGAGCTTAAGTAAGACTAAGATATTCAAGAAAGCCTCACAGCCTACGCAAATGAGCTATTCTTTTGAAAGCATGTGAAAGATCCAGATAGGAGATTGTACAACATATATTGACTAAATTAAAAAAAAAAGCTTTGTGCATTTCCATATGGAAATCACAAGAATGAACAAAGCAGCTATTAAACTAGGTTTACAGTGCCATCTGTTCATGCAACATTAATGCTCCACTTTATTAACATGACTAAGAATTCTTTATAGTGAACCGCCATGACAAAACAAGTTGTTTTCCCACTACAACTCATCTCCCTGTCCGTCCTTTATTACTTTGCCCTTTCTTTGAGCTGATCAGTACAGGAAAAGGTCGATGTGGATCCCGGTATATGCACACAGGTAGACCAAAGCCAATTTCAGATGTGTCAGTGGAACTGATGCTGCCAGCTTCCTGTGACAGCTTGAGGGGAACAGCCTCAGCCTTCATCTCAAAAATCGCCTCTGCTTACTGAGCGGAAACCGTTCGTCACATACGTCTGGGATGCTCTGTCAAGCCCTGTCAGCACACATCCATAATTATTATTATTGTATCGTGATCACTATTTGCATTATTATAAATATACAATACCAATGTGCATCCTCCTCTGTGATTTAATTTATCATCCACTAAGCCCTGCCACAGTTAGGTACCATCATATATTTTGTAATCTGTGTCTTTCAATAGTGTTTCTTTATTTATGTTATTTTATTTCTTCTCCATCAATCATCTGGTGAGGATGCTGACTTTTTGCATGAGATATGCTGCAGAGAGCTCAACAGTGAGTTTCCCATCCATATTCTCAATGAAGGCTTTTGATTATTAGCCATAAGCAGTCATAATCATACCAAGGTAGGCTTACCATGAGGTAACGCTGGTATGCTCTTGTAGAAGTGACAAGTTGTATTATAGAAAAAATATGTTTTACTTGCAATGTCATGGAGAAGTACTATGCTACACACAATCCTAACATGTAGCAGCTATCTCGCTGTAATAATAATAATAATAATAATAATAATAAACATAGTTACAAAGTGTTTGCACAGATAAAATGCAACACAGACAAAATGAAAACAATAAAGTAATAAAACAGACAAAATAATGGTATTATATCTTCCGTGTCCGTCTCATGCTGCCATTGGACCCAAAAATTTTTTTTTTTTTCCCATAGACTTACATTGGGAAAGAAATGCCTGTCTGCCTGGGAAGTACTTGAATAGCCTTTATTTAAATCACTTCATCCTAAAAGTTGTAAAATTCACTAAATTTTTCAGTTATTTTTTTTTTTCTGCTGTTCATGTGAACAAGCGTGAAACTGAGTGGCGGGGACGCTGGGTTAAAGGAAGCGTGATTGCACTTACTCTGTGAGCCTATGGATGCAGAAGGTCTGGATATTTTCATGCCCAGGAAGCTTCATATGCTACTGAGCAACTTTCATAGGAATGAACGGGGCCCACCTCCACCACTGTATTCAGTTGTTTTTCAACCCTCTCTACTTCCAACTTGTCAATTACTGCCCTTTGGTAAGTGCGAACTGGACTCTCAACTAACTCCAGTGTAAACTCACCTCTGTTGTTATTGGACAGTAGGAGCAAGTGACGTAGTAATAATAGTCTGAGAGACCGTTCAGGGCGGGAGGGGTGGTGGATGGGTCAGACAAACACTTTCAGTCAGGAGACTGTGTAAAACTAAAAGTGACGACTTATTTTGTCACACCAAGTCACATCTTTAGTCATGTGACTTGTTGACATCATCAGTTCTAACTTCCTGTGAAAAAGGAAGTTTATTTTAAAAGGACACTATGCATGTAATGTGTATTAACACTCCGGGTCCATCCAAAAGTAACGCAAGACGAGTAAGCCTTGCATCGATCTCTGATGCCGAGGGGCGCTGACCAAGCGGCGGTGTTTGACAAGCTGGGAGTGAGAAGATGTTATGTGTCTCTTTTACATCCATGGAGTGTACGTGTCCACATGCACCATGGTCTGGTCCCGGGTTTCAAATCTGACCAACATGGCGTCTCGTTTGGAAACTTCTGAGAGTTCACCGAAACCTGTTTATGAAAACATATGAGGCGAGAAATAAGGAAGTTGCTGAATCTGGCTTCATTTTAGATCAACAACAGCTTGTTTAAAAGTTTTTGAAGAGTTCTCACAGGCGGGGAGTCACCATTCACATGGGATGAGTTTATGGGATGAGAACTTCCTTCACTCTTAAAACAGTCAAGTACACAGTCTTGTACCTTTGCCTTTTTTTACATTCCATGTTTTTGCTCCGAATTAAATGTTTTATGGCCACGATTCATTTCGTAGTTGGTTGGCTTACTGTATATCATTTTACCTCTGATAATGAAGTATGAATCAGCTTCGAAAAATTAGCTTGTCATATTTTTGTCTCTTACTTAGATGGATGCTAACTGTATTCATGAGTTTCACCTTCTCCACCAAAGCATAACAGAATTTTGCATCCTGCTATCCCTCCTTATTTAATTCCTGTATTCCAGGATCATTAAAATAAAACTTGTCACTGTAATTGGAGCCTGACAGCACCCCCCAAACCCTAGGCTCAGCATGTACTATCTGTATTGAAGTCATTCCCCTGACTTAAAAGAAGAGGGTTAGAGAGACAAGCACAGAGTACACTTTAAAGCGTGCTGTAATGTATGCGGACCCTTCTGTATTTGATGCTGCTCCGTTGCATTAAGATCCATCCCTCAATGCCCATATTTAATGTGTCGAGTCTGAGCTTTTCTGTGGCGGAGGGTTGCTGCAGAGCGTGGCGGGTGTCACTGGGGGAGCAGCGATCACACAGTCGCACTACAGAAAGCATTCTGCGCTGTCCCCCGAGGAACTCATTCAGCGTATTCCTGCATAATTACCTCAAAGTGATTACAGAAATCAATGGAGTACTGTCACTGCTGAGGGCGCTTCCCAAAGCCAGGGATAATCACAGTATACTTACCTGTCCAGCTTGCTTGCATAAGATTTCGTAAACACTCGACAACATGCTCAACACTCGACAAATCACACGCACATTTGTACTCCTCCAACCTGTTGCGCTGCTGCCCCTAAGGACTTGTTGTGCCTCACATGATTATTGGAAGTGCAGAACTGGGAGTGTTTGCACCTTTTTATGAAGCCCTGGAGACGATTGTCAGGATGTATCCCACCTTGACACCAACAGCATTTTTTATGAGATTAGGTGTTAGAGATAATGACTGAGGGTGTCTACTAAATCATCCATCCCGAGGCCCAGTTGGCAAAAACTGCTTATTCCTGGTGATTTTCTGAGGCACATGCCAGACAGCAACAAACCAAATAGACTTGATGGTCCTTTAATTTTTTTCATGCTATTGACTATAATCTGAATTAAATCCAGGGGCAAAGCATAATCTTGACAGAATTATGTGCAAAATGTGTCTGTGCCTATAGGTCAGCAAATGTCCTGTGTGTGCAAAAGCCTACATTGTGCCGAGTAGATTTTTGGCCTACAAAGCTGTACTAACGTTCTGTATGTACCACGCAGCACAAGGCCTGAAAAATAGAAGGACATGTGCATATTATAATATCTCCTATATCTCCTATATAAGGCGAGTATGGATGTGAAGAAAGTAAAAACATTTGAAACAGCAATTTGTAACCGAACCAAGAAAGAGAGCAGAAACATGATTTGCACAGATAGCAGTCTGTGCATGTACTGTGTGTCTTTGTGGGAATAACTTATAGTCACCAAGTTCGTATCGTACAGTTTTTACTTTCTCGACCTGTCCTGTCCTTGAAAAAGTGAAGTATACAATATCAAGGTGCAATGCATCAGCATGACAACAAAAAAATGAAGCTACAAAAAAAAAAAAAAAAAAAAAAAATATCCACAAACCCATCAGCAGCTACACAGGTATTCACAGTCTCAGCATCAACAACAGCAAACTCTAATGCATATTAATGGTGATATAGGTGGTTTGGGCCAAAAAACAAATAAAAAAGCTTATCTCCTGGTAACTTTAAATGCACACATCTTCTACACTTCTTTGGGAAGTGTTCATTTGTGCCGCTTGTCTCCGTGGACCATACTTCAACACTTTGTGATGTCTAATATTTGCTTATATATGCTATAATATGGCTTGGTGTTACCGGTGTCTGGTTCTCCCATCACACACAACCAGAGGCTCCTAGCCAAACCACTCGTCGCATGCTGTGCTCCATTATCCTTGCTGAAAAGTTGAAATGTCATTTAGACTAAAATATCAGTTTGCAAATACACTGTATACAAATATACTTTAGTGTCATTCACACATCACAAAACATCAACAAAACCAGTCTCTTACAATTTTTCCTACCATTCACTAAGACAACTCTTCAAGGTCTGAATGCCACAGCCATTCAAAACAAACCAAAAAGGCTGACTGGCAACATCTCACCAAGTTTTTACTAAAATTATGGATCAGACAAAGTGAGCTGTCCTTTGAACTGAATAGAAACATACAGTAGATCTGAGACTTATACGCAGATCTACCCCTACAACCCAATTTTACAGGCTGCCAGTGATGGAACATATAAAAATGAAGATGCCATAGCCCATTGGTAGCTGAAGGCATCCATAGCAGTGTTTACATTGTGCACTGTGAATCGCTGTGAAATTGACTCATTCATTTGTGTCATTTGCATCATTTTGCACGCAAAAATGTAATTTTAAGAAGACATAACACGGTTATGATTTCCATGTTGTGAGCCCATTATTCTATTACAACCCGTCCTGTGAACATCTATTCATTTGTCAGATATGAGTAAATTTGTAGCCACAATAATGTGACACTTGTCAGAGCGGCCATTCATAAAACGAAGGTTTCACCTCGAGCACTGACACTGTCACTAATGCTGCAGCGTGTTTGATATATGATAATGACTCCAGGGTGGATTGTGCTGGAGCCTGTCAAGGACTCCTCACAACACGCTTAGAGCAGAGGTCGCAACCCTGATTGGTATTTAGGAAGCTGACAGGCTTGGTGTAATACGCTGACCTTGGACCGAAAAACCTGGGACATGCAGGGAAGGAGGCAGGGGATTACAAGGAAGGAGGGTAACACACAAACAGTGAGAGAGAACATAATATGGGTCAGATTAAAAAACAATCTCAATGTGTTTTTGTTGATTTACTTTATTCTCTTATTATTTTACATTTACAAAAGTATTTTTGTTGTTGTCCCACATATTTAAAATGTTAAATGATATCAGTTAATTGTGATTAGAAGCATGATTGTCCATAGCTAATTGTAATTAATTGAAAATGAGTTATACATTTTCAATCTGTTCAAAATGTACCTTAAATGGTATATTTGCCAAGTATTTAATACCCTTATCAACATGGGAGTGGGCAAATATGCTGCTTTATACAAATGTATGTATATATTCATTATTGGGAATCAATTGATCAACATTCTCCGGTTTCCTCCCACAGTCCAAAGACATGCAGGTTAACTGTTGACTCTAAATTGCCCGAAGATGTGAATGTGAGTGTGAATGGTTGTCTGTCTCGACCTGTCCAGGATGTACCCATCCTTGGTCCAGTGTCAGCTGGGATCGGTTCAGCCCCCCGTGACCCTGAATAGGATAAGCGATTACAAATGATGACTGACTATTAAATAAATAAATTCCAATAATTGAATAAAACAATTATTGAAAAAAATAAAGTATTCTAAAATGTTAAAAAATCAATAGAATATAAGTGATTAAAGGACGACTAATAATGATAATAAATGTTGTGCATCCGCGTGTTTCAACAGCAGATCAGTATCAGGGAATCATGGAATAAGAGCAGCCACAGAGACCTTCAGAAGAGCTTCAGATGAAGAGTTTCAGATGAAGAGTTTGAGGCGCCGCGCTCCTCCAACTCGTCAGCAAGGTAACCAACTTTACTGTGCTGTACTGTTCTGTGGAAAACTACTTGCACCGTGTGCATCATGAAATCAGATTGTGATTCAGAGTCAGTCAACGTGCGTTTGTTTGGCTGCTCTATAAATGGATGCACCAGTTGCTTTTCTCTTCTATTTCTGACAAAGTAGCTGTTCGAGGAGTATTTACTGTAGTAATACTGCACTTGGTAACCGCGGGTGTCATCAAATCAACCATGACAGATATCTCAGGAAATCTTTTGAAATGCGTGGCTGCACAAACTTGAACCTGGCACAGGAAAACAGTGACTGAGATAGTTAAGCAATTGAACTGCAGCTGAGGTTTTCCGAGCGTAAAAGCCAGGTGTTTGACTATACGATGTTGCACTGGGTGCCAACTAAGGATGCATCTGATGACGGCATTGTTGATGAGAACAAATGGAAAGCTCCAACATCCAGAAAAATGAATCCCATCCAAACAGCGCACAGTATTGTGCACAGGTGGCCGAAACAAGAGAAACTTAACAGCTGGTGGCACAATGTCAAGCAGAGATTACGTCAAAACAAAAGACCCACAAAGTTGAAACAACAGAATGAATAAACGGGCAACTTTTCAACTGTTTTGTCTCTAAATTATAGCAAACAAAGCTCAGGAAAATAAGACAGAAGAGTTATGTTGTGGTGCTTTGTTGCTGGCTGTAACTCTAGTTGATCTCTTGGGTTTTGCTAGCAAAAACTGCAGCTTGTAACAGTGAAGTTTTATTTTGACAATATATTTTGGGCTTAAATCATCTCTTGTCATCCCATTTCTTGTTGATGCTTCACTTGTTTTCTTCAGTCATCTTCTCAGCTTTCAGGAAAATGACAACACAGACTTGACAAGCAGCCTCTGATATCACAAAAGCACACTTTGTCATTTTACATGACACCTGATAAATGTTCTTTGTGCCATCTGCAGCTTCTACAAGCCTACGTTATTTTAACCTGTTAACTGTATCCGCAAAAGTATTTCACTTTGAGGCACTGTGCCTCATCTATCCCCCACAAAGTTAAATTATTAACAAGATTTAGTGTAAGTCTATTTTGTTGCTGTTTGGGGAGTATTATGAGTGAGCTGCGCTGAAGGGGAGGCTATCACTTTTACTCTCCCTCCATCCTGTGAGGGCGTGCAGAGCAGGATTACTTGATAAAGAGCTTTAACCTTCATACAGAACACCAGTCAAGTGCATTTGTTTTGCACTGTAATGATGAATGCATGTCATAATAACTCTAATGCTGACAGGAAATGGCACAATGGCAAAAGAAAACAACCTTGAGAATATGTAAAATGAACTGTGTGTATTGCATATTAACTCTACATGCAGCAGTATCTCTCAGATGTGTTGTTTGGAAGTTTCAAATTGGCTTTTGTCAGACAGATATCTGGTGAAAAATCTGGAATCAAGCTGAGATAGACACAACATTTATCACTGACCTGGAAATAATTCAGAAACGATAAGCGACAGAAGACACCGAGTAAATATACTGTATATCTTTTTAAAAGAAAGTTTATCTAATTGAAATATATGTTAAACATTTGTGCAGTGCCTGTGTCATGTCAGTCACACAAAGAGCTATACTGTAGCACCAAATATCATTTTGGATTGTATTATATGTTAGAAATGAGGTTCTCCAGCAGTTGCTTTCTGGCTGTAGTGTCAAGCACTCTTCAGCTGCTGAAGTGTCCCTCCAGCCTTTAGGGGGCATGTCCTATGCTTGAACCTGTCCTTAATCTCCCCCCGAGTAATGGAAGTGAATATTTCCCTCCATGGGTAAATAAAAGGCACTTACGTTTTTGCATTATTACAATTCCATTAAACCCCAACAGGGAACAGAAGACAGCAACATAATTTTGGCTTTATTTGCCAAGCTACTGAAGAACACAATCTCATTTGCTGAATATTCTTTCTTTGTTTATCTACTGTTTGTAAAATCCTCCGGCAACAGTAAACTGAAGGTCTGGGATGAACATCTACCAGTTTCTTTTCACCGTAGGTAGTTGGTTTGTGGTAATGTGGAGCGGCTATAATCAATAGTTTTATGGTAATGAAGCAAGAAATGTGTGGCATGAAAGGTGCTGCTAGTAGTGACAAACCCACAGGATGCTATCAGCTCTGTTTTCAGCAAAAATAAAAAAAACTGTTAGTGGAGACCAAAAATAGATTTAAAAGGAAATTGAATGTTTGACATACATTCATCAAGTGGCCAGAAACACAGCGTCAAAATAATGCTGATGTTGCTCCATATCTCCCAGATGTGTAAATAGACAAAAGTGTGAACACATTCACCAGATCAACTTAAAAGGTTAAGTTTATAATATGTTGATGTTGCATTTACAGCTCCACTTCTATACGTTACATACATTGATGTTTAATATTTTAACTTGACGATGACAGGAATGATAATCAGAGAGGGAGGGGGCGGGGTGGGGATCCATGGGTTAATCAGCCCATGTTGGCTTTAATGGGATTTCACTGTCACCTTGCGTTGCACACCGAGTATGAACTACTAGATTAAATGAAAGACGGAAATCAAGAGCTGCAGTACTGGGGATGAGTAACTCATCTGGGTACATGCTATGCAGAGAGCCTGGATCAAACATCTCAGAGTGTGATTAAATACCAGGCTTTACTGAATCACTTCAGACAGTGCTTCATTTTTGATTGCAGTTCCCCCAAATATGACATATTGGTTAAACAAAAACAGCCAAGGAAATTCAATTTATTCAGCTTTTCAGTCAGTGTAACAAAGAGTCTGCATTAGACTGATTTTGGAAAGCCTAAAATGTATTAATGGTAAATTATAGACAATTTAATACTCAAAGAACTACAAGTCAGCGGGCTACCTCCTGGTCTGGAAAGTGAAGCCAATGCTGAAGCGCCTTAAACTTGCATTATTTCTAACAGCCAGCAGGGGGCGACTCCTCTGGTTATAAAAAGAAATCTGATTGTGTAGAAGTCTATGAGAAAATGATTCTGCTTCTCACTTGATTTGTTATCTCAGTAAACATTGTAAACATGTTTATGGTCTCAATCACTAGTTTCAAGTCTTCTTCAGTACAGCATGATGTTCATTTAGTAAATTATGGTCCCATTTAGAGTCAAATAGACCATAAAGCAGGGGATGCTATAGGCTGTGGCTACCTTGTGGTTGACAGGTCACTACCACAACATTGTCCGGTCTGGGATTTGTCTGTGTTTTCGTCTTTAACTTTAACCATTTAACACTGTTCATGAAAGTTAACTGTAAGATTTTGGTTGCCTAAAAATGTCTTATTCAGTGTTCGGTTGTACTGTTCGGTGGTTGCTCCACCCTCTTGTGTCACTTCTGGCAAAAAACCAAGGCTTCAAGCAACAAAGCAATGGCTGATGTCACAGTGACTACGTCCACTTCTTATGACATAATAAGTGACAAATATACACTTTTCTATGTATTTGTACACAGATTTAAGCACAAGTCAGTTGAGGAGATTTAACTTGACTACAGTCTTTAAGAGCAAATGCCGCTGCATTACTGTGAGTATGTGAAGTGAACACACTGTGACAGCCTCACTTTTCACTCTAGTTTCTTTTTTTTGTTAGACAATAACAGATTCAATGTTTCGCCAACACCTCTGACAGCAGCAGTTTGGTAAAAGTACGAGAATTACTGAAATGCAAATCACCACAGAGTCTGAATCTGTCAGCATCCTCAGGAGGATGCAGACTAGCGAGACAGTCAAGATATACTAAAAAAGTCAGATAGAAGAGGAGAGACTTTACATTTGATAGATGTTTAATGCAGCACATGCTCAGAAAGGTCCTGAAACCAGGACTTCTGGCGAACCTAACATACAATCGGCTATGGCCGCATGAAACCTGCCTGAGTTTATTTGTATCAAAAGCGGTGTGCTACTGCTAGACTGCCTGATTATCTTTAACACCTGAGTAAGCTGTACGGCTGCCCACTGCGGGCCTAAACATTTTCCCAGCACCTTCAGGGCTGTCTTTGAATTTCAGATGGCTGACGGTGAAATTGAGCTGTTTGAAACATTAATGGGATTAGATGATTTTTCTTCTTCAAAAAGAAAGCGATGATAGCCCCCTGTCCATTCTCCTCTGCTGGTTCGGCAACGATAAAGTGTGATTGATATTGATCGTCTGATTATTTAATAACTTTACCTCGCTGGTGTGACATAGTGTGCAGTTCTCATGCCTTGCAACGTTGATAAGAAAGCAGAAATGGTTGCTCGACATTTTTCTTTCCTGTTTAATTCATTATTTAATTTATGCATAATAGAGTGGCTAAAACAGATGCTTGATAAGATATAATTCATAAATGGATATGTTTGATATACTTATCTTCTGTATATCACAGTTTAATTTGATTTTAATATAGACAAGCGGGTTTCCCAAGGATACAGTAATTACTAGAAAATAGGACATAGGATTTGTTATGAATTAATATGACCTCTATGAATGCTGCGTCTGTATGCTTTAGTACTACTGTTGTGAGAGTAAGAGGTCAGAAATGAAGGGAGCACTAACTGCCACGACACTAATGGTGATCCAATATGTTGGTAGCACTTTATAATTCTTTAGGCTCACAATGGCTCAAGTCAAGTCATGTGTCAAACTCAAGGCCCGCATGACAAATCCGCCCCACCACCTCATTTTATGTGGCTTGCAAAGAACATACTATGCGTATCATACAATTCTATGCTGCTTTACAGAGGTGCGGTGTCCTTAAACTACGTGTCCCACAATGTATCTCGATTTTGTTACATGCGCACTGAAGCGTCTCAATATCACTGATTTCCTGTAGCGCCATTCTCACCGAGTGATGGGGTCGTAAAAGAAAAATATGATTAGTACCAAAATGTCCAAGAACAGAGAGGTTGATGCAGAGGGGAGAAAATGTAATAAGAGATGGAAAGAGAATACATGTTTGTGCTTAATGGAGACAAGCCGTTATGTCTTCTTTGCTACGAGGCAGCGCCCGTGAATACAATTTACAGCGGCACTTCGACGCCAAACATGGAGCCAAGTATGTCTCACCACTGTCATCTACCGCAAATAATCTCATCTGATCAGCTGTTGGAGCACAAACAATTCATACGCCACAGACTAAACAAAGTTAATGTAATAAATTGTGTTTGATAATATTGGTGATGGTAAAAAAAAACAACTTTATTATTCACTTGAATAATAATTTTGATCTTTGATGGATGAGCGATGATGAGGGTTTCTTAATCTCATAAATTCATGGGATTTATGTTATAATAACTGTGTGAAATGTGCGTGCGCCCACATACAGTATTTTTGTGTCAATGTGCATGCATATTGATGCACAAGCATGTGTTTTTGTTACTGAACTCATTTTTTAAACACATTTTAAAAAATGTAGAGCTAGTTATTAAACAAATTATTTCTAAAACTGATAATAATCAAATGCAGAGGCAAATTTTGTAATATAATCAAGAGTAGATATATTTATATAGTCTTACAATTACAAATGGCCCTTTGAGGGGAACCATAATACTGATGTGGCCCGGGATGAAATTGAGTTTGACAATCCTGGCTTAAGTAATACATATCAGATGTAGGACTCATGATGATTTAATGAATGACTTAATGATGGATGAATTATGACTTTAGCACCTTTAATGAATAATCAATTAATGAATGCTAACTCATGGTTACTTTATAGGCCATCAAAGTAGCTGGAATCCAGCTACACAGCATCTATCATTGTAGGAACACAAAGCTGGTTTTATCAAACTGGTAATCAGATGTAAAGATCTACTTCATCTGCATGGCCGTCTTTGTTTATGTTCATTTTATACATGCTAAGAGGTGAAATGTGAGTTGTTTTTTTTTAACATACATTATTATCTTTTTTTGTTGTGTAAAGAAGTGAGTGCATAGAAGAAGCTGGTGAATTTAAACCAAAACCCTCCAGCAGGTGATTTGACCATGAATGACCCTTAAAAAAGACAAGTGTTCATCGTTATTATATCATTAAATCACACATGAGATCACCATTTCTTATGAGTTACATGCTGTGCTTGTGTCCCCTGAAGTTAAGACATGGTGTGACACTAATGTGCAAATGATTACTTGACGTACATTCATTAAACGTGATGAGCATAAATCCATACTACATGTTGTGCTTCCTGAGAGGCTGAGTGAATGATTTGGTCTGAAATGCCCCTTTTTGAGATGACAGCTATTTTGGTGGCATATAAATTGATGCATGGAGTAACTGTGAGGTCATTCATTGATGATAATGGCTTATCAATCACATGTATTCATAATGACTTTCTCATGAATAGGAATTCACAACACAATTCATTCACTAAATCATGAGGCATGCATGATTTCTTTTTTTTACCCTTATAAAGTGTTACTAAAATACAATGCCAGAATACTTTCATTATTCATATTGCACCCTTTCACACATAAGAAGCGGAGCCTTTTCTTGGTTCAGTAAAGCTGAATCTCCAGATGTGGAGATGCTTCTGTGCTAAAAACGCATACTTTCAACATTTGCTCAGATGCATCATCTTCATTGTATATCAGACCATCTGTCAGCGACTAAAGCTTTCTGATGAGTCACTGGCGTTTCCCTGCTCTGGCATCTCTTCTGCTTCTATAATCCAAACAGGTTTTATTCAGCCCTCACTACAACTGAATAAATGTTGTCTCCCTTTTGTTTAAAAACTGTAAAATTGAGATTTGTATCACTGTGGCATATTGGATAGTTGAAGAGTATTGTATAAAGCATTTAGCCAAATGACACTTCCTGCATCAACATTTTTATCCGTATGTAATAATTACTACATTACCATTACAATGCATGTAAAGAGGCTTCACATGCATCCTTCCGTCTGCTTAAAATACACTGATCTCTCTCTCATGACCTCCCTTGTAGCATTTTGTGGCTTCAATCTTAACTGACAAGCTCAACTGTTTTGCATGCAGGGTGGAAACATTAAAGACTGAGTTAATCCTCTCTGATTTCCCGCTGCTGTCACTCACGCAGTCTGACTAAAAGCCTCAACATGTCCCTGAATAAAACAACACAGCATCACACCTTTGATGTGGCATGTAATTTTAGACTGAAACACAGTAATACCCCGTCATTTGAAGGGATTTCAATTGTTTTTGTGGTAATCAGCGGACAGATGAAAAGAAAAATTATGGATATTTACTGCAGAGATAATGCCCTGGACCTACTGTTCCAGATTTTCGACCAAGGTCCAATGACTAGTTGCTTTTTTATTTCTTTACAGTGTAAACACCAAAGGTTATCAATAACATTTTATATGGACACATCTTAATAATGATATATATTATATACTACTACTACAAATAATAATAATGATAATAATAATAATAATACATACATACATACATACATACACACACACATACACAGCTTTTAGAAAGGTGCTGAAAAAGTAGATAATAAAATAAACAATACATATATAATAATAATAATAATGATAATAATAATAATAATAATAATAATAATAATAATAATAATAATAATAATAATAGCATTTATTTAGAAAGGTGCCAGAAAAAAATCTATTTAAAAATGTATATATTTATAGTTATATAAAGTAACTACTACCAAAGTTATTTAAGTTTGTGTTCCCGCCTCTTGGTGAACTCTGGGTGTTATGTGATCAAGATGCACGTTTCAAATTTCAACTTCATTATTGTGTCGGCCGTTAAGCTGATGATTAATCATTTCAAATCGGTCGGGAGCAACCCACAAATTAATTCTGCTGCCAGCGATCTGTTGCATTTATTAGCATATCATGTCTCATTTGCTGCCAAATAAACTTGTCCAATAGAAAGATAACAAGCCTGTGTGCACGTAAATACCCCAGTATGATTTTGGCAACTGTGATGGAATGAAGTAAGTATACTCAACAGGAGCTGCACATGGCGTACTTTTCTATATGCTCAAAAATATGTTTCATTTCACAATTTCCATAAAATCTTTACAATTAGGATGATTAAGCGCTTTGTGCCACTAATCATAACTCGATTAAACAAATGGAGATAAAGCTGTAACCGTAAAAAATAGCTTTCTGGCAACATTGTTCACTGTGAAGCGGATCTGATTTACTCTGAGGAAATAATTTACTATACGTTAACGTCATGAGAAATAATGAAACACCATATTTATGCTTCTTTTGGTGCGCTATACTCACACAAGTGATGAAACCTGAATTTTAACATGAAATATAAACAGTTTTAGGACTTAAGCTTCTCCGTTAAAGATCAGTGTTCAGACTGCGGAAATCACTGGAATTAAAAAAAAAAAATAAAATCTTGCACTACATACCACTGTAAACAATATCTATGCACATTGCTACTTTAGTAATATGTCTTCTTTGGTTTATATTTTTCTCTTTGGACATTGACTCCATCAGTTGGTGTTATCATTTATTAATCTGTCCATAACCTGACTGCTGTGTATAAATTCTTGTCAAAGTCATACATTTAATGATCTGTCAGATCAAAAGGCTAAACCCATGCAGCCTTCGCTTGTTTACAACTTTTCTGTTTGTGGATGTGCAAATAAATCAAAGTGAGAGATAACGTCACAGTGATGTACACTGCATGCTGCTCCATATGTCTTTCAAACCTGATTATTCAGCATTAGATTAGAGAAGGACTGGCGGAAGAAAAGTTAAGCATCTTTCCGTGAGATTGTCTCAAATCCTCCTCCTGCAGGCTGAATGAACATTTCTGCATTTCAGCTGAAACATTTCACTTACATGTATGTTATATTTTGTGTATGGCATTTATATTTGATATAAATACCATTTTTATATCATTATTGTTACATTGGGCATGAACATGTCTGTAGGGATATCACAAAAACTGATTCTTTGTTACCAAGTTGATGCCAAAATTATGAAAAAATATGGCGGTACTCATTTTTCTGCAGTATTGTAGGTGCTGTAGGTACCGGGGATCAGAAGACAGACAACGACATTTAAAATTCAAAAGGATACAGAAAACTGTTTTTTCTCTGATAATGCTATTGCGAGCAACAAATCTGCGTTGCTAGGAGAGCTAGCTAACATTAACAGAGGTTGCATTAAGTTTCATTTTGATGAAATCATGCTTTATTTAGTAAAAGTATTAGGCAAAGGTAGATTATAACGTTATCATGATGTGCTTGAATATAATCTCAAAATCTGAATAACTACAGTTGTTTGAAGAAAACGTTTTCACAGCAGTGTAGATTATAAAGTGAAAATGAAGCTACAGCCTGTTAGCTTAGCTTAACACAAAGACCAGAAACAGTGTGAAACAACTACTGTGGTACCAATCTTCTCATCCAACTCTCAGCAAGAACGTGAATAAGCACATTTTGCAAAAATGTCAAACTATTCCTTTAAATCAGTAGTGGTAGTGCTCATTGTGTCCAATACAGTAACCTCCATATGAAGAACAATTGTGTCACTTTCTTCCTGAAAAAGCCATTTTCTTAACCCATAGATTACAGTATGTAAACCTTAAAACAAGTCCTCCACTGTTTGGCTCTGTGGTGATTTTCCTAGATGAAACATCACATTACATCTACCTATATCAGAACAACTGTCATGTCAAAAGCTGGTGTCATTGATTGGAAGACACTAATAACATATTTCCTGATTCCTCAAACAACATCAGTGATGGAAAGTAATGCGTGACTGATAGTGACATCCAAAACCAGTATTGCAGGCTCCGAGATTATACCTGGCATTTGTTTTGTTAAGGTCAGATCTGTAATGTAATCACCTTCCTTTACTGCCATGCCTCTTTTGTGAAAGGCCAGTCTTTATTAGGCAAACAATGCATATTGGCATGAGCACGCCTTATTCAGGAGATGGACCATCTCTCCTCTCTGTTCTGTGTCTCACTTATATAAGCAGTCTCAGCCCTGAACCATCCTTATCCCCCTGAACAGAGCCAAAGTCCCAAACAAATGTAATCTTATAGATAATATTCTCTGATTGTCTCTCCACACTTCGCCATAACTTCCTCCCAAATCCTGCAAAGTTTGGAGTAACTCTGTCTAAATGTAGACTCGGCCCGAGTGTGCATCATCTTCACTGACCTTTAAAGAAAAATCCCTCTGCATCTCCGATGCCTAGAAGTGATTCAATAGTCCCTCTGAGAGTGTGTCTCTTGATGGGCAAAATCAATAACCAGTTTTCACACAACATTCATCTTGGTGTTCACGTTTGCCTAATCAGCAATTGAAAAATCACAGATACTCTGTTCAACTCTCGCAGGCCCCACTCAGTAATAATGCTGTTTTCTAATGCTAATTTGCTATCTCATGCGCTCTGGCATTTTCTACTGCAGAGTGCCTGTTAATTGGCCACGCCGCCCTGATGTTTGCTTACTAAAGCTATGGCTTCGCCCCATCGCTTCTCTGTTTCTTTAAGTCTCACACACCCTTGAACACTCTCCATAATTAGCATATTCACACACCTCAGTTAGGAGCATTTAAGGCAATCATCAGTTCATATTCTCTATATTTCTGTTAGGCAGGGACACTGGGAATACCATAAATATCTGGTGTCAGTCACTTTGTTAATTTACCTTTCTTTGTACTCGCACATATGCAGTGTCTGTCTTTCGTGAGCAGGGCATGCATTTGGTAATTACTTTGTGTAATGTATGGAAATTTGGGGTTTAAAATTAAATTTGCATAGCACAGGGAAAAATGTCCATGTTTTTCCAGTGGCAACAGATTGCATTTTAAAGCGACGCGTCAGAGCCTCACCGGGACTTGTTGACAACAGTCGAAATTGAACAAGGACAAAAACATGATTGGGAGCAGATGGAAAAAAACAAAAAACAAAACAAAAGCCATTATTTCGAATGATAGAGCAGAACTGTCTATGCACCCAAGGATGGAAAACACACAAAAAATGTTTTGATCTGAAGTGGTTGTGCCGACACTGACACATCTGTAAATTCACATCTTTACGTGTTAAGATTTAGTACAATATGGAGTCAATATGTGTGCTCAGCCCAGGTAGGAAACATCATACCTACAGTATCTGTTTAGCCTTGGTACCATCAGCATCAAGCCTTTCACAGAATGTCAGCACTTTATTTCAGTTTTCAATCAGCTCTTCATCATTTAAGTTAGCGGCGGACTGCTGATCTGTTTCCCTGAGCATCTCCATCTCTGCGGTCATGGAGCCGCACATGATCGATGCCTCCTGCTCTGTTCCCGTCACAGAGGTAATACCCAGACCATGACCCTCTCAAAGACATTTCCCTTTGTCTTGAACACCTCCTAATCCCGCAAACAATCAGACCACAAACACACTGACATCCACACACACACACAAAGAAAATACTGTGCATTCACTACACCCCTGTCCTCCGGCGAATCAGAGCTTTGAGTCAGCTATTGGAAATGTGGCAACTAAGGCAAGCACTTGATATGCAGGCATCTGCTTTGTGGCTTATCTCTACTGCTCAACTGTGCAGAGCAATTGCTGCTTGGCTGGGCCCCCGTAAGAAAGAAATAAGTAAAAAGAAAAAGCTTTTTCATTTTTCTGTCCTTCTCCTCTCAGTTGGGTCTTCTCTGATTGTCTATATGGCTTCACTGCTCTTAATTGCTATTTTGGAAAGACATTATTAGAATTGTTTCCAATTATGTCAATTGCAATCAAATGGATGATTTAACCCTAATGTGGAAGATGGTCCAGTGCCATTCCAAATTGTGTTAGCGTCGAGGTGGCGCTGCTGTTGGGAGGATGAGGAGGGGGAAGCATGTAGGAAGAGAAAATGTCCTAATCTGTGGTCCAACAACAATAAAACCACCAAGAAACTAGACAGAATATGAATAATCCTCATTTTGTTATCATCTCCATGCCAGAATATTTTTTAAAAATAGGTACATTTTCCATTTGCATTTACATACTGTATTTACTCCATTTTCTCAGGTAGGTTTACGGGGCACTGCGGTCACTGCACAAAACATACTTACTTGAAGTAGAGTTGCTTCATTTTCGTAAACACAAATACAGTCTGCAACTCTGTTTTCCCGTCTTGAGATAAGAGTAAACCTTATAGGTGTTTACGCTGTCTGCAAGCAAGCTTCTACTACTGTCTGACAACAGAAATATGTCAATTTCTGGTTCAACCACAGGTCAGACTCTGTTTACTACAGTTACTTAAGTGAGACACTCCACACTTTATTCATGCACACACACACACACACACACACACACACTAAAGAAGTTTCATCATAGGGTGGCATTTCATTGCTTTCATTGCAAGTTATACAGGAATTTAAAAAAGGGGGGTCATGGACACTGTTATGTATTTGTAGTTTCTTTTAAAAGCCAGAGATAACTGCTAGCACATTTAATCTGAAAATATGGCAAATAGTTGAGGTTAATACAATACATTCATCATCAGTGTATTGTCGTACAACAATCAGCATATGTTACGAAAAGTTATTCCTCATGTTTTCCTACAAATGTCCAGCAAAACGTTGATGCAGGTGTCAATTTCCACTCCAATCTTTTCAAAATAAACTTCTACCTTCACAGGAAACAACTTGGTTAGGTTTAGTCAACAAAACTACTTAGTTAAGTTTAGGAAAAGATCATAGTTTGGGTTAAAATAAATGTAGTGGTGTAAGTAAAATCTTTGGCGGTGTTTTTTTTTTCACTCAGCCATCCACCTCGACCTCCCTGAGCAGCTTTTGTCGCTCGTTATAGAAGAAGAAGAAGAAGATAGTCCTTGTTATTACTCCCACGGTGAAATTCAATTTTTTCACTATGTTGTTAACTTATACACTGTTCATGCAGACCCGTATACACACATGCACAAACATGCAGTGAATGGAGAGATGTCAGAGTGAGGGGGCTCTCAGTGACATAGCGCCCCATGAGTTGGGGGTTTGTTGCATTCTAGGGGCCCCGGACCTAGGTAAACTGGCACCTCTCCAGCTACCAGATTCACACTATACATATATATATATTATACTTGTTATTACTGTGAGATATATAGAAACTATAGTGCGTTACTTTTCATAGGTGTAACTATGAACGGTGAATGAGAACATGATCAGTGACATAATGATTGTTTGTTGCATTACAGTTATGCTGTATGACATGTAGGCAAGCTGAATGGTCTCCACCACTATCAATAACGACCATTATATAGAGAGATAATTACTGAATGTACATACATCAATGTGAATATTGCAGAAAAAATGCTGACCATAAATAAATGTCAAAAAGGTTTTGAAAAGAGTTCTAACTTTAATGACCTAGTTAACAGTACATTTATTATGAAATCAGAGGATTACAGGGAAAGTGAGCCTTGGTTTGCCACCTCACATCATTTATAGTCAAGTTTTTACTCATAAAGAGTCATTCAGTCGCGTGAAACAGGTTCTCCACCTGTAGTCTTTAGCTGGCTGATTCTCCTTTGACGGTATAAACATTAGCGCACCAGCTCTTTCATCCCATTGTGCATTGAGCAGATCTGAAATGTCACTGGGAATGTTAGGCATAATCCAGCTAAGACAGTGGCTCAAATGAGATATTAAAATATTAAAGTGAAGACAAAAAGTTTCCCCTTCATGGATGAGAAATGTTAAACACCCAGAATCTATTGAAACCTTCAACAGTTTTGTATAATTAATGCTTTCAATCCAGTAATTATGAAAAGGTCAGGGTTTCTGCCCTGTATAGTGTTTGATCCTCACATACAGTAGCAGCAGGCTTATCACAGCCATTACAACTCAATGTAATCAGGCTACATTGAGTTAGAAATAAAGCACATCAAATCAGGATGGAACCAAAATCACCAAGTAATTCTTCTGCGTGTTACCGCATTTGACAGGAAGAAAGGAAACTATAATGTCCATAATCACCCTGTGGCATTAGAACAAAGCGATGGCAGTGGAAGTGATGAAGAGCTGGACGTTTCTGTAAAGTGATGGTTCATTTTTGACAAGCTTATGATAACGCCTGAAAAATACAACATCCCAGGCAAATGTGTTTTTATTTTAAATGTTTAAGCGTTGACTCTCTGCTCTGCTGAATAATCTTTGGTTCAATTATCCAGCCTGAAGAGTGTCTGATTTAATTCTGAACTGAGTAATGCTGATTATTCACATTAAATAGCACCACAGAATTATCCTCACTGCCACTTTTTCATCTTAAAGGGGAACAACGGCCATTTTCAAAATTCCTCTCTTCATTCCTATGGTCCAAGACAGTCCAACAATAGTCTTAAACATGACAAACTCTCTCCCAAATCTAAAAACTAGAGAAAAAATCAAACACTGTATGTGATGTAATAGGATACTTCATTGACAGTGAATTGGGAGAGATTTTCTAGATGGCACTGAGAGCACCCAGGGGAAGTAAGACCTGGACATTATTCAGCCCGCGGGCTGAAACCGGCTCTTGTGATGGTTCTGTCCAGCCCAGGACGTCTCACACAAACCACACAATTTAGCATTTTTTTAAAATGCTTGCGTATTGTTAGTGTGCTTCTTCCCGTCACACTCGACATTAATGTAAACTGATGTGGGCGTCACCTGCTAAGGCAGCACCTCTACAATAAGTCATGGACTGCTAAGTATTTTTTTCGCGGAGGTTGGCAGTAAAGCTTTGTGCTTAGTTTGCATCGAACATGTGGCTGTATTGAAAGAATATAACCGTCACTTTGAGACAAAACATGCCGAAAAACACAGAAACCTATTTGGAGATGAGAAGGAGAGGACAGCCGAAGGGCTGCTAGCTAAGCTGCAAAAGCAGCGAGGACTTTTTACAAAGCTGCCTGCAATGAAATAAGGAAATGTAAGTGTTAATGTTTTGTTTATGGAAGCATTGCTACTCAAAACAGTCCGTCGTGTACGGTTTAAACACTCCTGCATATAATGTAATGTTCTTAATAATATACTGTTTGGGGTGATTTTCTGTTATAAATGCTGAAAAATAAGTACCCAGTATGTTTTCTATAGTGGTAAAATAGAGGTTACATCTGACAGTATTCTATATTATTATTATTATTATTATTATTATTAACATATTCTTATTATTATTCATTCAATTTTTAGGTGGTAATCCCCTTTAATATCCTACCTGCCTACAGTGTCTCTTTCTCCAGTAAACCTTATAGTGGACTACTATATTTCTGCCTGTGTATATTTTTTTTTGTATAACCTTTGAATACCTTTCTTTTTTATTCCCAAGCCAGTGTAACAAGGAGAAACTAGCAGACAAATGATAAGGACTATTTCAGTCAGTTATTCCCAGTTCACAGCCATCCTATTACTTTTTTTATGAGGGCTTCTGACACCTCTCTCGATGCCCACATCTATCACTTAAGATTTCTTATGCTCTCCAGCAATAATCAAGTTGCCTGCACTGTCTATATTTAGTTCATTCATTTTAGCGTAAGGACAGGGAAGATATATCTGTAGTGTGGATGGGGTTGTAAAAGCTGGTGTCTCTGGTGTAGCTCTATAAAGACATGTTGTCAAAACCATTTATAGGTTCATAATATACTTCAAATTGTTCGTCCGGTGCCATCTCTCTCTATCAAATGTAATTAAAGCCCTTTCCCACTCCACTTGCTGCTCCCTCTCTATCGCTTTCTGTCTCTCTTGTCTGATGTCAGCTATACTTTGAGCCATTTGCCATGCCGCCTCTGATTGCTCATTCTGCTTTCATTATGTACTATATGCTTAATGAACAAATAGATTTACAGACACCATTAACTTCGCATACAAACCCTAAATGTAACTCTTATAATTGAAATGAGGCTCAGATTACATTATCTGAGGGTGGCAATTTACTCCAATGTATTCATCCCTTCTTGCTGTGTTTAGAGCGCTATAACACAGTTATCTACTGACTGTCAGACTGAACAGTTGGTCCAGGAAGAGAAGTGACTCTGAGTACCTCTCTGGAGCCAGATAGAGTGCCTTGGGTCTAGTGTGGGTCCAGTATAGTGGCTGGCTGATAAATTGTTTGGCGAGTTGTGGTCAATATAACTGCTGCTGTCACACTTAATGGATCGCTGTCAATGTTTCACATGACAAAACAAAACACAAAGAAGGTGTGTTCAATGCAAACATAGCACTACTTTTTTAAAGATGAATAAGACCATAAGCACAAGCTTTTACTGCATATTAATCCACCTGTGTGACATCCATCCCATTTGACAATGACGGCGTGAAATATGAGGGCGGCCCAACCAACGTGTGTGATTGATAATTGCTGTACTGTGGCTGCCCGCCCTGCCGTCTCCACTGTGGCCTGCCAATTCATCAGGCATCAGGGGCAGATCGGGCCCGATGACTAATGTGTGCGTCTGTCTGTGACAAACCTCGGCTATACGCTCTCTGCTGCAGCCAGACAGCACGCTGCTCGCAAATCTGGCTTATTAGCGAGGTGACAGTCCAACTCTTGAGCTTGGCATCAAATGATAATATAAAAGGGAAAAGAAATAGTTTGAAGCGCCTCACCCTTTCTGACACTTCAAAAGTTGCCCAGAGTCTTAAAGTTTCGGCTATTCTGTGCACTATTACCATTTTTCAGTCACGATTTCAAACAAAAACCGTGTTCCTATATATTTCATGTATCCGTTGCGATAAATGAGCAGGTGCTGACAGCTTCACTCTGCTCTACACACACCGTCCCATGTGTTAATGAGGCAAGGGTACACTCACCGTCTCTGTTCTTTGCTGATTGACTTCCTATTTCCATCCCTCACTCTCGGATGGAGTCGTTATTAAGCAAATGAGTTGCTGCTCCAGTGGGCTTTACCATCAGATAGCTGTGACTGAAGGTTAATGACAGTGTTGTTCAACGGGAAATAGGGAGCCTCGCCGAGCATGACGCCCGCCACATACATGTGCCCTTTGACCTGCCGTCACCTGTCTCGTGCTCTGGGTCCTGGCTCCCACGGGAGCACGATCTATCGGTTAGTGTGGCGCCAGATGCTCGACGTTAAAACAAACAACATCATTAATCAGCGCAAAGCAAAGGTGTCCTTAATTTACTTTTCCACTGCACATGGGTTGTTTATTTACAGTAGCCGGGTGGTTGTCATGTAATACCTTAGCTAGCAGTCACAGATAATGCACCCAAGAAGCAAAGGAGATGGAGACTTGAATGTGAACATCTTGCCAGACTGTAATTTACTGCACAATCTCACACTACACAGCAAGTGAGAACAAGCCAAGATTGTACTATTTGCTGTTGTGTTAGCAGCAATAGTTTTGTGTAAATATGCTTTGCTGCTGGCAATATGGTAATCAAGAGATTGCTAGTAACAGAGAGACATGATCTCAGAGCTGCGCTTGAAATAGATGAAATTAATTGCTCTCCCTGTTTGATTTACTGTTACTACTCTGTAAAACTTTCCCTTTTGTACTAATGTGTTGTTTAACTTCATTTAAGTCCTCTCTGTTGTTAAATCCATTTGCATCGGCTCTATAATTAGATTTCCTCCCCCCACCCCCATGTCAGAGCGAACCAACCAGCAGTTAAGGAGTTTAGCTCCTCTTTTCTGACAAATCCAAAATCCGCACCAGAAATCTTTTTGCCGTAGGTTAATTGCCACGTTTGAAAAGTCAACCTCCTTTGCTGGTCTTGAATGAATCCTTTCCTTTGTCTCCTGTGTGCCAAACATAAAAAGAAGGAAAAAATAAATAGCTAGAATCCTTAGGGCTGGTAGTGCCAGCAGACATTGTGCTTGGCTCAGTGCCTGGTTTCAAGAGAAGATTCTTTCATTTGCAGCAGGCTTTCCTCCCTCAACGGGGGGATAGAGGTGGATTTTCCTGTATTACACCAGAAAATCGCTCTTTTAATTTGAAATCTGGGTATTTTTTTTGTCACTTTTGTCTTTGTTGGAGACTTATGGCAGCTATTCTCAGATGAGCACCAAGATATACAGTACACTGAATCTAGTATCTTATAAGTAAAAATATACCAGTAACAGTAAAAGCAAGTAGCTGCTGTGTCAGTATTGAGATCAATGGTTGTACTAATCCCTGCAAAACACTACTTTTGACTACACAACATTTCTGATTTGATCAAACAACGTAAGCCTTACCTCAGGTAGGCCTATGGAAAGACCTATGGAAAGCAGACAATCCCATCATGACTGTATGATTTGTAGCTATACCGATGAAAGTAATGCACTGTAATTCATATATATCCCACAAAATCAGTTTCTATGTAATCCACGTAATCGTGAGTTCGTATCCTGTGTGAGTCACATAAGTTTCATACTTAAGTTAAATCACTTCAGTATTTTAATGGAAACATTTACTTATTTGTCATGTAACTCATGTACTGAAGTAGCGCCGCTTCCACAGACTTTTCATAAACATAACTAAGCAGTTTTGTTGCCTAAACCTAACTAAGATGCATTGTTGCCTAAACCTAACAAAGCATTTCAAGTGTAGTTATTTTAATCTAAACCACAAGCTTTTCATAAACCTAACCAAGCAGTTGTGTTGCTAGAACCTAACTAATTAATTTTGTTGCCTAAACCTAACCAGGCTGTTTCCTGTGAAGACGGAAGTTTATTGACAGCTGTTACTGGACATTTGTGTGAAAACCCACAAAATTTGTAGAGTAACTTTTCATAAGATATCATATGAACCATTGTATGAGGATACACTGAAAAATAATACCTGCTAAATATCAGAATGTTAGCATTGTCAGTGTGATTATGTTAGCATGCACTGATCAACATTTAGCTCAAGTGCCTACTATAAATACAGGCGGTCAAGTCTCACGTACTGCAACATCTGCTCATTGAAACTACATCTTAGTTATGGTAAGGTAAAGATGGCAATTTTAAAAAAGGCAAATGTTAATTGTAGGTCTTTTGACAAGACATCCATCCACCACCCCCAACCTCCATACCTATACTGCCTGTCTCGCTACATAAAGACACACTACTCCCTGCTTTGGCACTTGACATAAAATTGGGAAATTGGATGTGATTCATGAGAAAATGAGTTCAAAAGCTGCTAGAGTGAGGAAAACTTAAACACCTGTACCTGTATTTCAGTTTAACCAGAACCAAAAACTTGTAATGAGATTTGAGTTGAGAACAAAGTGTTCATTTTGTGAAAGAGTTACACCGAACACAATGGACACACTTTCTGCCTGACAAAGAAAAGTACACACACAAAGTGTGTATGTTCGTATTACAGAGTGTGTGACTGTGCTCTGCTGGGTGGGGGTCACAGTCGACGACGGTGCCGCTGACGCTGATGCACCAGAAATGGCTTCTTTGTCAAAGACGAAGTTGTTCAGATGGAAGAGATAAAAACAAATCCTCTGGTACTTGCTGCGACCCTGAGCGCAGCCAACAACCATCCAGCCATTCAAACCACATGTTGCGCCTTTTGCCTCAAACGCAGTGGGAGGAGTGTAGAGTATAGAGACATTGATTGCCAGTCGCGAATGAGGCTGTCAGTCCTCATCTCCATATCCTTGAGAGTGTTGACATTTCCAGTGCAATGGAAGCTTGTGCTCATTTCTTCCATTCAGTTGCTGCTTTACATCTGCAGATCACTGCTTTTATCTGGCCCGCGGAGCGGAGTGTGCCAGCCACATTATTAATTACTTGCTCTGTGGTTAATTACAACAGATTAATAGGTATATAAAAAACAACTTACCGTGATTTACAATGATACAACGATTAAGTGCCTATTTACATGACACAATCAATAAAGCGGTTAATAAATAAAATTTGCAAAACACTCATTAATCAGTCAATTAATTATGCATTATCTGCGCTGAATACATTTCACAATTTATGAATGGATTTGTAAAATTATTTTTTGGAGCCTGATATTGTCTTGGATTCTAATTTAACTATGCAAAACGCAATTGGCAGCTGTTTGCTCAAAGTAATTGGATGAATGAGAAATGTCCCAGAGTGTTTCAATAGCATTAGGAGTTTTATTGGAATAAATGAAGATGAGCTGGCTGCACAATATTTCATTATACCCTGCGCATTAAAAAAAAGATTTATCCCTACTTCAAATGCTTAAAATGATCTCAGAGGCTACAGCCCCTTTCAGACATGCTTCTCTTTATGTAAACGAGATGGTAATAATTATACATGTTGGGTTCATGTCTGAATCGTAGACTGTATAAAATATGAACATATGACGTCACCCATAGTTTTTGAAGTGCTGTTGTGAAGCTCAAAGTGAGTGGCTCCGGCTGTCGCCATCTTGACAGTGCCGACTCAGCTGAACTCCAGGCTAATCCAAAAATGGGCACAGTGGTGGATCGTTGGTGGAGCTAAGGTGGAGCTAAGGTGGAGCTAAGGTGGGCCCATGTGACACAGCAGAGTGAACAGCTAGCTGGCTACCTGGTACAGCACCACCTGTCAGTCAAAGCAGCCCTCAATTATGCCAAACTTAAAGCCTTAATATAATTCAAAAGGGTGAGTTAAATAAAATTCACCCCTGTATAGTTGTCATGAACTGTAGCTGTAGCTGTAGAGACCAAAACCGTATTTTATTTATTTCTGCTGTACAGTTATTTTAATATGGGCTCTACGGGGATTGACTCACTTTTGGAGCCTCAAGTGGCCATTTAATTAACTGCCGTTTTTGCCACTTTCGTGTTTCCTTCATTTCTCAGCACCAGAGGTTGCCGCTTGGTCCGAATAAGTGCCTGAATCATGGCCAAATCTTACTAGGCCAAACCTAGTAAGATTTTTGTAACACTTTTAAAATGGCAAAATGTGAATTGAACGTTGCCGTATTTGTGTGAAGGCTGCTTGATGCCAGAGAGCATGGTTGCATAGTGTCCCATCGTCTATCAACAGCACGCATCTTTAGACTATTTAGTTTGTCTTCCCCTAAACTAACCAAGTAGCTTTTGTTGGCCAAAATTTCATGTGTGACCATAAAAAACTCACATGGGTGGAACAGCCCCAGCTCTCATTATCGAAGATACTGACAAACTACTTTGTTCTTCAGGTATGAGGACATATTATCTGATTAATGAATGTAATAACACTAAAAAAAAAAAAAACATACAGGCGGCTGTTACAGAATTGAGTCACACATACCTGAACGTTGAAAACAAGTGCTGTGATTAAAGCTTTGCCGATTGATTCTTTCATCATATTGCTTGATTTTTCTCTGCGTTGTGTTCTTTTACGACAGACGTATGACTAATGAATGATACACAAGGGACGGCTGTTTCAGTGCTGTTCAGCTTTTCAGAACTTTATTATTTAGGAAGCTATCTCCGTTTACTGCCAAACCTTGCCACTCTGATATCTTTCATTGGCCATTTGATTAGCGATCATTTGTTCATCGGCCTGATAGCGTTTAATAGAGAGGTTTTCTGAAGACAGCTGAGTCTGCGATTCAGAAGTGAGTCTACTGTGAAAGAAAAGCCCCCTGGTAATGATTATGTCACAAGTTATCACTCCTTTCTTTCTTCCCTTTTCCAGCTGAACAGCACTCGCCAGCACAACATTAGCGCTTTGGCTCAGAAGTTCAAACATTTCATCTCCCAGTGAGGAAGAGTAGCAAGCAATTAGACCCATAAATAAGAGAGAAGACCAAAACTAAAAGAGAGCTTGTTTTGTCATCGCACTAGGTTCACAACAAGGTCGAGTTTGGTCCTTTGTCCCAAAATAGAAGAGTTGTGGCGAGGAACAAATGTCCAGCACATCGTCAGGACACACATACCGCAGCCTACAAATATCATCTTTAATGATTTATGTATACGTTCCCATGACAGCATGTTTCTTGCTGTTGGAGCTGACCTATTTATTACACCCACTGCGGGCAGTAAATGATGTCTTGTATTATTAACACTGTCTCCGAAGGACTATTGTCACCCGTTGTAACCTACTGTGGAGCACTGTTCCCAATGCATAATTTATACTGTGCAATTAAATGGGATCAAGCAAACTAGCTTGGCTTCTCCAAATGTCTGTGATACTTTGGTTTGCGTCCTCTGTAGATAACTATAAGCATCAAATATGATAAGACCTTACATGCAAACGTCCCACTTTCATCCCTGACCAGGGGTCCAGTTTAAAACTGAACATTTTTCTGTATCTAATTTGAATCTCTAAAGCTGAATTCCTTATATCAAAACCAATTTATTTTACAACGTGCAAGACTAATCAATTTATCCTCTCTTTTGTGATTCTTTTGCAGGTATTGTGAACTGAATCTGTTTCACCACTTATTCCTCCTCTCCATCACCTGCATGGACCAGATGGGATTTAATAAAGACTTAAGGTGAATTGAAGAAGAAAGTTGGGGTCATTGCACACTGAGGACAGGTATAGCTTCAGTGTGGCCTACTTCTGCCTGACCTTTCTTGTATGTGTCTGTTACAGCTCATGCAACAAAGCAAAGACAGTGGCCCTTGGGAGACATTACACAGGAGAGTCACAGCAAACCAAGAGGAATTCAGCTACTCTATCACCAGTGATAGGTAAGGATAGACTGGGAGGTCACTCTCACCACTTTCACCATCACTCTCTCTTTTGTTTTATCCAGAACCGATGGCAGTGAGGCTGCAGGTGAACTTTCTTTAAACCTGCAATATCTACTTTTTTGGCCATTTGTGGCGCAGTGGAAACAAGCTAACACAACACTGACATCTTTCCACCTTATAAGTTGATATGATGAACCTGTTAGCAATTGGCTATTTGCCTATTTAATATTCAGCAGATGCAACATGAGCATTCATTTGGATTCGTATTTGCGTCCAACTGGTGAATGTAAATCCAATAGTCACTTTCCTTTTAGCTCTGTTTTGGTCTACACCAACTCCTCAAAGAAATATCTTGCCCAGATCCTCAACTATTGCGGCTAATTCTAAGCATGGGCATTAGGGGGCAATGCCCCACCAAGTGATCTGCATGCCCCGCCAATGCCAAGCATCCTCTCTTCACCCAAATTTTTAAAATTAAATATTTTATTGATTACCAAGTTGCAATTTGCTATGCGTGCTTTACGCTTCCGCTTCAAAACAATCCAACCATTATGCTACAGAAAGGTGCCTACCTGTCTGTATCAGTCTTGTCTCCACATGCTCTAGGCCAATATGAATGTGTGCGCTCAGCTGAGAGGTCTTTTCCTGTCGAGAGATTGGAAAATTTATTGGAAAACACTGGTAGAGCAACTTGACGATTGTGCAGTAAGCATTAAAAAGTCCACTGAAAGCACTGTATTTACCTACAGCTGAACACAGATGATGAACTGAACCAACACAGTGAAGGTGAGGGCTAGAAAATCAACATAATTATCTGAAAGGCTCTTTTTTTTTTTTTTTTGGTGTTCTGTCCATATTTGTCACATTTCTCTGTGTGCATCCATGGGCACCGTACTGTCGATCCACTTCCATACAGCACTACACATATAATATTCATTTTACCCAGAGGGCTACCTCCAGGTCTGAAAAGTCAAGCCAATGCTGAAGTGCCTCAAACTAGCATTCTTTCTAATAGCCAGCAGGGGGTGACTCATCCGATTACAAAACATAGTCTGGTTGTATAGAAGTCAATGAGAAAATGACACTACATTGTAAACATGAGTTTATGGTCTCAATCGCTAGTCTCACGTCTTCAATACATGATGTTCATTTAGTAAATTATGGTCCCAAATTATGGTGTGTTTTCAGTTCACTAACGTTAATTGTAACATCTTTGGTCGTCTTAACATGTCTTATTCAGCATTCAGTTGTGCTTAGCTCCACCCTCTCGTGTCACTTCTGGTTGCAAAGAACCAAGATGGCGACGGCCAAACTGCTGAAACCAGATCTTCAAAACAGAGGTCCACAAACCAAAAGGTGACATCATGGTGGCTACGTCCACTTCTTATATACAGTCTATGGTTTTACCAGCTCTTGCACGTCACCCAAAAATTTAATTCCAGACACTTTCCCTTCCCTTTCACACTAAGTTTAACCCAATAAACTCAAGAGACATTTTCAGGAGCTTGCAACAACACGTATGGCAATTTCATGGCTGTTGTGTTTTCCGTGAAGCCACATTTAATTAGAAACCATTTGAGTGTGAACAATATCAACAACAAGCTCATTACAGGCTTACAAATTACATTTACAGCTGACAATTCATGTAACAAAAAATTTCTTATTTGCTTCTTGATTCCCAAGTCATTTTTGATGGTGCAATATTAAAAAAAACTACTTACTTATGTGCTTACATTATTATTAGCATCCTCAAAAATGACACATGAGCCCGGGACACAAGACTAGTGGGGAAGTAATTTTGGATTGTAAAGTTTGAAGTGTGGTCGAGAGAGCATGCTGTAGCTTGATGATGTTAGTGTGTTGAGTGATGAGTTCTATTAGTTCGCCAATTACAGGAACATCTGAATGAACAGCGTAAAGATATAGAAAGCTATTCATCATGTAGACCTACAACAACTCTGTAGGTAATAATGGAAATACTCATTCATCTTAAAACTCACTAAGGGATGTGTGTCCAGCCTCTTACTGCTGTTCTAGCTATAATTTAATAAGGGTTTCAACAAGATAGCTGGTTACATGATTGATTGAGTTGGTAAATACTGTTATTGTGATTCTTTATTAATTATCAGCATCATCCATCTCATTAGTTTCTGTGAAACCCATTCAATCCTATTGATTTCCCATTAAATTTCAGTGCATCCACATTTATGTTTTTCTTCTTTGTTCACCATTTGATTTGCTCTGCAGATGTCTTCTTACTCCAAGGTGAAATGGTGCCTCACCGAGAAAAGCTTTACATCTGCACTCAGTTTCACTACTGACCCTTTGTGTTTGTTTGTGTGTGTTTGTGCGTGTGTGCACGTGCATTGTGTCAAAAGCAGGTAAAAGAGGGATGACAGGAAGGAGACACAGACGTAACCTCAGATATATACTTTTAGCCACAGAGACATTTATGTCTTGTTTTTCGCAGGCAGCTTCAGCATCAGCTATGAGTCAGCCATCATAATGACCTCGGACCTTCAAACCTCCACGGCACAGGGGTGTTTGTGTTTGTAACCTTAGCTACTAAAGGGGGCTGCACTGTGTGCGTCACATGCCCAAGACTGCCAGTCCAAATGGCTCATTTAAAAACACTACCTAAGCTAACAAAACACATCAAATTAAGACTTTTATTTCAATTCACAAGCTACCAATTCAAATTGATAGTAATTTAAATATTCTATTTGTAAGATGTTTGATTTCAAGTTCCTGAGTTTGTAAATGCAACACAATGTGCTTTATAATCTGCTGACTACCTAAAAAGTACTCTGTCTGACATACTGCATACCTTACAACCCTGTAACATGCCAAAGCCTGTAATAGATCTGCCTGTCCGACAAAGGATAGTGTGTTAGTGTCCAGCCCGTTCTCATTAACAGGGTATAAGTTGCCAACATTTAGTCATGGCCATCGGCGTGTGATACCAATGTTCAAGGGACTCTTTAGTGCCTGTATGAAACACACCGGGCTTAACCCATCTGCGGCAATATTAAACACTCAGAGGAAGTGCTTCGGGAGTGTGGTGATGTAGTTTAAAAACAGCAAAAAGACACACAGGGTGAGTGAGAAAGGAGGTGAATGGCCCAATGAGCACAAGGCTTTCATCTAAGAGACCACTGTGTCCTCAGCGTAAAGTTTCACTTTCACATTAGAATCAGCTGTTCATTTGTGTCCTGTGTTCGCAACATTAAGTCTCATTTTCAGTTTACAACATTGTAATTTTAAGCCCAATCATGTTTTTTTCATAAACCTAAGTGGTTTTGTTGCCTAAACTTAATCAAGTTTTTTTGTTTAATTAACAATGTTAAGTATGTGTTTACTGAGATTCAAAAATGACACCAAGGGGTCTGACATATGGTATGTGACAAGCTCTGATGATATCGTATAGTAAATGTGTGCATGAAGGTTCAGAACCAGCAGGAGCCAAGAAAACCACTCACTTAGGTTTAGGCAACAGAACGACTAAGTTAGGTTTAGGAAAACCATCATGTTTTGTCCTCCTGCTTGTTGGACCATCCACCTTACTGTAGTTCATGCATTAACTTGACATGATTAAGTACTGCAGCAATTGTCAATACAGATTATACAAAAGCCAAAGCATTTTGTTCAGCACACGCATAATGTCCTTTATGCAGATTATTATTGTGCAGATTTGGTCCTTATTAATTATGGTGAGGAGGAGGCATTGTTCTTTCCAAATGATATGATAATTCACTGAAATTAACCTTGCCTACGTAACCAGTTTACATGTTTTACCCTACAAATCACTTCTTTATTTTACAAAAAACACATATTTGATGTGTATTTCCTGCTGCTTCTGTACAGTATTATAAAAATTAACATGCTGACCCTTGAAACCTAGCTGAGCAGCACTGTAAATATTATTTTACTTTAGTCAGTGTTATCATTATGTGCCAACACTGCTGAAATTTCTTTTCAGAAATTCATTTTCTTGTGAGATGTCATTGCCTTCCCACTGATGATAAAATAAAAACTAGAAGACATACAATAAGCCAACACAGACATGGTGAAAACGATTATGTGTATTTAATCTCTTGTTAAAATGGAGCTGTTTCGTAGATGTCAAACAGATGCTAATTAATGCTTTCTTTTTGTACCATGTGCTTGTATGATGGCTTAGATACATCAGTACAGCAGTCAGTGACAACAAACACAAATCGTTCTTCTGTCTCAACAGATATAATTGCAAATGTGACATCTGTGAAATTCCCTAATATGTTGTATCTATTATAAAATGATCACTTGTGCAGTAAATTGCACATACTGAAGGGACAATGAAGCAGAAGTGTAGTGGAATAGGTACACTCTGCACGCAGAAAAAAATGCCTAAATAACTGTCGTAGCCATATAGCTGTACTGATTGCCACTCCTTGGTGCCGTGTACGTGTCATTTTATATGTATGAAATAAGCCCAAGTGGATAGTATGTGTGTGCATGCACATTATATGTACCATTGTGCTTGTAAATTACAAGTGGCCCCCAACTCCAGATCCTTTGGCCCCAATAATTTGAGTTTGATTGTGTGGCCATTTCGCTCAACACGAAGGTCTGCAGAGGTGATAAACATGGGAAAGAAAATGTTGATGGGGACAGCAGCTCAATCCCAGCTTTAATTTGTCTTCCACATGGCCATAACTATAGTGCACAAGTATTTTTATTTTTTTTATGTGTTGTTTCTTTAGTCAAGCAGTGTTTAAATGGATGCCAGTGTGTCACCTTGTTATTTGAAACACACCAAGACAAAAGAGGAGCCTCTTCATTTCCTCTCTATTCTGTTGAGTGAAGCTGAAGACAGAAAACAGAGCACAGACTGATGCACCCCTGCCATAACTTGACACACTGACAGCACCTTCGGATTGCTGTTTCTGCTGTCTCTGCTTTCATTCACACATGTCAGTGGTTCCCAACCTGGGGTCTGGGCACCAAATATTCAAGTCGAGTCAATTTTGTGTGTATGGCCCAAAATCACAAATCACAAACTTGCCTCAGCGGACTTTACAATCTGTACAGGACGCAACACCCTCTGTCCTTTATAGTACGACCTTTACAGGCACATCACAGGAGGTGCGCCAGGATTGGTCTTCTCTGAGGTTGTGAAAATTAGATTTGCTCATGTAGATCTAAAATCATAATAACACATTCATTCATTCATTCATTATCCGTAACCACTTACCCTATTCGGGGTTGCAGGGGGGCTGGAGCCAATCCCAGCTGACACTGCGTGAAGGCGGGTACACCCAGGACAGATCACCAGCCTATCACAGGGCTGACACCTAGAGACAGACAACCCACTTACTGAGTAATTTCATTACTTACTAGCAAATCTAACAAAATATTCTGCTTCACTCCATATTTGGTGGCGTTTAGCCTTTCAAAAACAGACATGCACCTGTATTAAAAGGGTGGTCTAGTACAATCTAACAGCACCATAAATTACATTTATTTAACCGGAAAAAGAAAAACATATATTTAGGCTTTAATGCCATTATTGTAAATTAATAAAGTTGTTTTAAAAAATGTCAGTGTGTATCTGCATTCACTTGCCAAATCTGACTAAACTAATTTGTTTAATACACAGAATCACTTTATTCAAATTGAGGATTTTGTTCACTTTTGCTGAAGTGGGGAGTCAGTTTTTCTTAGATACAACAAGGGGGGCATCAAGGAAAATAGGTTGTGAGCCATTACTCTATGTTGCTTTTCAAAGGACTTTCTTTACCTTTTGCTCTTTTTTCTTTATAATGAGGTATAACAATGAAAGGTGAAGGGCTAAAGGAAGAATCCCTGACTACTGATTTTGGTAGCGAATCACCCCCAGTGCTCTGTGGGTAATATGTGAAACCTCCTGGACATAAACAGTGGCTTATTGGCTGCGAGTGACTTGCAAAGTGCAGTTTTTCAAGGCTGCCGGGTCTGGAGATGCAGGGTGCTGTTTAATATGCATGGACTCACTAATTACAGCCCTCTTACTCTAATGATGTGGCCTTGAGACCGGCATGCAGAGGAATGGGCTCAAATATACATGTGTGCACACATGTACTATACACACACACACACACACACACACACACACACACACACAAGTCACCAAAACACACAACACCCAGGCTGGATAAATTGGAATCAATCTGAGGATCCCCTTGAGCAAATCAGGGTGTTAGTGGAAATTTGAGACGGTGGTGCGTAGGTTGGCGCGCAGCACATATGCCACGACAGATAAAACATAACAGCAACCCGCGAACAAGAATGAGAAAAAATAAGAATTTAGTGGCATCAATAGTAAGGTTTGTGTGCACCTGTGGAGATGTCAGCATAACATAAGAGATCTCCCTACAGATAAGGCAGATTTATGGCTCAGTGAGCTAAAATTACTGAAATACGCAAGATAGGAACATCCCCAGAGAACCGGAGTGTCAATTGGCAGATCAAATGGGTAATTTTTGGTTTTCGGTACATGAGGTTCTCATTCTGTTCCTCCTCCTAAGCTGGCACCAGGACATGGAGCTGGGAGGCTGCCTAGCACACTGTCAGTCAGCAATTGTCAGTGAGTAATCTGAAGTCTCCCTTCCTGCCTCCCTAATCAACCATCTATTACACCGCTGTCTGCAGCTCTCCAGCAAAACTCTGCCACATGTGCACACACACAATTATTTATCTGCCCCGTCTTTCTCTCCCAACGTAGTTTTCATTCACACACCAGCCCGAGCACGAAAGCTACACACTCCCCCTCTGTACTTTTGTTTCTGTTGCTGTCGGTCACACACAGAAATATAAAAACACACTCTCAGTCTAGAACTCTCCACTGTGGGAGCTCGCTGTGGCAGAGACATTAAACACATGGAAGCAAAATATCCTGTTTGGGCCAGGGCACACTGACACAACACTGCTACGCTCTTTGATGAACACCCAGCTGAAATTTAGAAAATACATTGCAGCAGAAAAATACTGCACGCATTCAGAGGCTGGCCCAGTGTCGTGGGAGGTGACTGCATTGTGTTTGTGAAATACAAAATGAATTAATAATTCACACAACACAGATCCACAATTTGCACGACGCCTTTGCATTTCCATGAATTGTGTTGGATTAGGTAACGACGGAAACAGCTTTCTTATTTATATTTTTCTTGTTGTCTTGTATGGAGATGCGTTGACAGCTCTCTTGAGAGAGCTCAGGCTGAAATTGAAAGTAAGGCATTCAAATTGTTCGTCAGCCCTCAGCAGGGCTTCTGCTGCTACACGGCAGATATTCCACAGCTACGCTGTGGCTAGCAGAGGAGGGAGATTACACCATTGTGTATGCTTTCTGAAGCCGTATCTTCGCCCTGCTCAGCGGGTGGCTTTCACACCCACAAAATGGATCAATTACCCAGTCACAGACACCCATTCACACCACTCACACAATTAACTGACACATCACAAGAGGGACTGGGTGATTTGGGAACAGCTTCCTCAGTTGTAAAATCGATCTAAATGCATAGCCTCACAACCTTCTCCAAAAATAACAAATCTGTCTTTTTTTCTGTTTTACTACAGCTCTCCTTCAATCGTAACAGAGCCCATCTGTGGTCGCCTCATGTTGTACCAGTAGACTCTGGCAAATGTAGGAATCTGACAAACTGTTTGGACTTAATTAGACTAGATCCAAGACTGAGATGCACAGTTGTTTGCACAGTCTCCAGCATTGACCCAAAAGTCGTATTTGTAACAAAGCAATATGCTCTGAATGTGAATGCCTCGTGAGTTTTTTATCATGAGGTTGAACGAGACACAGTGTTGCTTAAATTGCTGTTTTATGAGGACACACGGAGGCAAGCAGGAAGACATTTCATAGAGCCTGAGATTAGACCGTGTCATGTAGCAAATAATGACTGAAGGTGAAGAATATGAAATGTGATAATGAAAACAATGACAGATCTACAGTACACATCTTAATTCTTATACTTCTTTCAGAAACTGTTTACCTGACCTCTCAGGGCATTAAGTGGTGAGACTCTTAATTTACAGCCAGCCTGATTAAGCTCACACAACAAGGGCTTCATACCGCTCTGACCAAGTGAAGTGTTTATGAGTTACAAGTACACAGGACGAGTGCCTGGTCTTTCCCTAAAGACAAGTGGTGAAAACACAGAGACTTTATGAACTTGTGAAGTGTCAGAACAGTCTAATTCTACCATTGTTATGCTTTGCTAACGCGTTCTAATCACAGGAAGTTCTTGACATAACAAATTCAACCAAAGCAAGTTGAAATAGTTACAAGTTGTAGACCAAAACATTCCCTTTTATGTTTACCACTTGACAAGATCTCAGTATCTTTACATGTCTATATTATACGCATATTACTGTATATGTGATCTTAAACAGAAAGTAGGTGCACGGTTCAGGTAAAAATCCAAAGCGTTCGGTTCGCTAGTCATGGTTGGTGTCGTGTGTGTATCGTTCAGTTAATTTGAAATAGGTTATGAGGCCGATTCTGTTTTTTTTTTTTCATTGCATTTATTGTCACACTAGAAATCAAGGCCTACGGAAAGAGGCTGGGACAGGGGTATGGGGTTTAACACATGCATAGGGTAACTGAAGCTGAGGTTGTGCGTTGTGATTGGCTCAATTTCGGCGAGGGCGGACCAGATTTTACTGTGCATGTCTCTCTACCATTGCTGTGCTTACACTACCGCAGTTACTTAGTTGAGTTGTGAATGACTTTAGTTCCTTCTTGTCAGCAATGTTCAGTGTTCGGAGTTTATTGTGAAGGGAGGAACAGTAGCAGTGAAGAGGTGATGCACTTATTATTGCACTTATTGACAAGAGTCCGAACTACAGAGCCTCTGTGTTATTAATATATTATCCTCATAAAGTTTAGGAGCAACGTAACTCTCGGCTACACAAGCTGAAACTAAAGCTGGCATTAGGCTCTGTAGTCTGTTTAGGTTAGATTGTTTCCAGAAAGATATTAATGGGTTTATATGGCGACTTTGCTGTTGTAAACATTACTGTTGCTGCTCTAGAAACAACATGTGTCATGGTTATATTTAAATATTCAATTCTAATGTGGTTCTGAATTTAAAAACAACCAGGCTGACATAAGTATAGCTAATATGCACACTTCAGTATTTATTTATCACAAGCTATATCATCATTGCAATATTGAAAAATGAAAAAAAAATTAAATGAAAAAGGCTATAATTAGTTTTTATTCATTAATTCTTTTTAAATACCCCAGTGGCACTTTTGTTCCAGGTAAGACGTCCAGCCATAAGATGTGATAATGAAGAAGTGTTATATTCCTTATGTTAGCCCAGTGTTGTGAAGACAAAAAGCTGCTGACTTATTTTGCCTAATAAATGAAAAGCATGTTCAAACTGGAATTGGAAATTGGCCTCCTTACTGTATCATAAATGTACCAAACCGACCAGAAAACCGTGACCCCAAACTGTGATATGAGCCGAACTGTGAATTTTATAAACCGTCCCACCCCTAGTGCACACTAATATCTACTTAATCTTATATTTGATATATATTTTAATCTAGTTGAAGCATATTACACCTTTTATTGTTGATTGTGAACCATACATAAACTGACTCATTTTATTACATATGAAGAAGAAGAAGAAGAAGATCAACCTTTATTAGTCCCACAGTGGGGAAATTCAATTTACACTCTGTTTAACTTATACATGGTACATGCACACAAACACACACACATGCATTAATGGAGAGATGTCAGAGTGAGGGGGCTGCTCCAGACAAGCGCCCCGAGCAGTTGGGGGTTTGGTGCCTTGCTCAGGGGCACCTCGGCAGTGCCCAAGAGGTAAACTGGCACCTCTCCAGCTACCAGTTCACACTCAGTTTTTGGTCCATGTCGGGACTTGAACCGGTGACCCTCCGGTTCCCAAGCCAACTCCCTACAGACTGAGCTACTGCCGCTATGCTGAGCACATATAGAATTAATTTCATGATAATCAACTCTGTTTACAAGTTTCATGTTATGTAGGTAACTTTTATCTCATCAACCCTGCAGTACCACAGACACACTCACCAGCATGTCTGCTTCATGGATGTTTCCTGAATGCAGCTTATCGGTGGTTACATTACATTAGCAATGCCAGCAATTAGCAAGCCAGCTATAAATATGACTGAAGTTAGTGGGAGTCCCATTTCACCTCTTTTGAATAGCATCTCAATCTGGGCGCTGCCCGTTGCTCCACAAGCCCATTGCTCTGAAAATACAAACTCTCTGTGTAACAGAAGCATATGGCTCATACCGAATGACATCACTGCACATTTTTCTACCTCTCCTGCCTTGAATTGTTGGTTAGATTTAGGCAAGATGAGTGATATTCGTAAGGTTTATGGTATGACAATCAGGATAAGCCAACCAGAGGCCCGGTAGGGTGGACCATGCCTTCACCATGGTAGGAAATACATATTGGGACCGGGAAGGTCCAGTGACATCAATTAGCATAATAATTAGCCATATCCTTCTGTTCAGGACAGCAGGCTGTCAGTACAATTTTTCAGACTATTGGGATTTCAAATGAGCCATTTGAACAATAGCATGGCACCCTCAATCCCATGTCTCCAGTGTCTTACACTCAATCTCAGCTCATTGTGTAGCTTTTAGTTTTGGTTCACTCTGCAAAAATAAAAAGCTGTAAAAACCTACCGTGCACGATCTGCTCAGCACTAAATTGCAGGTGGACAAAGTTAGTGACTAGCGGGTGAACGTAGTGGAGAATTTAGCAGCTCAAGAACCACATATTTCCCTCAGGAAAGTTTGTTAGAGACCAAAACAGAGCTAAAAATAAATATTGGACTTACATTCACCTGGTGTCCGGGAATACAACTCGAGATGAATTAAAGTTGATTTGTAAGTGTTGGATGTTTACATAAGCAACTGTTTGCTAACAAGTTATCAGCATCAACGTAAAAGGTGATGATATGTTCGTGTTGTTTTTCACAACTTGTTTCCACTGCCCCAAAGTGGCCAGGCATGAAATTCTTTGGAGTAACCTTACGCATATATGTGTTGAATGTCAGTGGATCTCCTGGTTTAAGTAATGTAAAAGTAATTCAATAAATTCAGTAATTATGCAGTTAATCCCAGTAACACTCAGTTTGGGAATCAGCTTTTTCGTCTTTTCTATTTACATGTTAAATGCAGAATATATGATGCCTTTGATGGAGCTAGTTTTCGTAACGGAAGTAAGGTAATGTAACTGTACTTTTGCCTTTGAGTAGTTGATTATAGCTTTCAAGTATCACAAACTAATCCGCACACACATCTCTAATGAATGTATGGTAAAGCGCACCGTGAACTTGTGTGTGTGTTTGCAGTGAAAGGAACGAGATGTACTGGAGGAGAGGTAAAGACAGAGAGAGAATAAAAAGACTCTGGGAAGGACAAAGCTGGCTCAGCACTAAAGCAACGTCAACAAGGTAGGTAACCTCATCACACTTTGGGGTGATCATCACACTGCAGAAACAGGGGCAAAAACATTAGCTTTGCAATGTTCAGTATGATCCTTATATGAATTCAGAAATACCATAGTCACATTGTGGCTATTACTTTGGGACAAAGTTTGCAGAACAACTCACATTTCCATTAGCATATGTTCAGCCAGACATTTTATTGCCTCCCTGGATTTTTTTTTATTGCTCCGGCAGATGTTCTAGTGGCTATCATCAAAGAGATTTATGCAAGCTGATTACAGCCAAAGAGTCTCAGAACTGAATAAACATATTCAAGCCGGAAACGGACCCAGACTCCTTCTGTACTGTGGCTAAATAAGGTCTGCTCTCCTTTGGTCTGTAGTTTAACCTGCATGTGGAAAGAGACTGGCTATGGTCTGATATGTAAAAGGTAAAAAATGTCAGAAATCTTGCTCAGCGTTTTAAAAAAAAATCCATAAAATCTTAAACTCTAATATAAAGTGGTAGAAAAGTGGCTGCATATAAAGTTTTGCTTTCCCTCTCATTCGGTCTTCCCTTCTCTCCTCTAAACACGTTACTTCACCTCCAGAAATCTCTTATCATGTCATATCCAGTGTCACAATTTTGTCAATTATTTGCAAAAGTTTGCAAATATCAGATTGCCAGGAAGATACCAATTATCTCCCATTTCTGCCTAAAATGACCCAATTCAGAGCTGCTATGAGTCAAATGAAATCAACAGCGCCCATAACAAATTAAATGTTCTGCATTCTGTTAACTTCCCAGACTCTGTGGGGCTTCGCAAGTAGGCTTCTCAGGCAGCGTTTACTTACTGTGAATAACTCTCAGCATATATATGTCAGAAAACTGAACGTAAGCTAAAACTTACACTGCCAATCTGTAATATAGCATAAATATAAAACATCCCATTTTATTTCTGGAGCTTATTGGGGGCTGTATAAGGTCTGGGAATAGGAACTACCTCAAACTGCAGGATGGCCTCATACACTGTTCATAGCTATACTTATAAGTCCTGTATATCCCACACAATCAATGTTTGTAATTAACGTAAGAGTGAACCAGGAAATATAAATGGTTGCAAACACAGCATGGGGGGAGGTCGGGGTTGATGTGTGGGTTATAAAGTACTTTGTCCCGTGTGAGACCAGAAGTCAATGTGGATTCATTTGTCACATGTTTACATGCTTAAATAACGCCACTTATGGAGTTATATTAACCTTAACCACGATATTTTCCGAAACCTAACGAAGTAGCTTTCTTGCCCTAAGGAAGTTGTTTCCTGTGAAGATGGAAGTTTAATCTGAAAAGACTATATGCATCTAATGAGCAGATGTGTTGCTGGACATTTGTGGGAAAATGAATGAAAAAGGAGGAATAACTCCTTCATAACATATCATACGAACTGTTGTATGAGAATACAGTTGCATACTGTATAGGTTTAATTAAATTTACGGCAAAAAAAGTTGCTGACCAATATGTCTGCACTAACATATTTATTTTTACTTTTGGAGCTAATAGGGTATTGTGATTATCTGATATCAAAATCTGATGTCAAAAAATCAAAAAATGTGGCAAATTTTAACACATTTTTTTCAGAAAAGCTTTTGTAAAATCAGTCTTAACTGGACCACGGTAATCAGAATACTGTGAGGTTGGATGCTGTCTGTCTTTGTGCATATGTGTGTATTTCCACATATTCTAGTATGTTGTTGTGTACCTGCTGCCAATGCTGGAGTCAGTGTCTGTGAACACCAGGCCAAGCTGAGACAATATTATGTGCTTGTTACCCACAACCCCCCACTTAAAGCTGAAGTAGGCAACACATTTTTGGCATTGTTGGGCAAAAATTCAATAATAACCTTTCAGCATATTGTAACTGAACTACTCACCTGGTCACGTGAGCAGTGCTTGGAGTCCCCTCACGAGATTTCAATATGGCTTCCGGGTCAAACTTTGCACCACAAGATGATTGTGAAAACATTAGGTATTACAGTAAAAGAATACTGATTCATGTTTGATCAGTGCAGCCTAGTTTGAGCGTTTGATTGGAGGCATTTACTTTTATCAGGCATGAGAAATTTGGAGCAGATTGGTTAATGTACGACAAAGTTACAGCAACTTCCTGTTTTTTGGTGAAAAGCGCTTTTTCAACGCCATGGCAACATATTTCCATATAAACGGAAGCTTTGTACACCTCAAGCGTGAATTGCTATAAAGTAGGTCGAGTTTGGGTCAGATTGGACCAGGTACAGTTTTTCTTTCAATGGAGAATCATGTTAATTCGCCACGTCAACGTCATTTCATTAAAACTCATGATTTGAACAACTTCTCTTCACAAAGGTCTTAAGATTGTACAGACCAAATCTGAAATCGATCGGCTTAAATCTGTCAGTGATTGACAGCCGGCTCTCATAGACGGCAGCTGGAGAACTGACTCCAGGTCAGCGCTGACTGGCTCTTTTCCTCCGGTCTGTGACATCTTGAAGATGTGTTTAGGTGCACCATAGGACACAGAGGCATGTGTTGTTTTTTTTGTTGTTGTTTTTTTTTCCCAGGTTACCTGTTTTGTGTACTACTGTCACGATATAGTGTCTGTTTTATAAAAATGACTTTTTAATCATATTTGCTCCAATCTCGCCAACTTCAGCTTGAATTACAGGTACAATGTGTCAGATGTGGTAGCATCTAGTGGTGCGGTTGTAGATTGCAACCAACTGAACACCCCTCCGCTCATTCACTCACAAGACTACGGTAACATGAACTGTCAAGTGCAAAACCGTGGTAATGCCGTTCACCCCGCTCTCCTTCCCATAATAACACTGCTTGAGGAGCAATGTAAGTCTGCCAGCAGCTGGTGGTCCACAGTTGTGCACTCTGCGGCTCACGTTTCCGCTGTTTCACAAACGTGTCGGAGAACTATCACCTTCAGGTAACGTAAAAATGTGAAGAGGACCCGCTCCCTATGTAGTTGTAAGCCAAAGAAAACACAACAGTTCTTCGTTTCAGGTTTCTGCTAATACACCCCTGAAATGTTACGCACTCCTTTAAGCAGTAAACAAGCAGTAAACAGGTTGTTTGTGTATGCCTCAACATTTAAATTAGAAACTTGCCTCCAAATAATCACAGTCCCCAACGGCAGGCGCAGGCTTGTGGCCTGACCTATCTATCAGTATTTGACAACTGGAAACATTCAGTCTTAAGTGACACCAATTCATTACAGACAGGCATCACTGGGGACCACCAAGGCCACTGTTGCTGTCTCCTGGGTTCTGAGCTGTCAATATGAAGGACGAAACAGCAACAGTCAGCCCAAATCAGCAATTAACAAATAACCTTTTACATTAATTTTGAGCCAGCTCTTAAATCAAATGGTAAATACATTCCACTGTATTGCTCTCATGGGTGTGGCAATGACTGTTACTTGCAGCGTTGTGGCATAGGTTTAATGAAATGTACTTGGAAAATCCAAACCAGGAGAAATTATGAAGTAATATGGTAATCAGTGAGGATAAAGTTTCAATGAAGTCGTGCTGCCATTTTCAGAGTGTAATGGCATATTGTAATATTTTCCTCCTTATATTAAAATCATAATGTTTTCTACTTAACTGCTCAGATGTTCATTAGTTGCCCATTGTGGGTTACAACATAAACGTTTTGTTCTTACATCACAGTGGCCTCTGAGCAATTAATGTCTTCTATTAGTGAGCAAATATCTTATCTGTTACTGGCACAGCGCTACCCTCCTCCAGTCCGAAGGGGTTCAGCGGCTTTCATGATGAGCTTTCGTTTAATGCTAAAAAGATTGATTAAAAAAACAGAATTATGTGTCTCGCAGCACAATTAAAATCATTGATTTTCTGGAGGGCTGCTGAAAGGGATTTCTGTCCTCATTGATTGTTAGTCCATTCCAATTTGTTGATTATTTCAATTGATTTAAGGCTTTGGTGTTTATGACACCTCACCCATGAGTGCAGTTTTTACATTAGACCCATTAAACATGAAAAAGCAAAAACTGTCACGACTCTGATTTCTCCACATGAAATTTAATTAGCTGCTGGTATCTTATCTTTTAGCTTTTCCAAACCCAAAAGTACAAGAGCTAAAGTGTAAAGAATGGACTGAACAGTGTGTCTGTCTGCTCTATTGTTAGCGGTGGGCTATCTCCAGGTGTGAGAAGTGAAAATGACACTACATTGTAAACATGAGTTTATGGTCTCAATCGCTAGTTTCAAGTTTTTCATACAGCATGGTGTTCACTTAGTAAATTAGACCATAAAGCAGGAGATGCTTTAGGGTGTGGCTACTCTGTGATTGACAGGTTGGTACCACAGCGTTGTGCGTTCGGGGAGCTCTCCATGATTCAGTGATTTGCAGTTTATGATAGTTCATTATTAGCTCATTTGTCACCAAATAATTCAGCGTTCGGCTGTAGTGTTGTTAGCTCCACCCTCTCGTATCATTTCTGGTTGCCAAAAAACAAGATTGCAGCAGGTCAAAATATGCAGGTGGCCAAAATGCCAAACTCAACGCTTCAAAACGGCAGTCCACAAACCAGTGGGTGACATCACAGTGACCGTCCACTTATTACATGCAGTACATACAGTATACCCACTCCTTGCCAGTTCATCAAAGTTGCCATGTGCTTCTTGCCAGTCCTTTCTGGCTTCTGTTATCTGTCGCTGGAAACCTGAATTTCAGAAATGTGTTGCCTGTCTGTTTGAACCTTTGCCTGATCTTTGGACTCTTTGGATTCCTTCCCTGGACTGTTTGGACTGCCTTCCCTCTTTTTACCCGTTTTCTTCATGATTTATCCACATGCTACTAAGCCTATATATACCTTCAATAAATCACCATCTGATCCTCTCTGGTCCAAACTGCAGTCTCTCATTCAGCATTTCTTTCATCCACCTTTCTGTTCCTGAGCTAACAGAGCTGATCATCATGGATCATCAGCTGGTGAGGATGCTGACTTTGTGCCTCGTACTTAGCTAGATTGAGTAGGGCTGCACCAGTACCGATACTGGATTGGATATAGGGCCAATATTGACTCAAAGAATGGATCTGATACTGTTGACAATAATAAATGAATTAATAATAAATAACAAGTTGAAGAAGATTGACTATACACACATCACAAAGGACCAAGGCTATCAGAACAGCATTAGTAAAGAAAAAGGTAACGCCTGCACTCCATGCCACAATATTTTTACTTGACTACGTCACGAGCTTGCTCGGCTCTTCCCTCGGGTCAAAATGTTTTAAAAAGTGTTTGATGGGTGTGGTTACCAGTTTTTCAAACACTTTGACCTGATGAAAATCCAAGCAGCCTTGTCAATAATACGAAACAATTTGCTAAATGTATATCTATGTATTTATTTGTTATGTTTTGTCTAAGTTAAGAAAGCAATGTTTAAGTCAGGCCTGATGTTGCCTTAGACATAAAACAATGATCCCAGTCACTTCCACATAGTAAGGCACACAGCTTAGTAATTAAACACTGATATCTGATCGGTATTCGGTCTTAGCCGATGCCCAAAGCCCTAGTATGGCTATTGGTATCAGGACTGAAAAAGTCAGATCGATGCATCTCCAATCTTGAGCCTCACTCTTTTAGCACGATATGTAGGAAGCCGTCAAGTGCACATCTGTTGTGTGTTGTTGTTTCAAAACAAGTCAACTGCAGAGTCTTCAGCCAACTCATGGAGCTAACGATAATTAGCAAGTCCACAATAATTGACGGTTGCTGGCTAGAATTGAGATTCCTGCTTCTGTCTACCTCTGACTTGAAATCAAGGACCTCTTTAAAAAGATTACTTAAACTTCAGAGTGGTAAATCTGACATGTGTGTCATTAAACTGCATATGTATTTGCATATAAGTGCACACACACAAGTTGGATCTGAGTTGGTGTGCACATGTGAAGCATCCTCTACTCCCTGTGGTCTGCTGCTGGCTAAGTCGCTGTTAATTTCACTAACCACCTTGGCCATCTTCTCTACAGTCATCATTAATCATCTCTCTCCTCTCCTCTCCTTCCCTTTCCTCTTCTCTCATCTGCTCTCTACCCTTCCCCCACATCCTCTCCTTTATTTTCCTCCTCTACACACTATCTTTACTCCTCTCTCTTCTGCTGCCTGGTGCTCCAGCGGTTGTGACAGAGCTGCAGTGATGAGATAACACGAACAGGCCTAATGGCGAGAATGCAGTAAAGTTGACAAAGAACCTAGTACATACAAATTATGCAGATAATGTGCTGCTACACTGCTGTGGAACACTGTTAACCAGAAAGTACTATAAACCATCTTCACCAAGACTGTAACATATATATTTTAAAATTACATTTTTATGATGCAAGTCTTACAAAACAAGGCTGCAGGCTAAAATGTTGACCAGTACTCATATCCAACCTCTCTCTCATTATGATTAATGACAATACACACTGACTTAATGATTTCATTTTCTATAATCAGTATTCATACTGAATAAACAGATGTGCTACAGTGCAGAAAATATAAAAAATAATCTGTTATATCAAATGAGAGATCACAGGAAGATAATTCTTACCAGAATCTCATGAAGTGTACATGATGAGGGGATGAGATTAGGGCAATATGGCAAGAGCCGCCTCCGAGATGAATTATTTAACTGCCATATTGCAACATTTGCGAAGGCCTATGATTCACTCATGAATCCATATGCTACCATGTACTTTTGTTTGTTTTAGTTGGAACTAAATGCATTTGGAGAAATCCAGGTTTCAGCTCAGTGGAAACATTTACTGTAAAAGTTGCCTGTTTCCACTATTTAGTCACTATTATTACATCGCATGCTACCATCCGCGGGCAGCCAAGGAATGCAGCTGTGTGTGTGCGACCCTGTCACCTAAAGATTATGTTAATATGATACCAATCTCTGAACTCATCAGCTATCGGTCTGAAGACGATTTAGAGTCTATGGGGCAAAGGACAATACTTCTGCTGTTCGGTGAAGCTATAACAGATGTGGGCCAAGACACTTTTGTGCGCCACTCATTGTTTACAGATTGACAAGCTAATTTTAAGCTAATAAAATGCTAAATCATTGTCAGACCAGATTCCTGCCAGATTCTGCATTCATATGCATCGGTTTGTTAATATAACACTAATTTGCAGTGGAAAATATGTTTTGAGATAAACGTTAGGCCACTTGAATACTACTCCTCAAATACACCTGGAGCGTCATCTGTACTTGATTTTATTATAGCTATTTTGTGATTTGTTAATTTAGTTTGGTCAACTTACTGCTAACCTAGCTAGCCAGAAAACCATAGCTGCCTGAGGCTAATATATTGTTTTAACACTGTTGGATAATTGCTGCATATTTAGCTTTTTTCACTTAATTACTGTCTTGTGTATATTGAATTAACTGTTGTGATGTACTTCCTGTGAGACTTAGAGTTAATCTTTGACTGCTGCCATGAGGGACAAGGGCTAACTACTGTAATTTGATGTCTATTGTGAATACATTTTCCTTGTTGCTATACCAGGTTAGTTCATTTTTACAACATAATTATTTAATAATTGCTTCCAGTAAAAAACGTAAAGGCCAACCAGCATCTTCATCTTTTAAGTGAGGTGTGTTTAGCTCACTGCATTTCTTTCACTGAATATAATCAAAGCAGCAATCACATTTGCCTCAAAACATCTTTAGCAAAATGTGTATGCTTTTTAGGGGACAGTGTTGGTGTATGACAACATGGATTGTTAGAGAAATTGACTGTAGATTTTAGAGTCCTCTCATTTTGCATCCCAAATTTGTTTGTTATGATTCATGATGCATAAAGACTTTAGAACCTAAGCTTGGGAATTGCATTTCTGCCAGTATTTGGTTATTTTGGTAAAGAAAGCTGATTTTATAAGTGCAGGTAACACAAAAGATTAACATAACATTCACAACAGGGATAGCTAAATGGCTTTTTAACTCAGTGCCTTCTGCCGTGTGGGCCCAGATATTCTTCTCAACAAAATCAAACTTGTGAGATTAAACTTCAAAGTTCATATAAAACTTTCCTCTTTCACTTAGACAAAATCATTTCTTCCATTATAGACATTAACTGCTGCCCCGTGCCCCAGAAAACTGAATTCGTCACACACCAATGACTTGACTCCACATATCAATGAGTAGGTCAGGACTTTTTCACATCACACAGCTTCTACTTCGGCAGTGCCTGTAAGGAAGATGAGAAAGCTCTTGTTGGAAAGTCAAGTTATGTTACATAACTGAAAAATTACAGAATGTAGATCGTATGTTATAGTGCTGAAAGAAATCAACCGCACTGACTTTTATTCTCCACAACCAAAATTTCCTTTATAATCCTGACTTAAAGTGAATGTGCTCTTGACTGTGACATTTTCGAGAGCAACATCACTTGACTGCAGTTCAACTGAATGAAATGTACCATGCACAAACACTGAGGTAAACTGACAATGTGGATGTTTAAGGGTGAGAGGATCTCAGCAGCTGAGCCGTGTCTTCAAACATTGGGGCCAATAGAAAAGGTCATCTCTCACCACTACACAGAGCCCACCTGGCTTTTCAGCCGAAACGCTCTCTCTCTGTGCCAGTGTGCAGTAGGGCGCCTTCAACACAGGACCAATAACATTTTTACACTTCCACAGAGTGGAAGGAGGGGGAGAATATTGAAAATTTTGAAAGAATAAATCTTTGATTTCATAAAGAAGTAAACATAAAGGCTTCTTACTTCTGGGTACAGAAGTAGCTAGGTAAAATAAATCAGCATCTTCACCAGCTACTGATCCATGTAAACGACATGGAGATTAAAAAGCATCAACAAACAACTAATATAGTCTGACGAAGTATGAATCCCAGTCAGAGCCGAGAAGATGTCCCTCCAGCAGCATCAACAAGCAGCAGCGGCACCCTCAGCACTGGTAACTCAAAGTTCAATAGAAATTAGGACAATTTAAGGCATCCCATTCAGGGTCGTGGGGCGGGCTGGAGCTGATCCCAGAGGACACTGGGTGAAGGCGGGTTACACCCTGGACACATAGAGGGCTGACACATAGAGACAGACAGCCATTTACGCTCACATTCACACCTATGGGACATTTTACTCCATTTAGGAAACCGGAGAACCCAGAGAAAACCCGTGCTAGTAACTGAGGTACTGTAGTTTATTAATGACACACTCCTTGCCTTTCTAAATAAAGTTACTGTAGGTAGTAAGTCTGCCAGCTGTGCATGCCTACACATACTTGAGACCTCAAAAGTAGGGAGTAATTAGAAACAAAAGTAAAAGAAAAATTTGAGTTTCAGAGACTTTTGTATCCTGCATTCTGGTAACTTTAAAACAGTGAAAATTTCAAAATAATTATAATTTAGTGCACTGCAACAGCGGTTTTACACTTATAATTTTACTTTTAATTCTCAGGACTAAATTCAGTCTAATTGGCGTCTCTATTTCTGTCTCACTCACTGAAGGTCCTTTATCGCAACATGACAACAACAACACTATGCTCTAAAACTCATTATTGCCAATGGCTTGTGCCACACCGCAACAGCTTTTTGCTGCATCGAGTAAAGCTCAACTTTAGGTTGAGCTCAAAATGCAAGCAGCTCTCTTCCCCCTGGTAACAACATTTGGTGTAGCTGTATTGATGTCGGAGAGGAAACAGTAGGGCATTTACATGCTGTACAGTACCAGAAATATTTTAAGATAATGTAAAGGAGAAAAAGAGGTGTGAACAATTGCTATAAATTGGGAGAAATAGGGGAGAATAGTGACCCCGGGAGGAAACCAGGAGAGGGCAATGAAAAACTGGGAATTAGCAAGTATATGCCTACATCTGCAGCTAAGGTTAGAGCATATAAGCAAAGCTGAATCCATTCCTTACACTTAAGCTGTTGTTTCTTGGGTCTTTAAATGTGAAGTATGTCTTATTAGAGCCACAAGCACACTGCTTCGGCATGCAAAGGACTCTTTTTTTGGTTACAATGCTATGATTGTACAGTCGCTTTTCTGGGAGAGGTTTGGCGAACGGTGCATTGCAATGGCTTTTTCTAATAAATGCAAATTCAATTCATTGCAGGCAAACTGTTGAAATACATGTGATGTGCACTGTGGTTTACTGGATGCTGTAAACATATAAACAGTCAGTGTCAGCTGTGATTCTGGCTTCACCCGCTCAACCACAATTCAAAAAAATCTGTGTTTTGGTGGCGTTATGACATTGGTAACACTAAGTCCCCCATCAGGGGTGTTATGGCCCACAGAGTGTCACTCCACAGTGTCTATGGCACCCCTACCAAGTGGCTAATGAGGTCAAATGAGGAATTACACAGTCAGTTTAACCCAGGGGCTTGGGACTTCATACACAGAACAGATTGCAGAGGGTATGTTAGCCCAAATCCAGGACACCTGTGAAGTCACTGTTTCCTTCATGCCTGATCATATTGACAGGGGGGCGGACATGCAGAGGAAACACAAGGACAACAAAGCTGCTGAAAAATGAAATCAAAAATTAGCCCTCTCATATAACTACTCTCCATACGATAACTAGAGCGGAAATCTGCCGAGCAGGCGTAGCAATTCAGTAGACATTTAGGTTCATAGACAGTGCAGCTGCCCCTCTTGGGCTGAGATTAATTGCTGGATGGATAAAGCCACAATGATTGACAGATGAGTTGCAGCATTGAGGAGACATGAGAGAGATGAATATGGAGCAGTTCAAAGTGAAATTACCATTGAACACTTTGAATCCCTCAAAAGAAAAGTATGCTAGAACTAAATGGAGTTTATCTTGCAAAGTATGATTTTAGTCATCAGCTTTAGCCACACTGGATGACTTATAGATGTCCCGTGTGTCCAAGGCTTTGTTCCAACTGTGCATTCAAACCACGCATTATTCTATTGACAGAGAGGCTTGCGATCTAGCCTGTACGTACATGTACACCACTGTATTGTGTGCTGTGTCCTTGCATTTAAAATTTTTCACCCCGAAGGTCATAACTTATATTGCCTCCATCTGTAAATATGATGGCATTTGCAGGGTAACAAAACACATATGACCTTCTGGATGTTGTATAACATATATAGACTGTTTGAACACAGAGTGAAGCCGATGTGTTTCAAACAAAAGAGATAAATGAAGCACCAATTGTCCTGATCCCTCATCACAGTGTTACAGTCATTGTACAGTAATTACATTCATAGTATAACATGAATATTTCAGCTCAAACCAGTGCTGGTTGGTTAGCCACAATTGTCTCTGGTCCAGTCTCCTGGATGAAAGCCTTGTGGATGTTGGACCCATCTACCTGTCCTCTTGCCTACCCTGTCCCTGAGCATTAATATTGACACGGATGGGTTTACATTGTAGTTATTTGGAAAGCGCAGTATGTCGGTATCGAACGCCAACCACCATAAAAAAAAGCACTGATGTTTGACACCCTGGGAATGAGAACAGCCTGGATAACGCCGTCCCGACCGACAGCGGCCGCCTTTCATATCCCCCTCTGGTAAACACGTTATCTCTGTCAGCAGTGCTGCCGTTGTTTTACTGTTAGCGCTGTTAGCACAGTTAGCTGCGAGCTGCTGGCTTAGCTGTCGCCATGTTGAGAGCCGTGAAGAGGCAATACAAATGCTACCAATCCTGTATTTATCATCTTTAGTGACAAAAAGGAATCAGGTCCAACTTTGAAAATGTCGCTTTTTGCTGGACTTTTTTGTCTTCTATGATAGTAAATTGAATATATTCAGGTTTTCAACTGGTGATCAGACAAAACGTGATTGGATGACATTAACTTGGGCTTTGGGAAATTGTGATGGCCAAATTTTCTCTATTTTCTAACAACACATGGCAGATTATATTATTATTAATACAACCGTATTACAATGTTATTAATGTTATTCCACTATATTGTGATGTTTTTTCAACATAGTAGTTGCAAAACTGGCAAAGATATATATATATATATATATATATATATATATATATATATATATATATATATATTTCACTCTGAGACGTTTTTTGTGTCCAGTATCCTTTAACCATGTGACATTTTGCACAATGTAAGGTGCATTTTTTAGAGTAAGTGGAAGAGAGCTCAGGCTTCTAATGGCATGTTGCATTGCAAACTAACAAAGGCACTTCAACAGAAACAAAGCCACAGGTAGTTTATGGGCTGTCATCTGATGGAATTATTTTCCCAGCTGGCTCCAGGTGCAGGGCCAGGATAAAGGCAGTCCATCACCAGAGACCCAGACAGCTAATGTAGCATAAAGAGCAGCTCAAAATGTTGCCCGTAGTCGGAGCGACCTTTTCTTGTAACTGGGTCCTGCTTAATGAACTACAAGGCGCCTTGAATGACAAATAAATTGTGTTTTTTTTTTTTTTTTTTTTTAGGCCAACAAACTGCTCAATGCATCACTAATAAGGTTAATTTGAGTCCCAGCGGGCTGGAGGCATTAGCGTAAGTGTTTATCCGCTTTAGCGCTGTCCCCTGTTAGACTGACAAAAAGAAACAGTGCTGGCAGTGTCATTAGGATGACACAAAGTGGAAGGTGAATGCTCAATTTGCTCATCAGGTTTGAGCCAAATGAACAGGAAGCAGTCACAAATTACTTTGTATACATATGGATAATATACTTGTGACCGTTCTTTTGCATGTTTCAAGTGAAGTTTATGAGCCTTGACGTTTGGGAAAACAAGCCAGAGAAACCGTGGTAGCTGGACAATGAGCAATCATGAGGTTTAATTGAAAATAAAACCGCGAATGGATGTGTAACGTATTGATGTGTTTACCTGTCTGTGTAGTCGTGTGCTGCATGTTAAACGTATGGTTCCCGGCCTGCATTGGATGTCCCATTTCCCCCAAACTGATTACAATTACAAATGTAGCTTAGGCCGACACAGCACAATAGATATCTCCGGCCCAAATGATAGACTTCCTTAATTAAAAATGGCAGACTTTGAGGCTGCTGTTGAATGAATTATTTCTCAGAGATGCTGCCTCGGTGCCATTCAGTCAAACAGACACGCTGGAGAACTAAACCAGAGGCTGCTGTTAAATTCACCAGGGCTACTGTTGCATACAGTGGGCCCCGATAAGCCTCATTTGAATAATTCCCATATAGCGCTACTGTTTTATCTCGGAGTTTGCCCGTCAGACACATGTGGTGTTGTGCTTGTAAAGTTGTCAGACACCTCAGCACCACTGTTGATCAATAACCAGCTTTAGGCACTGCATTGTACTTTGGCACAGATATTATTATGCCCCCTAAGACTGTGAGATCTATAAAAGGCTTTGCCGAGAAAATTGACATTTTAAATTCTTTTCAGCCATGTGAAATTTCGGAGAGCGAGCCCCGCTGCACTTTGGGCTTCATGGGAGTTCATTGTACAGTAGAAAGGAAGTGACGGGCTAAGCTTCGCTTCTTGTGTTGGAGGAGGGGAGGTCTAAATCCCAAGTCCATTAAATCACTCTGTATAACAGATTAGCAGGAGCCTATTAGTTGAAAAGAGTTCTGAGATTTCCCACTCCCACGCGTATTCTCGAAGTCAGCGCGGGTCCTACAGAAGTTTGCATTACCTGCTGCAAAACCAAACACTTTTAGAGCCGTGATAACAGGCCAATCATTGGGACAGGATGTAATTAAGAGGAGGACGTTGGAGACGATAGTATGTCTTTATCATCGAAATCTCAAGAGGGTTTAGAAAAAAACACGTAGTGGAGTAGGGTGGTTCATTAACGGTATATTTTAAGCTGATCCATCCAGCAACATTAACATAAAAAAGAGAGAGAGCGAGAGAGGGAGGGAGAGAGAGGGGGGACTGAGTCCAAGATTGCCTCTGCAGCAGGAGTATCTGAAGATGGATATTGTCTGCCGGGTGCCAAGACTATTTTGGGAGCCCGAGCCCCTGACTTGCTCCCTTAGCACCCTCTGATCAGCTTTGTCATCAGGTGTGAGAGCGGTTACACACAATGCATACATCCGGATGCTCACACCTCAGGAAGGTAATGGGCGTTTGTTGGTTTTCTGAGAAAAAGAAATGGAGAAAGACAACTTCATGCCACCTCTTATTTCTTATAGAAATTGGAAACACTGAGAGATATGGGAAATCTGAAAATGTCATGATAACCTTGAAGTGGGTGGCAATTGGCTGTCCCAAATAAGACATCGTAATGATGGAGTTTTAGGTGGTTTTAACCAGAAGTAACGCTCTGACTGTGGATGAGCAGAAGCAGGATGAAAGATGTACTTTGATGCTTTCCAGATGTTTATACATAACAATGCTGTATTTCTCATTCTAAAGATTTTTCAATGTTTGATCACGCTGCTAGAACGCGCTCTCTGACATGTATGCGCTTATGCTTGTTTCTACCATTTCGTATCTCATGGCCTTCATCTGCTTACCTTTCCATTTTTGCCATTGCGCGTCACATCTCCGCGAGCTGGAATGAATTCTGCGGCGCTTGCTTTATTGTTCCAGCAGCACACACACACTCACTCACACACACACACACACACACACACACACACACACACACACACACACACACACACACACACACACACACACACACACACACATACGCATGCGTCCCTTTACTCTTTCTGGTGTGAGTGTGTGCGGGTGAAGTCGTGTGCTGGAGAAGTTTTCACTGCGTGCCTCAGAAGTGCGTGAGGATTGTGGCGCATTGGACAGCCGCTGGTGTTGAATGAGCGGAAGGAGGAGGGAGATCATACATTAACTCCTGCTGGCTGCGGGGACTCTCCAGTTGATAGAAGAAGCTAAGACAGAGGGATGCGCTCAGAGCAACACTGACAGTTGTTTGGAGCAGAAGCGACAAATGAAACCCAAACGAAAACCCACTTAATTTTTTGTTGTTTTTTAGGGCTACCCGGTGTTTTCCAAGGGATTTTACGCACCGCAAAAAGAGTGCAGAAAACGCTGCAGAGATGAGTGCTGCGTGGTTTTCCATGCTCCTGAAGGATCCTCTCTCCTGATAAAGGGACCAAAGAGGACAAAACAAGGCTGTCCATGGTATTTTCCCAAAGAAGATTGCAAAGGTGGAGCGATTAGAGAAGGGCTGATGACGGGACTATTAATCCTTTCAGTGCATCAAAAGCACCAAAGGGTTTCAGAAACGCTTGGATGGAAATCGGGCGAGTGTTTAGAACTGTTTTTGGTTTTATATGAAACTGGTGATTAGTTCATCTGCAAGGATTTTTTTTCTACTGAAGATTTTATTGAGGAGTAAATTTGCTTTGTTTTGTTGTTGTTTCACGGAAAGGTTGTAGCCTATGCTATGAGCGGTTTCCCGGAGTGAATTTCTCAGAAACTCTCATCTCAATCTTTTTTTCTCTCTCCAAGATTTCTAAATCTAAATGGAATTAGTTGAGTCTGAAGCCGTTTGTGAAAGGAACAGACATGGTACATGGGCACAGCTTCCATCACGGTAAGACACCCGTCTTCACTAGCTGAGGCTGAAGCACTCTGGCTCAGAGCGCATTGCTGCTTTTACGCAAACGAAAGTGTAGAAATCCTTAAATCGGCGGAATATCAGAGCAGATTCAACTCAAAATAGGAGCATGGTCATAAAACAAAAACAGATCCTACACATCCACAATTTCCCAACTTATATCAAATAAATGAAGTATCTATCTATTTATCTATCTATCTACAGTCCATAAACTCACTGTTGAAGGTCACACTGTAAGTTTTGTTAGGATTTTTGTTCTTTCCTTTTATCAGTATTTTTTATTTTTGGGAAGAAAATTGTGATTAGCGACAACTCATGATGCAGATGTTTTGGTGATCACTCTTTATCACGTTTGGTCATTTTTTTGTTATTTTTTATAATTTATTGTAATTGTTTGGTCATTTGTGTTGTTACTTGTAATTTTTGTTTTTTGGTAATATGTAGCCTTTTTTAGTTTTTCTATGATTTTAGTCACTTTAATTTTTTTCAATTTTTATTGGTCGTTTGTAGTTGTTTTTTGGTAAGTGTTTTGGGTAATATTTTTTATTTTGTTTGATTTGTAAGCATTTTGGTAATCTTTTTCATGAATAAAATAATTTGTTACTTTGATCGTTTTTAATTTTTTTGGAAAATTGTAGTCATTTTGGTCAATAACTTTTTGAAAATCATCCTCAGTATATTTTTGGGCATTTTTTGGTTAAATTTTAGTCATGTTTTGGTTATTTTTTTTAAAAAATAGCCATTATAATATGTTATTTTTAAGATTTTTATCAGCCATATGCCTTAAAAAAAGACTTAAAATAGGATTCAGATTATATTGTTTGTACGAAGTTACAGAACTAGCCTGTAGATGTTATGCCCTGAGCTATGTGAATTAGCATTAGAAAGGCTTCCATTTTTACATACATGTATAAATCCTCATTATTAATAAAATGCCAAGAATGGTCTGTTCTAATTATGTTAGGTATTGCCTGCTGTTTTCGGATCCTTTAAGGTCACAGTCAGGCACAGATTTAGTTAGCATAATGCTGATGTACAGTACAGGTAATCTAAAACCTGAAATGGGTTCCCTGCTGACTCAACACTCCCTCAGCTGAACTCAAGCTGTTCTCAAAACCAAGGAAATCACAGAGCAAAAACAATATATGCATGTCGCAGTCTTCCATCAAAAAAATGCATTTGTGTTTTTGTTCTTCCAGTTGTTGCAAGTCTTCTCATACTTGGGTTGTCTGGGGCAACGAGGAAGGATACAGCAGGTAATCTCCATCACAGCAGCACCTCTTTCCTCCCTAAAAAAGCCTCTCTTCAGAGGCTTAATCTCTCACTTCTTCTTTTCTCTTGTGCTTTTTTAGTGAAGAACAACTCAGGAGTGAAGCCTGCAGGTCAATGTGGAACGTGGGTGAAAGAACCAGAAGGAGGGCTGTTCACTTCTCCCAATTACCCAAACAAATACCCCCCAGACACAGAGTGTGTTTACATCCTTGAAGGTAAAATCTCTCCTTAAATAAGCAACATAATTCAGCTATTTGTTCTGTAAAGCTGTAGCATTCTGGGGTTATCCTGGAGGGGGGAATCAAAGTAATGTAGTAGAGAGTGATGAGATGTATTGGCTTATTAGACAGGCTGGTATTTTTCACTTTAGGAGGTGTATTCGATTGATCAGTGCAGATAATCAGGTTAATAGAAATCACCAAAGTGAACGCAGTGGCTAATAACTGGCATTTTAGAGATGAATTGACTAACAGCCAGGATTGGAGGTATGGAGCATGTGGGCGTGCTGATGATGAAACTGGTTCATCAATGAAAGCATGACTAATATTTCACTCCCCGCTGTGTGCTAGGTGGTAATTATCTCCAATTGTGTCTTCCAGCACCCCCGAGGCAGTGTATTGATCTGCACTTTGAGGAGAATTATTCAATCGAGTCCTCTTGGGAATGTAAATTTGACAACATTGAGGTTCGGGATGGACCATTTGGCTTCTCCCCGATACTCGGGCGCTACTGTGGTCAGCACAACCCACCCGATATCAGGAGTAGCGGCCGATATCTGTGGATAAAATTTGTTACGGATGGTGAACTGGAAGCGGTGGGATTTTCAGCAAGTTACAACTTCACTGCAGGTACTTTTTTTTTTTTGCAGCTCTTGTCAGTTCTTTCCTTGTGAGTGTATCTGTACTTTATAGCCCTAACGGCAGGGCTCCAAATGAATAACAAACATCATCCAGGGAACTCGCCCTTGTGGGTGCATCTTGCAGTTTTATTGATTGTCTGTCTTCACACACTCAGTATTTCCATTGGCAATATACTGTCATTGGCTTGGGCACTCTTGTGACTAGCTAGGCTGTTATTTCTTCTCTCTATATATAGCTGGATTGATGTGGAGCAGTGTCAGATTTTAAGTCAGTTCAGCAGCAAGACTTCCTCAGTTTACAGGGCTGGAAGAAGCAGAGAGAGCGTATAGCAAACTAATCAGTGTTGTCGAGCACAATCGTGGCAATTACGGTTTCTTAATTTGCCTCATCTTTGATTGAGATTGCATTACTGAAGCAGCCTGAGTGTTGATGACAAAGAATCAGGTCATAACCACAAATTAATATTCCCTCACCTACTGTACATTTGACTGAGTTTAATAACATTGTCAACTTTTTCAGCATGTGTGTCTCCACATCCACTGCACCTTCAGGGCTATTTTACCATTAGAGATTTAAATGTCATTGTTTATATGATGAACACTTGCATGCAGTACATCAACCTTGCATCTGAAAAACATGCTACTAGCAACAGGCTATTGAAAGAAAGCTATCATGGTGTAGATGGACCGTAGATTTATCTCTACGGGCTTTATGTGTTTCGGATGGCAAAGCTCTTCATGGGAAATTACAGTGAAGATGTGCAGTCAATAGGAATAAGATCTGCTGAGAAATAAAGTGAAGCACCATGGGTTTTTAAGCTGAAATTCTGCTACTTTAGCAGAAGTTAAATTGCTTATGCAAAACTACACTGAGGTAAAGCTGCTGTAGCTCAATGTATTCAGCGAAAGTGTTACACTGTCAGAGACAATATTTTTCATGCAGAAAGGAGTAAAATATGAATCAATACAAATTTCAGGAGTGTCAAGCTTGGATGCGTTCTCTGTTACAGAGATTGCTGTCTGCTGAGGCATGCATTTCTTATCCTGCAGCTGTTATACACATCAACTTCGATTTCAAGTTTCACTATAAAGACATTTATTACATGTGTGTTACTGGGTGTTCTCCAGCTGCAAGGCTAGTTGAGGAGGCCTTGCTAAACATTTACCAGACAGAGTGCTACAGGAATGTCCTTAAACTCTTTAAACCTGGAAATGAGGTAGCATTTTAGCGCTTCCCTCGTTTCCTCGTCTGGAAGTCAATGCATTTTTTTTGAATATGTTTTTAGTTAGATGTCTGTGGTCAATACATATTATATAGAAATAAATACACTTGTATATTGGGAAGCCTTTATGTGTCTAAAAAAAGCTAACAGGTGTACTACTAAACGTTATCACGCCGACTTGACCTTCGTTGTGTATTCTCACGCTAATGCATCTGTGGTGTAGTTTGTTTATAGCGATTGCATTTACACTTCAAAAATAATAAATACGGTGTTCATATGTGTAGATTATTTTGCTGAACAAAACGAGTACGTATCATAACGTGAGCTTATTTTCTGCAATAATCCAAAACTGAATGGAAAAATCCCACTGGCTTTTTGTAAAGGGAAGCCAGGGTGACGATAACTTCCTGGTTAACCTATAAAAATGCATCATCCCTACACCACCCTATTGGATGCATGGCGTTTTAGCTCATGTTAACTATGCTACCTTTATAGAAATAGTTTGACATTACATTTTGGAAAATATTGCCAGGAGTTAGATAAGTAGGTTGCCATGACTCTCATGTCTTTATGGCAAAAATGAATCTAGTGACAGCAGCCAGGTAGCTTAGCTTAGCACAAAGACAGGAAACAGGTAGAAACAGCTAGCTGCCCACCAGACAGAAAACAAACCACATTTTCACTTTGCATCATTTGACCTTTGGTGCCGTCCGTGTTGATTCCCCCTAAAGAGCTCATTTACCAGCTACACAGATGTTACCTAGAAATGTACTCACAGATAGTTTTTATGTATTCAGCTCAGCCTCTGACTGATGGCTAATGGCGCCAAGGTGGTTCCCAGAACAGAGCAGGCTGTTTGGGTTGCCAGCTCTGATGCCACTGCCCCAGGCCATTGCTGCAAATAAAATTGCACTTGCAACAACAGACTTATAAAAGACCAGCAACATCTTGTTGCACAAATTAAAAGACATTAGGAAGTACAGTCTGCGCCATCCTTTCCTGTGCATTTCAAGTCCAGTTGTTGTCAAGGTGAACTCCAAGATACTGTACTTATACTGTATACTGTACCCCAGAATGCTGATGGGATCATCTCATTGGTTTTGGTGGTGTTCAGGAGTAGGTGGTTCCCTCTACACCACTCAGCGAAGCTGGCCACTATGTCCCTGTATTCAGAGTCCTGTCCTCCTTCAAGACACCCCACTACTGCAGAGTCACCCGCAAATTTATGAGTTGTATTGAAAATCTTAAAGGACAGTTCAGATGATCTCAGAACTCTCTCCTTTTCTGTTACTTCCCTCCAGCTGATCTTCTTTTTCCTCTTGTGTGTGTTTAGAAAGTATACTCATAAACTCAGAGTTGTTGTTTTTTCCGCTCAAGGTGAAACATTTCTAACTCTGACACATCTTTGCCTCAGTTCGGCTGAACTAATCAGCTGCTGGGGTATAGCTGCATATTCATCATACAAAGAGTTGTATTGATCTTGTCTTCCTACTCTTGACGAGAGTAAATAAGCAACATTTTCAAAATGTAATAGAACTGTTTTTTTTATATGTTGACATCTACATGACATGCTCGTCCAAGTTTCCTGATGTAGTAGGCTAAAGGATAGTCTGCAAAACTGTCTTAGTGTCTAAGATTAGTACAGGCCTATATTAATGCAAGAATCATAACTACAAAAAATACTTCAAAAGACACACAGGAAGGATAATTTGTTATTTCCATCCCTTGATAGTTAGATAAAGCACCCAGACCACGTTTTCCATAATGCGCAGTTGAAGTATTGTTTTTTCTGCCTGCTTCTCTTGGGAGTCTCATTGAAAATTTGCTGAGAGGAAAGAAAAAAAAAATCCCTGCCTCTCTCGACTTGATAGAAAATATTTGAGGCATATGATTTACATAATTAAAGAAGATAAAAGTCCTGAATTCACTTGACTTGATACTCTGAAATCTGGCAATGTGAATAGTGTCTCACATCTGCAGCTGCTCTGCTAACCAAGCTAATTCACACAGCCTCTCTCTGATGAATGGGAGAGAAAAAAAAGATGCAACAAAGGTGACATGAATCAGCTCCTCTTTCGCTCTTTCCTCAGTCATTTTAAGAGCGGAGAGATAAAAACTCTCATGCCTCTCCTTCACATCCTGTCCTCTCAGAGCCTTGTACTCGTGTACTCCTGATGACTAATGCGGTTAGCACAGCAGCCCGTGGATGAACAAGCAGTGACTGGAATCTCATAATATCCAGTCATGTTAAATGTTGAGGTACTTTAGTACTTTAGATGCTATGTATTTAATTTATATGTGGCATCAGAGTAAGTAAGAGATGCTGCTGTGACACACTAGAGATTAACTCAGAACAGTCAATAAATGAACGTGGCTGTCCCAGTGATGTGATGTGCAATTTATTTGTCAAACAAATTACATCCGGATGCCTCAACTTGGTCTTTTCTTGCGTCACAGGACTTTGACAATAGCCTTTTTTTATTTTAACCTCTGCATAGTACATTGTAGCCTGTTTTTTTTAAGGGTTTGAAGCATTTTCAATGGGCTGCATGTGTGACTCACTTCAGTTCCCCGACTGAATGAGCGTACCTTACACTATAATGAAAGGTGGAGTACTCGAATAAACCGTGCTCACCAAATGTGTGGGCTCCCAGATGAGTCATAGCCTATTGTAAAATATATTATTTGCTTTTTTACTGGGAGGTAGATGTGAAGATTGATACCACTTCATGTCTGAATGGTAAATATAGAGCTTGCACCAGCTGCAAGTTAGTTTAGATGTAAAGACCAGAATCAGCAAACCTGGCTCTGTCAAATGGTAACAAAATCCAACACTTATAGTAAGGCACAAGGGGCAAAGGGGTTGTATTAATCTCTGAAATAATTATAGGTGTGTTTTGGGTGTGACATGAATTAAACCAATCAGTGTCAGCTCCCTCTCCCCTTAAATGGCGGACTGGCAAATCATTTTTCTGCGGTGAAAATCTTGTTTTTGAAAGACTAAATGCCAACAAGTATGGACTGAAGCAGAATATTTCATTAGATAAAAACATAAAAACAAATTCTACGCAGCCAGCACTGGAATCTAATTCTACAAATAATGATAATATTAGTGCAGCGTAATCTTTATCTGCATCTGTGCAGAAATACTGGGTTTAAACAATGAATAGACATTTAAAAAAGCAGCGCAGCTTTCTAGGGATGATTTACAGCATGAACGTCGACATTATGAATCAAGCTTTGAAGCTTCCAAATGTTTTGTGCATTCCTAGAATTGTCATGTATTGATGAGTTTCATATTCTGTTTACTGATTAGAAGGACACTGTTTACTAGTTGTTGCTGTTAGTTTATGGGGGCGCTGAATTAAATTTGTACAACCAAAGTAAACAGTTTTATATAGATGAAACAAACAAGACATGAGATATAAGTAGCAAGATTTGCACCTTGCATCAGCATGCAACCTGTATCTGGATCAGGATAGGGAAAAATGCAAGTTAATGCAAGGTGTAAATGGGTTCAGAACACGGTCGGACCAGCCAGTCCACACCTTGAGGTTAGGGTTAGGATTAAGCCAGGTGTAAATGCAATTGTAATTATGGTGTGACCACTTTCTTGAGAAGAAAATTCATCCAACTCCTCCTCTGCATGATAAAAACTTACAGTAGTATCAGTAGCTATCAAGTTTTCCCTCACAATAAAGAGACACTTGTGCATTGCTTTGCTTCCCTTCACACTGGGACGCACCATGTATATTGAGAAGTCTACAAGCCCCGTCTGACCAAAATTAGCATACTGAGATTTGATCACAACATGGGAAGAATCAAGATAATGAGAGCGCTCAGTTGTAAACGCAAAGGCCTGTGATTTGGATGCCAGTATCCAGATACAAATAACATGATAATGCCAAGTGTAAACGGGGCCTTTGACAGAGCCAGATTAGCTGTTTTCTTTTTCCAGACATGGAAGTGATATCCATCTTCTCATTTTGCTCTTGGCACTGAAATTAATAGGCATATTTTAGAAATGTCAAACTGTTCCTTTAAGTGTATATTGATGCACCATTAGTGAGTCTCTTAAAAAATGCCAAGATGCAGTACACTTAACCTTGACACATTATCCTGAGGCCACTTTGGAGCATTGCTGCAGAGCCTGTAAGTGTGTCGCAGGAGTCATCACGTTCTACTATACCACAATCAAGTCCGCATATAAAAGGCAGTTCAATCAATTAAGTGGCGGAAGCCTGGGATATAGGGGGAAGTAGGGGAGTGGTGTGGTAAAGGGCTGGAAGCCTCAGGGCTAGTCTGTGTTTGAATTAGCAAAATAACTCCTAGGATGATTTCTATTTTTGCTTCATCCTGTCTGCCATCATTCTGCGCAGCTATCTTCACAGTGGAACGATAATTTAGATCTTAAATAGTGGCAGCTTTAAAGTGAAAGTGCAGTGAGCCGCCGTCAGTCAAGTGGTGATAAAGATAGAACAAGGCATGAGTCAAAAAAAGCCAGAAGAGCTTCGTAGCACATGAAGTCGCCTCCCGTAGATTCACATCATCTCTGGAGATCCGCGGCAAATCAAAGGTGTTACATTGTGACAGCCAGCCTTATAGTACTCACATATAATGTAAAATTGTATATAGTTGAATACAGCATGAGCAGCAGAGGACATTACAGAGTGGAGCATGGTGTGTATATTTCTGCATGTGCAAGGCTGTTGGGGGATTTGGGCAGTGTTCTGCTTTTCAGGTCGCCCTAGGGCACCGTGACCTTAGAACCCTGTGGACTGGTAGATTAAGTGTTTCAGCACCTTAAGATAGAGCCAGAGCAAATAAAAGCTGCAAGTTCTCCTCCTCTTGCTCCCTGTGCTCTGATCGCGGGCGCTGTGCAGACCCAAGACCCGGTGGTGAGGCAGATGCTGCTCTGTGGAGACTCGGGTGATGTTTGTGTACTTCCTTGACCCAAAGACTAGTGATATGCTGTTCTTTTATTGAAAATATTGTGGGGATGTGGGAAAAAAAATGATGTTTTCAGCTGCATCTAAGATGATGCATTTTATGGGTGTGTGAGCACATCTGATGATGAAATCTGAAGACCTTCTGTGTTGCTTCATGAGCAAATAATTGTAGTTGAAATGTGTTTTGATATAATATTAGTGTTGTCAAATGTGGACTGTGGAAAATGCTTTACTCAAACATTTCTAATTTACATGTGAATATTATGCCAATTTGTGCCAAACACAAACTCATATATTTCACGACACTAAAAACATATTTCTGTTTTTCCCTTCATGGGAATAAATTGTCAACTGGAAACTGGTCAATGTGCCACTGGACCTCATATGTTACCCGAGGCGCCTTCAGTAGCCCTGCTACTGGATGTTTTCTCCCATTAAGAATTCAGACCATGACTAATGTATCTTTATGATCAAGATGACACTGATTGATCTAAGCGCCTTATCGCCCAAACCAAGCTCTAACTGGACTGAGAATGAGTCAAATGGCATTTAAGATTATAGCTGGAACAGGATATATGGGCCTATCATAAAGGAGGCAGGACCATGAGATTGAACCTCAAACTGGAAAATTGAAAATTGAACAGTAGAGATCGACCCTTTGCTCTTGGAAGGAACCAACTTCGGCAGGACCATTGCTGGAGCCGGACAGGAAGTTGAAGCAGCTTCACAGCTTCACATCTGCCTTGAAAGTCGTTTGCCAGTGGCAAAACATGACATTTACATGTTTGAGTCACTTTTTTTGTTCAGCTGCATCCACCGAACCCACAGAGTGAAGCTTCCAATGACAATGACATTCACCAGATTGGCAGGAGGCATATTATAGTTCATGATATTTACAATTTACTGTATTTTAGGACAGAATTGAACACACTCTCCAACCTACTGTATGCAGTATGATTAACTTTAAGGAATTTAGCTAAAACTGCTCTTAAGGGGTTTACACACCAGGGATGAAAATGTGAAATACTCACCTGCCAATGTTATATCTAGGGCTTTTATTGTGAAATGTAAGAACGGAAGGATTGGATCTGGTCTGCGCTGCCTTTGTCAAGGTTGAAAGTTAAGAGTAATAAAGTCTGCCATCCTCTGTTTTTACAAATATAGGTGCAACTCAACCGGTTTTGCACAACTTGATTGGTTGGCCTTTATTCGCAGTGCTCACAAAGCTCAGACGATGTTGCTTTTTTGCCATGTAATATTCATGTTCTGTGTGAAAGTATTCATGACAAAAACAGCAGTCTGAGATAATGTGTTGATGTGCAAATTAATTGCACGAAAAAGAAACATTGCCGGTGTGTAACAGCCTTAGTCTGAAGATGCAGATGTTCAAGATCTGGATAAATGATTAATAGAAAATGTAAAAAAAATAAATAAATAAAAAATACACACTACTATTTGACTGACTGGAACCACACCAATCTCTGGGCTACTGGGCTCTTTGCCTCTGATTTTCAAAAATGATGGATATGTACATTGTTTTTCTAAACTATGTAGCAAAATCTTGATCTGTTTTTAAGTGAGAACCATGCAGCTGCAGAATTAGGACATGTATAGTATCCAAATAAATGTCTCGTAGTGAAAACTGAGCCTGAGATTTTTGGTCTGGCTTTTTCTAGTGTGATACCTCTCAACCTCAATCCAATAAAGACAATGTCAAAACGTTGTCCCATGCTGCTATAGCCCTAAGGCACTGGGAGTAAGATTTCATTTTCCATGATCCAACACTGGTAGGGATCCAGATTCACAAAGGAGCACAGAGGAAAAGGTAGATGAAATTCACGAGAGGGAAATCTCTCATGGTGCATTTTCTGCTGAGATCTCAGTGAAGTGAATGAGCTGCTTGCATATAGTCACTCCTCATGAATCGCTAAACCAAAAAAAAAAGGCATCCCAGTGTTTTGCTCTAATACGTAATGTCATCAGTGCTCCCTACAGCTCTCTGGGAGTTTTCTCCCTGATTGTTCAGTGCTGCCTACTGTTACTCTGATTGTTATGGGGCTGTCTTTTCTCTGCTAGGAAAATGTGTAGGTGTGCATTACTCACAGCGTATGTATGCTCTTTGTGTCCATTTCTAATTTCTACAAAGTAATGCTGAATGGGGCTTTGGCAAAGAGAAAATTAAGTGCCTCTGCTTGTGTTTATTCTTCAGATGACTCATTTCAATGCTAAAAAAAAAAAAAGCTGGTAGTTCTCTACATTGGAGAATGGGTTCTCTCTTTTGTGTTTCCACGCAGCCCCTTTTTTGAGTTCTGGCTGCCCACATCAATCTTATTTCCAAAAGAATCTCCTGTGCTCGCATGTGGGTGAAGAAGACTGACAGTCGCTACGTTTGAGCTCAGCAGAAGACACCCTTCCCCTCGACACTGCCTCTGTTTTAGCAAAGCGAGATGGATGGAGTGAGTTTAGCATTGCAGGCACGCCTCCTGCAGCTGTGGAAGAGGGCGGTCTCACCATCGCTCTCTTCACTCATCTCTCTGTCTCTCTTTTTTCAGTGAACACTACCTCTTTTCATCCTCTTCTCCGTCTCTCTTTCTGACATTCAGGGCTCATGCTCTCTATGTGTTGTGCATCAGATCCATGTGAAGCAAAATGTCCCATTCGCTCTCCTTGGCTTACATCTTTTACATGCTCTCTGGAAATTCAGCTATGCAGCCACCAGTGTCCACAATTAAGAGATAGATCCAGTTCATGACCTGGCTCTTATTTTTCATAGAACTGGTCATCATTTCTATCTGAAGTAATAACACTATACTTGAAAAAGGATCATTTATAAAGATCCATGACAGAGAAAGATCTGACCTCCCATTTCCACCAAACCGTACACAACTGTATCTGCACCATGTTCCTTTGCAATTTTAGCTAAAATGTAGTCTAATCATCTCAATGCTCATGTTTCTTGACTTTTCTTAACTCAGTAATTACTTACTGAATACAGAACGTACTTACGAAACTGGAATTATCCTTTAAGCACAAACCAGTCATTAAGGCTTACTCACCAGCATTTGAATTGGTAAAATTTCATTGCAAAACCAATTAATCAATCAATCAATAAATTTAAATGAAATTGCTTTGGAACTTTGTTGAAATGTGACACACAAATTGGCTTCGCTGATCAATGGCAAACCATCTTTTAGGGGCCGGAGAGTCCAAAACATGGGACGTATTTGTGAGTCAAGGATACACATACAATATTTAGCGACCAAGCTAACTAGCTTGCTAACTTACAACTTAATGTAACAGCTGACAACAAAGGTTAAAAAACCTAGCCAGCCCAGAGAGCTATTCAGACTCTGGGGTCTGAAAAATGAAGCCAATGCGCCCTAAACTTTCATTTTTTCTAACAGCCAGCAGGGGGCGACTGCTCTGGTTGCAAAAAGAAGTCTGAATGTATAGAAGTCTATGAGAAAATGAGCCTACTTCTCACTGGATTTATTACCTCAGTAAACACTGTGTGAGTTTATGGTCTCAATCACTAGTTTCAAGTCTTCTTCAATACAGCATGATGTTCATTTAATAAATTATGGTCCCATTTAGAGTCACATATACCATAAAGCAGGGTATGCTTTAGGGCATGGTTGTCTGTGTATTTGACCCTTTCAGTGTGTTTTCTGTTCATGAAAGAACTTTTTGTCCACCTAAAAATGTCTTTTCGCTTTTCCTTTAGATGCATTTATCTCCACCCTCTCATGTCACTTCTGGTTGCAAAAAACCAACATGACGACAGCAATCCACAAACCAATGGGTGATGTCACAGTGACTATGCGCACTTCTTATATACAGTCTGTGATTGTGCCTGACTGGCTAGCGTGTTAGCGGTTTGTTGGCCAGATACAGTGGTTTACCAACTAGACCTGTGAGTTGTCAGTACATCACTAAGTTTCTTAAAACGCACTTTGCAAAGACGTGGCTGCATTTTGCTGTATCGGGAATGTCTGCTTCTTTAGTCTCTTTCCGCCTCACTTGACTCCTCTCCTATCCCTCCTCTGACATCATGCCTTGCTCCATCCTGCTCAGCAGCTAGAAGTCCCGGCACAAAATGTTCACCAGCTTATCAGGCCGCAAGCCTTCACTCAGGGGGCATCCAGTCAGGGTTTATCGCCCCGTGGAACTTAACTCACTATCCGACAGGATGGCTGATATTTACGTCCTTCGGCTGTTTCAGCCGCTCCTAGCCAATTACCCAGCAGATCAATCAGCGGCTCAGCCTGCCTCCTGCTTCCATCCTCTGTGGCAGTTTGTTAGCCAGGCCTTCTGTTCAGTTACAGATGCTGTGGGGGTCAGGGCACTACTCTGTTGTAGACTGCAGTACGTTGGGTGTGGGGTTTATTTGAGGCACTGGAGTGAAGGGATTGTGTGTGTATCTAGTGTATACACACACCATATGTATCAATACCCATGTGTACATACGGTATGCTGGAACATGTGCATTTGTGTGTGTGTTTGTCGACGCAATCTGTAGCAGGATCTTGGCTGCCGTCCTGTTTAAACCGCTGTGTCCTTCCTGTGCTACATCTACAGCAGAGCGACCTATTGTGTATTCACACTGTTTCCTACATTGTACACAACAATGCATATGGTCTTTGCTCTCAGAACTGCATTGGAAATTAGCTGGGTGGTTGTAAGTGTGTTTTTCTCCCCCTGCTCCCTTGCTCTGTAGGCAGAACAACTCGCCTAGGGCTCTTTGTTTCATTAGCCTATCGCCGTGGTAGATCCTTGGCTGTCATGCTGAGAGCCTGACTCTCTCCATTATGCTGTATTAGGCAGCAGCGAGATTGAGCTATGTGTTTTATCTCGGCACACATTAAGGCCTCAACTCCATTGAAGATGTCTTGGAAAATTATTCTCTTAAGAGTTGATTGAAAAGGTCTTTTGATTTTTGGAAGGTGAATGTTGTGTTTGCTCACCGCTCCTGATTTGTACCTCTGATTTTACAAAGGACGTTGCGGAGCAGATTGCTTTCCATGCTTGGCGAGTTTGTTTTAATCTTCTCATCAGGGGGATGCTTCCTTAGAGAGTTTCTGTATTAACATACAGGGATAAAAAAAAAAATAAATAAAGTCTAATAACTGCCTCAAAAGGAGTATGAATGATGAATGGTCTGTTTTCATCACGTCGCTCCCCCATCTTCTAACATGGTTTCTGGCAGTGGATTGGACTCCCAGCTTATCATCTAAAGCAAATGTCTGATACCGATGGGATCTAAATCACATTTGGCATCGGGGTAATCTAATAGGTAATGGCAAGCTTTTGTTTTGCCGCTGGGAGAATGATGTCAACGTTCAACAACAAAGGAGGGCAAGATTGTGATGGGATTATGAAATGTGGAATTTGAGTAATCCTCACAGCATTTCAGAAAAATGAAACAAATGTAGATTGAAGGAGACACCCACAGCAATACATGTATATCATACTCCCATATAGGAAATGACAATAAAATGAGTTGATTCATGAAATGAAAGTGCAGCTTGGGTCATACACTGTTGGGACCGTGTTGGAGGGTTAATACATATCATTACCATTTGATAGGCTTATAGGACAGCCATGACAAGTGGTTTATGGTTTACAAACTGACTGTAATGCGCTGGCACCTCACAGTCCATCACATTTAATTTATTCTAGGGCTCCCTAAGTTCAACTAAGGAAGAAATATTTAATGTAATAATAATCCAACAAAAATTGTATACATAACAGAACAGAATAGTCTGTGTTGGTTTGTATCTGTGTTTGCAGGGGTGCTTAAATGTCTCATTTATAACCATAATGACAGCATTTCTAATCAGGCCAGTCTTCCATCTTCCAGGCTCCTACAGGAAAGACCAGGTTAAATTTGAATGTTTACTGTTTGTCATCGTAAAGCTGCGTGTGACATTTGGTTTCCTTGGAGGTGTGAAACAGATTACGCGATGCTCTTCGCAGCTGTTTCCAGTTCGCTTTGCCAGACGGTGTCAAGCGTTTGAGTTGAAAGCACCGTTGACGTACAACGCGTTCTTAGCGAAGTGTTGGTTTCCATCAGCACACGCATCGCACACTTCGTCTTCTTTCATCCTTCCCGTCAAAGCTCAAATTGCCCATCCATCTGTGATTATTGAGGTGAGGAGGGTGCGACACAACATTTTTATTTCCCCCTCAGACCAAAGACTGTACACCAACAGAGTCCAGCAACTCAATTAAGACCATCGTCCTCCACTGGGCGTCTGAAGTCGTTCTGGCAGATTGCCGAGAGCAAAGACCTGGAAAAGTCAGGAAGTCGATCATGTGTGTTCATCTCTCTCTTCTCTCTTTCAAACAAACACTAACAGCCTGCTGAACAGCACGGCCTTGCCGGCATTTCATTTTCCATTTGGCAAGCTCGATTAATCACAGCACTCCTATATAATGCGACGCACATGGCCACCCACCATCACTGGCTTTCATTATTCCCCTCCGCTGGAAAATGTACAGCTCTGGGAAGCTGAGGTGGAGAAACCACAGCTATACTGCTGCATGTGCTGTATGTACAGTATATCAGCGATACAGAGAGACAAAGAAAGAAGAAAGGAAAGAGGAATCCAGCGATACAAAGGGAGATTTGGATTGCTGTGAATAGGTTACATCCGTGTTGTGAGGAAGACTGATAAAAGATTGGGGCTGCTCCATGTCCCTCAAGGCTCTGCTTCTGTCTGAATATTCATTGAGCTGACACTGGCTTTTCTCGCCACTGTCTATAAAAGGATGCCAATTGGCTTTTACCTTGTGGCCACTAATAAGCTTCTGTGCCTAACATGCATACAAACGACTCTTCGTGATACACAGACACACGTTTCTGCACTTCCTTGCCTTGAAACCGTTTGTTCTCTGTATTTCCGTGCATGAAAACCACATTACTAGATAACACTTTTTCTGTGACAGTTGCTTTACATCTCCAGGATTGAAATTGAGACGTGCTGGCTTTAGCTCTCATGCATGCACTGCCATTGTTTATTCATTTTATATAAAGAAATATCAGGTCTGCAGCAGGGGGATCAGATTGTTTTGCTTCAGTTTGTCAAAAAAGTACATTATTCCTCCATTCAGCACATTTGTGTAATTTGTATTCCATTATGATCCTGGATAGTCAGGTTTACAGTAAAGCAACTTTTATAAGACTGTAATATTGCACAGGACAGAAGTATTATTTGCTGACAACACCGAGCGTGAATCTGTTTTCTGGAAAATGTGCAGATACAACATCTTGCAGTGATCAGCGATGCTGAGTCTGTCTGTGTAAACAAGACTAAAGGCTCAAACACACCAAACTGACATCAAAGAACCAGTGGTGGAAGAAATACTCTAATTTTACTCAAGGAAAAGTACAAATACCACAATATAGAAATACTCTGTCACAAATAAAAGTCCTGTAAAATTCTGTTCAATAAAAATACAAAAGCATCAGCATCAAAACATTATTAAAGTATGTAAAGTAAAGGTACTCACAGTACAATATGGTCCATTTCAGAATGATAAGTACTATATTATTGTAATAAAATTATTGTTTCATTAATATGTACTGTAAGCATCACTAATGTAGCTGGTAAAGTTTACTTCACTGCCAGGTAACTCAATCTATAGTAGCACATAATAATGTATTAGTTGATTCTTGCTTAATATTAGTTATATTTTGTATTAATCTGATTTTGTAAAAATTAAATAGCAGCTAAAGCTATTAGACAAAGTGGATTAAAAAGGACAAAATTTACTGAAGGTATTAGAGGAGACATATAATGTTGCATAAAATGGAAATACTCAAGTAAAGTACAAGTACCTCAAAAGTGTACTTAAGTACAGTACTTGTTGTGTTAATGTGCTTAGTTACATTCCACTACTGCAAAGAACTAGCAGCGACGAATGTCTCACATCGCCTGTTGGTCACGTCACGTCGTCTGTCTCCAAAAAGCCAAAACGTTGCAATCGGACACACCGCAAAGTCTACAGCCAGCGGCCGCTTAGCATGTATGTTCTGAGATGAAATAACTCACCACAACTCTCCACACCAGCAGGAAGCAGTAGTATGCATTTGTCATTCAAAAAGGGAAACAGGAAGAATGAGGACGGCGAATATACAGGTCGTCGTTATGATACATGCATGAAACTAAGCAGCGTTTGCCAACCGTTTTCACACAACCCACCACTTAGCTTCATTCCAGATGGTCATGTCGTTGTGAAAATATGCGTGTATTGGTGTGATCACATATGATGAAGATGTCGGTGTCCTCTTTACTTTACTCACTGGCTTGCTTTTCTTCCATTTCTCTTCTTTGTGTGCTGATTTAAGCTGAATGGCCAATCTGATTGATTTTGCTCACTGACGGCCTCCGCTGCCGATTCAACATGTCGAGTCAGCCAAAAAAAACCCAGACATAGGCAGACAAGGCCGAAAGACACCCAACGACCTCACGAAATTGACCGACGACCAGCTGATGGTTTGGTGTGTCAGGGCCTGAATAGTTGAGTTCACTTGGAAAAAGTATTTTTTGGCACATGCAAAACTCCATGGTCGGTCTCATTTGTGTGTCCTTATGTGCAGAGAGGACATTTCTCATCCAAGTTGAGCTGGCTTCTAGCTACAGGAAAGTACTCAAATCTGTATGCTGCTCTACTCCTAATCCCCCACACATACACAGACATGCACACTGGACCGCCGCTGAGCAGCTGCATCTGAGCCGTCAGATCAAAAGTCCTTTTTATTTTGAACTCCTGTTTGTAGAGGTGATGTTGGTTCTAGGTTTATGTAAGGAAGAGCAAATAATGTCTGTTTCCCTCCAAATACTTATTCATAACCACGCTTGCTACGTACAGCAATCTTAAATATTCAGGCATAAGCCTTTTGGGGCTCTTCCGGAAAGATGAAGAATTCAAGTGAGATTGAAATCACCGTCCCTTCGCTTGATAGCCGTGTGCCACAAGGACATAATTTTCTTTTTCTTAAATTAGAAAAGATTAGGTTGAATCTGTGGCGCTTCTGTCTCCCTCTGGGCAACACTTTACAGTATTTCCTAGTATTTCAAGTCTGCTAACTTTACCTTCTGATTTAGTTGACATTTTGCAGTCTCTCTCTAACTCTGTCTCTTTGTTATAGGAGGTGAAAATACATCTGCTGGCTGATTAATACCAGAGGAAAATAATATGTCTTTCACTAACAGTATCATTTCATTTGACATGCTTGACTCTGGGGTTTGACATGGAGCAAAATGCTGTTTACGGGTACTCCATCTAAAGCCACAATTTATTGTGTTTGTAATCACACATCCGTGAATTAATCTCCTCTGCCACCGCATTTATTTCACCTCAGCACAGAGCGAGTTAAGATGGCCTGAAACAGAATCCCAGAGTCATACATCAGCCAGAGAAATAAAGAAAAGTGGGGGGTGGGAGATGGTGGTAGGATTAGGTTTAAATCCCCCTAAAAAAAACCTCATTGTGTGTTTGTAGCTTATAGGAGAGATTGACCGATCAGGAGGGAAGTCTTTGAGTCATTGATTTTGATCGTGCTCTGGCGAGGCTTTGTGGAAACTTAGATTGTGCTAGAAAGAGCTCAGTGAAAATGCCTAAATTGAGTGTGTGGGGAGGAGGGCTTTGGTGTGGCTTAAATATTCATTTGCTGGTGGCTCTAGCTGTGGAGTGAGGTTTTAGCTCCTAGCGGTGGATCTCTTGACACGCTACTTGTCAGACATCTGTCGTTTTGCCCTTTCGGCTGAAACAAAGGTGATTTTAGAAAAATCTGGCATTTTAGTGCTGAGTTGCAAAGCATTTATTGTTTTCCCATTAAGGAAGACCTTCCTCTTGCCTCTCACAAGCCTGAAGCTTGCGGCCATGTTGGTTGTAGACATGCATGTAAATGATATATTCAGCCCTTGTTGGACAGTTTTATTTCCCTGTTGCTGCTGTCCTAGCACATAAAGTTGTAAATTTCCTGGACGATGTGTTTGCAGGACTTGTGGCTCGGTAAAGCTCTATCGTGTTGAATGAGGAAGCCGCAGTAACAGAGTTTTTTCCACATTTGTTTAAAGCACTTTTACAGAGTTGAGTTTGGGTAAATCAAACTGCTGTGCTTCCTTTTCCCAAGAGTAGCAAAACAAGAATGACTGGTTGTCACTCCCACACTTTTGAGTTTAGGATGTTATTTTGAGGTTCAATTCACAATGAATGACAGCTGTGCCTTAAGTGTTTGAGGCAGTGGGTCTGAAAAGTGAAGCCAATGCAGAAGTGCCTTAAACTTGTATTCTGTCTAACATCCAGCAGGGGGCGACAATCTAAGTCAGATTGTATATAAGGCTTTGAAAAATGAACCTACTTCTCACTTGATTTGTTACCTCAGTAAACATTGTAAACATGAGTTTACGGCCTCAATAAGTCTTCAATACAGCATGATGTTCATTTAGAAAATTATGCCATAGCTTCTTTGTGATTGACACGTCACTACCATGGCGTTGTCCTGTTTGGGAGTTGTTAACATTTTTTCTTATTCAGCATTCGGTTATTATTCAGCATTTGGATGTACTTAGCTCCACCCTCTAGTGTCACTTCTGGTTGCAAAAAAACAAGATGGCAACGGACAAAATACAGAACTCAAGGCTTCAAAATGGGAGTCCACAAACCAATGGGTGACGTCATGGTGACTGTGACCATAAAAATACCACCCCCCCTACAACGAGCCACCTCAACTAGCCAGCAGGAGTTGCTAGAGTGCAGTACCAAATGCGTGATTCCTCACAGGCTTCGTAACGTGATCACAATCACAGTCAAGTCTGAGATACACTGCCAGGAAGTGTGTTTTCCATGTGCCCCGTATAAAATTTTATTTCAAGGTCATATCCATAACTTTCCACACATAGATGCCCTCTTCGGCAGTGAGGGCAGTTGCAGTGATGTTATGGTATGATCTGCAGCAGTTGTTGAGGTGGCCATTGAGTTGTTGTTAGAGCCTGTGCTGCTTTTCTGTGTCAGTTTTATTATCAATGAATGTAGTGTTAATTTTTTATGGCACAGCTTTTGTCAGCACGACTCAAAATCTCTTTTGGGTTTTCTCGGTGCGGTCCGGATTGGAACTGGGGTTTCTCGTTTCATTAAATGTGAGAGGGATTTCATCAGCTGAGGCAAGTTTGCCTGAGGTTCAGATGTGTGAAGCAACAGAAATGATGGTATTCCCCTCCTATAAACTAACAGATGGGATTATAAGAGAGGCATTCGATACAGAGTTTACATGAGGTCTTTTGTGCCAAAGGTTTCATTGCACATTTTGTAAAGGGACTGTTCAAACTCCATCGTAATCGCGTTCCCACCTCTGTCATTGCACCCTTTTTTTTTTGCTTTGAGCAATCTGTGCTGCAACTTGTCCTGCATGATTAGCCAGCTCACCAAAGAGCAGCATTTCATTACACTGGAGTGAGATCTTTATTTGATCCTACTCTTTTTGCACATTTCCCCCGTTAATATCCCTTCTGATGTCTGATTAAAACTCTCACAGTAATGTGCCTACATCCCCCACCCACACACACACGCACACTCACTCACACACTCCTATCAAACACAAAAAGCCAATTTGAGAAAATTAAAAATCTTTTAAAAGGATGTAGTTATCTCACCCGTTTCCAACGGACATTTTTATGTAACTCAATTGATGCATGGCTGCTTCCATTAACTTCTGATCCCTAAGTTGGTATAAATACCCTTTTCAATTTAGATAGTGCCGAGCGGTGAATGGGGCGTCGCATTGCATGTAGAGTATGACCTCTGCCAGACTTCTTGACAAGTCATTCATTCTTTTATGATCAAGCTTGCACTCGCCTGCTGCAGCTCTGCTGGATTCAGATTCAAAGAACCAGCTGTCTCCGATGACATGGAGATACACATCTCTCAATCTTTTATGTTGACTAAAGCCTGAAATTGCATATGTAAATCTTTTCTATCAAAATCCTGTGCCGCTATCTGATTTGTTTTTCATTCTGAGTCATCTCAATCAATTTGCCTTCCCTTTCTGTAAGCAAATGCCAAATTATTTATCTTCTCCATCATCCACTTCTTCACTCACCCGGGTTTTATATATCAGACCGGCAATAAGTCATCCGTGTGGGCTGTGTGACCACACCCCCTTTTTGGGGAAAACAACCTCATATCCCTCGTAGATGGTAACAGCATTAACGGAAGAAGTTGACACGTACCCAAACTTCTTCTTTAAGCAACTAATCGGAATAAAACTATGTTGAAGAGTTGCCATGTAGTTGGTTGCACCAGCAATAAATCAAAAATCTGTGGTCTCCAATTTGCTCCCCAGCCATGTCCTGAAAAAGATATAATAGAGGGGCTTTATGGCTCTAGTCTATAAACAAGACCAAGCAACCAACCAAATATCGTCCAGAAACCCTCACAGGTACTGCATTTAGTATAAAAAATATGCTCAAATCATAACATGACTAACTGCAGCCCAACAGGCAACAACAGCTGTCAGTGTGTCAGTGTGCTGACTTGACTATGACGTACCCATTTTCATTCACATATCTTGAGGTCAGAGGTCAAGGGAGCCCTTTGAAAATGACCATGCTAGTTTTTCCTCAACAAAATTTGGCGTAAATTTGGAGCATTATTTAGCCTCCTTCTCTTGAGCTTTAAGTCTGCTACAATGTCTAAAAGATTGATTGCATTTAAGAAATTAGTGGCGTTAAAACAAGTTTGGGTTATCGCGTTATTTTTGACAGCTCTAAGTCATGCGTTAACGTTCCCTCAGACTGTTGGCTCCAAATACGTAGCAGCCTATAGATCAAACAGTTGGCTATTAACAGCCGGTTAATGGGGCTGAAGGGACAGAATGGCAATCAACCTTAATTTATTAAGGTATCACGAATGTTCAAGTTCAAGCAAAGTCACAAAGTAATTATTGTGTGTGTAAAACAAATGTTTGTATAACAGATGAATGCATACAATTTGTTAAAATTATAATCCAAACATATGTCGAATTGAAATCTATTCTTTGCAGCTTTGACTTTAGGCAAAGTACCCGTATGTGTCAGTCTGATCTATGCAGTGCCAGAGCAACCTTGCATTTTTGCCCTCACGCTCGTTCCTCTGAGGCTCATAACTTGTAAGAGAAAGAGAGAGCGAGAGAGGGAGAGGTAGCACCACTCTAATGGGGTTTATCAAAGTCAACCTGAATACTCTAACAGTCTGGGCCTGAACATCAAAGCTCAGTCTCCACTCCACTGCCAACTACTCTGGACATCCATCAAACACCCAGGCAGGGGAAAGCCTAAATTGACTAAATTGGATGATGGAAATGTTTCCATTGTGAGGACAAATACTCTGATGAAGGTCTAATCCCAGTGTGTCAATGTTACTGTGATAAATCCTGAAATTTCGGAGGAGTTGGCTCAAAGGTGTCGCAAGAAGCTCCTTTCTGTTTGAAACTGTGTTCGAAAGAATGAAGAAGCAGTCGGTAAATTATGCCAGAATGCTGCGAGGTCTGCTCCAACATACTTTATGACATGCTATCAATTCAAGAGAAGATGAAAGGAAATGCTGTGTGATTTGATTTCTCATTCAGGGATCTTAATTCCCCCTGACACGCATTGAGAAACAGACGGTCCTTTTGATTGCGGTGAATCTGACCAACAGGGTTATTCTCTCTGGGAGATCAGAGTATTCCTCCCCATTTTTTATTAGACTTCAAAGGTTGCACACAGAAATAAATGCAGTGTATACAGTATCTACCGTATATTCATCGTTTTGATAGCTGTGGACACACTTTAATCCATCACGAATCTGCGTGTTGCGTATGTGTCCACTTGCATGTTGAGTAATGTCTGCATACTTTCCTAGCACTGATAAATGAAAGTATATTTTTATGATAAAAAAGAATTGACACTGCACAGTAAACCCATGTAGGGGATGAAAATCCATTATGCGAATTGCACTTTACATTCTCCACCGGTCACAGCAACAGCTATTTGCATGCTTCACTTTGAATTGCATAGTTACATATCATCTCCAGCCATATGTTGCCACTCTTAAATGGAGCTTTCTAGTTAAGACCAGGCACCATATAGAAATGGATTTTGGTATTATGCTGCTGCTGCACCATGAGATTACAGCCCTCCCCCTTCTTGGGTGTATTTATGGGCTGTAATATTGTGAAAGGAGAGGTTACAGATGAGATAAAGGGGCCATATTGACCATAGTGCTTCAGTTTGTACCCACGAGTGGAGGAGGAAGCTGCCCAGTCTTGACGAGAAGTAATATAAAATGTCTTAATCAATTAAAATGATTTCCCAAAAGTGTTTACAAATCAACATAAGAATAGGCATGCCAATGATGCCTCATAATGAAAGAGGTTCATTTACCTGTATACACAATCTACAGCCACAGCAGCTCAGTGAGACGTGTATGTTTAGCCATCACCATCTCATTATTCATCATCATCATTGGTTAGCCAAATGAATAAAAACAAAGTACAAAGTACAAAACATTTTTTTAGATACTTCAAACGGTATGTGGTTAACACAGACTTAAGCAATTTTAAGATTTTGTTCTACAATATAAAATATGTCAGTAAACTCGTAAATTTAGAAGTTTGTACATTTCCTCAAAAAGGCGGTTGCTAACAAGTGGCTAAATGAGACTACTAAATGTCATCCGCCACATTTTACTCCTGGTAAATGCATTCACACACAAGTGGTGTTCATTTGTGAAGATTATATTGCTGAACAAAACATATAAGTGTTATAAACGTCTGCTTGCCACAGAATCCAAAAGCTGATGGAAAAACCCCATTGGCTTTTTGACAAGGGAACCTGAGTGATGCTAACTTCCTCGTTGGCTTACAAAAATATACAAAAAATACATCATCACTGCACCACATTTGAATTTATCCTCAGGGCACCATGAATATTTGTACTGAATGTTACAGCAATGCATCCAGTGGTTGTCAAGATGTTTCACCAAGAGCCAAAAATGGCAACCTGTTGGTGGGCGTCCGAATAAAAGTCAGGGGAGGACCAAAATCAATAGGATGCATCTGCTGGGGACCACGAATGTCTGTGCAAAACATCATGGCAATCCACCCTGTAGTAAATATTGGTATCAGTATATATATGCCGTCTGATAAACAGAAATAGAAGAACACGAATGCCATTTAGAAACAGTGTCACCATTAGTTTGTCCACCAGAGACTACTGACCGATTGATTTTTCAATAGTAAAATGTCCCACTTATTTTGTATCTTGATCATAATTAAAAAAAGCCTCTCTGGGATACATAATAAGATTGTTTATTTATTTTATACAATAAAAGATATTTTGTTGGCAAATATATTGTTATCGGTTTTTAAAAACAACTAATACATATCAATATCATCCCCAAAAGTCCAGTATTGGTTTGGACAAACATGCTCACATATCGTTCACACGCCATATATTTCTGTCGAAACGCAGCAGTGTAGATGCAGTGTAAGCAAACTGCAAAGGCCAATGCACCAGACACACACACACACACACACATGCACATACACACCTTAACTGTATAGTTATTGATTGCTGCTCTCTGTTTTGCTGAGACAGATGCTGTTTCTCCCAGGATGCTACTAGACCACTTGGCTGGTGGCCTTCCTTTCTCCCCTTTGCCTCGCTGCCTTTCTTGCTAGATAGCTATCCTTCATCAGCAGTCACACACACACACACATGCACACACACCACTCAAGTCATCACATCACTACTAATCACCTGCCTCTCTCGCTTGAATTTAGACAGCTTGCACTCCTTCACATTTGTCTTTTGTCCCGTTTCTCTCTGCTTCTGTCAGCCTCTATTTTTCCCATTCCCCATCACTTGCTTTTCCCATTTCTCAGTACTGCTTAATAGCATGTATTCTTTGACTTTCCCTCCTTTTCTCCAGCCCCTGCCATTTCTCCACATCCTACTGTTTCCTTATTCTCTTTCTACTCCACCTCCATGTCTCTGTATCTCTCCTTGTCTCACTTTCTCGACAGCCAGGACCATTTTTTTTTTTCCATGTCAGTCTTTGTGTGTCAGCCTGTTATTCCTGCCATTTTGCAGTGGACAGGTTGTACCCTGCCTCCACCTCTTAGCACCAAGCTGGGAGTCTCGCTGACTTACCATTCACCCTTGGTTGGAACTGGCTGTGTGTGCTACTAGATTATTTACAAAGCTACACTCTGTCTTCCTTTTTGCTGCTTCGTTGACAAACTTTGTTATTGTCCAGAGCACTCAAAAATAATTTGACTTTTGAGATGCAACTCACACTTATTGTCATAACTGATTAATCTGTTGATTATTTTGCCAATAACGCAATTAATTAAGTCTATAAAATGGCAGGAAATATTGAAAAATGCCCATAAAAATTTCTACACCCCAAATGGACATCTCCAATCCCCTTAATTTGTCCGACCAACAGTCTATAATCCAAAGTTATTCAGTTTGCAATTATATAAAACAGAGGAACGTTTAATGACTTAAACAATCAATCAATTATCAACATTGTTGTTTCTTTTTCTGGTGATAGACTAATCGAATGATCAATTAATAACCTCAACTCTAACCTTATATAATATTTAAAGGAATGGTGCAATTGTGAAAACATTGTACACATTTGTGACAAATATTCATAACATCATCCTCCGTTTTATTTTTTTTTTAAATGCTTCTCTTCATCATCTTCATTTCCCGCTTATCCGGGGTCGGGTGCGGGGGCAACAGATCCAGCAGGGGACCCCAAACTTCCCTTTCCCGGGCCACATTAACCAGCTCTGACTGGGGGATCCCGAGGCGTTCCCAGGCCAGTGTGGAGATATAATCTCTCCATCTAGTCCTGGGTCGTCCCCGGGGTCTCCTCCCAGCTGGTCGTGCCTGGATCACCTCCCTAGGGAGGCGCCCAGGAGGCATCCTTACCAGATGCCCGAACCACCTCAACTGGCTCCTTTCAACGCAAAGAAGCAGCGGCTCTACTCCGAGTCCCTCACGGATGACCGAGCTTCTCACCTTATCTCTAAGGGAGAGGCCAGCCACCCTCCTGAGAAAACCCATTTCGGCCGCTTGTACTCGCGATCTAGTTCTTTCGGTCATGACCCAGCCCTCATGACCATAGGTGAGAGTAGGCACGAAGATTGACCGGTAGATAGAGAGCTTTGCCTTCCGGCTCAACTCTCTCTTCGTCACAACGGTGCGGTACAGCGACTGCAATACCGCCCCCGCTGCTCCGATTCTCCGGCCAATCTCACGTTCCATTGTTCCCTCACTCGTGAACAAGGCCCCGAGGTACTTGAACTCCTTCACTTGGGGTAAAGACTCATTCCCTACCTGGAGTAGACAATCCATCGGTTTCCTGCTGAGAACCATGGCCTCCGATTTAGAGGTGCTGATCCTCATCCCACTGCTTCACACTCGGCTGCGAACCGATCCAGTGAGCGCTGGAGGTCACAGACTGATGATGCCAGCAGAACCACATCATCTGCAAAAAGCAGCGATGAGATCCTCAGCACACCAATCTGCCAACCCTCCTCCCCCGACTACGCCTCGATATCCTGTCCATGAATATCACGAACAGGATTGGAGACAAGGCGCAACCCTGGCGAAGGCCAACGCCCACCGGAAACGAGTCCGACTTACTGCCGAGAACCCGGACGCAGCTCTCGCTTTGGGAGTACAGGGATTGGATGGCCCTGAGAAGTGACCCCCTCACCCCATACTCCCGCAGCACCTCCCACAGTATACCCCGGGGGACCCGATCGTACGCCTTCTCCAAGTCTACAAAACACATGTAGACTGGATGGGCATCTCCCAGGCCCCCTCAAGGATTCTTGTGAGAGTGAAGAGCTGGTCCGTTGTTCCACGGCCAGGACGAAATCCGCATTGTTCCTCTTCAATCTGAGGTTCGACTATCGGCCGGACCCTCCTATCCAGCACCCTAGAGTAGACTTTACCAGGGAGGCTGAGTAGTGTGATACCCCTGTAATTGGCACACACTCTCTGGTCCCCCTTTTTGAACAGGGGAACCACCACCCCGGTCTGCCACTCTTTAGGCACTGTCCCCGACTTCCACGCAATGTTGAAGAGGCGTGTCATCCACGACAGCCCCTCCACACCCAGAGCCTTCAGCATTTCTGGGCGAATCTCGTCAATCCCCGGGGCCTTGCCACTGCGGAGCTGTTTAACTACCTCAGTGACTTCCCCTAGGGAAATTGACGACGATCCCCCATCAGCTTCCAGCTCTGCCTCTACAAGAGAGGGCGTATCAGTCGGGTTCAGGAGTTCCTCAAAGTGCTCCTTCCACCGCCCGGTTACCTCCTCAGTTGAGGTCAACAGTGTCCCATCCTTACTGTACACAGCTTGGATGGTTCCCCGTTTCCCCTCCTGAGGTGCCGGACAGTTTTCCAGAAGCACCTCGGTGCCGACCGAAAGTCCTTCTCCATCGCTGCTCCGAACTCCTCCCACACCCGCTGCTTTGCCTCCTTTACGGCAGCGGCTGCCGCCCCACGGGCCCGTCGGTACCTTGCACTGCCTCCGGAGTCCTCCGAGATAACATATCCCGGAAGGACTCCTTCTTCAGTCGGACAGCTTCCCTGACCACCGGTGTCCACCACGGTGTTCGAGGGTTCCGCCCCTTGAGGCACCTAAGACCCGCAGGCCACAGCTCACCGCCGCAGCTTCAGCAATGGAAGCTTTGAACATCGCCCACTCAGGTTCAATGCCCCCAGCCTCCACAGGAATGCTAGAAAAGCTCGCGGAGGTGTGAGTTGAAGATCTCTCGGATAGGGGCCTCCTCCAGACTTTCCCAGTTCACCCGCACTACACGTTTGGGTTTCCAGGTCTATCCAGAGTCTTCCCCCACCCTCTGATCCAACTCACCACCAGATGGTGATCAGTTGACAGCTCTGCCCCTCTCTTCACCCGAGTGTCCAAAACATGCGGCCTCAGATCAGATGATACGATCACAAAATCGATCATCGATCTTCGGCCTAGGGTGCTCTGGTACCAAGTACACTTATGAGCATCCTTATGTTCGAACATGGTATTTGTTATGGATAATCCATGACTAGCACAGAAATCCAATAACAAATGACCGCTCCGGTTCAGATCAGGTAGGCCATTCCTCCCAATCACTCCTCTCCAGGTACCTCCATCGTTGCCCACGTGTGCGTTGAAGTCCCCCAGCAGAACAATGGAGTCCCCTACTGGGGCCCCATACAGGACTCCATTCAGGGTCTCCAAGAAGGTCGAATACTCTGAACTGCTGTTCGGTGCATATGCACAGACAACAGTCAGAGTTTTCCCCCACAACCCGAAGGCGCAGGGAGGCGACCCTCTCGTTCACCGGGGTAAACCCCAACGTAGCAGCACTCAACCGGGGATTTGTGAGTATCCCCACACCCGCTTGGCGCCTCACACCCTGGGCAACTCCAGAGAAGAATAGAGTCCAACCCCTATCCAGGAGAACGGTTCCAGAGCCGAGGCTGTGCGTAGAGGTAAGCCCCACCAGATCTAACTGATAGCGCTCCACCTCCCGCACAAGCTCCGGCTCTTTCCCCCACAGAGAGGTGACGTTCCACGTCCCCAGAGCCAGCCTCTGCCGCCCAGGTCTGGTCCGTCGCAGTCCCTGGCTTTCACTGCCACCCATATGGCAGCGCACCCGACCCCAGCGGTTCCTCCTGCGGGTGGTGGGCCCACAGGATGGAGAGGAGGGGGTCTCCACGTCGCTTTTTCGGGCTGAGCCCGGCCGGGCTCCGTGGCAAGCCCGGCCACCAGGCGCTCGCTCACGGGCCCTCCATCTGGGCCTGGCTCCAGATGGGGGCCCCGGGCTTCCTCCGGGCCGGGTCACTCCTCCTCTTCCTCGGTTATTTTTTAAATGCAACATATTAAATTAATAGCTCAAAATATTCTGAAAGAAAGAACGTGGAAAAGGGGATGTCTTTTTCCAGAGACAATATTCCACTTACTCAGGATACTATAATCCAACAACCTCATTATGAACTATTTTCGCTTAAAGCAACGTATCCTCATATAACGGTTTGTATGATATGTTATGAAAAGTCATCATGCATTTCCCTACGAATGTCCATTAACATGTGACGCATGTGTCTATTTCCTCTCCAGTCTTGAGAAAACTTGGTTTTGGTTTAGGCAAAAACATTACTTTGTTGGGTTTAGGAAAATATTGTGGTTTGGGTTAAAATAACCATGGAAGTAATGTAACTTATGTACGGAAGTTACATAACAAAAACTACTTAGTTGTGTTTAGGAAAATATAGTGCTTTGGGTTAAAATAACCACAGAAGAGGCATAAATTAAGTGTGGAAGTTACATAACAAAACTAGCTAGCTGGGTTCAGGATAAGATCGTGGTTTAGGTTAAAATAACCACAGAAGTGGCGTAGCTTAAGAATGAAAGTTATGTAACAAAAAATTGTTTATTGGGTTTAGGAAAAGATTATAGTTTGGGTTAAAGTAACACTGGAAGTGGTGTAACTTACATATGGAAGTTACATAACAAAACTACTTAGTTGAGTTTAGGATTAGATTGTGGTTTAGGTTAAAATAACATGGCATAGTTTAAGTACGGAATTTACATAATAAAAAACACTTTTAGATAAAATAACACCAGAAGTGGTGTAACCTCTGTACAGAAGTTATGTGACAAAACTGCTTGGTTAGGTTTAGGAAAAGATTGTGGGTTGGATTATAATAACTACAGAAGTGACGTAATTTAAGTACAGAAGTTACGTAAAAAAAATAAATCAACACTGATTTCTGGTTTCACACAGGGTACGAACGCTGGTCATCTGGATGAAAGTCTGGCATTCGTTGACCTACCCATTCACCCCAGCCATGCTTTTTTTGTTGCTCTTTGTACTTCCTGGTTCATAATTATGTGGATTATAAACAGATTGACTTTGGGAATATATATGAATTGCAATGCGTTACTTTTAGTATGTATAGCTATGAACTTTGCATGAGAAAAGCCTGAATTGATACAACCAAGCACACCACCGTAGTTGTTTTACCTTTGGCCAGAACGTTAATGACTACAAAATAACTTGTACATATTGTAGGGTACAAGTTGTACTACTGTACTGTTTGTCACAGTAGTTCTCCCACCCGGATGGGAGTTGCTGATTGCTTGACATATATATATAGCTTGGACTTGTTTCAGCAGGTGTTACTGAGTTACACTGCTACTATTTGACATTTGTTGTGGTATGCTTCGCTAAAGCATAAATATATGGAAAGTGTAGTTTTCTGTAGGGTTGTTGAATAGGCATGTTTCTAGCTCAAGAGCAGGTTGGGCTGCGGGAGAAATAAACAGTGGAGGAATGTAATGAATTCAAATGAATATTGAACACCATACTTTACAAATTGCAGTTAATGCAAAAAAGCTCCCTAATACAGCATAAGTGAGATTTTAATGAAGTCACAAACACAATGCACATGGGAAAATTATGTTAGTCCTGAGCCATTCTGCATGGATAACTCTCCTTATTAAACAGCCTCTGTTAAACTTGACCACCGATGGGGCAGTGAATTATGTTTTCGGCATCTTCCCAGAAGGCTCCCTTGTTTCCTAACAAGTGAACTGTGACCTGTTGAGTAATTTGGTCGTGGGAACCACAGTCAGAACAGCTTAACAAGCAGTAATCTCCTCATCTGGCACTCTGTGCTGTGTCAAGCACAAGTGGGCTTTATTTCACTCATTCGTTGAAACCCATCAAAAATGGATAGAACTATTTTTAACTTGGCACCTGTGAAATAATGCATGTGAGGAAAGGATAATGAATGATCATAGCAGGTGTCAGGAGTATTCTGGTTTAAAGCCCCGGGGCTGAGGGAAAATTGGACAGATCTTGCTGTGTTTATTTATTCATGCTCAAATCTGGCAGGCATGTAGCAAAAGCTATGTTGCGGTACAGCTTCCCTGCTGCTTAGACCCCTACAGCTAGTGCTGAGAGCTAGTGTTTGGCTAGCTTCCTGTTGCCTTCTTATTGTGCTGGTGGCAGGCGAGAGTCCCACTGCCAAGTAGGCCTTATCCTTCCTTAAAGCTGGAAGTGTTATTTGGGAAAAAAAAAAGCACCATCACTGCTTATGAGGTTGGAGAACATTTTAACTCCTTCTTCAATTCAAACTGAAGCTCGCTAGATTTCTAACCAAGCAAAAACCGAGCCCGGTGTTGTCAACTCTTCTCCGATGAAAGTAACTGGCAGCACTACGTCGGCAACACTGACAGTCCATCCGTTCAGGGATGGACTCCAGAGCCACTCCCCCAAAAAATAGCATTACAAGCTAGCTAGCTTGTGGAAGACTTCAGTGACGCGCAATGAGTGCTCGGGTTGAGTCTGCACAGGCAGGCCAACCCCGTCTCCTACATAATTACGTCCCCATACAACTAAACTGCATCTCAATTACATATTGATTCAAACATATTTCCCCCAGGATTAAGGTTGCAGTTTTAATCAATTTTAAACATGTGGTTAACATAATAAGTTGAAACTATACAAAAAAAAAAAAAAAAAAAACACAACAAAACTACTTGGTTAGGTTTAGTTTAAAAAAAAACATGGTTTTGCTAAAAATGGCATTTTTGTTGCATAATTAAGCTGTGAATGTTTACTTTTAGTTTAACACAGGACATGGCAACATCCTAGGCGAAAGCCCTGCATTTGCTTGACCCGTCCACTATCCGGTCCACTACTAACATCATTACAAATGTATTTGGGAGCATCATTTAGTGGACAGGGCTGGGCCGACAGGCATTTTCATTCAGGCCAAATGAAATGATTGGGAGGGCTTTCTACAGCCCTGCAACAGCCACAGGTCAGATGTTTTTATTTATTTATTTATTTTGTCATCAATGTGATTCACTGATTGCTGTCAGAATGTAAAGTGAATTTCAACAAATATAACAGAAGATGCCTTTGAAGAAAATTACCCACCCTAGCTTTAAGTAAAACTTTACTTGTGTGTGTGCTCCGAGCTCCGACGGACTCCTACTTCAAATAGTGACTGCGAACAAATTTGAATTCCCAGACAGTAAGAGGAAAATCAGCCAAGTTTGAATTCATGAATGTTGTTAGCCAAATGTTCAAGAGAGCTTAAGGAGGAAAAACACCTCGCTTGTGCTCGCCCATTAGCTTTTCTCAACTAGCTAATGGCCGCACTCCTCTTTTTTTTCTGCTGTACATCCTACTGCACACACCTGCAGTAAAACACACACAGAGGAGAGCTTATCACTGAAAATGTATGAGAATCTGCACTGACAGATTCACAGATCTTGTGTTGGTAATGATAAAAATGTGTCTCTCTCAGTGGAGGTTATAATTTTTTTTTAACTTCAGATAGTTCCCCCGGGATCTCTCCAGTGGAAGTCCACCGAATGTGCACAAGGTGTTCCTGTGTGTTTTCAGCAAGCTCAGAGAGGAAACCTTAAACTTCAAGCCCCTGCAGAGGCAAGAGGAGCTGGGGATGCATTTAATAGATACTCACACACATACTGTACAAGGATACTAGTAAAGTCAATTTATGTACTAAACATCCGAGTCTCTACAGCCAGTGTATGCACGCTGTATTTCCTTAAATACAAACAGATGCTCCACGCAACAGTGCATTCAGATGTGCCCTCATAAATCTCATGATGCAAACTCATAAAAAAACGGTAACATAAAGTTGTTCATTCACGCTCTGTGATGAAATTTTTATGAAGTGAAAGAGTACTCATATCTTTGTCATACTGATAAGTGTTGGTGAATTTTATTGGTCTGTAACACACGTGGAGAGATGATAATAAGAAATCTGTTTGATCTAAGAGATGGGTAGAATCTGCCATTACAGGAAACTTGAGGCACTTCAGGCAAGTTGTCATGCACTGTTTGTACATTTATACATTTTCTTTTTAAGTTAATTTCTATCCTTTGGGAGACGTTGAGCAAAAAAAAAAAAAAAAAAAACAGGCTCAACACATCTTAATGGCTTAGATCATATTAAGCTGCCATCTGGTTTCGACAAGAGTGTGTGATAGCGCCACACCGTAGTTTGCAATAAAAACATGATGCGATAAAGATCATGTCTAGTCTCCCTGTGATAAGGATATACAGACCTGAAGGCAATGTAGAAGAGTCTAAGTGGTTTTTGAGGTCATTTGAAAACCGTGTTGTTGCTGTAATCTACTCAGCAGATTGATTCAGCTTTATTGATCGTCATCTTAATCATAAATCTGACAGCAGGAAGTATGTGACTTAAATAAAAAAGACATATTCATTGCACATATAAAAAAAGACATTTACTGTGTGGCAGATATTGAGAATGGAGATGTGAAATGTGGAAAAGATAAACCACATGCCGAAATTTGAATTTCTTTTCGTTCTTTTTGTGTACAATCACTATTTCATCATGGCCTGCAATTCAGCTGTTTGCCATAATGAAATGATTGATAAATTAAAGGCACCCTGTGGAGTTTTTAGCACTAGTAATGCTGCACAGCAATGTTTTTATGAGTGGGGCTCTTTTTTGTTTCACATCCTCCTTTTGCTATTTCACTGATTGACAGTCGCTGGCATGAATATAAATATAAACAATTCATAATTGTAATAATCCATCCAAATAATCCAAGCCAGTTTCACATGCTTTTTAGTGCATGTTCGTGCATGTGAGCGTGCGCTGCTGGCTAGCTCACAGCCGCCGCTCTGCACTGCTCTCATTTGGTGGGTACAGCTGATAATGTAGTCCCGAATGTGGCGCTGCCGCATACGCACAGCACCCACCCTCTGTTTCCCCTCAGGTAAACACGGTTAGCTCTGTCAGCGCCGTTACCTACGAGCCGCTGGCTGTCGCCATGTTAAGAGCCATGTGGAGGCAATAGAAAACTACAGCTGGCTCCTTTAAATCATACTGAATTTAATACTTAACACTTACTTCTACTTAACATCTTGCTGTGGTGTAATGGGTAGTGAGAGACAGATACCCCTCTGTTCGCTATTGAAGAGAAGTACTTTCAGTTTGAGAACAAGCTGTAGAGAGATAATGATAAAACAGAGCTCCAATACTAAAATTAAAAAAAGAGAATATTAACTTTTGAAACATTTACATATGTTTTCTATGAAAACTTTATTTGCGATACCACATTTTGTGTGCAACATAAGTCCAACTGCATATAAAATCTGATGTGTAAGTGAAAGTGTGAATGTATGCATGACTAAACTTTAAAAAAAACAGCCATTGCAACCTTGTGTACCTCTCTGACATTGTTGCCTATCAAGTTGGTTCTCTCGACACAGATGTCCCATTACAAGGCAACACTCAACATCCCTGATGCAAAGTGATGCCAGGCATGTGTGTGACATGCCGAAATGATGCAGGCCTCAGAGTTTTAGTCTGTTGTCTTTGTTTCTGGGCTGTCGTCTCTCTCGTGAGTCCAAGGCTTGTGACCTTTAGACCTTCACAATGACAGCAGAGCACAGAGACCACAGATCCAGAAACCATACGCTGAAACTGTTTATGTCAACACGTGAACTCCAGGATATAGGGCTTGGATGTTAAACAGTCACCAATACAGCGTTTGCGCTCGGACACTTGATTTGATGGGTGGAAATGGTGACAGTGTGTCATATAGTGGTTCAGTGACGGCCTGTTTGGCGTTTCCAGCTCCAAAATGATGGGTAAAGGTTGGAAGACGAAAGAGAGGGAGGGAAAGAGAGGCTTTCCTAACCCCTTTCTGTTCTGCACCATAGGATAGAAAGCACAAGAGGGTGACGTTTGACAGAACAGGAGAGAGGCTGTCAACATGCCAGCCTCTCTCTCTCCCTCACACACAAGCTCTGCACTGTCTAGGTCATGTCAGAGGTCAGGTGTACGGCTCTCTTCCTCATAATTTGTTTAAAAAAAGTAGGTGCCCTGTCAACACTGTCAACAGTTTTAGGATGCAAAGTGTAGCACGAGCTCCCTGAGGAGCATTGTTAAAATATTAGTATCACAGGATAATATTAAGAATGTACTGCAGGAGCTGATAGAGGGCATCAAAAAGCTAAAAGTGTGCACAGCCCGTAGAAAGGATCTGGCAACGGTTATTATCTGTTGTTTTCACTGTTTTCCAGATTAAAATCAACCAAACCTTTACTGCAGAGTGTGGATGATAAACAAGTAGTTTGTGTTGTTTATGGCTGATAGTGTTTTAAAAGAAATCCAAAAACAACAAAATGCAGCCTAGAGACAAATATGTTTTTCATCCATTTTCTACACAGTATAGGTTTGAGTAAAAATCCTGCAATCTCAATATATCCGTACAAACAGATTGCTTTATTGATTGCCACTGCAACCGTTTCTATCCATAAAAGAAGTAGATATTTCAGTGAGATGCTAGGGGGCCGAGTGCACTGTTTTACAATTAAAAGTAGATGACAGTGAAGAAGGGGTGGATAAATAAAAAGAAACAGGATATGAATAAGATCCAAAGAGACAGAGCAACACTTCTGTTATTAGACCTTTCCCCGTTGCTCTCACACCTCTGAGTCTTGTGAGTGTCCAGGCTTCAATACATTTCATAGATATCCTAAGCACTAGGGACACATATAGATTAGCCCTCAAGGGCAGTCTCACAGTGAGCCCATTGGTACTGACTGATTATAGATTCAGCTTAACTGTTCTGCTCCAGCATCGACTAAGGATTTCAGTGGAAGGGGACGGTGTCACTGGAGACTTCCTAAAGTCACAGTCAAGACTGTAGTGAATATTTCACCAAATGCTATCACGGTGCCCCACAGAAACTACTACTTTCTCCCTGTTTTTTATCACATTTTTTTTCAGTAACACCATGTCTTACATTCATACATAGCAATAAACCTTCAACCTTCAATCTACTGTTTTGCAGAGTTTTTATTATGTCTTGACATTGCTTCCCATGTGGACACAAGACTAAAGGCCTTCGCACACCAATTCCATATTTTTCATATGCATTTTTTCATATTCATATTCATATGCATTTTTAAATCTATCATCTGGTAAAAATTGTTACACAAAATACTTGCACGCTGAAGCTGAAGGCTGCAGCATTTTATTATTTGATTCGTTGGGGAAATTTGCAATATGAGACAAAACTGAATTCATTAGGTGGGTGCAATGTTTAGTGGTAGTCCAGTGCTAGTGGCTCAGTGAGGCTGGACTCAAGCGAACTTGAGCTAAATGCTAACATCAGTGTGCTCACAATGCTAACATGCTGATGTACTGCAGGTAATATTTACTATGTTCACCATCTAATTTTAGCACGTTAGCATGCTAGAATTTACATGCCACCAAAGTTTAGGCTGATGGTTACGCCATTAGTTTTGCAGGTATTTTTAAAATAATTCACCAAAAGCTTGCACTAGATCTAAAGTTGAGATGTCATAAAAGTTATGAAAGTTCATCCTGAGTGGGGCATGAATGTGCGTACAAAAATTTCATGCCAAACCGTTCAATAGTTATGTAGACATTTCACTCAAACCACAAAACTCAATCTCAGTGGCTCTGGTGCAAAAGTCAGAGGACCACCGAAGTCACTAGGATTCATCCTCTGGGCTCCATAGATATCTGTTTCATGGTGAGCCGTCTAACAGTTGTTAAGATATTTCAATCTGGAGCCTAGTGGTAAACCAACCGATGCTAAAGATATTACCTTCAACCAGTAGCACAAGAAAACTGTATGATACAGCAAGATTAATCCATGTAGTTATTTCTGCATTTCATTGAGGACTCTAGTATCTAATTTTATGTACTGCTCACTTACTTATTCCAGTGAGATATTGTATGCTTTTGTTCTTTTTCCTCATTTACATGGAGGTCAAAGTGAGGGGTCAGCAACGAAACAGTGCATCTTAAGAAGCTTGGATCAATGCCTTGACCTTCATGCAGACAACCCTGCCCTGTATTGTAGCTGTTCATTATGTGCTATGAATTTTCTGCATAATACCAGCAATATGCAAACTTCTTTAGAAATTAAAGGAGAAACTCTTAGATATGTTTTTCTTTGTATGGCAGCGGCGCTATCTTATTAGAAGGCATTTTTTTAGTGGCCTTCATTGACTGAAATAATGAGCCTGTCAGCAAAGAGGTGTCCATATGGGATTATGTCAGAACAGTCATAAAAGCAATGACGGCAAGCAGTGCGACAAAATGGACATCTGGACGCTGAAAGCCGAGCATGCACATATTTAATATACACAGCATGGGTAGGATGTGTACTAATGTATGCACACATACTTTTGTACATCACACATGCAAATGAGTTTGAGTCCTGCGTGAACTCTCCCTCTCTTAGACACAGTATGATTGACCACAACACAATAACAATCACATATCTCACCCTTTACTCAATGAAATCTGTCAGGGCCGGCAGTGATCAGTCATGTCCCAGGATGAGGGTGTACTGAAATTTATTGTGTGACACTGAAGCAGCTCTCCTTTTTAGCATGATGGTGGTGAGACTGCAGGAGACTGACACAGCAGTGTGGGTGGGTTTCACTTGGTAGTTCATCACTGGGTAAATGTCCATGCTGATATTTGTTGCAGTGCCAACAGGGACTTAATCAAGTGTCACTGTAGTGAGTGGAGGTATATTTATGTGTGCACACTTATTTGTGTCCGTGTGAGAAAGTGGAGGGATTTAACATCTTGTTTTGTTGTAGGTAATAGATCTGAAGTCTTTTCGCCGATTGGGGCGTTGATTTAAAGGAAGAGTTGGACATTTTGGGACGCTTATTTGCTTTCATGTCTAGAAAATGAATATGACGCTCCCGTCAGCTGCTGATTAGCTTAGCTTAACATAAAGTCTGAATACAGAAACAGCGAACCCTGTCTAGAAGTAATAAAATCCACCTCTTAGCACAACACTGCAACATGCTGTTTTTATAGTTGTTGGACAGATTAACCAACAAGATGTAACGTGTTAAATGAGTTTTAGAGGTTCTGCTTGGCCAATTTCACTACTTCGGACATAGTCAGGCCAGCTCTTTCCCCCGTTTTCATGCTATCTTTATGCTATGCTAAGCTAATGTGCTGTTACTGTTTTTGGATGGATTAACTAACATTATGACTGCTAAGTGAGTTTTAGTGGTTCTGCTGGTCAGATTTTGTTACCGTTGGACATAGCCTGGCTAGCTGTTTCCCCCGTTTTCATGCTATCTTTATGCTATGCTAAGCTACCTTTCTATTTTTTATACCAGTTGCCGCATCGATTAACCAGATGATATGTGTGTTTAGTAAGTTTCTGTGCTATCTTTATGCTATGCTTTGCTAAGATAACGTGTGGATAATGTGTGTGTGTGTGTGGGGGGGGTAATAGTTGGTGGAAGGGGGGGGAGACAATCGTTGGACAATTAATTGGGCTAATTAATTGACCTTTTTTAATAATCGGCATCAGCCAATGTCTGAGCATATTAAGCCGATTATCAAAATCGCATTATCTGCTAAATGATCTGTGTTTTGAGTTTTTTGGGGTTTTGTTTTTAAATGCTGCTAAATGCACTAAAACTGTATTTTTTCATCCAAAAGTTTATTTGACAAAGTTTTTTCTTTTGATTACCTGTGTAATGTATTCAATATTTAGATTATAAATTATTTTTATTTAAGATATCTAAGTGCACAGCAGTGCAGACACAAAATGTAGATTGGAGAGACAGAACATGTGTTGTTCAATAAATGTTTACTGAAGTTGAGAAATGTTGTGTATCATTTGTTATTATTAAGTTCTTATATTTTATCAGATGGAGGAAAAAAAGAAAATCACCCAAACATATCAGCCCCCCCCCCAAAAAAATCTGCATCATATATTGGCCATCAACTACCCTGATTCTCCAATAATATCGGCATCGGCCATACAAAAGCCATATTGGTCGACTTCTAGTTGGAAGGATTAACCAAATAAGATGTAAGGCATTACGTGAGTTTTAGAGGTTCAGCTTGGCGGATTTTATTACTTTCAGATATAGTCAGGCTAGCTGTTTTCATGCTGTCTTTATGCTATGCTAAGCTAACACACTGCTAGCTGTAGCTTCATATTTAATAGTCATATGTGAAAGTGGTGTTGATCTTGTCATCTACCTCTCTGCAAGAAAATCAAAAGGCATTTTTACCAAAATATCAAAGTATTCCTTTGAGAGATTAAATATTTTTGGCAATGTAAACTAGATGTACTCTTTACCTTTCTAACGTGTGGTACATATTCTTTTACAGTCATGCAATCTGTATGAAACAAACCTCGCATAAAACCCCAAACATTTGTAGTTATCATGACACATACTTACAGTAAGTGTATATTGTATGCATGTGTGCAGGTGTGCACACATTGGCTTTGAAGTGCTGATATCTCAGTGCTGTGTTATTGATTACTGGCTCCAGAACCATCAATAAGTGAGATCACAGTCAGAGATGAAAGCAGAGTAACCACGAGTGTTGAGTGCTGAGTTTTTGGGCCTGGATCAGCGTGATAGAAGAATTGACACTTAAAATTCGGACCTGCTCTTTTCCAGTGTGAGTCCAGGGAGGAAATGCTTTACTTAGCTTTTTTTTACACACAGTAGCAGCTGCGGTAGAGGACTTTTCCCTCTGCGTTTCTCTTTTTCCTTGAGAAACACCTGCAGGATTTTCAGGTCCTCTTGGGGATGAAGCAACAGCTAAGAAAGCGTGTAAAATGTGGGACTTCTCCAGTTGCTTCTTCATTTTTTAGCTCTGTGTGGTGTGAATTGGCTCTCGGTGGATATTTTGCACATACAGTATTTATTTCAAGTGAATTTATGATATGATGAATGCATGATCGAGTGCTTGCGTTTGCACTGGATGTGTACAGCAAGGTGAAACAAGAAAGGTTCCTTACCATTTCTCGGCACAAAAACTTTCAAGTGTTTTTGTTATACTGTCAATACTAGTATTTAAATGAATAAAATGCAAATAATGGAGGGGTTCAAATAACTGAAATACTTAAAGGTGTGGATTTCTAAAGTAATCCCCATTTCAATTCATTGTTAAGGCATTTCAGCTGTTTCATTGTTCCCAAATCGTTGGCGAAATGAAGTCCAACACTGCGGTCACCCTCCATTACCCTCTAGCCTGCTCTGCTGGGAGTTGTTTGGAACAGCAAAACCTGAGGTTGCAAGTGTAAATGCAGTTTTCAGTGTGCACATAGACATTTAATTTCTATTAGTATGTGAGTACAGTACCACCCTGCCCTTCTCCAGCATCCCTCCCTCTCTCTTTCTCAGTTGATTGCATTTACTTATTTGGATGTAATGGCTGTGGCTTGAAAATATGCTATGCTGCAAGGAAAGCACTCAGCCTGGGCATTTGCCATCATTATGTTTAACCACTCTGGGTGATTACTTACCTGGCAATTTCATGCAATTTCATATTTAATGCGACTTTTTTTGGAGAACTGACACAAATGTTGATGTAAACAAAGTGAATCTTCTTTTTCTCCAAATAACATCCTGGGAAATGAGCATTCCAGTTGGTGTGAAGCCAGATTCAGCAGTTCGCTGCCAGTCACTATGTCAAGCAGTCTCTCCAATGATAATTTGCTGACTGGCGTAAATATGTTCTGCCTGTTATGGTCTTAATGCGTAATCAGAATTGGTTGGCTAAATTTAGCTGGGAAAGTGTTTTTGGAAATAGACCGCATAGAGAGAGTTGGGGAGGGTGATAGCAAGAAAGGATTAGAGGGAGGCAATGACACATAGAACAATTAGTAGATTACTTCTATTTTGAGTTTAAGGAGTAAATTAATCCAGCAAATCCAATTCAAACTGATCGAACCTACTTTTATTGTCCTGAGTAAACAGTTATGTAAATATACTGTACATGAAAGAGGAAAGCTGGGGGCGGCAGTAGCTAGTCTGGGGAACCGGAGGGTCACCGGTTCAAGTCCCGCCATGGACCAAGAACTGAGTGTGAACTGGTAGCTGGAGAGGTGCCAGTTTACCTCTTGGGCACTGCCGAGGTGCCCCTGAGCATGGCACCAAACCCCCAACTGCTCGGGGAGCAGCCCCATCACTCTGACATCTCTCCATTGGTGCATGTTTGTGCATGTGTGTGTTCGGGTCTGCATGTACCGTGTATAAGTTGCCCTCGTGGGACTAATAAAGGACCATCTTCTTCTAAAATATGTCCAGTTTAGTTTGATCAAATGTGAAATGGTCAAAAATGGCCTTATGTGTCCCCACACAGCTGCTGTTTCCAATACTGGTTGGGGAGAGACCAGCCCTGCATGGATTATCCTCTGGGCTCAGTGGAGAGACTCAGTCAGACCTAACACAGGTAGCCCACCACACTGAATATTCCCATTGTGAATCCATGGAGTATCCCAGCAGACAATGGTCAAAGTAAAGAAGACACAAGAACGAAGCTTGTGGGTTTGTGTACATCAGATATTTCCCTGTGGCGTGCTCACTTGGCGTGGTCACCTGCGCTGTTGTGTTGTGTGGTCAGAGAGTCCAGTGTCGCGGCGTTACAATAAGCTGTATCTTCTTGGTGACAAGTTAAAGCAGCGGCTTGCTGACATGTGAAGTAAGTGTGGTGACTATTAGATGTGATCCGTCCAAGGTGTTGCTGAGGAAACAGATGCAGCTTAACATCTAATCAGGTAGGAAGAAGAGTATGAACTAAGTGTATGTACAGTATAGGTGTCGTTTGTAGTGATGAACTCCCATAATCTGCAGTTTCCTTCCATTCTAAGGAGCATTTTAGTGTCTTTTAGCTCTTGTTTTTGCTTTCCAGGCCATAACTTCACTGCTTTGGTTCCAATCTGGTTTCCTAAAAGTTACTTTCCCATTTAATGAAACTGCACTGTCAATAATGTTATGAGGGAATATATTATATTTTTGTTTCTTTACGTTTAATTGATGCATCACAATTACATTTCTAATCAAAGGGAAGGGAGGAGGTTGTTTGGATGGCTGGGTAAAAATGAGCACAGGACTTTCACCCAGGACACAGCTGATTTGAACCCAAACCATGATCTTTTAAACATAATTGAAAATGCAGTTTTGAAAATGCCAAAAGCACCACACGCGGTTAAAACCTTAACACTGATATACACAAAATGTTGATATGAACCATATTTTTGGTTTCTCAGTGGTTTGTTAGAAATTTTATGGCAACGGATCAGTTTCACCGTCTCATTGTTTTCTGTAACAGCAGACATTTTTTTCAGCGAAAAAACTTTAGAAACCTACTTTACGCTACCTGCCCAGCACCATGCCTGAGACAAGTTAGATGCTAAAAAATGAGCGAGTAAAGGGCAAAATCAAGCTAAAAGACAGTGAATACTGGACTATTTGCCTACAGCAGTTATTGCAGATTTAAAGAGTACTAAATTACGTATTTAGCATGCTAAGGTTGGAGGTTTTGCACCAGATTAGAAAAGATGGTAAAAGTTAATGCAGTAGTTTCTACAGACCTTTCCTGCCTGGTCAACATCCACATCTTTTTGGTAACATAACATGAGGTATTTACTCTGGCTTGATAAAACTCCTTTCAGAGCCACAGAAGACATGAAGTGTTTTCACAAGCTGAGGAGTACTTCCCCTGACTAGTCTACTAGTCTAGTAGACTAGTCTGTAAAAATGGTACAATTGACTGCAAACACTGGCGTGTATTAAAGTGAAATCTGCTGCTGCTGGTCTCAAATACTGTGGTCACAAACTCATTAATTTGTTTACTGCTCTCATAAAAGCACATTTCACCATTCAACCAAGCCACTTTCTAATCCTGTTTTATGTCATTCTTTATTACAAAAATGTCAGTCTCAGTTTTTGGTATTTGCTGTCTTCTCAAGTGCTTAATGTTCAAAATCTCTCTTGGATTACTCCTCAAAGGAAATGTGTGACTCTATAACTGCCCCACTTGTGTACTACAGTACTAAACTGCACTTCATACCGACAGCCTTGTTCCCACAAACAGATATTTGAAGTAGCTGTTGTAGTAGCCCGTGTGTTGTCGGGATTATGTTCTCAAAGGGAACATGAATGTTGGCAATGCATCCAGCACGACTGACAGTTGTGATTGTTACCGGGACTGCAGTTTTTATAGCTTGCTCTGCCTCTGGTCTAATGACCAGGTCCCTTTAGAGCTCTTGTTGTGCTACACAGCTGCATTGGTGGTGTAATATTCTTAATGCAGTTGTAAATCCTTTTACGGTTATTTTCAACAGTTTGTCCGTCACTTTAATGATGGAAAAGGGAAAGAAACTGTGGAGCTCTTGGGGCCAAAGTCTCAATCTGCATCTTTCTCCCTGTTTCTTAATCTGTCGTAATCTCTCTTTCTCCACAAACACAGACTGAAATGCTTGTCCCCACACTCTCTCACTTTATTTTTGCTCTGCTCACTGATTCAGCCTTTTTAAAAGCTAATATTACACACAGTTTCACCTTGAAATTATTATTTCGAGCCATTATTTCTAATCTTAAATTATGTTCCCTGAAGTGTTCCTGTGGTAACGTTCAGCATTCCTCCCTTAAATCCACTTGTGTTTGTACTGGCCACTAGCTAAAGTGTGTTTGGCTGCAGTTTATCACCCCACTGGGTCAAATTGTAGCTCGTTGCTGGCATAGAAAAGTCTGTGAGCCATTGATTCCCCCCTGGGCCCTCTGGAACAGATGCAGAGCGGCACTGAAAATTGAAACAGGAGTCTGCTACCTCTCATAATTCCATGACAGTGAAATGAAACAGTATCTCAAGAAAGCAATCAGACTCTCAAATTACCTTTCTTGGGGGTGCATTGTTTGCAGATCAGCAGAACTGTCCTCGCTCTGTCCCTTTATGTCATTGTATCTCTCTTTCTCTCCCTCTCTGCCTCTCAGACGCTCCCTGTGTGCAGTAATGAGTGGCAGAGTGGCGATGTTGTGTTGATTTATTGCATGGTTGCCCAAATGGAGCCTGGATGGAATGTGTCTGTCATTGGGGCGTCACTTAGACAGAAACACCTGTGATGCCGAGGGACAGCTAAACGCTCCATCAGGAATGGGTTCCCGCCTGAGCCATCAGTGGATTTTACACACACACGAGAGTTTAGACGGATACACAATCGAATGCACTCAAAACAAAACGTGCACTCTGCATTGACAGAGCGGCACAGTCGTTCGTGTAAATTGGCTTGCAGCCAGATGTAGCTACATATACAGTATGCCAGAGGTGTAGTGGTGTGCACGAATAATCTGTGGCATTAAAACTTTATTGATTTATTTTGTCAGTCTCACAATGGACAGTTTAAAAATAAGTGTCAAAATCGAAGCAGCAAAACCGGATATTGTCTTTTTCTTCCACACGTTTTTCTTCCTTGTCAAAATCTGGTTACCCATAATGCAATTCGACCGCTGACAGTTTGGTAGGATGTTTGGGTGTGTTGTGCTTCTAGTGGCTAGTGTAGCCTCTAGCCTCAAGCAGCGATGGGGAGTGAGTGACAGAGGTCTGTAAGCTCACTACTTTCTCTCTAACTCCACACTCGTAGACTTCAGCCCCAACTGACGCTGGCTCATGTGACATCACTTCAGACTTTAAACATTGGGTTTATGCAACTTTTTTCATTATGCAGTAGTACTCTGTAAGCCCTGTAAACAGACTTTGATATGTAGGGTCGGAGATGCCCTTTAACTGTACAATCAGTGGACAACTCCAGGTCTGAAAAGTGAAGCCACTGTGGAAGTGCCTGAAACTTGCATTATTTTTAATTAGCCAGCAGGGGGCGACTCCTCTGGTTGCAAAAAGAAGTCCAATACAGAAGTCTGTGAGAAAATGAACCTACTTCTCACTTATTACCTCAGTAAACATTAGAAACAGGAGTTTATGGTCTCAATCACTAGTTTCAAGTCTTCTTCAGTACAGCACGATGTTCGTTTAGTAAATTATGGTCCCATTTAGAGATGAATAGACCATAAAGCAGCATACGCTTTAGGGCGTGGCTACCTTGTGATTGGCAGGTCTGGGTGATGCACATGTTTTTGTCTTACAACTTTAACCTTTTCACAGTGTTTTCAGTTTCTAGAAGTTAATTATAACCTTTTTGGTTGCATAAAAATGTCATATTCAGCATTTGATTGTTCTTAGCTCCACCCTGTTGTGTCACTTCTGGTTGCAAATAACCAAGATGAAGATGGCCAAAAAGCAAGACGGTGACTAAAATTCAGAACTCAAGGCTTCAAATCGGCAGTCTAGAAACCAATGGGTGACGTCACAGTGACTACATCCACTTCTTATATACAGTCTGTGGGTACTGTGGAGATTTATCTTCCTTGAGTTTAGCCTTTAAGGCAGTGTCTCTTTTCAGTCAGTGTTGTGGTGAAGCGCTGTCTTCTGGCTAACCACAAGGAACAAAAGTCCCTTCCCTTGCTGTCATTCCATAATCTACAAATCCTGCAAATCCTGCACAGTTACAGCTATAAAGCTGAAGCACATTATTAATGTCCATCAGAAAGAAAGTACTATCTGACAGAGCAACAACAGTCACAAGCGAGAGGAAGAAGCATCCCCAGATGGAGACGATGACTCTGATGGAACATTAGCTATCAACACTATACTGGCAGCCGCTGAACCACAGGCTTTCATGGTGTTTGATGCCATTCATAACACTATTGCATGAACATCTGCTGAGATTTTAAAATCTCTTAACAAGCAAGCTGTCCTCCCTCTATTTGGCCAGTGAAAACATCAGTCATGGAAAATTGCTGCAAAGAAAACATATGATCGTCTTATCCATGTACTGTTACAAATAAAACTATCCAACAGTAAGATAGTTAAAAGCTCTGCAGCTTATCCACCTACCAAGACAACACAGCAGTATATCACACATGCACATGTATTCACAGATGATAGGATGCACTGTTCACAAGGTGCTGGAGTAGTGTTGTTCCCGTGCCCTTGTCATTGTTTCCCAGAGGCATTCTGGGAGGAAGGAAGGAGAGCAGTTAACAGTTTGACCAGTGGAAGAGATGGAAGAGCTGTCACACACACACACACACACACATACAGCCATAAACAGATTTCTCAAATCCATCACTGTGAATAAAGGTGCAAAATGAAGTGAAACTCCATCCAAGCGACCAAATTCCCTGCTGTCCTCTCACAGAAACAATCTTGATGGACACTTTTATTCGATGTGGCATATACACAGTGAGTTTATCGGTAGCTGCACAGTATGTACCACCAACAGTAAATGTTACAGGAACAAAATGTACTGGAATGTGTGGACAGAGAAATGGATTAATGGGCAAATGAGCAGATTAATTAACAAGTAAGAGGTTTTCTCCTGCAACACCAATACGCTCAGTGGGCTGGAGTGACATTTTAGTCAATGAAATCAAAACTAATTAAGGGAGGAAATGCACAAAACACTCAATTAAGGACATTAAACCGCATCAGTGTATTTTTAGAATGCAATGTAATGTGTCCATATGGAAATCTAATACATGTGCATTTATGAAAATTCATTATCTGTAATTTATGTACATATAGCAGAATACCATATGTTCATATTCAACATTAAATTCATGGACATGTCTGTTAGACCAATCATTTTAAAAAAGGTCTAACTTCATATGTGTCAGTTTATTTATGTTTGACATATATCTGAATGAACTATGCTTTCATGCATACCTTTTACAAATATGTGACATTCATCAGTTGCACATACATGTGAAATACTGTAGATATTTCTCTTCTATGCTGCACATATCACATAGTACATTTAATAAAAGTAAATATTTAGATATTTGTTTTTAACTGTTATACATATAATCTTCCTGGCATATATGTAGAACGAATATACACTTCTGTGTTGCATATAAGGTATGTTAGCATCATATATGACATATAATCACTTATGATAGTAATACAAAACATATGTTAATGCAAAATAAACAGTCTAGTTGCATAAACGCAACATACAGTATGTTAAGGTATCTTATTAATATACACTGAAAGTATGGTTCCCATGTCACTGATATGTACAATATGTTTGACACATGGACATAGGCCTACATGTGCAGACATGCGTATTCATCATGTATAACTATACCATATAAAAACCATATGCTGTCTTGCATATGTTTGTTTAATACCTCTTGAGTATGTAAGTGAGCATGAGAACACATTTGATTTAAAAACCCTAAATAAAGGCAATAAAAAGGGTTGAAAAGAGAATAAATTTTAAATTAATTACTGAGGCCAAAATCTCAGTGAAATATATTTTAATTTTCTTGCATATTTTGAACAATTTAAACAACAAATAGGTGGAAGCCATCTGTCCAGGCAGTCGAGTTTATATGTTACATCTGAAAGCATTTATTCATACATTTAATTCATTACAGTGTATTTTTATTATTCAACCCTTGTCAGAAATTTGTTTGATAGGTTATTATAAATTAACGTCTCAGCTCTATCTCTGGCTTGTGACTATGTAACCATAGCAACACCTGCGGCAGACAGAGGGACAGACGGGCAGATAGATGTATGTACGGGGGGAGAGAAAAGACAATACTGAAAAAACACCTTTGAGTCTAGTATTATCTGTCAGGTTTACGTGTCCGTCGTGTTCTGATTGAACCGATTTATCAGTTAACACTATCTTTAGATTGATCTTCGAAACAGGTCAGAAATCCAGGAGAAAGTCATTAACTACTCAAGGCTGTTACATGACAAATGACAGTATGTTCACACCAAACTTTATATTCAAGGCAACAACATTGTTCTTCCATCAAGTATTAATCATGAATACACTCATATGATAGCAGTGAGAATGAGCCTCTCTCATCTATGAGCCATGTCATTTTCCTAATGATATGTAAAAAAAATAAAATAAATAATGAAAAAAAAAAAAACAGTAGGCTACTTTTCAAGTTCACACAATCATGTAGAGGCAATTCAGTCCGCACTTTTTTGAAACTGTCTGGTGGCTTAAAATGAATTGATCAACAGTTAGAAAATTAAAAAGTTAAAGAAATCATGTAAAGATTATGTCACTCTAAATGGTAGTAGTACAAATTCAAACATGACTGAACTGAACTAAACACTGACAGTTCAATTGTATGAAGGAACGGTCACCGTCATTTCGGTTTGTGGACTGCCGTTCTGAAGAGTTTGGCATTTTGGACGGTTTTATGAAACTAGAAGTGACATGAGAGGGTTGAACTGAATTACCACTGAACGCTGAATAAGTCATTTTTAGTCATCCAAAATGTTACAGTTAACATTCATGAAAACAAACTGTGAAAGGGTTAAAGATATAAGACGAAAACACAGACAACAACCAGACCAGAATCAGGATTTTAACCTGTTAATCACCAGGTAGCCACGGCCTAAAGCATACCCTGCTTTATGGTCTATCTGACAATAAATGAGACCATAATTTACTAAATGAACATTACACTGTATTGAAGAAGACCTGAAACTAGTGATTGAGACCATAAACTCAGTTTACAATGTTTACTGAGGTAATAAATCCAGTGAGAAGAAGGCTCATTTTCTCATAGACTTCTACTGGATATAATCACTCTTCTTTTTGCAACCAGAGGAGTCGCCCCCTGCTGACTATTAGAAAAAAGTGTAAAGTACTTAAGTATTAGCTTCACTTTTCAGACCCCAAAGTTGCCCACTGGGTGTAAATACTGTATATCCACTTTTATATGATAAATCCATTTGTTGTTGCTAAAGGGCCGCTTTAGTTTATCTGACAGGGTCACAAGGGAACATCAGACTAAAGCAGATTGGGAGTGACTGCTTTAGATGAACCAGATGACCCTGAGCATCACGAGTTTGCCCGGCCTTGACCATAAGACACTGTACCCCTATCTGCTTCACAATCTGTCCTATAGCTGCTTCCCTTATGGAGATCAATAATGTATCACATGAATCATTAGTGCACACACAAGGGCAGAGATCACGCTGTTCTTGTAATCTATCTGAAATGCTGTGACAGTCCGTCCTCCAAGCACCGACAGATGAAACTGATATATCTGGACTCTGCCACTACAGTATTGGGGTTAAGGGCCTTGCTCAAGGGCACTTGAAACGTTGATGGTTGAGATGGGGGTTTCCACTGAGATTTCAAGTACCCCTAACTGTGTGTAGTCTTGCTAGCTGCTGTGATGAATGCAGGTCAAGGGCTGGCTGTATTAATGTGAAGCAGAGTGAGTTAAGCTTCCCTGAATAAACAACAGAAACATTGTAATTCATGTCACTTTGTGCACCATAAGCACGAGACACACTTTTCTTTCTCTGGTTTCCTCTGCAGACCAGTACGGTACAGTTCTTAGCAGGGTCGTTGGTGTGTAGCTGGTGCTGTTTGTGGCGTGGCGTTGGGGTACACATTGCTGCTAATCGCTGTCCGGGGCACAGACCCAGCTCACTGGCCATGACACCCAGGGTGTGGTGAATCCTATCAGTCCCCGGCAGATCCTGTGGCCTCCTCTTTTCACAGCTACTGTTCTGTGTAGTTGTGGGCTGTCATCCGCAGGGTCAACAAAGCCCCGTCGAGTGGGTATTAGCTATATAGCTAATCTTTACTGTGCCATTTGATCGAAAAAGGGGATTTTCACAATGATGTTTTGTTTGCTCAGGCAGAGTTTTTCCAGTTGCAGAGTATGTAAAATGTGTTTGTTTTGGGAGTTGAAAGCTGGGTGACTTGCTGAATTGGAAACCGGAGCCACACTTAATACAGGGAATGTGGAAATGTTACAGAGATAATCACCTCTGCCAAAATTGTGCTTTGGTTGTGATTCAAAGGGCTGGAAGTATTCAGACTGAGGGAAATCTTTCCTTTTCTTTTACCTCTTCCTCCTGCCTGTCTCTCCAACTCCACCAACAGCTGTGTCATGGTGTGATTAATGGCAGCCTTTCATTAGCTTGATCAACCACTTTAGCTGAGATTATTAATCAGATGCTTATTTAAATGTCACTGCTGTGCAGCTGAGAGGAAATGAGGCCACTGGGAAATTGAGTTTTTGTGTGTGGGCTGCTAATGTGTGTGTGCATGTTTGTGTCCTCTGGTTCCAGGAATATTGCCATACACTGATAACCCAAGAGCCTCATTCGTATGCTGTTTAACATACATTGAGCTCAGCAGCTAATACTGAAGGGAAGCAGTGGAGCCTAATGTTCAATTCCAAATGAAACGTACTGTAGTGTGTCTCATTAATAAAACATTGTGCCTGTATTATGAAGAGCAGTACAATACTTCTGGGATTGCACAGTTACTAGACATTTACATTTCCTGACAGTCCTGTTTCATTTGTGTGTGTGTGTGTGTGTGTGTGTGTGTGTGTGTGTGTGTGTGTGTGTGTGTGTGTGTGTGTGTGTCTGTACTTTCTCAATAAAGGACATTTCCCACTACACAGCCAAACAGAGCTAATCAGGTCCTTCTCATCATTTTGTTACAGAATTTTTTACTAGAACAAATTCCTAATGATTATTTTTGTGTCTGGCTGCCAAACTGAATTACCACCGCAGCGCTGCTAGCATTATAAACATGTTTTTCATGCAGTGTGATGAGCAAATTTGAGCTGGCATTCGCAAGCTGCTCGTGTTTGCTTCTGGGCGCATTTGCGCACAACTTCTGCAAATTCAAGTTCCTGTGCGTCTCTCTGGCTTTGCTAGCAATGCTTTTACACACAGGTGTATACTTGCTGGGTGTTGAAGTGTCCTCATTGGCTGTTGCTCTTTCAGAATGAAATGGCGGGAACTGTCCTTTATGCACGTCTGGCTCATGAAACTTGGACCAAGCCTTCAAACTAGGCAATTCAGTTCTGAAAGGAAGTGAGATTCAGCAGTGGCATAGCCTATTTTTTGTATTTTGTGAATTGTTCAGATGAAATAACAAGCAGGCTGCTGTGTTATTTCCTGTTTGAAACGGGAAGCTGAAAACCAGGGACCAATCATGTAAATTCAACTATAGGGTACGTCACCGCTTGAACGACCAGTTGAGTGGAGCAGCGCGTCCCCTAGTGTCCTCGCTGGACTTGGTGGACATGCACCTCAGGGTTTAACATTGCAAACATGACCACTGACAATTTGTGTAACCATTCATCCACAAATTCACTGACTGACCATACATGGTCCAGCCGTATACCCGTTTTTGACCGAGTCTTGTTTTGTGTGTGTTGTCGACAAGCTTTTGCTCTCTGATGAGCTCAACATGTGCATCCACAGTGGTGCATGGCTACTTAAAGTCTGTGTCCCGGGCTTTAAAGTGAGCATTTTTCCATGTTGCAAAGGGTAAATACAGTAAGCCCCTGAAGATTACACTCTTAGTCGAGATTTATGAAGAGAGGAGAGGGTGTGGCTGTGTGTGGATGTGCTCTGAATTCAGCTCATTCAGGCATACAATACCATGGAGAGAGCGAAGACCATAGAGAAGCTGCAGTGTGAATACAATGAAATATTATTATTTGTCGTGGCAACATACAGCGATGCTTTTGTTTCATGTTCACCCTGTAATCAAATATTACACAGTGTGACCGAGCCAAGGCGTTCAGCTTATAAATAACAAGGTTAAATCAAGCACTGTGGAAAGAGTATATGCACTTTATGTAGTTCATCAATCATTTTATCAATCCACGTAATTGATTGAATCGATTAATCAAGGACGGCAGCGAAGGAGAGGGAGTGATTGATGGCGGAGGGGATGGAACTCACCTGATTGAAATTCAGGAGCCAGAGTCTAAAAAGGTCAAGGGTTGCACGGGAGGCATTTATAGGTACTGCAACCTCTTTTTGGGACCTTTGTTGCCATGTTAAGAATAGCCTTTATCAAAAGTGTATGTACATGTGAGTGTGTGTGCCTGCATACATCCTGCATCTTTTCCTCTGAGGTTGCTTAGCCTTGTGATCGCAGTGGGTTAAGTGATGTCAAAGCCCAATAATAAATCTCTGGCGCAACCAGCGCAGATAACCTGAAGGTCACCGTTTCATTAACTGTCTTCCACTTTGATTTTCTCATCCCTCAGTCCTATCTGCTTCCCTGCCTGCCTACCTGTTCGCTACCCACACCTATAAGCATCGCGTGGAGGGCAATATGGATATAGACATAGGAAGGAGGTTTGTGTGTATGGTACAAATAAACTAGCAGGAATAGTTTGTCATTTTTGGGAAATACACCTATTTGCTTTCTTGCTGAGATTTCAAAGAGAAGACTCATATGAGAGTGGTATCAGTCTTCTCATTGAAGTCTCAGTTGAAAAGAGGATAAAATTTCCCAACTATTCATTTCAAAGGTTTACAACTGAAGCACTTAATCTATTCGTCGACAGGAAATTAATTTGCAGATCTTTTGATAATCGATTAAAGCATCTTTTTTAGCTAGATTGCCAACTTTTCTTAATGATTCTAGCATTTCAAATGTGAATATTTGCTGTTTTCTTGATCTTTTATTGTAGGGAATTGATTATCCTTGGGTTTTGGAAGACTGTTGATGGGACAAAAAGCTAACAGACAAAAATATTAATGAAGAACATAATCAGCAGATTAATTGATAGTGAAAATAATTGTTAGGTGCAGCCCAGACTGGGGCTTTATATGTACTAGGGGTGTGACAATACACTCAGCTCATGATACACGATGTTGGGTTCACGATCTTATATACGATATTATCACAGTGATTTTAACAAAACTTGAATGATGAAAATATATGACTGAAAATGTAGCCTTTTATTTGTTGTTCCATTTGTTATGTTAACCAGCTATTCTGCTCTTTAATATAACTGTATTTAACTGTGTTCGATTTGTGTCTGTTGTGTGTATATTAATTTTACTGTGGACATCATTGAAAATGAAGACATGTTCTGAATGATTCCTCGAGATTTAAATGAAATTTAAATGAATGAATTACATCTAAATTCACTAACAACAATATCCTGCATGTCTCTACCAGAATCAGAGCTGCTTCAGGACAGGCCCAGTAATGTTAGTTAGTAGTCCTGGTTGAAACTGCGAGGACCAGCCTGGCAAGTGACATGTGAGAAATAATGTTAGCTCAATTGTTTTGCTTGTCAGCTTCTGAATTATGGATCAACAAGTGAACTCATTATCGTATTCAAGTTAGCTCCACAATGCTCTACATTATCTTATGTTTTTCATGTAAACTTACATGTAAAAACACCAACTCATACGGGAGAGTAATGTCACAGCTGCTAAAACAAGTTTTAGTTGCACTGCCACCAACAAGATATACCCAAGGCTATATAAATAAACACTATTATCTCCTTATAGTTGACTGTATGTCACTGCAACAAGGTGCATTATTTGAAGAAGAAGAAGAAGAAGTTTCCTTTTTAGTCCCACGAGGGGAAATTAAATTTTTTCACTGGGGGGTAAATTAAAAAAGGGCATGCAGACCCGACCACACATGCACAAACATGCAACAATGGAGAGATGTAGAGTGATGGGGCTGCTCCTGACAAGCGCCCCGAGCAGTTGGGGGTTTGGTGCCTTGCTCAGGGGCACCTCGGCAGTGCCAAGAGGTAAACTGGCACCTCTCCAGCTACCAGTTCCCTCAGTTCTTGGTCCATGTCGGGACTTGAACCGGTGACCCTCCGGTTCCCAAGCCAACCCCTACAGACTGGCTACTGCCGCCCCCAACATTTTCAGCAGTGTAACAGGGAAACTGGGCATGCTTGCCATCATATAAACAGATCATTTTGGAGAGCGGAGAGAACACAGCTCAGCTCACCGCAGCAGCTACGGGCTGTGTTTGTGTTTTCCGCTGCCTGTCTGAAGCACGATAGTCCTCAGTGTTGATTGGCTATTGTCGCAATTCAGTTTTCATCTCAACGATACCACGATCGTCAAGTTTTTATATCTCAAAATATCGTGGCGTGATATATCGTCACATTCCAAGTATGTACAGTATGTGCCGTCTATACATTCCAATATACGGTCACATTTTTCAGTGAGTGGCATCGGTATTGTCTGAATAAAGCAAGAGGCTGGACAGCTTTTATTCACTTCTGTGGGAACTAATAGAAAAGCAGATGTCGGCGTTTTGCCCTTGAAAGAATGTTTACAACTCACCACCTCCACCTCTCTGTGGCCATGTGGGTGGGTTTGTTAGAAAGCATTGCTTTCACCAAAGATTAATAAAAAAGTTGTTCACTACCAGTTAGCTATGCAAGGCCAAAGGAGCCACCTGTACTTTTAAATTGCACCGTAGTCCCCATTCAGCTTTTTATTGGTCATTTAAGCCTTAGTTGAAAGCAACAATTAATCAGGAATTGTAAGCCTCAAGAGAAGCTCTTGAGTAGACTCTAAGCACCTCTCCTGACTGCTTTTGTGTTTACATGAATGTTTTACTATGTCCTGGTTGGTACTGACAGCACCAAGAAGAGAGGCTTTTCTGCAGCCTTGCTAGATTTGTTTCAGGCATTCAACGGGCTCTTCGTCTTTTCACCATTTAAGTGGAGCTTCACCTCCTCTGAATCCCCACAAGAGTACCGCTGAAATCGGACCAAGAATCTCTCTCCTTTGATTATAGGTTTTATGCAGCAAGTGTCATCATCAAACACACTGAATGCTCATCCCTCCCCCCACCCACCATTTCATTGACTTTTTTTTTTTCTGTCAGCATTGCTAGGTATACAGGACTTGCTCCTCATGTCCGGCGTACACGCACTGAAGCTCTGACTCATGTCTAGACAGAAAAATTAGGGCATACATACAGACAAAAAACAGTGACATTTAGGTAAGGTGTTTCCCGCTGCGCAATCAGACCTCCTTTTCCACACTCCGCACAGCCAGTGGTAGCCATGTCTCGATCTGGCAAGGAAAAATCACATTTAATGTGAAGTCTTTTTTGTGTTTCCTCTTTCCGCAGGCTCTGTCCACAAATGAATGCAGCCCAGAGCTGACAGTTAACGGCATACGTATATCTTTGAAAGCACAACTGCTCCATCAAGGCTGGAATAAAATGGGATTGGCAGGAATGCGTTGAATACTGAGGAGTCTTTTATTTCAGAGACAATGCTGCATGTCATAGCGTGGCGACATGCCATGCCATTATAGTGGAATTCTAGCTCAGAAATTGGTCCGAGACTATTTTAATGGTTTTCATTATTTCCTTTTACAGTTTTGAGAAGTCAGACAGAACTATTTGGAATAAGTTTTAAATAAGTACCATATCCTCATATGACGGTTTGTATGATATTGCATGTACGTTTTCCTGTGAATGTCCAGCAACACATAATGATGATCACCCCAGTCTTTTAAAAATAAACTGCCATCAACACTAGGCTAGGTTTAGACAACACAACTGAGATGGATTTAGGCAACAAAATTGTTGAATTAGGTTTAGGCAACAAAACTATTGGGTTAGGTTTAGGAAAAGAGCAACTTGCTTAGCTTCAGGCAACAAAACTCTTTTATTGGGTTTACTACTACTACTACTACTACTACTACTACTACTACTACTTAGTTAAGTTAAGGCAACAAAACTACTTAATAAGGTTTAGGAAAAGATTGACTTGGTTAGCTTTAGGCAGCAAAACTACTTGGTTAGGTTTAGACAACAAACCTACATGGTTAGGTTAGGGGAACAAAACTACTTTGGTATGTTTACACAACAAAACTACTTAGTTAAATTTAGGCAACAATACTACTTGGTTATATTTAAGCAACACAAGTACTTAGTTAGGTTTAGGAAAAGATTGGGTTTAGGTTAATACAACACCTGAAGTAGCATATCTTATATATATATATATATATATATATATATATATGTACTACTATAGTAGTACATGACAAAAACTACTTACTTAGGTTTAGAAAAGATCACAGTTTCATTTAAAATAACACCAGAATTGGCGTAACTTAATGATGGAGGTTACATGAAAAAACTACTTAGGTTTAGGAAACAACAGTACTTGGTTAGATTTAGGAAAAGATCAGGTTTAGGCTAAAATAACACTGTAAGTAGCGTTACTGAAGTCCCCCAATCTCCTCCCTACACAGCATTTTTTACTCTTTGTTCTTCCTGGTTCATGATTACGTGGATTACATACAAATTAATTTCGTGGGATGTATACCAATCACAGCGCATAACTTTTCAAAGGTATAGCTTTGAACAGTGTATGAGAACAGCCTGAAATAAGTAACAAGAAAGCTCATAAGTCAGATCAAAAAAAATCTTTTATTTTGTGTTTGTAAGTGAATTTTGATTATAATTTACCTTCATTTCAAAACCATTTATCCTTTAGAAGTGGATATATCTGACATTCTGCCAGAGCATTGTGGGTAAAACGTCCCTGCACAGCACAGAAACGATGACGTGAAAGAACACTAGAGATTTTTCAAGAGTCAATTTTCTGTCTTGTGTGAAGTCATCTGAGGAGCAATACTGAATCTATGGGGATAAGAGACGAGACTGTGATGTTTCAGTAGCAAGACGAGGTAATGCACCTCAGTGAGGTCAGGCCTGTTGATGTAATTTATTGCAACATTATACAGAAAAAAGTGTTTAAAACCTTTTCGCTTCAAGCTGACTTTCAAAACTTTACCAGACACTTCCCTTATCTTATTTAGCTGACAAAAACGCACCGCCTCAGCTTTGTTAAAGTTTCTTTTTTAATTCTCAGTGTGTTAAAGTTTGGTTAAGGATTAGATTCCCCCACGTCCTCAACGGTGTGCTAAAATTTTCTGAAACCTTTCTAAAGGGTATTTCTATAAGGATATGTTTTTGCTCTTCCATTTGTCTCTGTTAAGCTTCAGTTCTGTTTTGTTCTGACACTGTAAAAGAAAACAAAGATGAGACTTAAACTTATTTGGTGAGCTCAGAGGCATTTTTACTCATATTCAGTGTCAGTACAAAGAAGAACATTATCCCTGGTGTATTCTTATTGAGACTTACAGTGTTATCGGCCCTGTAAGTCAATAATGACGTGACAGTGGTCTTATTGTCTTGTGCCTTTAGTTAGACTGGATGTTATTTCTCCAGAAAACATGGTTGTCACTGCTACCTTGTCAAAGAAAATGTATCTGGTCTTATTATACTAAACCTAATTATACCAAATTACTGTCAAAGTTGCTGTAAAAGACAGCTGCATATTCTAGTGATTACCATGTTGAATGAAACCCCGAGAGAGCATCCACTGCACAAGAGTTTGACCTTGATCCTCTAAATTTGCTTGCAAAGCCTTAATTGCCAGTAAATTTGGTTGATTCCAGATTTTGACAAATATAGCTATAATGAGAGTATTTTACATAATTTCAGGGGAGTGTGGAGACCGTGGCAAGCTCATTCTCTTCATTTGGTTAGTGTAAGAGCATTTTAGAGTTATGTTTTTTGGTGTGAAAATAGTTTTTCAGTTAATGCACTATACCTCCACAGACTTCACATAGTTGGAATATACTTTTGTATACATATACAAAGATATATAGGGTTTAATTACTCCATTAAATGCATAGAGTACACATACAACATATCACACTGTGGTAATATTTTAGCCATGCTAGCAGCACTACTTTGGTCTAAATTGAAATATCTCCACTATCAAATGGATTGCCAATGCTGCCCCCTTCATGATCAATTTCAATAGCTTATGGGAATCCTTTGACTTTTCATAGCACCATCATCAGGGTAAAATTTGAACTTGTCCAATAGTTTGGTTTATACCATAAACTTGAAAAGCCAAATGACATTCAAATCAGCCTAGTTTAGTGCAAATTAGCAAATTATGTTGTTGTACCTGCTTAAAATCAGTGTGTTAGCATTGTCATTGTTTAAATCAGGGGTCGACAACCTTTTTGATATTAAATGCCATTTTTTAATTTTGTTGCTAATTAGTGTGCCATAACATTAAGGTTAACAGTAAATTTAATTAGGACACCACATCTTGTTAAAAGTTAAATCTCCAGCAGATTTTATTTCATCTATGTAAGCTGTACTTTGTGTTTAGTGACCATTGTTTTATCATGCTAACATGCTAAACTAAGATGGGGATAAATTCTGCAAAGGTGGCAACAAGTACTAGCCAATCAGAGGCAGAGTAGGGAAGGTCTTCAGAAAGCAGGCGGGAAAAAATTAAATCAAACAACCGTAAATAACAATGTGAAAGAGGTGTGATGAGAGGACACTTCAACATTTCCAAAACTCTCTTGCATACTTATGGCTAGTGCACCAGTGGTTAAGCTACTGTGTGCCAATGGTGGCACATGTGTGGAAGGTGTACATGGTAGCATGCTGAGGTCACTGTTTAAAGGATGTCTTCTTGGCTATGGTTTGTGGGTGCAGGAGGATTTTTGGAAAGGTGTATTGCAAATATGTGTTCGAGCTTCCAACAAAGAATCTCACACTCTCATGAACTTTGACAGAAAATGTACAGCAGCCTCTTTGAGACGAGTGCAAACAAGAGTGTGGCGAAGCCAAAAATTATTTAGGAGTGAGGCTAGCAATTTGTAGTTTTCTCTGCAGGAAGTTCCTCTGTACATTGTTACACCTGGTTGTTTTTGCCTCTTTGACGGTGCTGATTTTGTAATCATGCATTAAAAATGAATGCCCCCAACCCTCTTCTGTTCTCTCCTCAGATCCGGACTTTGCAGACTTGGGAGTCCCCCCACCTCTGCCCTGTAGGTATACTCCCTCTCTCTCTCTTCCTGCCTCTGTTTCTTCCTTTCTCTCTTTCTGTCTTCATCTCACTTGTTTTCAGATTTACTATTTTTATCTCAATAAAGCTTGTTTACGCTGTGGTTTCTCCAGTCATATGTATTAGTTGTGTTCTAGTTGTTTAAATTGCATTTAAACTTGTGTGTGCCTGTGTGGTATTTGTGTGTGCATGTGTTTGCTTTAACCACACACATGCATGTATGTGTGCATGTGTGTGTTTATGCATATGCGTGTGTTTCAGCCTGTCAGTATGACATGGTTGGCCCAGAAGGTATCGTTGAGTCCCATCAGATCACCAGAGACGGGAAGGCTGGCGCCGCCGAGGCCGTCGACTGTAAATGGTACATCCGTGCTCCGCCGCGCTCCAAGGTTAGTGATGCTAAGCTACGCTCCCATCCAACTATGAATTAGATTTACTGCCCAATTTTGAAATGTCACCCATGATAAAATGGAAATGAAGTTGTGTTCCCATCAGCATGGGATGATGACAGCAGAACGCTGTTACGTCGGATGACAAATCAAGTAAAATAGATTTTTTTCACAATATGTCTTCATTCCTTCATAATCTTGCAACCTCAAGACTTTTGAGTATTTTTTTTTTTCGTATTAATTTGCTATTTCCATTCAGCATTCCTTCAGACATGCAGTGAAATCAAGGGTTGCATCAGGAAGCTTTGATATTGCATGTGGGTTTGTGTGCAGCTGTCAGCAGTATCCCAACGTGAGTACTTGTGGCTGCAGGGGGACTTGTTCCTCTGCTAGGGTCAGACAGATAGGCAGAGAGGGTTTACTTGGGGTCAGGACCATTTTTTTAATCAGCAAGCTGTTGCCAAGAGGAAAGGAGGGATGGAAGGAGAAAGAGAGAGGGAGATGAGTGGGGGTAGACCGGACAGACCGAGGGAGCGTTAGTCCTGATGAAATAGCGTTACCATGCGGTTTGACCCTGAGGCCTCCGACAGCCAGCATTTGTTTTCCACGCTGCCCTGCATGCATATACTAACACTACGTACATACATGTACACACCTTCGCTACATCCCCTAACACGAACTAGACATGCTTCCTTATCTACGAGAGGCTACCCGTGCTGCATTAATGCTACAGGATTAAAAGTTTCTCGAGGGTGCAGAGCAGCAGCAGTGCAGAAAAAGGCCACATTTTACAAACGCTATAACTCCTCATATGAGTCCATGTGGCTCGATCATATATACATATACACACAGTCCAGTTGATACTGCAGTTCATCTGCTCCTGAGATAGTGTTGGCCCTCTTCTGGATACATTTGCAGGACTTGATTTAATAGAATAAGGCCACATTCTGACGTTGATGGAGTTTTATGGTTAGAACAATTCCCCCAAGGACAAAAGGTATTATGAAGCCTGCATTTTGAAGATTTAAAGGGGTTTGGCCACATTTATAATACTGTAATTGTTAATGGTGAGGTAAAATATTCCTGCAATTTATCTAACTAGTGCAGCACCCGTTCAGAGTTCATGCCCATCTGGAATGCATGCATATGCAGACAGACAGAGAATACTTCCTTTTTAGTTAGATGATGCTGCTACAGTGCCACCTGTTAGCCAAATGGCAGCAAATTTGTCATGTCTGGTCACTCAGACATTATATCTTCATGTCCATTAGATGTGGTTGCAAGAATACAAAGTGTTCGGCAGATGTGACATTGTTTGCCCAGAGCATTTGAGCTAACAAAAGTGTATGGAAAATCAACTGTCCAAAAACGTAACTTGGTCCAGAGATGTTCTGTCCCAAATTTGTTGAAAATTGGTCCAAATGTGTAGGAGGTGTATCAAATCAAGTCGCAAATGGGCGTGGCTTAAATAGTTAGAGTTTCTGAAAGTTAAGGTTCCTATGTTACAGACCAAAATGTAAAGTTCATTATAAAAGTGCCACCATCTGGTCAAATTCACACCACAGTCCCAGCGCTCTCTTGGGTCTACAGCAATACACCCACTCAGATGAGCAGTTCTCTGGGTTTATAGTTAGATAATGGCTGAAGTTACTATCTTGAAGATCCTTGTTTTGTTCTCTTTGGCAGCACCTATGTCAATAAGTGGTAATGGTAGGTGTGTTTTTGGATCTCACTTCCCAGAGATCACCGCTTGTGATTTTTCCTGGGAATATCGACACAGACAACCGGTTTGTAATACTGAGACGGGTTTTCCTCAGTGAGCCATGGGCTTAGTCACCACTGTGTTTCCTTATTCAGTCGATTGATAGTGACTTAACAGACATTTATTTAAATAATAATTCAAGATTATTACTTTAAGGATGTTCAGAAAGCTCATCAGGTGAAGGGAAGCTGTGTGTGTGTCCCACTGTCTAACTAGTCGCCATTGCTTTGTTCAGCACTCAACAACGCTCATGATGATAACGTCAACCCTCCGGTGTTAGCACTGTTAGCTGCTAATCACCAGCTCAGCTGTCTCCGTGTTCAGGGTCGTGTGCAGGCAGGAAATCCTGGCTGTATGGGTTGTAGCTGCTGAGGTAGTGGGCCAATCACACGTCACAAAAAAGGATGGATTTTATTGGAAATGTTTTGATACTACTTGGTACTGGGTTATTTTGGTCAATACCTTAAAGGTATCCAGTAGGCCTACCATACACAGCCCAACCCTACTTACTATGTAGGATTTTATTAGTTGGGTTCAGTTCTCTGAGTATGTGCATTCTCCCGTTACTCCCAGGAGTTAGATAAGGCAGCTGCAATGTCAGCTCAACCGTCACCATTAGTTTCACTAATTCAGCACTTGTTACAAGATGTTATCCTTCCCTCTTTGTGGCCACCATGGTGGCCACTTTAAAAATGCATTTTTAAAGTCATACAGTCCACATTAGGGAAGCGATTAAACTTTGTTCCATCCCTGATGGAAACTGTGATCTGGTCCTCGCTACTTTTTCATGCAGGTTTTTCATACTGCACTGCAGGCTATTGTACTATACATATACACACACACCAACTTATGATATGCCTGGCTGATAATAATGGTGCGACTGTGATTCATGGCCACGGCAGTTGCTTAGCTCTTATCTGACATAATATTCTTTGGGTCGCATATTTCCCGCGAGCGTCCTTGCCTCCCTTCAGAAATGTCCTTTGAATCCAGCTACTTTAAGCCCCAAGGCCACAGGAACTATATGACTGCATCATCCACCTATAGAGCCATTCTGTTCATCATCAGCACTCATGTGGAATCATACAATAAATGAAACAGGTATTAGGAGGGACCCTGGCCTTGGTTAAATGTGGCGGTCGATGCAGAAAAAGCAGCATTGATTCCTCAGTTCCTCTTAAGTGGAGTGTGTGAGTCAGCCAGTGCATTGTGGCCACAGCACCAAAGAGGACCATAAGTCAATTTTGCGTGTTGCATCCATGAATGGGGGGGTCTGTGTGTGTGTGTGTGTGTGTGTGTGTGTGTGTGTGTGTGTGTGTAAGGCCAAGGCCATGTGCATGAAAGAGCGACAGAGCGATTGAGCCTGGCAGTATGATGTATTTTCCTTGGTTTGAATCAGTGTCATATTTCGCCCTGTAGGAGTGTCTCACAAGGCAAATCACTGGCCAAAGGCTGACTCTCGTTGGCACTGACTGACAAGGCGGCAAATACAATTTTTAGCACAAATCCATCTTCACACCGTCTTGAAGCTCTCGCACCCACCGCCACTGTTCACACTCAATTAAAACTTACTGTACTCTCTTTCTAAAACACATAAATGCTACTGCAGTTAAAGATGCAGGGGATGCCTACCAACCCATCACCGTGCATGTGCCGTGTGCTTTTACCTCCCTGTGCTGATACAGTACTGCACTATAACCAGTGCGCCAGAAAACAGCAGAAAGATAATGACATCCTATACCGGAGGCTCTAATTAGACTGCACCGGAGCACTCCAGAGAGAAGGGAGGAGAGTGGGGACAGAGGAGGAGGAAAAAATGGGAATGGGGGGATATGCGAATGATATACTTAATAATACATTTTGTCAAAGATCTAAATGTATAGGGAGGAAGTTTAGGGATGAGAGAAGGGGTAAAGTGAAAGAAATCCCTGCAAGTAAGTAATAATGACCATGTGTTGTTGCCAGGAGTGACAGCACTGCACCAATTTTAATGCCATAATGTGATTGCTACACCATGTGCCATTTATTAGTTTCCTATAAATAGATTTTGCAGAGTTGACCTTGAAAAAACAAATTAATTAGGTTTTACTGGTATCCAAAGTAACAACATTCAGTTAGTGGCACGGCACACGCTATCACCTTTTACATACACAGTATGACAAGTCTCATCAAGCATTCTGTGTTTTTCTAGCATCATTTCCATTTCTTTTCCTGTTTGGACGGCTGTCAAAATTCAGCTGACAGCTGTTAGTTGTAGAGGAATATTTTCAGTTGCCTCATTTTGACTCATAGCAGTTACTGTGTTTGTCATTTGTGTCTTGTCTGTTTTACACCATCTGTATTTTTCCACCATGGATGCCTGCACCGTCTGACACCTTCCACGTCCTTTCATGAAGATAATGGCCACAATATGGGCATTCATTCTGACTGTAATGAACAGCACGCACGCTGTTACCGCCACCTTTTAGCAACGGTGAGAACATATTCTTCCCCCGAGTCAGTGATGGATTCTGCGTCATTATTGGGTGCTGTGGAATCAATGAGGAGGCAGCCTATTTTCCTGCTGGAGCCAATCTCTTGCCTTACAAATTGGCGATTGTATCTATCTGATCCATTGCCGTCATTTGGCTTTGTGATGCCGTCTGCAGTCTGATTTTTCTTCATCATTGGGCCAGTTGGAAGAGCTCAGCAAGGAGAGCTGTTGAGAAATATAGCTTTTATTTTTGTATCTGTTGGTTTGTGCATGTCTCTCTCACATAATGAGGCCTTTCCAGTCCAGTCTAGCAACCAGCACCAACCAGAAATTACTTTAGTGAATGCAAAGATATCACAGGCATGAGGAACTGCAGCTATTATTTTCCTATGCTTAAACTCAGCAGGATGCACATGAGCGAAATGGGAATGATTGCAGTCTTTGGTACCATTTCCATCATTTCATGTCATAAAAATAATACATTACTGATCCAAGACCATAAGGCTGTCATCTTTTACAACATAAAAGGGTATATGTGGCGGCATGGTGTGAAGGCTTTTTTTTTCTTTTATCGCAGTGTTGTCCCCCTCCACCAAATAACAATAATTGAAAACACCTTTGTTTCTTTCAAGTTTAGCCTGCAACTATCAGCACTTCCAATGGTAGCCATGTCCTGAAGTCACATTTCCTTCTGTCCTGCACTAGTGTTTCAAGTTTTACAGTTCACACTGACAGCGAGACAACAGCACTATAGTTGCATTTTTAGATACACTAGTATCTGTGGTGCTTGTCTTCCAGATCAGGGATGTCAATCCCTCATTTTAGTTCAGGGGCCACATTAGGTCCAATCTGGTCTCAAGCAGTCCGGACCAGTAAAGCCATTACATAGACACCTATAAATAACAACACCTCCAAATTTCCACTTCCTATTTGTAAACTAAGTACATTCTGAAAACATTCACTCAATGAATAATTTGTTTAAAAAAGACACCTCTTATCTTCTCAGTTTTACTGGTAAGTTCTTATACTTTCCACCATAAGTCTGATAGTGGTCCCAAATATCATATTCCTTGAGCACTGAGAGGTGAACACACCAAGCACACTGGTTTCCCATTTACCTCTGTAAAGAAATATGATCTGGTCCATTTTCTTGGAAAACCCGATCATCTGTGTCCACTTTTCTCCTTTTTGACAAAGGTATTTTCCACCGGTGGCTCCTGCATGAACAGTAGCTTGACAGTGTTGTGTCACGCAGCTTGGGCACATGGGATCTATAATAGCATATCCAGCACAGGGCCTACTACATTTATATTTAATACAAATAGCGGGGCACGTTATTATGAAATTGGAATTAATGACATTTCTGCAATTTTTACACTTTGCAAAGTCATCCAGTGGGCTTTATCAGACCTTTTGGTGGACCAGTTCTGGCCCCCGGGTCATTTGTTTGACACCCCTGTTCTACATAAAGAGTGCAGTAAATAAGATCAGTGAGATGTGTTATTTTTCCAATGATACTACATGTACTGGATTGGTTTACTTTGCATTAATACATGCAAATTATAATATCTCTCTCTCATACTGCCCTTATTGAACCACAACCTCTATCCATCCAGAAAACTAGACCTGGAGGACAGACCCATTACCTGTAGCTGTAACATGAGGGATAGAAGTATCATCAAGCAACTCATCACTGCTGTTAATGCAGAGGTCCTATAAGTTGTGAAGAGACCTTGGGTGTTGTCAGATAGCTCATATATGGCCTCAACTCATAGCGAGTAATGCACCAGTGCATTAGCGCAGCTCTGAAATATGTCATAGAAAATGTCAAGACCAAGAGTGAGCCAAACCAGCAGCTCTGTGAGCCTGCACTTACTGAAGGCACTGCAGCACTTTGAGCTAAATGCTAACATCTGCATGCTAACATGCTCACAATGACAAGGCTTAGGTGCTGTTGTTAAGCAGTTATAATGTTTACCATGCTCCCGTCGTAGTTTAGCATGCTAGCATGCTAACATTTGCTAATTAGCACTAAACACAAAGTGCATCTGATGGGACTGTCTTTTGATTTTTACTATTTAGTCATAAACCAAAGTACTGGATAAATTAAAAATGTGACCAGATGATAAAGCTAGATGAAAAGTCACAAAAACTGTTAAGTGATTACAATTCATCCTAATGGGGACATGAATGGCTGTGCCAACTTTGATGGCAATTCATCCAGAAATTGTACCTCCATCCACTTAATACCAGATCTTCATGATCAAGTCCAGTCAGAGCCTTGGGGAAATGCCAGGTGAAAAACAAAAATGATATACTGTATATAAATATATCTAAATATTTATGCCTGTAGCCTTAATTATGGCAATGCAGTTGACTAACTCTTGGACCTGATGATGTTTTAAACTATTTTGTTTTTTTTTTTAGACAGTTTTTGTGTGAAGTAATAAACAGGAAACAGAACGGTTACCGTATCATGTGGGGAGATTGGGCTAGGTTGACATTAGATTCCAGTTCTGAATAAGTATCCCAGTCCGGCTCTGCCAAAGCCAGTACGATTCGTTATCTCTGAATGTCTGCACAAAATTGTGTGCTAATCCATCCAGTAGATGTTGAGATATTTGACAGGATAAAAGGAAACTTTGACCTGCTGGTGTCAAAAATCACGGGATCACAGATTCATCTAATGAATATGTGTACCAAAGCAAAAATCCAGGCACCGCCTTCCCCAACACCTCCACCAGCCTCATAACTCCATCCAGAAACAGTTACTGTATAATGGTCAAGCTGGGAGGGATTATGCTCTTTAACGACTGTAGGTTCATCACTTTAATCAGCCATTACCACCAGATGAAGTCTATTTAAAAAGTTGAGCATACACTTGATCAGCTATGTCTTGCATTTGTAATTAGTCTCCCCTGATTGAATTAGCTTTTGTGGTTACAGACTGCTGCTTTAACTGCATTCTTTGTGCTGTGGGTAGAACGCTTGATGTCTAATTTGGCTGACAGCAGAATGACTGGGCCAAGTGACTGAATTAACATGATTACAGGTGTTTTCTTCCCCATTACTGCTCTCTTGAACCTTAACCTTGACTATAACCTTAACAATGACACATAAAATCAGGCTTCTTTGGCAACATGCCACATGAAACGGAGCCATTTTTAAACATCATCCACCCATAACTACTGTTTTTTATTTCGTAAAGTGTAAGTGATTGCTGACAGTTTTTTTTCAGAGCCTAAAGCCTTCATATTTCTGAAAAAAAAAATAGCAGCATTTATGAAACTTTCTACAATGACAAGTGAGGTTCCTCTTAGATCCCTGACCTAATCATTATGTCTCTCTGAGCTCATCCCAGTGGGCTACCTCCAGGTCTGAGAAGTGAAGCCAATGCAGAAAGTCCCTTAAACTTACATTCTCTCTAATAGCCAGCAAGGGACGACTCCTGTGGTTATAAAATGTCTGATTGTATAGAAGTCTATGAGCCTAAAATGAGCCTTCTCCTCACTTGATTTATTACATCAGAAAACATTTTAAACATAAGTTTATGGGCTCAATTGCTTGTTTCAAGTCTGCTTCAACACAGCATGATGTTCATTTAGTAAAATATTGTTCCATTTAAAGTAAAATAGACCATAAAGCAGGGTATGCTTTAGGGCGTGGCTAACTTGTGATTGATAGGTTGTTACTACAACATTGTCCGGCCTGGGAGATGACCATTTTTCACTCTTTCACAGTGTGTTTTCAGTAAATGAAAGTTAGTTATTTTTGGTCACCTGAAAATGTCTTATTTAGCGTTTGGTTGTACCCTTTTGTGTCACGTCTGTTTGCAAAAAAAAAAACAAGATGGCAAGGGCAAAAAAACGAAAGGCTTGAAAATGGCAGTTCACAAACCAAAGGTTGACGCAGTCACTCTATTGAGAAACCAAATTTTACATCCACCATGTCTTTTAGTCACGTTTAAATGCCGCTGTGTTGGAAATCCATGTAATATTGGATGGACCACAACAGCACCCCACAGTGATGTCTGCGATGAAACAGTCTCTAGAGCCGCTCTTCTAGCTCTTACTGCAGGAATAAAGACATTAATATCAATACAATCTGTACACATTCATTTTAGGAAAGGCACATACTCCCCATGTGTTGTGTCTATTCATCTTTGCGTTGTGAAGCCAGCAGTGACATTGAGCGGTATTTAATTCCAGTATCACACCACTGAAGGCCAAAAAATACCCTGGTTTTTGTGACAAAACCAAAAGAGTAGCTGATAAATCTTTATTAGATGGAGGATTATTGACACCAATATGACATCCCTTTGGATTGGATAGCTTGTTTCCCCCTCCGATCCATTTCACTTGTCATTTTGTTGAAGCCAAGTTGACACTCCAAGGTCCATTATCCTGCTCCATCTGCAGCTTCGTCTTTGGGCATTCGGTGCATCACATTCCCCTGTCACAGTTTGGGAGCGGCCCACTCATTAACTGCAATGATGGCGAGTACCGTGTGCAGCCGACCAGAACCGTAGCTGTGATTGAGCGATCTCGGCTTGATGAATGAGCGACAGACAATGATGCTGAGGCAATAAGGAAGTGTTAGTTTCACCCAGAATAGCTGTTGTGAAGAGTCAAGGTGGATAGCAAGGTGGATATTTCACTCAACAAGGGATCGTTAGGGTAATAAAATAGTCCATATATCTGTCACGGTTTGAAAATCTTTGTTATATACTGTGTATGTTTGGAGTCCTTGAATTCCAATGAAAGGGTCTAAATTTAACTGGAAAAAATGTCCAAGGTCTCCTTAGAGTTTAAGAAGGTTGTAGGTTTGTGTAATGCTTTATCTCAACAGATATGGATAATGAGTCTAAAGCTAATAGACTGTCTGTCTCTGAGTCCTCATTTGATATGCGTATGTAATGACTTTGTACAAGCTGCAGTCTGTCAGTCTTATTTCATTACAGAGCCACTATATCAGGCTGTGAGGAGAATGCATAAGACGGGCCATAGTAGGAAGGAGCTGAAATATTTTCTGTTCACCTTTTTCCTCTCTGAAGTCCTTCATTTGACCTCTGCCTTTCCTCCCTATTTTCCCTCCTTGCATTGGGCAGATCTACCTGCGTTTTCTCGACTATGAGATGGCCAATTCCAACGAATGCAAGCGCAACTTCGTGGCAGTGTACGACGGTGGCAGGTGTGACATTTTTAATCTCTCATTGTGATAAATTACTCATTCATCTAAGGTCCCTTATCTTACAATCATGACTCAATCACCCCCCTATCTTGAAATAGCATCTTGCAATTGTGTTTTTCCTTGTAAAGACTTAAATATTTAATTATGTCGAAACAAGAAATTAATGGCTTTGACAAATTATATTTTCTTTGCCCTCGTCTGTCCATGTCAGGTTAGCATCATATGACTTACTGGGTAACACACTTAGAAGTAAAGACAAAGATTAATTAACAGATCAGATTTGACTTTACAGGAATCAATTTCTGACACAAGGAGAAATATATGTAGGCTGTATTGCTTTCTGAGGCACAGTGCGGAGAGCGTACAGACTAATCTCCACACACATTTCTAATCTCTGCCATGTCAGAAACATAGCAAAAATCATGTAAAAAGGTGGCCAGCTGACACACCCACTGAGTTATAACTGATAATTTCCAAAAAATACTGACTTTTCAGCCAACAATATCTATGTACGCATTTATAAATTTGTCTATACATTTACAAATCTTGATAAACTTGCAAATCTGAACACCGTCTAGAATTTATTTTCACACAGTGACAATCTGATTACGCACACACAAATTCTGAATACACATTTGCAAATCTCAGTATGCATTTAAAGATTATTTTACACATTTAATTACACACACACACAGAATGAGATATAGTGACGCAATAGTTTTGCTGCAATAAAGCCCCAAACTTTCTGTTAAAGATAAATTTCACGTAAGTGTTTTGTCAGATACAGTTAAAGGAATAGTGCAACATTTTCAGAAATGTGCTAATTTGCTCTCTTGTGGAAAGTTGATACTACTCTCATATCTGTACATGTACTGTATACAATATGTAGCCACAGACAGCCAAAAACTGGAAACAGGGAATCTTTTTCATCCCAATGAGGTTGCTGTGCAACCAGTGGAGACACCGGGAAGTCACTGCACCCGGCCAAGAAACAATCAAGCACATAACCCCCCGTAAAATCCCGACTTTTCGTTTTTATACTGTTTTTGTACAGATTAAAAAAACAAGATGCTACGTGTTAGCTTTAAAGGTGATAAGTGAACTTTGTAACTTTGTTACCTTGGACAGAGTCTCTGTTTCCTCCTGTTTCCAGTGTTTATGCTAAGCTAAGCTAACTAGCTGAAGTAATCTTTTCACCAGCAAAGCAAGTGTATTTCAAATTATTCCTTTAACAGAGCAGACAGCTATTTTTAGGCAACTTCACTTGCAAAACTGTAACTCCTTTTTATCTCAGGATCATAAGATATTAAAATCATGATCAAAGAAAACAATATTTAATATCTTGAGATAAAGGTGCAATTAACTACAATGCTTAAAAACAAATATGAGCTATAATCTAAAGTGTTATCTCGAGATAACCTGAATATAAAGTTGTGATCACACAATAATGGGCTTTAAAATAATATGCTGTCTGCTCTGGGCTTCTGTTAAATAATGTGTATTTTTAGAAAGGTTCACATTGAGATTCACAGCAAATGTCCATGTTACGTGATAATAAACTATCTAATCTCATCCTGTCTCGTCTCAGTTCGGTGGAAGACCTGAAGAGCAAGTTCTGCTCCACAGTGGCCAACGACATCATGCTGGTTTCCACGCTGGGCGTCATCCGCATGTGGGCGGACGAGGCCAGCCGCAAAAGCCGCTTCCGCATTCTTTTCACCACCTACCAAGAGCGTAAGATATCTACACTCGCACACATGTTGCTGTTTATCATAAAGATGTTTACTGCTGCATGACCCACCTACTGAGGGAAACTGATTAGCTTTGTTAATCAGTCTGCTACTCCATGACAGCGACATTGATGTCTGGTCTTTAGTGGTAGACATGAAAGGAAGATGGAGGCACAGTGACCACATTTATGGCAACATATATTGGATGCCGTTAGTGGGGAAGGTTCTGCCAGAGGTTTTCATTTAGTTTTATGACCATTTAAACAGCAGCAAGCAGGAAACCAAGGAATATGATTTCCATTATAGGGAATATTGCCTGTGGGTTATTGTGAATATGACAGTACTTTGGATTGGTGGAGTTTAGCTCAGTGCTGCAGCGCTACCAGCCTTATTCTTAGTAGATAGATAGAAAATGGACACAAAGAGAGAGTGAGACAAAGGATGGTACAATATGTTCACATCTACCCATTTTCTTTTAGCCAAACACCTGGGAGAGATTCAAATTAACGCACACACACAGTACACAAGCTCTTCCTCTTTGTCATTCACTGGCTCCTCATTGATGGCGCTTGTAGTCTGACAGGGGTTGCAGAGGGCATTCTTTGTACTAGTGAGGTAAATGAAGAGGGTCTGAGGCTTGAGAGCGCACGGTATGTCAGTGTCATTCGGCGCCTTTTAATGCCAAATACACAAACACTGCTGAACTTTGAATCTTTTCATTTTCATTTTTGGAATTTGAAGAGAAATCTCTCACAGCAAAACTGGATGAGATGAAAAATGACAATAAATGCCCATAAATATATTGTGGTAAAAGCAAAAAATCTGGCACAGACGTAGGTTTATATGCTATGAAAAGATATATATATATGGCTGCCAAATAGGTGCTAAATATTCCAAAATGTTGCAGAAAACTGTTTTTATGACTCTTGATGATTTCCAAGGTGTGTTGAAGCTGATTAGATCAGATGGCAGACAATCACAGACAATCTCTTCCCTCTTTATTTTTAAGGGTGCTTTTTAAAAGCTAGTAACCTGAGAAGAACGCAGAAGGTTTGCATGGTCAGTTAAAGGTCAAACTTCACCCCTTGCTTTCATTATAGAATGACCACCACCAACCATACCACATATAGCAACAAGCTTTCCGTCGGTGCATTTATCTTTTCATTAGCAGTAAAATTGACAGAGACATCGCTCGATACATATCAGGATTACCAGCATACATATTAAATTTAACAGAAACACCATGCCAGGCGCTTCCTTTTAGATTGCTCTATTATTGCCACAGTGCATCATATCAGGATTATGGCTATTGCTAAGAAGAAATAATGCATCATGGATAAATCCATGTATTTAAAAGTCAGTGGTTATTTAAAAGTGAGTTGAATTCAATTTTCCGTCGTGCTGCATGGTTGATTGGATTCACTGAATGTCACAAAATAGACCCACACACTTAAGGAATCATCAGACCTTGAAGGACAATCACTCCTCACATATCTACAGCACATTTATATTGGCTGCACTGTATGTGTGTACTGTGTTGATAAGATTAGTTTGGTGACCAGCTTTGAGAGAATAAGCGACAGCATTAGCAGCAGAGTTGTTTGTGTTGTGAAGTCAGTGTCCCCTTTTGTGAGGCCTTTTTCACCAAGCAAAGCCAGGATGTGCTGTTGCCCAGGCAACGCTTCTGCCTAAGTCACTCAGGCGATCCCCAGCCAGACCTCAGCCTTTAGAGCAGCATCCACCACAGCTCAGCAGCACTGCACCAATGCTATCAACAGTGAGCGAACAGGTGCACCAGCGAAGTAATGCAGTCTATTGTTGCTGTCTGAACTCACTGCTAGTGCAGATCAACTTGTTCAAAGTATTTTCAAAAAGTAAAATGCACTGGTAGTAGTGGACTAAGGCAGATAATTTCAGTGTTTCAGTGTTTTGACAGATTTTCACCTGAGTGTACTCTCACTTACATGCACAAAACAGTGAAATGTTTTGATTTTCATTGTGGTTTTCTTGTTGTAAAACAAATGCATATTTATAAGGCTGCAGTCACAATATCGGAAGTGATTTGTTGAGGCACAAATTGTACAACCAAATAATTAGACATTTAACATCACAGCTCCCTGAGAAACTGAGAGGCGAGGGAAGCGTTTTAATGACTTGACTAAATGAACAAGATGCCACCTGACATTTATATGATTAAGCTTTTAAAGAGGACCTGTTAAGCTTATTTTCAGGTTCTGTGTTTGTGTTTGGGGTTTCTACTAGGACATACAGTATTAACATGCTTTAATGATCAAAAAGCACTTAATTTGTCTCATCCCAGCTGTGCTGAAGCACTTCTTTTCACCCTCTGTCTGAAACGTTCTGTTTGAGCTCCTCCCCTCCCAAAAGGCCAGTCTGCTCTGATTTGTCAGCTGGCCCACTCCATTGAGATGAAGCAAACTCAACTGAAGCAAACTCTTCAGACTCTGCTCCAGCTCCACTCTAACTATGCAATTGTGTTATTTGGTGACATCCCCACATTACAGAATAAAAGGCCGTACTTCAACCCAGGTGTTTCAGGCAGTTCAGGAGCAGTGTTTCTGTTGGGGAGAGTAACTCCCTTCGGCTTGGACTTTATAACTTTGCAGACCTTTTACATGCACAAAAAACTGTGTAAACACACTAAAGGAACCGAAAAACCACAAAAGCATAATAGATCCTCTTAAAAGGAGAATTCCACCCCAAACAACCTTTTTATTACCAGACATTGTTCAAAGCAAAGATTCAATGTTGGCGAGAGGTTTGTCTGTAAGCTGAACAGAAAGCTGGTGCTGTTAATTAATATATATGTGAATTAAAAAAAAAAGTTATTACTTAGAAAAGATGGAGAGCAGGTGTGTACAGTTGACGAAAGGAAAAATATGAGCTGAGGTAGTATGTGCACCGTGTAGTACAGAAGTACTGTAAGGTAAGAAGTTAATTAACTTCCCTCCTCATGTGAAAGGAAGACATTGTGTAACTACTACAAGTGTGTGTGTGCACTCTCTCACAGGTGCTCTGGATTTGCAGCTTATGGGGCAGTTTTTACGATAAGCACTCCCTTTGCTACGGCAGATCCCAAGTCTTTATGTGTTGGTTCACAGCTGCTGGTTCTCAGTGGGACCAGCAGCTTTCAGAGAACCATTCACAGCTGCTGACTCCCAGCGAGATGCTCTGATGAGGAGAGCAACATTCCCAAACTCAAACAGCCTCTTTTATGGTCTGTGCTGTGTTCCCACCTGCGGATACAACTGATCTTGCTCTATTTCCAGGCTCACACACACACACACACACACACACCCTGTTATGCAGAACTACAGTGTGAGATTACCAGTGTGATGTATAAGAAAGTGAAGCCTATCTATACCCAAGAAGCAATTATGTCTTAGGTGATAAATGTGCTCATTGTGACATCTCAGCTGTCAGCATTGTTACGCCTCATCAATAGATACCCGTCTCCAGGGTTGCAGATGGAAATTTTTCTGGCTTCGCTACACACATCAGCTCTCGTTTCTTGCAAAGCTTCTTTGCTGAATGCATGAAAGTGTTTGAGAACAACACAGTATGCTAATGTTTGTCAACATATGGATCTTTGCTATAGGTCTAAGATCCGATTATATCATCTCTACACACTTGTATCTTGGTTTCTTTAGGATTAAAAAGAGTAGGATTAGATTGGATTGTAGCACCGTAGAGCAACATACAGTAAAATGAGTAGCATGGATGGATGGATTGTGGATGGGTGGGTGGATAGATGGATGGATGGATGGATGGATTGTGGGTGGGTGGGTGGATGGATGGATGGATTGTGGGTGGGTGGATAGATGGATGGATGGATGGATTGTGGGTGGGTGGATAGATGGATGGATGGATGGATTGTGGGTGGGTGGATGGATGGATGGATGGATGGATGGATGGATGGATGGATTGTGGGTGGGTGGGATGGATGGATGGATGGATTGTGGGTGGGTGGATAGATGGATGGAGGAGGGGGGGGGGGGTGGATAGATGGATGGATGGATTGTGGGTGGGTGGGTGGATAGATGGATGGATGGATTGTGGGTGGGTGGATAGATAGATAGATGGATGGATGGATGGATGGATGGATGGATAGATGGTGGGTGGATAGGTGGACAGATGGATGTTAGTTAAATGATAACAAAAGTAGTAAATGTAATCCACTTAATCAGCTGACAAAGCACACTGTTTTTCTCCCAGTGTATTTATGCTACTCATAATAATCTCTTCCAACACACACATATTAAATTTCTCATGAGGGCCAACAGGATTTTGACCAAATCATATTTTATGAAAGTCAACTTATTACAGTTAAAAAACAAATAAAACAATAAAATTGTCAAATGAAATTAAAAAATTAAAATGAAAATAAATAGGAAAATAATAGTAATACAGACCGAATGAAATTAGTTTTATAGTTATAGTTGGTTCCTTTGTATTAAAAAGGGTGTTTTTTAACTAGTATTTAAAATTGGTAATAAATGAGAGGGAGTAAACTAGGGACAAAGGAGATCGGAGTTGTAAGCTGGTGCCAGTCCATGCCACGTTCAGTGGGCAAGCTCCAGGTCTGAAAAGTGAAGGCGATGCTGAAGTGCCTTAAATAGTCAGGGGGCGACTCCTCTGGTTGCAGAAAGAAGTCTGATTGTATAGAAATCTATGAGAAAATGAGCCTACTTCTCACTTGATTTATTACCTCAGTAAAAATTGTAAACATGAGTTATGGTCTCATTTGCTAGATTCAAATCTTCTTCAACACACCATGATATTCATTTAGTAAATTATGGTCCCATTTAGAGTAAAGTAGAAAATAAAGCAGGGTATGATTTGGGGCGTGGCTACCTTATGATTAACATGTCGCTACCACGGTGTTGTCCATTCTGGGAGTTATCTGTATTTTTATCGTCAAACTTTAACCCATTCAATTTGTGTTTTCTGTTCATGAAAGTAAATTCTAACCTTTTTGGCTGCGTAGCTCCACCTTTTCATGTCACTGGTTGTAAAAAAAACAAGTTGGCAACTTGTGGCTTCAAAATGGCAGTCCACAAACCAATGAGTGACATCACGTGACTACATCCACCTCTTATATACAGTCTATGGCCGTGCTTTAATAACAAATCTATTCTACAGTATATTTCACTGGTAACCAGTGAAAGGAGACCAGTACCGGGTAGATGTCTTTCTGGTACCAGTGAGGAGCATTTTGACTAGCTGCAGGCTGACTGAGTGACTCCCGCATGGAGAGAGTTTCAGTATTTATTATTAACCATATTCATGGTAATTAATCTAGACAATGATGGCAGGTAAATAAAAGTATTTTGTCAATCATTATGGGTTTAAATAAGAATCAGTGATGCATAACCTGTAGTTGACAGTAATGTGAGAGATTATATCACTGCAGGTGTGAGCACTGAAAAAAAAATCATTATTGCAAAAGGAAAACTTCATCAGACAAAATAAAGACCCATCATCATCATCTGCTAGAAATAGCCTGACTCCACTCCGATGGAACACAGCTCTGTAATGGTTATTTGATTAGAAACATTCATGATGACCATGTGTTGCTTCTAGCACTTCTCTGCAGCAGCATCTCTGCAGAGACACCCAGACTACATTTTCATCAGCCACTCATTTAGGAGTTAATTTATGCTTCCAGCAGCGACTGGGGATGCTTCTGTGTGGGCAAAAGGGCACTTTTATTACAGAACGTCTTGAAATTAATTTCGCAGGAGATTAGTGTGGAACTTGCTCTTTATATGGCCTGGTCTCACCCTGTGGTATGTGGAGGAGGCTAAAGGAGAAGGAGCGGGCTCCCTCTGCTGGTTATCAATAAAAAACATCTTTGGCATATTGTGTATGAAAGAAAAAGGATGAGAAAGAGGGGAAAAGAGGTAGAACACACAGAGAGAGAGCCATATGACTCATGAAAGGCAGGCAAAGGCCCAGACTGGATGGGATGCAGAGAGATAGAGATAAGTCACTCTAATTTGGTGTGTTATTATTCACGTGGGATGAGTGCTGGGATGTAAACAGCCATGCATCACAGTGGTAACACTGTCAAATAGTCCCCAGCTCTGCCATACCACTGGCAAGCTGCTTTAGTACCCAGTGCCAGTGTTGTGTGTGAGAGGAGAGAGAGAAAACATTTTCTGCACTACATTTGTCTGGCAGGTGATAGCAAAATTACACTGTACACCGTAGACTAAATAGGACAAACTGCTGGCATGTGGCTAGCTAACTTTTCCACACTGTGACTGACAGTATGCAGCAATGAACTGGCCCTTCAGCTGGCTTGTGCATTAGTATTATTGGTTGTTGAGAGCAAAGGCACCTTGGTTTATGTAGCTCGATGGTTATATACTGTATGTGTAAGACGCAGTCTGTATTATTGTCACACTGATTTTACGATCATGTCTTACTGATGGGTGGATTTATCTCTTGTGCCGTTAGGGCGGTGCTGCATCCCGGGCCACTCTGGGAGGACAGGTGCCGTGATGGATCATGTGTCTGAGGACGTGCTCATGTTTATGGCCTGGTTTGAATTTGTGTTGGGCTGTGCACCAAGGAGAAAAAAGCAATGCCTTGATTGATTGTGAAATGTCATGGCTAGCTCTTGCACAAGCACACATACAGTACACACACATTTCAAGAAATTCATTCATATCCGCAAGAAGATGTCTCTGCAAATGTTTGAAGAGGAGGATGAAAATTCATGAAGAACAGATGGTTCCGGGGGGGAACAGGTCTGATTTGAGTAATGCCCGTCCAAATTTATTTCCTCAAAATCTGGCACACTGGAACATCTCTTCAGCTGTAAATTTGTGCTGCAGCATATCTAAAGTGTCCTACACGATTGCTGTTTTTAATGAGCAGAACTTCACTGAAAAGTAACTTTTTACTCAACTGTTTCTGTGGATTCTGATTAGTTTGCGAGTGTACAGGATAATGTTTGTGCTACAGGATATTTCTGTAATTGTGTTCATTTGCTCTGTGCTTTCCAGCTCCATGTGAAGCAGATGCCTTCTTCTGTCACAGTAACATGTGCATAAACAACACACTGGTGTGTAATGGCATGCAGAACTGTGTCTACCCCTGGGATGAGAACCAGTGTAAAGGTGAGATGTTGCTCTTTATCATCCTGAAGAGAGGCACTGGGAGAGATGCATGTTTGAGTGTTTCAGCACCATGGAGAGCGACAGGGAAACAAAGTGGGTTTGAACAGTACTACACAGTACTTATGAGCCTCTTAGTAGTAGATAGCAGTAGCTATGTAGTGCTGTGACACAGGTACTTTTAGTATTTCCTGTGTCGCTACTGGGTATATAAATAAATACTACGAGAGGCACTATTAGTATTGCCTCCATGACACCACTGGTACTGCAGCGGTTTTATTATTAGAACACATATTGCACCCCAGGTGAAATATAGTCCACTTAAACTCAGTCATTATACATGAGTAAGTATTTTTAAAGATTTCTGTTTTCTCGTTGCCCCTCTCACTGGTTTTGAAGGGGGTGGGGCTTAGTTGGAAAAAAGTGATGTCACATACTTCTGCTCCAATCAAGATTCAGCTATTGTTATTGAGTTGAGTTTTTGAGGGTTAAACTCTAAATACATATTAACTTTTTTACTGTTGATGATTTTGTCATAATTTTGTCGTGTGGAAACACCCAGTCCTGTGAATATTGTGAATAATGTGAACAAGCTCAGTCAAAGTTAGCAATGCTAAGTTTATAAATAACTGAAACAGTTAGTTAAGATTTTTTGAAGTGGGTTTGTAGGTACATTTCTATGCTCTGCGAGGAAAAATGATGTAATGTTGTGAACACAGTCTTATGTAGTTTTAAAGACCACGACAGTTATTCATCGGAAAGAGCAGTCTGACAGCGAGGTAAAGCAGCTGTGCATGGGAGCAGCAGAAAAAAAACATATTTTAGCCGCTAAAAAAACAATATCAGTCTAAGCGTATGCTATATTTAGAATATTTCACCATGTCCTTGCAGCAGTACATTGCTTGGCTTCCATGCCAGTGCTCCTGTCTGCTTCTCCAAACAGGGAGCGTACCGGCCACCAGCCAAGTAACTGTATATAACATTAATACGCTGACTAGAAGGATGTATTCTGTATATGTAGCACCGTCATCATGCAGAAACCTACATAGGTCACATAGGGAAAGATTTTTAGAAGGTCTTGGGAAAATCATAGATATAAAAAACTCAAAAATAATGGACCCACCCTTTAAAATTTAAAGCCAAGCTTTCAAATGTGTTACTAATTTGAATTGAAAGTTAACTTACTTTGTTGTTCGGTTTTTTACTGTGTAATAATAATACTGCATTTAATATCTTACACAATTATATCACTGGTATTTACTAGAGAGTCACTAAGAATGGCAATATGAATTACTGATTCTGATCCTGTTCGTGGTCCAGGTCTTTGTTTTCCTGGTCTTGTTTGATCATGTTTCCTGTTTCTTAAGGCAAACAAGGCCCTGTGTATTGCCTGACTTTGTAATACCATCAATTTCTTCATTTCCTCTGTAGTTTGATCCGTCATGCACTCTGAATTTTAAAGCCACTGGATCTATACATTGATCCTCAGTGTCTCGCCCCTGGCAGCTCTATAATTTATCTACACCTTGGACTGAGATTTTCTTATTGCAGCATCTCTGTATGCTATATGACGCCATTCAGATAATTAACTGAGATGTGTGAAGACTCTGGAGACGAGACATTTTTTTATTTTGCATTACATCGCCAATTAATTAGTCTTCTGTCCCGCGACCTGTCATGTGCCATCACTGTATTCCAAGTACATACTGTGAGATGAGATCTATACTGTAGCTCCCCTGAGCCCTCTAGCACTGAAACCCCCACGTCAATAAATACAATGAGTTTGATGTTCATTATGCTGTTGTGCTTGGCTTGCAGTTAACATTCGTCATTTGCTCTTTTTTTTTTCTTTTTTGCAGTAAACTTCCAGCTCCCTTTAGATCAGATAGAAAAGCAGCACACAGAGACGCCACAGTACTGTAACTCACTCTCAAGAGAGCAAATGACAAATTGCATCAATTAATTAAATTTTGTGTGGATTATTCCTCACTCAGACTGATGCCTTTCCACTCTACAGTGTAAGTTTGAAATTGTGCAGAACTCAGCAAGAAGAGGCCATGTTTCTCAGCCCGTTGCTCGGTCTTCTTCCACCCTCTCACCGCTCTAGTAGCAACACATAGTGCCACCGCATTGCCCACATTTGTCCATTTGACCACCTCTGTATTTTGGTCATTTTGCTAACAAGGGTGATGGCCTCCCCCCAGATTGCCTACTGGCTGTAGCTAACAGGTTCCTGGTATAAAGTCAGAATTTATGCTTGATGCTTTGTTGTTAATATTTTCAAATGGCATGATTCACTTTTAACGTTACAGGAGAAAGAGCTTTTAGTCCAGCAAGCTTTTAGGACTTCCTGGAGTGTAAACTGCCCAGAACCCAATCGCACCAGACAGAGCAGAAAAGTTGACCTACTCTCGGATATAGTAGGACTAGCTTCCTAACAGTGGAGAAATAATACACAGTGGATGTACTAGTTACAGGCTCCTGTAGGTAAGCCAGTTAGCTAGACATGCTAACATTCGTAGCTTACATCACAGCAGATAGATGCACTGTTTATTCCATCTCTTTAGTTTTAGAAAGGCTAAAAAAAGAAACCACCAACTAAACTCTGCATGTACAGTGCCTACTGTGCCCTTAACCAAGCTTGACAGGCCTGTCATGCCTACGGTTACTAAGCTAGAATTGGGTGGCGGTTCAGATAATCACTGCTTGCGTAAGGGGTTCAGCCGATCGTATCTAGAAGGTAACCCACAAGTTAGGTAAACATGCGAAAACTCTTGAGACTCACTGCCCAACAGCCTATTATAACCTTAACCAATCGTGGTCAACGCCTAACCTCAACCATCTCTTGAGTTTCACAAATTGTGAGTTGTCTTCTAGACACAACCGGTTTTCGCCAATTGTCAATTAAATGAGAATAGAGTTGGAGTAGTTCTGTTTTGTCTTTATCTTCACATGTTTTAAAAGGCATCTGACAGGGCTGTGGAGTTAATAGCCTCATTAAAGGTCACTTTCTGCTGTGCTCTCTCTACCACCATACAGAGAAGAGGAAAACCAACATCTTGGACAACTTGAACAACACAAATGGGACCATAATCGGTGTCACTTGTTGCATTGTCCTCATCCTCCTCATCGTCTCCGTCATTGTCCAGATCAAGCAGCCACGAAAAAAGTACATCCTGCGGCGTGAAGACTTTGACCCCACCATGTTCCAAGAGGTGTTTGAGCCGCCTCACTATGAGCTGTGTACTTTACGGAGCGCCACCACAGCCGCCGCAGCCTCGGCAGACTTGGTCGACCTGACGGACGACTTTGAAAACTACCATGCCCTTCGCCGTGCCTCCTCGCGCTGCGTCCACGACCACCATTGTGGCTCGTCCTCCAACCCCGGCTCCGCTCACATATCCCAGCTGTCGCTCAGCGGACGAGGGAGCCGCGGGAACTTGAGCTCCCGGGACGCGGCGGCCGCCACTCTGCTCACAGACCTCCCACAGCCGCCCATGGCAGTGCGGCCATTGCTGCCATCCACCGGAAACCGCAGGAGCATCTTGGTCATGAAGCACAGCTACTCGCAAGAGGCGGCGGACAATGGGTGCGACCTGGACGACGACCTGGAAGAAGTTCCCACCACCAGCCACCGGCTTTCGCGCCACGAAAAGGCAGTACAGCGGTCAGTATCCATAGATTTCTGATGAGGAAAGAACAAGAACCGTAGAGTTAACTAAGGAGAAATGTGTGTGGGATACTTAGGCCTACATTTATTTCTGTTTCCCTCTTCTTTTAGCATTCTTCCTCTCATTATTTTTTAAGATTAAGATAAGCTTCTTTTTTTGCATTGATCCTTGTTCTTTCTCCCCTTTCTATCAAGTTTTTTTTTTTTTTCGCAAATTTGCCCCCTATTGCATGCTCATCCTTTAACTTGTCAAGCGCCCCCTGCTAGGTTTCCCCCCAAAGCTTAAACTGTTCTGTACTTTGAGGTTTGTCAGAGCTCTTTAAACAAATACAGACCTCATTTCAGAAGATAATAATTCAGTCAGTCCAGTTTTGACTGTTAACACAAGGGCTTGAATCGGTGCCTCATAGAGATGACTAACTTCATTGACATGAATGCAAATTATTATAAAATATGCATTTCTACTTCTAACTGTGATACTGAAAACATATGACTTAGAAGCTCGATATTTTGGCATGTACAAGATTTTCTAAAAAAAAGAAAAAAGTATTTTACTGTGTATTTGCACCTTGACTGCTTGGAAAGTAACTGTATATGTTTACAAAAACACTATGTGAAGGTACATTTTTTGGAGAAAATACTTTCCTGCATGCACTTTATGTGCTCTTTCCAGAGTGTTCTTGACTGTTTTTTTCATTTTCTACAAGTCTGCATGCGAGGCTCCCAGAGACTAGCAAAGCACTAATGAAGTTTACTGCTGTTGTGTAGCACATTATGCATTCTGACCTCTCTATGCAAAAGGAGTTTGATATTAAACGAAAGAGCCGTGACATTTCAGGTTCTGCCTCATTGGCTCTTTGAGCAAACATGAATCAGAGTACAACACAACTAGGGTCTAAGAGACAATCTCAAGGTAAGCACCCTTATCCAACAATCACAATCTTTATATGTTGTTGTGTAGTCATCATTTTGCCCAGTCAGTATATACTTTTTATGTAAGTTTTTTTTTTTCCTTTTCTGTAATTTTTGCGCAGGTTTATATTTTTTTATGTTTTTTATTTGTTCATTTTCACCAAGATGGTTTTCTTGCTTGCAGCCATCTTGTCCTCCCAGTGAGTTTGTTTGAAGTCTTTGTGATGCTCAAGTTTACTGTATGCCCTCCCGAGGACATACATTCACTCAGTGGATATTCATTAGCATGGACTTTTTCAATCATCTTTAGTTGAAGCTGTTATCAAATGATATGTCTAACTTCTGCACTTTTCTCCCAGTAGGCATACAGCCAATAATTCATATCCAATCATGTTAAGTCACGTATTAAAGGTACAGTGTGTAGGATTTGGAGGCATCAAGTGGTGTGGTTGCAGATTGCAACCGAGTACCCTCTCAGTTCACTCTTCCCTTTGCAAGACTGCAGTACCGTGAGCCGCTAAGCGCAAAACCGTGGTAACTCCGTTCACCTCGCTCGCTCACCTACTTTGGGAGCACCGGAAGTCAGACGGTGGCTAATGGTACCATAGTTTTACACTCTGTGGCTCATTACAGCAGTTTCACAAGCGCTTTAGAGAACTACGGTGGCCTTCAGATAACATAAAAACATGAAAATTTCTCAGTCAGTGTTTGTTCTGTCCACTCTGGGCTACTGTAGAAACATGATGAAGCAACAAGGAAGACTCTGTGAGGAGGACCCCTTCCCTATATAGATATGAAGGGATCATGCTAAGCTAACAAAAACACAGCAATTCTTGGTTTAAGAAGATTATATACTAATCAAAACATAACTATGAATAGTATTTTCTGTTTGTGTGAGTATATCACCCAAAATGCTACACACTGTTCCTTTAAGTCCACATAAAAGCACAAATTGGAAAGCAGATGCAATCCCATGTTTTCATTTACATTATTTGGGATTTTGCACACACTAAAGAAAGCACATTGAGATTGACATCTCTTTGTAATTTACAAATCTTTACTGACTACACACTTATACTGAATTCGTCTGTAGGTTTGCATGGTTTATGTCACTTGTAATATTTGATTTTGTGTTTGGTTAATTGCGAAGCATAGTAGTTATGCCTGTGTGTAACAGTTCATGTGTATGCTCCACGAATGTACTTTCATGAGGTTGCAATAAGCACAACATGATACAGTAATGTTAACATTTGAGATGTAAATCACAGATGAGAGGAACTTTCAATGTAGTGTCCTTGGAGTTCATGCTTGCAGCTTTATGCTTGCACATAATGGAGCAGTCACATAAGCTGCTACCTATTGTTTTGTCTTTTTAGTGTGAAAAATGTGCTGTCCTGTTGTGTGTGTGTGTGTGTGTGTGTGTGCTTATGTTCTACATTATGTTGCATTGTCTCCATCATGTAGACTTCTTGAAAATAGTGCAATCCTGGATCAATACGAACGGGCATCACTGACATATGAAAAAGCGGAGCGGAGATTTACACCAGCATGATGCTGATGATGAAGGGACGCTTTGACGAAAGGATACTGAATATGTATTCGTGTGCAGAGATGAACACAATCCAGATTATTTTGTCTCACTGGAAAGAAATGGACCTTTAGGATGATAATGATTATTCATTATTAAACTTTAAATTTGCAATGTTAGTTAGAAACATATCTGTCATTGTCATAGACTCCTCTCTGATAAACTAAATTAATGTGATCATACATCTTCAGGTTAATTTTTAAGCATGTATTTTTTAAATGAGTAGCATACATATTATAATTTTCATAGCAAATTATAGATGCTTGCTGTTTGTCAGATCTAGGAAGATTTATTTTGGAATTAGTTACTAACCTATTGAAATTTAAAGCTGTTGGAATAACCAGATGCAGTGTAATTTGGATAACGTTCAAGGCCGAGTTATGTGGCTTGTGCATGCTTATTTTCTATCCATCCAAACATTAACATATTAACATTAAAATATTAACCCCTCCATCCACTAATACATAACTCATAGGACATAAAGAGTAGTAAAAAAAAGCATCTTCAAAATTAATTAATTGCATTGCATGTTGTTGCAGATCATTAGATAAAGAGATTTAAGCAAATTATTTTCACCATTTTCATTTTAAAACCTTAAAACTCCCTTTTACATATAACTTTTTGACAGGCATTTTATTTTGACAAAGAATATTTGTTTTGTTATTTTGGCAAATACTTCAAGTCTGTTTGTCTTCTAACTCTCTTCTACTGTAGGAGCTTAATATCTTTGTATTAAAACAGACTTTTATACTACAGGGCAAACTGAAAGGATGACAGTTTTTACAGTTACACAGATTATCTTTCAGGGCTGATTTTAATGCTTTGTAAAATAAATAACAATAAAGCTTCACCTTTTTTTTTCTTTGATTTGTTGCCTTTTGGTCAACATATCCTCTTGTCCCTTTAGTGTGTCCTCATGTCTCACATTCATAGTACTGTATATAGATGTTGGTTTATTTGTTGCAGCTCATTTGCTTTAGAGAAAACAAAAGGATTTGTTTCACCAACCAGGACAATAAAATGACACCCAAGCGGTTCAAATAATCACAGGTACCTGACAGACAAGATAATTGACTTTTTGTATTTGTCCTGATGAGATTAACCCCTTATATACTGCAGAGGGGATGGATCAGCCTCACACTCTAATAGCGCTCACTGCTGGCAAGCTGCTTTTGTAGGAAAAACAGCCTGCAATATACCTACAGTATACAGTACAAGGAAGGTAAGAGTTGTAGATCAGCTGTGAGCACAATAACAAACAGTTCACACACATATGCACTCTGTCATTGTCTGTCTTCCTATTTTCTTCTTACTGTGTCATTTTTATGGTATTTACCATCTACAGTATGTGTACATTATTTTCTGTTCATGTATGTATTATCTGTCAATTAGACTGTTGTCAGGCTATTAAATAAGTCACTATAAGTCCCATAGATGTGGGTCAGTAGTTTACTAGTAGGTTGTATCATCTATTCACATGGTAGATCACTGAAAGACAATACAAAATAACACAACAGCAACGTCAAGTGACTGTAGGAATTATAACGTGCACCCAGGAGACCAAACCAACAACTTGTAGTTGTTAAATCTAAAGAAGGCGTAGTTTTGTTGCCTAAGCCTAAAGAAGTTGCGGTTTCATTGCCTACACCTGTTTTTTGCCTAAAGCTGAATAAGTTGTAGTTTTATAGCCTAACTTGTGTTTTTTTCTATATCTAAATAAGCCATAGTTTTGTTGCCTAAACCTAAATAAATTGTAGTTTTATTGCCTAAATCTAATTGTTTTTTTGTGCCTAAACCTACAGTAGGTATAGTTTTGGTGCTTAAATCTAAAGAAGTTGTTGTTTTGCTGCCTAAACCTAAAGACATTGTATTTTTGTCGCTTAAACCTAAAGAAGTTGTAGTTTTATCGCCTAAACCTAAAGAAGTTGTAGTTTTATCAGCTAAACCTAATTGTTTTTGTGCCTAAACCTAAAGAAGCTGCAGTTTTAAGCCTAAACTTGTTTTTTGTTTTGTTTTGTTTTTTGCCTAAACCTAAATAAGTTGTAGTTGTGTTCCCTAAACCTAATAGTTTTGTTGCCTAAACCTAAAGAAGTTGCTGTTCTATTGCCTAAACTTAACTTTTTTTTTTGCCTAAACCAAAATATCTTGTAGTTTTGTTGCCCAAAATATTAACTGTTTTTTCCCTAGACCTACAGAGGTTGTAGTTTTGTTGCCTAAACCTAAAGAAACCTTTTTGTTTGTATTCAATTTTACAACATATGAGAACATTTCACTTTCACTTTTAAAATGTAGTAGGCCCCTATTGACCCACATCTATGGTGCTGATTATGCCTATTTAATGGCCTGATAACAGTTGAATCAGGTGGTATTATATACATCCATGCTTTCCCCTTTTCCTCCACACACACAATCATACACAGACCCATACTTTTGCACGTATTGAATAAAATGTTTCTTTTCTATACACTCTTTTGGCTCATGTCTGTGTGTTGTCTCTTTTATTATTTTGTCAACACTTGTCATAGACATTTAAAAAGTGTCCACATAAACACTCTTTCTGTCTCTTCTTTACGCTCCCTCTCGAACCAGCATATAGATAGAGGCAGACAGCTCAGTAATTACAGATGTCTGAACCAATTCGATCGCAAGCAGCACCAGGCAGCAGATGAGAAAAGTGTAGGGCCCAGAACAGGCTCAAAGTAATAGTGTTTTCATTTCTCTGCAGATACATCAGACAGATGCATCATTCCTCTGCATCTTGCCAAGTCTGACAGCATTCGGAGCTATAAGGTTTCTCTCCCTTGCATCTTGAGTGAACTTGTTGCTCTGAGCAACTTAACCAATGTAGAGTGTTGTGATGAGAAAAAAAAAAAAGTTTGTGGTGCAAGTTTTTCGTCTTTGCGTTGGGACCACAGAGGTGCATTTTCCCCAACACCTGTGCTCCACAAGTGGCCGGGATTGACACAGAGCACTGGTAATTTCACATACAGGACTGAAACTTTGTTTTGTTTTTTTTTTTTTTTTAAATAGAGTACCTTTAATGTAAAGTTGTTCTTGGAGAAAAAAAAATCAAAATCAGGTTTTTTTAAATAATTTTCGTGTAACCATCAAAATATGAAATTGCATATTTCAGCTGCTGATTTCACATTATATCATTATATTTCTTATTTGATGTCATTTATTTACAGTAGAATATCAGGTTGTTTTTACATCCAGACAAGTACAGAAAACCTTGTTGAGAAGATGAAAAAACTGAATGTTTGAAGTAAAGTGAAAACTTCACAATGGGTGCATATACTGTACATAATTCTACTGACCCATCAACTAATGTTTATTTACTGACACTTTCACTGATGTCTGAACATTATTGACTTACTTTCTCTTTGTCAAACTTCATTTCATTGTAGTGTTTGTTTTTTTTTTTTACCTGTTTGCATATTTATTTGATAACGGAAAATGCTGGACAGAATGTTTTCAATAAACTAATGTTTACTGATTTTATTGTGATGATTTATTCTGCTCTGTTCAGGAGGCCTGGAGGTTACAGAGGTCATGTGCCGGTACTCAATATTTCTTCTGGGAATTTGTAGGTTTTAAAAATATGGGTTATATTGGATATTTTATATGCTTATCCTTGTATTATTATACTAAGATTATGCTAGATTAAGTATCCTTTAAACTTAAATGCTAAATGCTGAAATGCTAAGGAAGTAAATCACTAAGTTAATACTTTAGTATTACGTCACCAGAATTCCTCGCATGTGGCTCCCCATTTATGTTGGGAGGTAAAACTTCCAGAAAATACAAGTGAACATTAAACAAACAGGAAACAATAACAATAAAATGTAAAAAAAATGTAATTGGTTCATTATGACCGCTCTCATGGTTTCACTTTTAGTCGAACACTTAGCTGCTAAAGAGTCAAATATTTACCACATGATTTGGTAGAGACCCAAAACAGAGCTGAAAGAACTGTGGCTATTGGACTTGCATTGATCAGGTGATGCTACATGATTTCAAAAGAATGTTAATGTTGCTCTGTTTTCTGAAAATACAAGCTGCTCTCCTTCACTGATCATCCTTATAGCCTACTTACAAAAAGTAATGCACTATAATTTGGATAAAACCCATGTAATCGTGAGCCAGGATGTGCAGGGCTGCCTCACATACTCCATGTGAAACCAAAAAGTGCATTACATAGGCCAACTTAACTAACACTACGCAGGCCTACATTCATTACGTAACATTCTTATTTTAACCCAAATCACCATTTTGTCTTAAATCTAACCAACTAGTGTTGCCTAAACAGGTTACACTAAAACTTTTGGTGATATATCTTACAAATATTGTATGAGGATATGTTGGAAAATAGCATGCTAACAGAGTTTCATGTCAACTTCATATGTGATACATGTCAGTGTTGTGTTGTGGCTTAAAATATGTCATTAAATCATGTCATTAACTGTAACTTTCCCAAAAATACTAACAATCTGTTGTTGTTGTTGTTTTATTTTCTTCAGCTTACAATGATTACATAACTAATAATAATTTCAGAAGAACAGTTCGGTATGATGGTTGTTTCTTATAGTAACCTGGTGGTTTTTTTTTCCTTGAGGTCCTCAAGGACCCCAGTTTGTAGTCCTTGCATGTTAAATAGCCTAGGTTTGAAGGCTGAGAGTTAAAAAAACAAAAAAAGCAAAGCCCTTTCAATTAAATATTACTAACAGCTATTGATGATACAGTAAATGTATTCTTACCAGTCTGTGAGTGTTTCTGTTAACTATAAGTGCCTGCTACATTTGGTGCTACATTAAAAACTCAGTCTCCCATGAACCCTTTGGTGCGTTACGACAAAAGTGTGCGCCTGACGAACACAAATACCCCGGCTGATTCTTGACAGAGGCCACCCGTGTATAGTACAGTATGTGCGAGTAGGTCAGTTGGTGTTGTGTTGTGCTTTTCGTAGCGTGTAATAAGTCTCTATATTTTTGTAGCCTGCGGTAGGTATATGTCAGTTTTTTTGCTAGCTGTCCCCCTGCTAACTGACTCGGCTTGCTAGCTTGAGTGCAGGTAATCATCTCACAGAGGACATAGTCATGGCTTACACGCAGATACTGAAATCCCTGCACCGGAGTCTACAGCAGACGCAGTACTGCGCTCGCAGATGTAAACTCACAGAAGTCAGTTTGCTCGTCCACACGCACAGGACGGCGTCGACGGCATCGAGGCTGACCTTCCACTGGAGAGCCGAGGCTCCTCCGTCTGTCGCGCCGGTGCTGAGCTGCTTCGTTCAGTCACAGACACGGCGCCGTGTTTGGCTCGACTCTGCGGCCAGAAATCAAAGCAGCCCCGAAGACAGAAGCAAGTCCGTCTCCAGGTACCAGAGTGGGAGCCCGAAGCCTTCAGCTGCACAAAAAGGTAAGCAAGGCACTGACATACTGAGGGCTTCTATCCTCTCTTGTGGACTGTCATTTGAGTGGGATAATTTACATGAAATCATGTTGAAATCAGAAATCAGTCTGAATCAGTTTAATTGCCAAGAACATACATACAGGAAATGTGACTCTGGCTTTTAGACATCTCTCTCTCCACTTGGTGACCTTTGACCTGTCAGTCTGACCCCAGTCAAATCCACAGTCTGGTCCAGTTCGGTTGGATCAGTGCTGTAAGTGCTATTATTATTTAAAACATGGTCATAATTAATGAACGATTATTTAAAACTTATATATATGTATATATTTTTTCCCTCCCACAAATTGTGTAATGTTACAGTCCTGTCTATTTCTCACCTTTATTTGCATATGTCGCACCAGTGACCAACAAGAAAATACGGATAAAATAAAACATCTATATATAAGTTTATTGTTCTTAAAGTGTAAACAATACAAATAGTGCAAATACTGAATAAATATTATAGAAATATTGAATAGATATACATTGACTGCATTATGTACAGTATACATGTAAACCTGTCTTTATATTGTATGTACTGTGTGTAGCATTTGTGTTGGCAGACACAGATGATATGTTGATATGATTTTAAAAAAAATTCAGTTATTATCAGCAGCAGTGCAATAAAATAATTTCCACACTGTCAAACAGCAACTGCATTAAAATTCAAAACGGGTAGAATTTGTCCAAATGCACAGCTCAAGACATGACCTAGTTAGTTTAGGTAGCAAGATTGTTTTTTATTACTCGTATTTATGGCCTGATAGAGTATAATCTATTATTTTATGTGATGGACTCAGTCACTATAATGACTGAATATATAAATAGTAACTGAATCCATCGGAGTCCAGTCTAATGCGTTGTCTTAAAGTGTGGTCCATGATTGAAACAAATCATTTATTTATTGAATAAATCAAGCACTTGTTTGCATTTGTGAGACTGTAGCCAGCAAATGTTTGGTAATTCTACTTGATAAAGTGCTGTAATGTTAGTTACCAAACAGCTGACTGATTGTCTAATCCCGTCTACCCTCAATATGTTCCAGTGAAAGAAGCTGGCAGAGACTTCACTTACTTGATAGTAGTGCTTATTGGGCTTGGAGTGACAGGTGACTACATCTTCAAGATTTCAAGCACATATATCATCTCATTTCATGTCAAGTAATAGATGTGGCCACTAACGTGTGTTGTTTTGTGTGCAGGTGGGTTGCTATATGTGGTGTTCCAGGAGCTATTTTCTTCCTCAAGTCCAAATAAAGTCTATGGAAAAGCCTTCAACAAAGTCAAGTTGGACCCAGAGGTAAAAATGAGATCTGACAGTACACAAGTATAGTGTAAATTTTGCAGTGTTACACTGAATGCATGAATTCAATCAACAGTTATTGGATTGGATTGTATGTCACCTAATGCTACATCAAATTCAGTGGAAAATCTTGAAGTCATCTCTTGTTCAAAAGTAATGAGCAAAAAATATTTTTGTTAATTGACAATGCAGGTGATTGGTGCATTTGGGGAGCCAATCAAGTGTTACGGGGAGACTACTCGTCGAGGAAGGAGGCAGCAAGTCAGGTGGGACTTTTCTTACTATGTCCAAATAAGCTGTTGATTAAACTGTATTATACATAAGGATCTGCGTGGCGGTAGTGCTGATGTATTATAGTATATATGTGTGTGTTTTTCCACCGTAGTCATCTGGAGTACCTGAAGGATGGACTGAAGCATATGAGACTTAAGTTTTACATTGAAGGCTCTGAGCCAGGCCTCAAAGGAACTGTACACTCAGAGTCAAAAGAGGTTGGTGTTTACCTTTGTTCAAATGCAGTTTATGAAATGTTATCCTATTATTTAAGAATTATACAGAAGTAATTTCACATGTGACAGCAGAGACTAAATGTACAGAGGTGAAAATTACTGTTCAGACTGATTAGACTGAAATGTGTATACAGATATCCACTAAACTGATATACTGTTTTAACTTGTTGTTATTCCACAGAATCCAGAAACTGGAAAATATGAATTTCGTTACATATTTGTGGAAGTAGATACCTACCCAAGACGAACCATCATTGTGGAAGATAACCGATAAGAAAGAGAATGGACTCTGAAACTGTCACTTCACCGAAAAAGCATTATGAAAATGTAAATGTGTTTGTGTTACAGGACAAATAGCTGGAGAATTACTGTAAATGTAAATTTGATTTACTGTTAAAAGCTGATTTGTTAAACATCAACAATTTGGACTTATTTTAACTTTGTCATTACAGTGGAGCATTTGGTGAAGAGCTTTACACAGAAAATGATTGACACTTATGTGTCATTGTAATACATTGTAATAAATAATACACATGCTATATTTTTTTTTGACGAGAAGACTACAGGATGACCTGGATTTTAAAATAACCAACCAATCAAAGATGCATTTAAATTGTAATAAAAAAAAATGTTTGTCTTTTATATGCGTATATGTTTTATTTTTTTCTGAGAGTGATGGGTTGAAACTTGATGTCACTATGATTGAGCTGAAAGATATATTGAATCAGGTGTATGATTTAACACGAGAACTACCAAGGTGGTCATTTTAACTATTTTAACAAGCTTTTACCCATAAAAAGTCTTTGTTAAAATGCTATGTCAGGTAGAGATCTTAAATGTTGCAGATTCTTTGTCTTCTGATTGTAAATTACATCAGTCTCACACACTTCTTGTATATTATGGTGGGTCTGCTTTTCTATTCAATTCACCATTTTTAGTCTTAAATTGACCATTTGAAACGGTAGATTGCACTATGAAACAATGACCACTAGATGGAGGCAACGAATCGAGGAAAGACAACCTGATATGACCTTTTATTTTAGATCATCTATCTAGCTATATATATATATATATATATATATATATATATATATATATATATATATATATATATATATATATATATATGTATTTGGGAATTTTGAAGGTATTATGGGGAAACAATGACTGAACATCTGATTTTTGATCTTCAAAGAATGATCACCTATTACATGGGCGTTGGAATGATTTCGTCTCTTTATGAGTGTATTTTGGATACATTGATAAATGCATGATTAAAATAAAGACATTATTTCTGGATGATATGTATTTTGGTCCATTTTCTACCCTTTTGTCAGACGAACCTATGATACCTTCCCTGACCCGCGGATATTTTAGTATTCATAGTTGACCTCAATGAAACGCCCCAGTAATAGCCTGAGAGAGATCCTTTTTTTAATCACTTTTTCGTGACAGCGCTGCTACTGAGATATAATCGGCAGATAATTTTTATTATTATTCAATATTCTGATAATTGCGGGATATATACCTTTGTAAAATTTAAAACTTCTGAACATGAATTTATCTGTCATCTCCATTATCCTATGACAGGACAAATAAGTCCCGTGCATTAACGCATCTGTTAAAAAGAAAAATCTATATACATTTTTCGCAACAGCAGCACATTAACGCAAAAACTAACCGATTATTTGTAATTATTGCGTCTTTGTTTTGCAGCTTACGGGAAGCAGTAAAGGCAGCAGCCCTGTGAGCACCGCCCACTGTTAACGCAAATGCAGCATTGGACGCACAGTGGTGGGCTAACATGAGCCAGTTAACGTTAAAGCAAGCTAAAACTCTGTGGGACTAGTTTAGCTGTTTCATCAATGTTAAGTTAACGAGTAGCTTGCCGACTAAGTAGTTAGTGACCTCGAAGATAATACCAAGAGGATGTGTTCATAAAGCAGGTCAGTTTGAGTTGTTGTTTTGTTCGCGGCTTGGGTAAATAGAGTAGCGGCTGTTGTTGTTGTGGCCTGCTAACTGCTAGCTTTACGATAGCCTAGCTAACTAGCTGTAGCCTCAGCTGGTTCCTGGATCTTTACATCTCATCTCCGAAACCACAGGGGAACACCTTTCAAGCTAACTCTCAAGACCGAGTTGTCGCTATACATAATTTAAAAATCTTCGTATTGTGTTTGCATGTAGCTAAGTTGGTTAACGTTAGCTAAGTTAACGGAGGAGCTGTCGTGCTAAACTTGCCATCTGTTTTAAGTTACAGAAAGTGCTCTAACATTTATTCAACCTAGCTCAATCTGTGAGATGCTTTTGGGTTTATAAAGGTGAACTGGAGTTGATTTTAACACGCGTTATTATAATTAAGGTAATGAATATTGCTTCTTGGGGAAGACTTACTCAAAATTGTTATTGTTTTCAGGGCAAATTGTGGTATTGGCCAGGGATCAGCAAGTTGCTCCACAGCTATGAGAGCCTCTACTTAATGACTGGCATCTCACGAAAATGGAGCTGTACTGGTACATGTGAGTATAACTTTTCATGACTTTTTTTTTTGTTTAAGTGGAGTTTAAAACTGATGTGTAAAGCTGCCCATCCCTGCCCCCCTCCCCTTTCTTTCCTTTACAGAGTTGTTATTATATTCATCATTATCAAGATATTTTTCTACGTGTGCTGGTACCGATCAAGACAGAGGCAACTGGCAGCATACTTGAGCAACCCACGCAATGCTCAGATAGTCATTGTTGGAGGAAGAGCCTACCTTCATCAGATGTGTGAGAGACAGAGTGTAAGTACAGACCCCACACACACACACGTAATATATATGAAACATATAATGTAGCTGTCAACCACTGAATTGGTTTTGTGCCTCCAGGATATGTTTTTTTTAATGGGTGAGGCTAAATATAAGGTTTTGATATCAAAGTGAGTCTCTTTAAGTTGGCTGAGAGATTTGAGTAGGGTACTCTGTGCTAAAAGAGTGTGTAACACAGCAGCAAACTCATCTCCTTTTGGCAGTATATGCCATTTTGAATTAAAAATATGCCCACTGGTCTGTCACATGGAGAACGCCATAGAGCTGGTAGTCAGCCAGACACAAGAAGCTACTGTCAGACTCTCCATTTCTCTGCTGGAAAGACTTGAAGTCTGGTGGCTTTGACAGTTACTAGAGGCACACCTATGGTCCTTTGAGAGAGAGTCACTGTTTGGGTACCTGTGTTGTAGCTGGGCTAGCTGTCAATAGCCGCAGATATGTTGCTTTTCTCAGATACTGTTATGAAGCCTTAAACATCTTTTATATCGTAACATATGTGATAGACCTTGGAGTCTTATCTATTTAATCACAGTTAGGGAGGGGGCCAGAAAATTCAACTGAACCAGACTTTCAAATCCAAGCAGAAGCATACATGTTAATTTTGAACAGACACAGCAGGGTGTCTTTACACAGACTTTGAATTTTGCAAACATCATGTTAACATCATATGCAAACAAGAATCTACTGAAAAAAAAAAAACATGTAGTGTGTGGTTCTATTACCTCTTTAACTACTCTAGCTTTGTTTGGCCCAGTGGTATGTCACAAAGCAAAGTCCAGCCCTGTTCCCAGAACTGCTCATCCAACTACAGTTAGCCGGAGTAAGAGAAAGTCAAATAAGGTCACAGTTGTGTTTCATTTTTGGAGGGGAGTTGTTTGGTCTCTCAAGAGGACATGCGGTTTTCAGTGAGACGCTTTCACTTTGAGTAGAATGACGAGAACGGCTACATTTCACTTTCAGTGACGTACAGAGTGTGTGGATGTGTATAAATAGGTTTGCGCTCCTGCTTTGCGTGTATTTGCACGCTTACATGTTTCTGTTTGACCTTGTTGACAGCAGAGGTCGGACAGATCTTTGACAGTCACTCGGTTAGAAAATGTGACTGGACCCTTAAAAAGTTTGAAAAATTTCAACCATGCATGTGAGTTTTTTTGTGCAAATACCATCAGTAAAGACACAGACAGCAAGGCGGGAGTTAGACAGCAATGTGTGCCTCTTCAGTCTACATCTGAAAAAGTCCAATTGTCAGTCACTGGTGTTCTTTGCGGTGCATGCCATTTTTTCTTGAAATCTCACAGTTTCTATCTCTTGTCTCATTTAAATCATAAGATATATGAAAGAAACAGGATGTTCTCTTCTACAGTTTAATTTGCTTGAGATTGTGGTTAATATATGTAGTTAGTTTGAACTGTTCTTAATGAGGCATTTGATCATTGGGATGACCTTCATAGCTGTCTTTCTGTTTGGTTTCTTTATAACTTCCTATTTTGCTGACACTCATGCTTTTTATACATATTATGAAGCTGGCTACAAAATGCGGGCTTGTCTTTTATTGTTGCCTTCAAGTGCTAGTTGAATGTAGTTTTATTGGTGTTGATGTTTTCAGAGATACGTCTTGAATAGTAATGGCTTTCCTCAACATCAGTTTGTATGGAGTCTTTTCTGTGGGCTATGCCACAGGTTTAGACAGCCATCATGATCATGTTTCCCCCTGGGCCTTTCTGCTTTACTGCCTCTCTAAAACACCTGGAAGCCATCTCCATGATTCAGTACCTTCCCAAAATAAGATCTGTGAATCATATAAAGCAGGTTTCTCTGATGTTTCTGACTCTCTCCCACTTTTCCCACTACTTGGTAGTTATTGTAAAAGATGTTGCATGAATGGCAAAGGTTACCAACACATTTCTCTAAGAAATGATTCATTTAAATGGAAGCCTGCATAAAAAAGTCAATTTCCTGTTAATCTCGACTCTGCCCCAGCTTTTGAGATATTTATCATCGCAATAGTTGCATCAAAGAGGCACAGGCTGAGATATTTTTGGCATTGTTTGGAATATTTGCGCAACAGGAAATGCCCCAGTTGTAAAAAAAAAAAGATGAAAAGAAAATGATGTGGTTGAAACTGAGAGATGCCTGGACTTTTGGTCTTGAGTTTCCCAAGGCCAGTTATGATATCCTGAATTCTGCCTCTAATGTTTGTCTGATTTTCCAGTCCAATCCAGTTTATGTTTCCCATGCTTTGTGTTATCAGATGACGCCACATACCTTGTGGATGGCTACACTAAAGGCTGGCCCACACTAAAAGATTTTTTCAAATCTGAACAGATTTTGAAAATGTGAAAGACCTCACATGGACATGTTACGTTAAATTTAACACTTGTTCCGATAGTGTGTTGTGGGCAATTATTTGGGCAAAACAGCACAGCACTCTAACAGATTCCATTCATGAACAAGAGTCCCGACTAAAAGAAGGAAATCTCGCAAAATCTCTTGCGTTCAAACATGACTTCAGTGTAAACAAATATGGCAGCAGGGAGAATAAGCAATGTTAGTTTTTGCACTTTTACTGAAAATTCACTAAGGATGGCTGGATGGCGTCATAGAGACATGTTAAATGAACTAATCAACAAGTTGGTCCTCCCATTTTGAGGTCCATCCTATTACTTTATGCTTAGCGTTTTGCATTGGCTTGTGCATTAATGTGAATTGTGAATTTCCCCACTGTGGGACCAATAAAGGAATATCTTATTAACATCAGCCGCCATGACGCAGTGGTTTTTACTGCTTGGTTTTGTTTATTGTCTATCGTTATTTCCCGTGTGACTGCGTCATCGGCAGTCCTTGGGGTTCCCCACACACAACAGGATAGCTGATTTTTAATACTTTTATGTTTACGTTTAATATTTACGATTTGAAATAAGTGCAACCAGGATGGACTTCAAGCCAATCAGGGATGTAAAAAACACACTTAACAAGCCTCACACCACAGGAATATCTGGAGAAAACCATCGAAAAGTCCGGGTTTTGCTGACTATTGTCGGGAAGGGGGACTCGGGTCTGAAATCAGCTTGATTCTTGTGTAGTGTGTACCCAGCATAGGCTGATTCAAGTGAACCATTTCAAAGGCATTGTTCCCAAATACTAACTCTACATTTAAACATTTGACCTACGGATAATCTGTTCTAGTTAATAATTGTGTATTTGTGGAAATCTGAGTTTGAATGTCTTTAGTGCAGGTGTATTCAAATACATGGCATCAACTGTGCGTGTACTGGTTGTAATTACATGTTGAGTAACCACCCCAGATGCCCTCCAACCTCCTCGTACGCACCTTTTCTCTTTTTGCTTCTTATTCCTCCTCTCCTCCTGTCCTTAATCTGTCCTCCACAACTCTTGAGTTTGCTCCTACATCTTCTCCTGCATCCTTCTCCTCTGTGTTTTTTTTTTTCCCTGCTCCTCCTCCTCTCCCCCTCGGTCCCTCTGCCGTCTCTGGTGGATAATGTTCCCTGTTTAGATTTTAATGGAATGTGCAGCAGGGAGGCCCCACGGTCATCTATAACCCTGCACCCTGAAAGTTTTCTGGAGAGACGCCAAGACGACTCGAGTTCTGGGCTTAAATGAATCAAACATAGTGTGGGGGGGAAGTTTTGATGTAATCACTCACTAACTAAGCCTCTTGGACAGTCTTATTCACAGCTACCTGAAAAGACGAAGTGAACCTAGAGGAGCTATGCGGAGAAACTTCCTTGTAGGCTCTCGAGAGAGATGGAAGATTAATTGTTTATAGTTTATTAATCTTCATCTTATTCATCAGTTATTTAAGTCTACAGAGTGGTAATTATTATAGTGTGTTAATTATCTTGAATTTGGCGTAGTCTGTTTCTGCGGCATCTTTCTTCATCCCTGTGTATCACTTCTACAATGGCCGGACGGCAAATTTAGACTAATTTAAACTATGATTAAAATAGAGAGAACTTACTTCTTCACAGGAAATAACAATAGCTATAATGCTCTAACCTTATATATACTTACTAACCCCTAACTTGCCAGTACGCTGTGAAAATTTGCTCTCCTTGTCATCTTTTGTTCGAGCCGTCATGCACAGAAAATATTCACCCGTTTGTGTGATTTTAATCCTGTATCATTTCAGTTTTACTTTTTTATGTAAAAAGATTAGAGAGATTTGTTTGTTGTTTGTACAATAAAACAAAGCAGCAGAAATGCAAACGCAAGCAAAGAAGTTGTGTAGGTGAGATTAAAAACCTCTGAGTTATAGAAGGAGTCACCTCAGTAAGCAAATAAAAAAAGTCATAATCAACAAAAGTAAACAAACAAATAAGATAAAATCCAAAAGCAGATGTAAAGTATGCAACATAAATAGTGATTAAGTGTTTATGTGTTCAGTCCTTACAAGAAAGAAGGGTCAATTATAGTCAGATATGATCAGTGCATCTGCTTTGGTTTATCAGACGGGAACTGATGAACCAAACTAATCGTATTGATCATAAAAAGAGACTGAAATTAGAAATATATCTTCAGTAATGATACTAACAGAGTGTCACAGCCTAGTGTAAAGTCCACAGCCACTGCCCATTTATGTGATTCACGTCTCGCTCCGACTTTATGAGGTTAACATGGATCATCAGGTTCAGGCTCATAACGTTCCAGCCCAGCGTTGGAAAAAACATTAGAGGTGTAATACAGGCAGTCCAACACACCTACAGTATCATGTACTCCTCTCCAAGAATATTGCTGTTTGTTTAGTGATGTTTGCGCTTCAGTTTTAGACTTGCCTGTCAATCTAGGCCTTGAGCAAAGAGTTTATAGGAAGGCCAATATTATCATAACAGCAATGTCCTCTCTAGAGATGTGTACATTAAAACCCGCTTAGCTAGTATCCTAAAAGTGTTGACATTTGTATTGTTGGCTCTCGCTGATAGATTTGTGTGCACTGGTGTGTTTATAGTATGTGTGCTTCTGCTTTTTGATTGACTCTGTTTCCTTCCCTCTGCAGCAAACCTCTGTCTGGCCCAGCTGGTATGGTGTTCAGGATGACCTGTCGATAGAAGAGCCCTCCACAGCCCTGCCACCGGCTGCGTCCTTCTCCCACTTGGACATGCCACCACCATATGAGGCAGTCTCTGGAGGTAGCACACACACAAACGCCAACACTGTACCATGCGTTCGCTGCTTCCTCATTCACAGAGGAGATCAAAAGTTGAGCCAGGAAGATTGCCTCATTCTTATTTTTACCCCATCTGCTTCTTCATTCATAATTTCCTGTGAACCACAGCGAGATAGCAAGGGGAAAGTCTGCTTTGTTTCATGGCTGAATAATCCCTGTAGTCGCTGTATTTACATAGTTCACTTGCTGTGATAGAGAGCAGAGGTCGCTGTGAGTAGAAGGTTATCAGTGACGATGGCTTTGCTTGATGTGTTTTACTGAAAAGATAACCGAGCCTTTGTTTCAACATGTTTCAAGTTGTTTTCACTCTGAACTGAGGCTGTCAACCAAAAAAATTCTTACTGACTAACACTCATCACACAAAAGCAGCACTTTGAATCGTTTGTTTACAAGATTAAATGAGTTATTCATCATGAAAAAGTATAAAAAAAAAAACCACTGATTGACTAAAGACCTCTAGTTGATTGAGGGGGGTAGAGCATTCTCTACTGGTATTAGAAACTGAAAATGGGAGCAGCCGAGAGGCTGTTCATGTTGCCACCGTGGGTACCGTGTAACCTCTTAACACACTTAACAAGTACATGTCCAGTTTAAGCCTAAAACTACTACTCCTTCACCCTAACTCACACAAAACCCAATCACTGATCACCATACAGTTTATTAATCCAGTTGACTGCACTTCTTGTGCACAGGTTTGAACTACCAGTGGGCAACCTCCGGGTCTGAGAGGTGAAGCCAATGCTGAAGTTCCTTAAACCTGCATTCTTTCTAATAGCTAGCGGGGGGGGAGGACTCCTCTGGTTGCAAATAGAGGTCTGATTATATAGAAGTCTATGAGAAGATGATGTCTCACTTAATTAAGTCAAGACAGTTTTATTTGTATATCACAAACTTGCCTCAGGGGGCTTTTCAATCTGTACAGGATACGACACCCTCTGTCCTTTACAGTGCAACCCTCTCGGTACTTTATTGCCTCAGTAAACATTGTAAACATGTTTATGGTCTCAATCACTAGTTTCAAGTCTTCTTCAGTACAGCATGATGTTCATTTAGTAAATTATGGTCCCATTTAGAGCCAAATTGACCATAAAGCAGGGGATGCTATAGGCTGTGGCTACGTTGTGGTTGACAGGTTACTACCACAGCGTTGTCCGGTCTGGGACTTGTTTTCGACTTACAACTTTAACCCTTCCACAGTGTGTGTATACATTTCATGAAAGTTAATTATAAAGTTTTGGTCTCCTAAAAATGTGTCATTTAGCATTGGGTTGCCCTTTGCGCCACCCTGTCTTGTCATTTCTGGTTGCAAAAGAACAACAAAGGGTGATGCCATGGGGGTCCACTAAGACGGACTCATGTACTGAACGTGGTGCATTGGGAACAATATGATCTTTACCATACAGTATGTTCACTTCCTTTTGTTCTATGTTCCTCTATTTGTTTCTCAACATGTCATTGTGAGTTCATGAAATAGGGCACAAGCTAGTCAGATCAGTTGTTGAATCTTTGTTTTAAGATTCAGAGTCTCATCTTTTGCAGATAGCATCTAATTTGAGTGCTCATCCTGTCTGACAGCAGGATGTGGTTGTAGTGGGTGGAAGAGTGGTGACATTTCTGCACTAATTGTATTACATGATCTCATTTTAACCACCACATGATCTTTTCTCCTATGAAAGATACCAGCAGTGTCAGGGCTTGCTTTAATATGAATATTGTAACTGTGTTAATGCTTGAATGTATAAAAAGTGCTGTTGGGCAGGTCTTGCAACATTGCTTCTTGCACTTTTCAAATGTTTACCTTTATCAAATTGTAATTATGTGACCATTTGAGTTAGCAAATGTCAGATATTTAAAAAAAAAAAAACACAGTACACCATCGAGCGCTGTTGTCAGTCTGAGAGACGGTAAAGGAGGCGAGCATTCGTGAGTAGCAAAAGTATTATTTGGCAGGTGGAAAGGAAGTAAAATTTATGATGAGAGTACGGCGAAGAAGGATAATGGTTGAGCAGACTGTGAGAAGACTAGGATAACAACTTGGCGACAAGACAAGAAGAAGTGCTGCAAACTTTTTATTTTTTGATGCGTGACGAGGAGGACTCAGGATACCGCTGCTCTGGGTCAGTTTCTTCCGACAACTTTTTTTTTTTTTTTTTTAAATCTGTTGTTCCTTACCATCACTGGGTTTTGGAGATTCTGGCACATTTTCGTTATTCCTAAGAAGCTTTTTCTATCATGCATGTGAAAGTTTCCCCTCTCTTCCTGTGCACAGTTTCACACATGGTGTAACACACATTTGTCATTTGGGGAGAAACTGGGAGCATTTGTTTTGGTGCAATGTCACTAGTTCAAACATTTCAGTATCATTATCACGTAAAAATTAGATTACAGGCCGATTTGATTAACTGTTCAGCTTTGGTGTTGAAGCTTATGACCTGTGATGAACTGGCTGACCTGTTTTCTCCTTTCCTTTCAGAGGACGATCTGAAGCCTCCTCCCTACAGCGAGTGTGCTCGCGGCGATGAGGCCGACGCTCCTCGTCCCTCCCATCACGCTCCGTTCATTTCCGAGGGAGACACCATTAGTGTAAACGAAGCCCCGCCCCCCTACACACTGTCTCCCCCTGCACAAGTCAGTCAGCAAGACGCCCCCATGAGCCACAGTGAGTCCCAGTCAGAGAGCAGGTCCACCTAATCAGTCCCTGATACCAGTTTGCCTTTTCCATGCACTGCCTTCCTACATTCAACCTCAGTGATCGTTGCCAGCCTAAAACTCTCGTCACATGAGAGCAGATGTTTATTTGGATGCGAGTGTGTATGCGTGTGTGTTTGTGTGTGTTTGGTGGTTTTTAGATCCGAGTTGATTTTCTATTTTGTATTGTATTAAAAAAAAAAAAGGGTCATCTGATGAGTTTGGCAATAACAGATGACATCAGCAAGCCTGTGTGCCTCAGTCAGGACCACAGAACCTGCCGCCCAGCTAGGATAAAGATAGTACCGTTGACCTCTACGCTCAGAGGGAATCGGTGAGAAACACATGAACACATAAAAGTGTTTTCTGTTTTATAAAGTTGTTCCCCACTCTATGTCCGAGGTCACTTCCTGTCACGGTCCTAAACCAATCGACTCAAACATGTTTGGGGAAATGAGGAGTGTTAAGTTTCTGCTATACAAAATATTTGGGACATTACTTCGTCTTTCTCTGTACAGCAGTGCATTATAGACAATTCATAGCGTACAGTCAATTAGATTTTGGTGCACCTTGCTGCATAGATGTGCATATTAAATCAAATATTTCAACTTCTGCAAACTATTACTCTCAGTGCTTCATTAATACAGCACGTGTTATTTGAAGACCAAGTATGTCGACGGAGAACTGTTTGATAATGAAAGCACTAATTGTCTTAAGTAATTACCTCATTAGCATAACTGGTTATGTTTAATATATCATGGTGATTATACTGGGACATTAGGCAATTCAAGTGCCTATTACATCTGTGAGAGGAAGTGAGCGAGGACAAGCAGAACAAGTTGGTGAAATAAATGAACACTTTATGGCAGCGGATGTAGATTGTTCTCCGTCGATTATCACCTCTACTGCTGGGTTCTGTCTGTTGCTGCTTTACATTAGAAAGCAAGATTCTGCGCAAACAGTATAAATATGAATTTTGTTATTTCTGTATTTTAAAAAAGTTTTGGGAATTGGACAAAAGGTCTTCAGAAGTCTAAAGAAAAAAAAATGTTACGCTGTCCCTCAAGGGTGCTATTGATAACAGCCAGCCACTAGATGTTGCTTTCTCCCTCCCCTGGTCCAGTGCATTTACTTCACAACAAGCTTTTGCCAGGCACTAACAGTCCATCTCAGCAATTTATCCTTTTTTTTCCACACTGATGACCGAGAGATACATGATACTAACGTTGTTTTACTATTGGCTCACAAGCCTTATCAGAAGTGGGAATCAAACATTCATCTTCCATGGAGATAAACAAAACATTCATTTTGGACCTGCCAAAATTTTTAAAATGGTTAAGTCACAGCTGTAATCTTTTTTTTTTTTTTTTTTTTTTTTTTCAGGAAAAGCCATACCTTTATTTGGCACCTCTCTGAAGCCTCTGTAGATGTATTTGTTTTTAAATATTCATCTACCTAAAATCAATCAATGATCAATAACACCCATGGAAACACATTTTCTATAGTTGTAGATGTAAGATAATCAGATAAGTTATGAATTGTAATGTTGAGCTGAAGGCTTGAATTAAGACAAAAAGAAAACAATCCTTCGACAATACTAAAAAGGCTCAAATCATTTTTTTGGAGCTGAAGGCTAACGTCATCAACAAAACCTTTTTTCCATAATTGGTACAAAATGAAGTCTAACCAAAAACTGTTTTTTAATGTCGACATCTGTTCATTGTAAAAATTCCTGTTAATCTGCCACAGGCTGGTAGAGGTCAGCCAACTTTGTGTATTTCTTGTGTTTATATTTTCTGGTATCGCATTGCTTTGGGAGAGGTTGTTACTGTGCTGTTTGCTTTTTTTTTTTTTTAATCACTGCATTTCAGATAATCCGGAAATAACACTGTAAAACAATGCTCCCAAGTGATCCACTTCCTGTATTGTTTCAGCAACAATATAATCTGTGTACAGTTTCTGAACATCAGAAAATACACAAGAGAAAGAAAAGAAAAGAAAACCAATATGAACGTTGTATAAATGTATTTTGGGCCTTTGGGAAAGTATATTATTGGGGATCTTGGTGGAGAATCAGAATTTAAAAAGTGTTTTAATGATAATCCTTCATATTGTGATGACAAATCATGGATTGTCAGTCACTGATAAAATCTGAAGGGTGCAACAGAGAAGCTGCAAGGTACAAATCCAGATGTAGCTTTGAACTCGTAACACAGCAGCACGAGGACGACTGATTACCTAAACCACAGTGTTACGGCTCCCGCTGTAATGTACGTCCTGTTTGTTAACTTCATGTTCATTCCCGTGGTGGGTGACATCAGATCTCTCTATTGGTAGCTTTGTGAGTTCAGGGGAATTGACTTCTGTGTTTTGATTTAAGGGGGGAATTTGTCATCTGTATTAAACTGTTCATAATTCATAGTCTTGTTTTCTTGCTTTACCTGGTGCATGAATTCACTTCTAAACACTTTCCTTAAGCTGTAGCAGAACAATAGCAACCCTCTGGTTCCAAAATAGACCTTATTGACCTGATTTGTTAATTGTTAATATTTAAAGAGGATCTATTGTGATCATTTTCATTTTCTGAAACGCTCTGTTTGAGCTCCACCCCGTCTGCTCTCATTGGTCAGCTGGCCCACTCTGTTGTGACTGGTCAACCAAACCAAACTTTTTGGACTCCGCTCCAGCTCCACTCTTTGAGGACATGCCAGGCTAGCCGCTATTATGCAGATGTTACTTGATGACATCACCATATTATAGAGGAAAAGGCGGGACTTCAAGCAAGGCATTTCAGGCAGTTGGGGAGAGTAGCTCCCCTTGGTATGGACTTTGAGCTTTTTACATGCCAAGCCATAATACTAAAGGAAAGAGAAGCACAGTAGGTCCTCTTTACCAGTGGTTTTGGGATGCATGGACCCCTGGTGGGGTTCGATGGGGTACCTAGCCTAAAGGGGAATAATTTATTTTTAGCATAAATCCTTCCACAAGTGACAGAATGTATAATCATTTTTTTCATGGGTCTCATATACTTTCTGTAATAAAACATCTAACAGGAAAAATCCTACCAGATGGGAGGCCCCAGGACAAATCCTATCAAATGGGGGTCCATGGTGTGTCAATTTAGGGGCCCTTGATGTGAAAATGTTTGGGAACCACTGCTCTATACCACCTCTGGTTTTAGCAGATTTGATCATAGGTTTCTGTTATATTTCTGTTGAACGTCTCAAGCCCAAAGTGAGACAGTATTGATTACCTCATTGGGGTTATTTTCTCAAACTTCGTAAAGCTCGTCCAGAGTCACGCAAGACATTATATAACCGTGTTCCCAGGCCGAGTAGTACTCCCAGTGATAGTAAACTGAACAGCATGTGTGAAATTGCATGGAGTGCCCTTTTAAAATGTATATAAAAATTTTATTTCAAGTTTCCTCAAAAGTTAGTACAAAATTTCCTGTTTTTGTTTGTTTTTTCTCGTTCTTCCTTCATTTGTCTAACTCTAGAAAACTGTACTGTCAATTTAGTCCCCCATCTCTTCCAGATATCACAATCCTGTTTGGAAGTGATCTCTTCACAGCCAGTAAGGACCCAAGGGATGATTACAATGTCCACAAACTGTTGAAATGCACGCATGAACATGTGAGTATTGTTTTGAACCCGGCTTAGAGAAGAGGTGATCCTATGATGTACCACTAGAGGGCAGTCTTGCACCAGTGATGAATGTCTCTGCAGCCTGCACCTGTTGCTGAGCGACACACCAGAGGTGCTCTTGGTTGGTGTCACTTCACTATTGATTGATGCCTTTTATTACACATTTTTGTGACAGAAAATGGCATCGACATTTGCGCCAAAGTTTTATTCTTTAGATGGGAAAAAGTAATTGGGCTTGATCAAGATCAATTGTACGGCCCTCTTGTGGAATATGTTGCAGAGTGGATACTCAAGGACATTAATTTTTCATATCGTAGCCTCTCAGCCGCCGCATCACTAAGCTGCATACAAATCAGCTGAGCCTGAACAGCTCACAATGTGTGTACGCTTGATTAGAAACCTTTTTGGTAAAGTGAAATGTTGTATATGAGACAAATCAGATAAATTTGACAGCCAACTGCAAAAACAAGCCACAAAGGGGAAATAAATAGATGAGGAACTATTGGGATTATGATAGAGGATGCTTTCATTTTCATGCCTGTTTTTAGTGGCAAAAAACTATAATAGGAATTAGAATGCACTTGCATGCTTTATCAATTCTATTATGTATTGTTTTCGAAGCAGTTATTCAGATACAACTTTAACCACTGAAGTGAAGGTAATCCATCAAGAATACAGCCTTCATTCACTCATGTATTCATGTGTGAGAGTGTGTCGGTGTTAAATATAGTTAGATAAGCTCTCTGTGTTTGTCACTCCTGTATGCAGTGCACTGGTTTCGCTTTGAGTAATTGATGCTTTCAGGGGAAATATTTGCATTTTGGGAAACGGGCAACAATCCATCATTTAAAGCGCTTTACTAATCATTACATCTCCGTATAAACAGCTGCGTAATGGATGCAACGCAGAACTCTCTCCTCAAGGATGTTAACCGAAGCCCTTCCAACATTACTGAGGTCTTTGAGGCCGTTTGAGAAGCAGAATAGATGCGTCAATTACCCTCTGTTGTCTGTCAAAGATGTATGGCTTGCATATAGGTGCAGTGCCCATGAAATGACTAGTATTTTGAGGGGCAGTGGTCGTGGAGAAAACCCCACACTTCTTTGAAGTCAGTAAAAAAAAAAAAAAAAGTACATTCCAGACATGGGCGAGGATGGATAAGATGTCAAAAATATGCCTGTTATTGATTTCCCACCTCAAAGTCATTTCAGAAGGGGATACCCGTCAGTGGCCTGACCAAAGGTGTTATTTTACACTGTTTAAATTTTTATCTTGCCACAAATTCATATTGCCTCCTTGTGCGAGGGACTGTAAAACATCACAACAGGGAACATTAATGGGTTTTGCAGGTCATTTAACTGCTAACAGATTTCTACCTTTCTTTGAACACCTTCATCACTTTTTCTTCTAGTTTCTTATTTTATGTGTTAGGCTGGATCAGTGTGGTGTAGCTAAATAGCCAGTTGTATTTAAAGTATGTCAAACAATAGCACTTCAGCTGTAATTGTATTTGGTAAACAGAGCGTGCCTGATAGGCTTCGGTTCTTTTTCATATTTGTTTCAGAAATCTGGTCGGTGGGTTTAACAGTTAAGAGATATGGGCATTCGTCAGCTACTGTGGCCTGTTTACAGAGACGGCGGTTTCCCACGCTGCATCTGCAAAGTGGCCAAACAGTAACATCTGCTCAAATATCATCAAATAATCATGTCGGCGTTTAAACACGAAGCATGTCAGTTTGAGAGTAAACTGCCCACTAAACTGTGGCGCTCAACGGTTCCTCTGACATTTCAGTGGCACACAAGCAATTTTACTATGATGTCTGTTTGCTTCCCATATGAGGAATCTGAGTAATGAAAAACACTAGTGGGAAGTGACAAAGTACATTTAGTCAAGTGCTGCTCTTATAGGTACTGTAGGTTTGAAGTACTCACACTTACAGTCTCCAGTTTGTTCTAGTTTCTACTTCTATTCAAGTACAAACCAGAGGGTAGTACTGTCATTATAACTCATTTATTTGACAGGGATAGATTTTACATAAAAATGTATAAACTCCCAGATCTAACCAGTAGCTGTCAACTTGTTTGTGACCCTTTACACAAACCAGTGTGTAATGTGTGTAATGTGTGCGTGTGTGCGTGCGTGCGTGCGTGTCATGCTTCAGATGTTTATGAAAATTTCTCAGATGTTTCCTTTAAATAACTTTTCTTTTTGGCCCAAAGAGGTAAAACTCCAAAATATTCCACGTAAAGCAAAGAGTAGAGAGTATTTTTTAAGGGATACACATTTCTGTAGCAGAACTTTGTGTTTTTCGTCTTTGCCCTGAAGAATCTCACGGCCCTTCGATTTATCTTGTGACCCTCGGCTGGGAGCTGCCAGACCAGACTATCAAACTGTATACAAAGTAGATAAAACCAGCTCCACTCCAACCAGCAGCAAAATGCTGCTTGAAGCATCAGCATTAACAATCTAATAATGTCATATGTAATTACATATGTTATACTTGAAGTACATTTAGCTGAAATACTTCTGTAAAGTCAAGCTACCTTACTGGTAAAGTATTATTTTTACATTTATTATTATTACATTTTTATACATTAGATTACTTTTATTATTTTCATTATTATTTTTTTTTTTTTGCTTAGTTAGGATTCAGTGTCAAGCCTGTTAACTTATATTGTAGTATTTCTATAGTTTTTTAATGGTACTTTTACTTAAGTAGTATTTAAAGTCAAGCCTCTTAACATGTAATGTAGTATTTTTAAAAACATTTGTATTGGTAGTTTCACTTAAGTAGGATTTAACGTCCAACCCTTTTTCTTGTAATGTAATATTTTTTTTATTATTATTATTTTATTGGCACTTTTACTTAAGTAGGATTTAAAGTCAAATCCATTTACTTGTAATGTAGTATTTTGCTGTTGTTGTTGGTAGTTTTACTTTAGTGGGATGTAAAGTTGAGCCTGTTAACTTTTAGTGTAGTATTAGTAATTTTACTTAAATAGGAATTAAAGTCAAGCCCTTTACTTGTAATGTTGCATTTTTACATTTTTGTTTATTTGTACTTTTACTTCAGTAGGATTTAAAGTTGAGCCTGTTTACTTGTAATGTAGTATTTAAAAACAAAACAAAACAAAAAAACATTTGTATTGGTAGTTTCGCTTAAGTAGAGTTGAAATTCCAACCCTTTTCTTGTAATGTAGTTTTTTTTTTTTTATTGCTAATTTTACTTACCGGTATATAGGATTTAAAGTCAAGCCCATTTATTTGTAAGCTGGTATTTTTACATTTTATTTTTATTGGTACTTTTACTTAAGTAGGCTTTAAAGTCGTGCCTGTTTACTTGTAATGTAGTATTTTTAAAAACATTTGTATTGGTAGTTTCACTCAAGTAGGATTTAAAGTCCAACCCTTTTACTTGTAATGTAATATTTTGTGATTTTTATTGGTAGTTTTACTTTAGTAGGATTGAAAGTGGGGCCCATTTACTTCTAATGTAGTATTTTTTTCAGTTTTTATTGGTACTTTTTCCTTAAGTACTGGATCCGAGTACTTCTTCCAGTACTGATGATCTGCTGTATGATCCATCATAAGTTTTTGAGAGGCCATCCTCATGCAGCGGTGGCCATGCATGAGTTATTATTAGAGACTTTCATTTAAAAAGCATTGATTAGTAACAAGGGATGTTATTAAGTGATTGGTGGTGAAGGGACAAGTCAGGAAAAGAGAAGTGAAAGAATGTGAAGGAAAGGAAGTTTTTAAGAGCGTGAAAGCAGGTTTGTTCCTGCCTGAGTGTGTGGTTTGCTCATCCATACCAGCTTTCATCAACATCAAGTGTCAACAGGGTGATAAGCAGGTTCACCATGTCTCCCCGGCCCACCACCGTCCAGATGTAATCTAGAGGGCAGGGACAGCGTCGGCGTGATGACAGGATAAGTGAGGATGTTTGAATGTCAGGAGGGAAGGATGAGCACTGATGTAGATAGGTCTGTGTTTGAGCATAAAGAGCTGGTATTCAACATATCAGCTTGCTGAATTTTCAGGATTTGTTCTAACCATTTGGATATAATCATTATTAATGGTTACTTGTTGGTCTCTGCAGTCAGTATGTTTTGCATTTTTGATCTCAGAAAAATGTCTCCAAATGGAAAGCTGTCATCCAGGCAAGTGAGTTTGTGACTTCTATCCACCGCTGGATTAATGTGAGTGATGAAAAGTGAAAATTGGAAAACCGTCTCCTCAGTTGAGAGTTGGTGCAGAAACAGTTTGGAAATATGTATCTTGACTTGCAGAAATGTTGTAATTCTTATCTGGAGTCAGTGTTCCAAAGTGCTGCATTCGCCCTTCAGCGTTTTGGCTTCGACGTGACGTGCATTTGCTCACTTTTTTTTTTTTTTTTTTTTTGTTTTGGAAGTACCACAAGTCGAATAAGTGTGTCAGCTCCTTTCAAATAATGTCTCTCCACTTGTGCAGTTTGTAGAGAAACTTCAAAGGTGCAGGTGCAGACCAGATTGAGTTTTTCTGGGAGCTGTCAATATACCAGACAAAGACCCGCAATACACAGAAGATGGGTGTTTGTGCAGGAAGCGAGAGCAGCGGTGAGGGAAACAGCCGAGACAAGAACAGTCTGTAAATCCCTTTTGAATGGCCTGAATCCTGCCTGACCTCTGACCTTATGTTAATTCCGCCTTTTCCCCGCCGGGCCTCGCCGCTCGCCTGCCGTCCAACGCAACAACTTCAACCAAGTCGCTTCGTAAAAAGACGCTTCCTGTCTGGCGCCTGGGAAACTTGTTCCTCGTTTATCAGCTTAGTGAAAATTTACATTTTAATGGAATCCTGATGTTTGGGCCAAACTAGACTTGCTGAGTAACTGGAGCTCCTTCACAGAGACGATCTTACAGGCTTGAAGAGTGAGTCCACGGAAGATGACAGGCAGTCAGACCCATTCACATTGACTATGCAGAATTCAACTTCATGTGCCAAGACTGCTCATGCTGCCATCACCAGGAATATCCTTGGATTGTGTGTGTGTGTGTGTGGGTGGCAATGTCACAAAACTACAGCCGGGTTTTGTGTGCATATTTACGCATCAGCTTCTATATATTTTAATGAGTTTTAACGTGCCAAGATTTTTCGTGCTTGCTCTGCCAGGGATATAGTTGGAGCGTGTGTGTGCAGACGGCAGAGAATCAGAGCTGAGCTAAAGGTGTGCGTGTGTGTGTGTGATCTTGTACATCTATCTTTGTGAGGATCAATTTGAGTTTCAGACCTTCAAAGTGAAAACATTTTGGCCAGTTCGAGGGTTCAGATTTGGTTTTAAGGTTCAGGATAGAATTGATCCTGGCAATGGTAAATGGGGTCCATGGCATTGTGTCAAGGGGTCTGCAAAACAAAGTTTATAAAGTTTGCATAAATTATTAAATTGTGCCGTAACATTAAAGTGCATATATATACAGATGGAAACCATTTGTGCCAATAAAACAAGCATATCATGTCCATTATTCCCATCCCAGTCGAGTTTTGGGCTAATAGAAACTCACTTCAACAGTGACACACAATAATAAACTCATTATTTTTTGCTGATGCACTTAAGTGAAAGTCATATTTAGACTGGTAAACTTCTGGACTATGCCAGTCTTGCTACTGTTCATTTTATGAAAGCTTTTTAGCTCAGTTACTTGAAAAGTATAAATGCTGCCAGATAAGTCCAAATGCAGTGTGAATGAAGTATTTAAGCTGAAAGGTTTTAGGCTATACATGGTTCCAACGGGATAAGGAAGTAAGCATACTCTTAATTGGTGTTACGATTGAAAGGGGGGCACTTGGAAAATCTCTCTCCTCTGTATGGGCTCCCTGGCCCTAAAATGTCTGGGAACCTCTGGGCTAAGGAATGCAGTCAGCGAGTCCTCACAAAGATAGCAGTTCAGGGATGTGCATGTGTGTGATAGAGCGCTCTATCATACTAATTAGGATGGACGCGTCCACTCCTCTCTCTCTTTGATGTGGCATGTTGGCCAACTCTGCTGATGTTGGAGATTTTGTCTAATAAGATATTAGATAAAAGATGTGATTCGTCAGCACCTGTCTTTGTTTGGTCGACCTTTCACATCTGTTTAGAATATTATATCAGATAATACAGGAGTCCGTGCTATGGGGCGCTGGTTGATTCTGCAATGCCTGCTGGGTTAGTGGTGTTAACCGTATTACACTGGTGAATTATAACTTGTTTGTCTTTTAATAGCATCTAAATGTAGAATTATCACCTTCACCGCATTAACAATAAAATGCAGCATGCACGTCTTCAAACATTTCAGCAGCTAATTTTCAACACTTATGATGAAGGGCTGCAGCTAACGGTTATTTTAATATCATCTGCTGGTTAGTTTGTTAATTAGTCCAATAATAGTTTGGTCTATAAAATGACTCAAATTACCAGAGTATAAGGTTAAATCCTGTTTTATCTGTGGTGCAGGAAAGTCAGGGGGTCAGCAAAGTCATTACAATTCATCTCCCGGGCACCATGAGTGTCTCTCCCACCGACAAACGGATCTTCTTTCATGCAGCCATGACGCTTTAAAAAGAATATAAAATAAACACATATTTGCCAATTACTTTTAAGATCAATTAATCAGCTCACTTTGAGGCTATTATCTTTAATCCCAAATCCAATTACAAAAACGTTTCTTATCTAGAGCTGCCAATCAATTAAAAAGTTAAATGCATGATTGTCCATTGTCCATTTTCAATATTTTTTAGCAGTTCAAACATACCTTACAGGGAGATTTGTCAAATATTTAATGCTCTTATCAACATGAGAGTGGGAAAATATGCTTCTTTATGCAAATGTATGTATATATTTATTATTGGAAATCAATTAACAACCAATTGCTAAATATTGTCCAGAAAGGTACTGCATTTAGCATAAAAATATGCTGAAATTATAACATGGCAAACTGAAGCCCAACAGTCAACAGCAGCTGTCAGTGTGTCAGCGAACTGACTTGACTATGACTTTCCCCAAACTGCATGTGATTATCATAAAGTGGGCGTGTCTGTAAAGGGGAGACTGGTGGGTACCCACAGAACCCATTTACATTCACATACTGTATCCTGAGGTCAGAGGTCACCCCTTTGAAAATGGTGATGCCAGTTTTTCTTCACCAAAATTTGCTTATTTAACCTCCTTTACAACAAGCTAGTATGACATGGTTGGACAAGGTTAAAGCTGAGCCAACTACATCCTCCGGAAGACCAATAGCGTTAATGCGATAAAGACTTTGTGGCGTTGAAACTAATTTGCATTAACGTATTATTCTCGCGTTAACTTTGACAGCCTTAGTCCTCTCTGCTCTCTCCTGTGTCTCTTTAAGTCCTCTGGTCTTCTGGCGAGGTCTAATATAACGGATTTCGTAGTCTTGAAACAAGTTAACAGTTGGAATAAAGTTGCTAGAAACTCTGTTTACCGTCTCTCCTTCAGGACTGAATTAAGTCTTCTGTTTGAAAACATCTCCTCCTCCTGTTTTTCTCATTACACTGGCACCAGTGCTATTTCAAAGGCATTGTTCTGTGTATTTGCTCCACAAAGAACCAGGTAAAGGACCGTACTTACTCTGTGTCTCATTTGCACCGGTATGGACAGAAGCCCAAGCCATTACAATGCAATTAAAATGCATTAAAATGCTAATTCCGATTGTTATTATTACATTATTTCCAGACTGTGGCACCTGCAGCCTCCATCCAAGTGCTGCTCACTGCAACGAGATGGTGATTAACTTCTGCATTATCGCCCTGATAAAGAGCAACTGAAAAGTCAAGAGCATAAATTGAACGACAGGCTGCCTGCACCAGTTTCCAAAAGAAGTCATTAAGATCCCGACTAATTACTTCTAGTCTGACCTTCCAGTCTCATTGCTTCAACCCGAACAAATATACCTCTTCTCTCTGCTTGTGCCTCGCGCATATGGAGATGAAAATAAAGTTGTGGTAATGGATGGCGCCGGCGACATTGTAATGTATGCTTTGGCGGGACACTGGAAAGTGTGAGCGTTGTAACAGTAAAGCAGATAAGAGTTAATTAACTGATAATGGCGCTCTATTCACTGAGATGAAATTCAGGGAATAGAAATTAAAGGGCGGGAGTCAAAGAGAAAAATGGACGTTCTGTAGATCTCAAAGAGAGGCAGATAATTTTATCCCTCCTGATTGAGCTTCACATTGGGGTGGCATGAACACCAAGAATGCGGAGTAATCTTCATTACAGCTGCCACAACAATGTACTAAACTGAGGTGTATGAATTTCATCATGTCTTCTTCTATACAAATTGCATGACAGGCTTCTCGGAGGAAACACTACACCTGTTACATCAGAGCTTTTGATCTCTTGATGATGACCTCTTTTCTCTATTATTCTTCCCCCAAAACCCAGCATAATAAGACAGCAGAGCAAATCGATAGCAACAGCAACCCAAAGGTGTGGTGTTCCAGGGGGAGTGAACTTAGCACGAGGGCAAAGAAAAACACAATTCTTCCTTCCTGTACGTGCTGCTTTTGATCAACTTTCCAGCCGGGCAAGTCGAGGGGGTTTTATCGGCTCTATCCTCCTCCTCCTCTCACAGATGAGAAACAATGTGCTTTATTCCATTACACTGTAAATCCAATCTCATGCTTCACGCTCTGCAGACGAGTAGCAGAAAGAGGGAATGAATGAGACGGCATGGGGGAATGTTGACACAATCCCTACGGCGACACCGGCCGGCCATCAGGGTGTATTTGAGGGATACTGAGCAATTAACCAATCAATCAGGGGGCTGATGGGAAGCCTCATGTAGCTATGATGGTAATACATGTGTAGCTGAAGTGAGAAGTGTGCACTTGGCTCCACAAATCAGGCTGTTTATTCATTTTGTTGCCTATTCCAACCAAGAGGTCACACTTGGGAAATCAGAGCCCTTCCTGAGGGAAAGCTTTCAATTGTACAATTAAGAAATAATTAGCATTTTGCTGATTAAAATGGAGACTTGCACCGATAAAGGCTGCTTTATGATCACCAAAGAGGGCAATAGAGCACATCCTGGTCTTATAAAAGTAAATGAAAATTTCTTAACACGATGGGCTCAAGAATGAACGTCTCTGCTGTTGATTCTCCCAGACATCTGGTGAACGCTCAAATTAATAATGGATTGGGAGGAAATAAATATTTAATTCTTTAAATCTGTTGCAAAGAGCTTGTAATATTCACTGATCTATCGCCGCATGATTCACGCAGCAATATAATACCTTTAAAAAGCCCAGAAGCTGTGCAACTCCACCACTCAGGAAAGACCAAAGCGGCGTTCGTCTCCTGGTCTCTCCGTTACGGGTTGCGCTCTGAGGAAGCTGATTATGAGTAATGTCTTAGAAAAAGATCTAATATTGAATATTACAACATAAAGCTGCAAATATCATCTAACATAATTTGCATCCTCACTGACTGATCTATTTCCCTCTGGCGTTTAAACGTGTTTTTGTAGACTGTCTTTTCTCTGGTTGATCATATTACAAAGTATGATTATTATTAAATATGATTACACTGTTGAGTACACAGTTATTATTCAGGATGTTGAGGCCAAGATCTCTAAATCTCCACAACTATTAGAACGTCAACATGTAGAGGCAGCTTATTTATAGGACGTGGATGGGTTCAACAAACATGATTTTTAAACAAAGAGACGGATTTTCGAGACTGGTATTATTTTGTAAATAACATCAGTAACGTTAATTTGTCACATGTTTTACAGTGACGTTCCTGACATGTTTTTACTTTTTAATGTTTCATTTTTTCGGTATGTATTTTAGCTTGTTTACGTCCTTACTTTGAGCCCATCTGTGACATTTTTCTTAATCTAATCAGGTGGTTTTGTTGCCTAAACCTAACACAAATGTTATCGTAGCTTGTTGCGTGGCATTCAAATAACACAAAAAAAAGCCTAAAATGAGTCCACATAACACACACAATGTCAATATAACGTTGTCTGCATTGGTAGAGCAATGATTGACACAAAACTTTACATTCATGGTTACCAGATGATGAGCCCTGATGACCTTGACGATCCCGACTTCTCCTCTAGTGCAACCTTGAAGTTGATACCTGCGACTCTGAGTGAAATGTCTCAGCTGTTAGATGGATTTGTTTCAGACATTCATGTTCCCATCAGTATGAATTGCAATCACTTTGGTGATTTTCTTCATTTTTCATTCCAGTGCCATAATCGGGTTTAAATTTGCTCCATGCTTTTGTTTTGTTTATGGCTAAATACCTCTAAAGCTAATTACTGCCAGCATCAGATGTAATTTGAGTTTAGTGCAAATTAGCAAGTGCTGACATTAGAAAACAGCTCTGAGTTAAAGGGGATATATTATCAAAACCTGTTTTTCAGTGTTTTGTGCATATGCATTTGCATATCTGGAGAAGCTACCAACCCACAAACAAGTAAATGATGTGGAATAAGACATCCCAGACAGTTTTTTGTGGACTACTTATATCAGAAAATATATGATTCAACAAGTCATTCAGATTTGGCTCCCCTTCCTATGTCGCATGCAGGCTCATTAGTAAATATCACCCCCCATCTGGGTATCTCCACCTGGGGCTTGAGATCTACATTTGCAAAGGTGCACCACATTCTTAAAGACACAGGCACTAAAATTGAACCTTTCACTTATAGGGTGAATACAAGTATATTCAGACAGTTTGTGAAAAATATCTATTTTTCAACATTAAAGCATGTAACTATGTTCTAGGAGAAACCATTTTGAAATGAGCATGATGGGTCCCCTTTGAAACAACACCGGCGGCTGTGTTGGTGGTGTTCAGGCACGCTACTGGTGAGGTAATGAAATAAGACTGATAAGTCTGATAGGATTAACAGATCGATGAAGTTGAATGGAGGCTTATAAGATGATTTCACAATGTTTTACAATACTCACAAACAAGATTTTACAACTTTTGTCACAGCAGCAATTATTCTGTCTATCTTCTCACAATGATCGGGAGTTAAACAGTAGTCAGCATTCACTTTACCACGTAATCTGTCATCATGTGCTTGTGTGTACGTGGACGAAGTTATGTTATGGGCTGAGCCTAGCTCAGTTTTTAATTTTTATTTTTCCTGAGTTGGCATTGACGGACTGGTTCATTTCCAATGAATGAGAGGACTGCGGTTTTCAGTCTGAACATGGCTTTACAGAGCCACTTGTGTATTAGTTTTTGAGTGCTCAGCATTCAAAATGAGATTGAAATCCAAGCAAATTCCTAATTGTTTATGATAATCTATTATATCAATTACCATATATTGGTTTAGAAAGAAAGCTTTGAATTAATAAAAATCTGTCAGGTCAGGATTTTAGACATGACACCTCACATAAGCCGCATAGTTGTTTAAGTGACCTGTGACACCACCTTTGAGACTATTACCAGAATTGATCAGTTGGGTGATGTCACTATTAAGCAATGCATATCGCCCACTTAACATAGTCACATCCCTTTAAGCATGTTGCTTTTAAAACTTTTCCTCCATAGTGAGACGATGCTTTTTTTCAGTTTAGCGCAAAAGCATGCAGTCTGGTCAATACCATTAAACCATTATAAACTGGAGTCTCTTGTTCTCCTTTGAATTCCTGCTTTTAGAGGCACTTTACTTCACACAAGCTGTCTCCTTGCAGTTTGTCTGGCGTACCCTGAATGAAGTGTTCAGACATTTGCTTTCATCTTGTCCAAAGGCATGCCTCAAAGATGGGAAAAGGTGAAAGATACACCGGGAGGTGGGGAGGGAAAAAAGGTTTGTTCAAAGCCGAAGCAAAAGAGTTTCTTCCTTTTTGCCGAGTGGCCTAAATTTCCTGAAAACAAGCAGGTGCTTCCATCTTATAATTCCATTTTGATGCTTCCCGTTCTGCTGTGCGGAGACAGCTAGGCTCTCGTGGACTCACTCTCTCGTATCAGTAGGCAGAGCAGCTCTTAAGACAACTTCAGAGAGAAGTGTGTCTAAATATACTCGCAGGTAAATCATCGCCCCAATGTACAGTTTTTCTTTGATAAATGGAAAAATAAATATCAGACTCTATCTCCTCCACACAGCATTGACTTCTAACCTCCAACTGGAGAGCTGCCAATAATTGAAATTAATTAACTTCCAATGTTAGGCAAAAACAATTACCCAAGCACCCCCTTGCTTGTCAACAAAGATGGTCTCTCATGAGAAGAATGGGCAGTGTATTACAGTCCTATGCTGTTGGGCCCTACAGGAGACGTGCAGAGATGATGGATGTCTGTATTTCCAGTGGTGCCTTCTTTCTAATGAGTTCCTGTGCCATATTGCAGGCTCATTATGAAAAAAAAAAAAAACAGGATCTGCATTGCTGAGAATAATAAGAAACGATAATATCCCGGTAATGAGTATGATATTATCAGTTAATGCAAGTTTTGCTTGCTGCTGTCAGCCTCGCTGCTTATTTCCATTCCCTTTAATGGGGCTGTTTATGAAAGCCAATGTTATGTAAGGGATATAAAGATTATAGCTTCGTAATATACAAAGCCAGCCATGTGCTACATTCCCAAAGAGAATACATATTTTAATGTAAGTTAAACATTTCTTCCAAAGCTGTTCAATTTCTTCAGTCTGTGTACAGCTGTTAGACTAGCAAACTGTGAAAGCCCCTGATTTTTTTTTTGACATTTTTTTTCCTTTGCAGACCTAAGAAGCACACATAAATCAAGGTTTCTCAAAACTCTGGAGATAGAAATGCAGCGTGGCAAGAAGACCAATCTTGATTTCCTGTGCACACCTGCTTAGAGTGCATCACGGTTCACGCAAATACCAACTCCCTCTACGTTGGTCGGTCTGCTGCAGGCTGTAGCTCTGTTTTGTGTTTGCATGGGGGAGAGAGAAAGATGGAGACAAAGGAACACTAAGTAGTTCATGTTTTGTGTCTGTAACATTGGAGTGTTTGACGTCTGTGCCCTCAGTTATCGAGGGCACACTCGTGCATTGAGAGAATAGACGAGATGCAAGATACTGTTGAAAGAAGCTGCTTCTGCTGAGTCAGAAATTAAAGGATTTATCCTCGTTTCCTGAGACAGTTTGGCCAGTGTTGTTGGTGAGCAATCACTTCCTCCCCCTGCGGTCCGGGAGGAGCAGCGTACAGTTTATCTGTCTGCTTAATCTGGGGTGTAAACCTCCACTGACTATGAAGTGGAAGTGGGAAAGTGGCTGTGACTGCAGGATGATTTTCTGCAGATAAGGTTGTATTTTTAGCTGATAGCATTGCCATGGTAATACTAGGTCCTAAAATAACCCTCAAAATTGTGGTTCATATGTTTTGACTGGACAATTTCAAGCTATGTAAATGAAATGTGGGTTCTTTAATTAAGTGGTAGTCCCCTTTTAACTTTGGGTCTGCCTTCAGAAGATTACAATGCACAGGAGATGGTGGTGGTTTTCCCCACTGTGGCTCCTCTGGATTATACGCGCCTTGAGTACTTACATAAGTGGCTTTATTTTTCTATCCATTTAGCCATGGGTAGCTTTTGCCTACTTTATCTTCACTTAAATTGCTTTTGGCTTCCCAAAATTACTGACTGGGAATAAAATATCTTCTTAACACTGAGGAAAATCAGCAGACTGCACTCTTTACTGTGAATGGAGAACACCATGCCCAGCAGTCACATACATAATTGTCCTCTACAGCCTCACCCCTCTCCATTTTGACATTAATTAATCTCAGGCAATCTCCAAACTGCCCATGGGGCCAAGACCTCACGCCTCCAAACCTTCAATTCCCATGATTGAATTTCACAGAGTTCATCTCTTCAGCCCTTAACTTTGCCACTTCGCTAATGGTGGTCGAGAAAAATAGAAGACACTAAAAAAGAGTAGAAGAAGAAAAAAAAATCTCACCATCAGCCATATTCTTTTGCTATCCATCATGGGCCATAGAGGGGAGGACAAAGATAAATACAGCCAGCCAGAATCTGGGCAGAAAGCGAGAAAGATGACCCCACTGGACTCTAGTGCTGCATTTCATTATCTCATGCAGTCTATTCATTCACTACCTTTGGACGGACCGGGCCCTTAGAACACTCGATCACACCTCTACGCTGCACTCGAATAAGATAAAGATGGTGTAAACTTCCATAATGACGTTATAAGTGAGAGCATGCAGGGAGTATAAACTTCACTCAGTGAAGTATTCTGTTTTACAACAGGCTCTGACCTTGTTTTGAATTTAAAACAAGACGAACAGCCATGCTAGTGGCTCTATGAGGCTGTACTAAAAGGCACAGCGGTGCTTTGGACTGAATGCTACAAAGATGAGATGCTAGAATGTTTTGCAGGTGTGTAATGTTTATAGCCACCATTTCATTTGAGCTTCTTAGCATGCTATCTGCTAATAGGCACTAAACATAAAGTACAGCTGACACTGATGGGATGACTGTATAAGAAATGTACATAGTCCCCATGACATCAACCAGCGGTTTGTGGACCTGGTTTTGAAGCCTGGAGTTCAGCTGTCACCATCTTGTTTTTTGGTCAGCAACATCTGGGTTCTTTGCAGCCAGAAGTGACACGAGATAGTGGAGCTAAGCACAACTGAACGCTGATTCAGACATTTGTAGGTGACCAGATATTTACAATTAACATTCATGAACTGAAAACACAGTTGAAGTTCAAACACAAAAACACAGACAACGCCGTGGTGGCAGCCTGTCAGTCACAACGCAGCCATGCCTTAAAACATCCTCTGCTTTATGGTCTACTTGACTCTAAATGGGACCAAGATTTACTACATGAACATCATGCTGTACTGAAGAACACTTGAAACTAGCGACTGAGACCATAAACTCATGTTTGCAGTGTTTTTTGAGGTAATAAATCAATTGAGAAGTAGGCTCATTTTCTCATAGACTTCTATACAATCAGACTTCTTTTTGCAACCAGAGGAGTCGCCCCCTGCCGGCTGGTAGAAGGAATGCAAGGTCAGCATTGGCTTCACTTTTCAGACCTGGAGGCAGCCCACTGTTGTAAACCAAAACATTGGAGAAATAAGTTTTAACCTGATGATGGTGCTAGATGAAATGTTATTGGATCACCAAAGGTGTTATGATTAATCCTGCGAGGAACGAGAACATGTGAACCAAATGTCATACAATCCATCGACTTGTTGAGATATTTCAGCAAATGAAAAATGTTCATCTGCTGTTAGAGGAAAAGTCTGAGGATCAGAAGGTATTTAGGTTTCATCCTCGGGAAACTATGTGTTTACGCCAAAAATTCCTGAAAATAAAACCAATAGTTTTGAGATCTTTCAGTCTGGACTTAAATGTTGGACCACCCCTCAGACCAACATTACAAATCCCTAGAGCCATGCCACTAGCGGGACTAAAAAAGTTAAGGGGTCAAAGTATCAATAAGTATTATCTCAGATTTGATAAACTTCAGACTCTTAATAATCTTGCTGAGTCTGTCACCTCCAGAACTGCTGTCCCCGCTGTCGCAGACATACTTCCTCTGACACTGTGACAGTTATGGCATCATTGCCCAATCCTTCCTCCTGTGGAGCGTAGCAGTGAAAGTAGACTTTTGTGGAGTCCTGGCACTACAAGGCCATGGATGCTGCTGCTGCAGGGGTGCAGTAAGGCTGAGTAAGCCTGAGAAATCGCATGGCTTTGGCCCTGCTGCAGCGTGGGACGGCTCATTGAGTCTGCAGGTATGGCGCTCAGAGTGAGGAATGACTGCAGTCTCTCACAGCTGGCCAGCTTTTCTCTCTTTCTCACCCATGCTATCTTTTCATATTCCTCCCTCTACCCCTCCTGGGAAATGACCCTGTCTCTCTTTCACTCACCTGTCCTCTCACCTCTCTGAGTCACTTGCAATCGTGCATATGTGAAAGCACCAGAGTGTGCCCAAGTCTCAACCCACACATGTGAAAATGTTGCATTTATGTGTCAGTGAGCGTGTGTGTTTTGCATGTCCCAGCGGCCGGCTGGTTGGCTGGCTGTGTTTGCAAGGTGTGAGCTGACCTGGGGCTCGGAAACGGCACAAAAACTGCGTGACAGATGGCCTGTTTTGAGGGAGGGATTTGGGGGGATTGGCTACGCGGTTTGGCACCAAAGTGAGGGGTTGGCCTGCTGTTAGCATCTCCCCCTACTTCTATCACTGTGCACAGACACACGTAACAGCATGCAAGCTATTACAAATGCACAAGAAGCAAACACTAAATAGACATGCCAGGGAGTACTCGCAAATTACTGTTTTGTCCCCCGCTGGTGTGGCATTTTTTCTGTAACATAAAAGCTGGCCTTCACTTTCTTTCATGATGACATTACTTTGAAAATTTTATTTGGTCACCTCACTTAGTAGACAACAAAGAATATAAAACCCATTTCTTCAAAAAGGTGAGAGATGAATTGCTACACAAACACAGCGACACAGACCCTACTGAGATCTCATACGACCAGGTGAAATATAGGAGGCTCCTTCTGAAACACACATTTTTGTGGGTTGCCTGGCAACTTGAATTTGTTTGCTTGACATCAAAACAGGAATGCTGAGCAACAATGGTGGCCATGCACACCCACATCCACAAACACACCAGAGGAGACTTGAAAGACAATGTCGGTTTGATTCATTCTTGTCTCAGGCCTACCATCATGAACTAATGTACTCAAAACCATCCATCACTGGGCCTGATGGCTCATTCAGTCACTGCATTAGTTTTACTGATGATACTTGTTCTCTCGGTGCAGCTCAGGCATCTGAAGCCTCACTCTGAAGCTCAGCTGGAGCTCTGTGGGTTTTACACTTTTAAAACATCCATTGTACGGGTGAGTGAACCATGCAGAGTAAAAACGAGTCTGCAATTCCTGAAGCGAGGAGAAAAAGTTGTGGAGGTCACAGCAGCACTTTTAGCGGAATGAAACTATATTTGATGATTTTCTAACTTAAGTTTATTGTTGTCAAGTGCTGTCATGGCCTTTGGCGTGCCATACCTTCATCCAATCTGTTCTGGTATTTTAAGAAAGCTCCCTTTGCGCAGCAACAGAAAAGGTTACCCACGCATTTCCCAGAGTTGCATGGAGGCCACTTGAAATGTAAATCTCAGCTTTACTTCCCCCTCCCTCCTTGTGGGTAGCTACATTTTTATGAAAATTACCTGATTTGAATATAGATGTGGGTATACAGGAGCACAGGCATTTCACGGAGGCACGTTCCTGTTGAACGAAGAGGCGTATTAACAGGCTGTTGTTGACTACGTGTCTGTCAAAAAGACAGACACACACTTGCTGTCATAGCCCTAAAGCTGTGTACGACACTCTTTGGGCTTTTGAAGCTGCCTTCATTCACCAGAGGATAAATAGGTAATTGAACTGGGGATGTCACTGTTAAAATACACAAAGGCACAGAAACACTGTGCTGTTGCTCTCTATCTTGCTCTCCTCTCTCTCTCTCTCTCTTTCTCTCTCACACACATGCACATTGGCAGACTCAGGCTGTCTGAGGGACAAGGGTAGAAAAAAAAAAGGTGGGGAACCAACGTAGGTCTTCTAACATGCAGAGCAGCTTATATGACACTGCATCTTGTTTTCTCCATTGGAAGGGCACCCTAGAGGGCACTTTATCATGTTTTCTCTACTGGAACGGCGCTCTAGTGGGCACTTTATCGTATTGTCTTTATGTTAAGATGCTGAGTCCACCAGTGCACACGCAAACTCATATCTGTCATGATATATACAGGTACATCTCAAAAAATTGGAATATTGTGAAAAAGTTCAGTATTCTTCGTTATTATTCGTTTGTTATGAAAGTGAAAAGTGAATATATTCAAGACTCATTACATGTAAATTGAAATGTTTCAAGCATTTCTGCATTTTAATTTTGGTAATTACAGCTCAGAAAAGAAAGATATCTCATACATGTATCTCATACATCTTCATACAGTATAAATACAGTGTATCTAGTTCAGTATAAGCAACCACAATCATGGGGAAGTTTCCTGACTTGACAGTTGTCCAGAAGACGATCCTCGCCAGCGTCCACAAGGAGGGTAAGCAGCTGAAGGTCATCGCTGAAATGGCTGGCTGTTCGCAGAGTACTGTATTGAAGCATATTCACAGAAAGTTGGCTGGAAGGGAAAAGTGTGGTAGGAAAAGGTGCACAAGCAACAGGGATGACCGCAGCTTTGACAAGGCTGTCAAGCAAAGCCGATTGAAGAACTTTGGAGAGCTTCACAAGGAGGACTGGACTGAGGCTGGAGTCATGCATCAAAAGCCAGCATTCACAGACGTCTTAAGGAAACGGGCTACAGCTGTCACATTCCTACTATCAAGCCACTCCTGAACCAGAGACAACGTCAGAAGCGTCTTACCTGGGCTAAGGAGAAGAAGAACCGAACCATTGTTCAATGGTCCAAAGTCCTCTTTTCAGATGAAAGTAAATTTTGCATTTCATTTGTAAATCAAGGTCCCAGAGTCTGGAGGGAGAGTGGAGAGGCACAGAATCCAAGCTGATTGAAATCCAGTCTGAAGTTTCCAAAGTCGGTGATGATTTGGGGGGTGCCATGTCATCTGCTGGTGTTGGTCCACTGTGTTTTATCAAGTCTAAAGTCAAACCAGCCGTCTACCAGGAAATTTTAGAGCTTTTCATGCTTTTGTCTGCTGTCAAGCTTTATGGAGATGCCGATTCCCTTTTCCAGCAGAACTTAGCACCTGCTCACAGTGCCAAAACTACTACTAACTGGTCTGCAGACCATGATATTACTGTGCTTGACTGACCAGCCACCTGGCCTGACCTGAACCACATAGAGAATCTATGGGGTATTGTCAAGAGGAAGATGAGAAAGACCCAAACCAACAGTACAGATGAGCTGAAGGCTGCTATCAGAGCAACCTGGGCTTCAGTAAGGTCTCAGCAGTGTCACAGGCTGATCGCCTCTGTGCCACGTCACATTAATGCAGTAATTCATGCTAAAGGAGCCCCGACCAAGTATAGAGTGAATGAAAGCAATCACTTTTCAGAAGTTGGCCGTTTCTGTTTTTTAAATCCTTTATTGATTGATAATATGAAATATTATAATATTTTGAGATAGCCTTTTCTTTCTTTGTTGAGCTGTAGGCTGTAATTATTGAAATTAAAATGAAAAAAATCTTAAACATTTTAGTTTGTGTAATGAGTTTATCACTTTCTTAAATAACTGACAAAGAGTATTGAGATGCACCTGTATTTACTTTCTAAAAAGATCAGTTTGCTACTGTGGAAAAATGAATCTGTCTTTACGGCTCATTTTTGCTGTTACAGAAATGTTTTGGCTGTGTAGAGCAATTACAAAACACTTCATCCACAATGTCGGACAGCTGGGGCCCAGTGGCAGATGTGCATTACAGGGTTCAAGTCCCACTTTCAGTAAGCATCCTTGAAACTGAATCCTTATCTGCTCTGTCACAGAGAGCACCGTTTTGAAGATTTGCAGGTGAAAGGACATTTTAACAAGAGTTATACGTCCAAATATAGTTTAACTCTCCCAGATTCAAATGCATATGCTCAAGAAGTGAGTGCTTTTCTTAGGCTGATGTTGACCTCTGACCTCCCTGGAAGAGACAACACGCAGGAAAATTTAAGTGCTGGAATCGATAGAGCACCAAAGAGGTGAAGATGTCAAAACAGCTCAAACTGTCCAATTGTTAGACAGCCCACTTGTAGCTCCCACGGTTAGTGGGCCGTATTCCTCTCCTCCACCTGCAGGACAGCTGTGCGCCGCTGCCACGTTTCTCCTCGTTGTTGGAGTGGACGCGCGAAGTGGGGGCGCACTCCTCAGCCTTCAAAACCTTAGCTCGTGAGATGCGCAGCTGTGACTGACTGAGAGCAGCACCGGACACATACCCAACTCCACTCCGCTTGGCTTTTTGTGCGCGTGTACGCGCTGACTGGTTTTGTCAGGACAGTTTTGTTTCTGCGCCGTCTGCTTTTTGGCACTGGCGTCCCCCCCTCTGAAAGAGCGGAGGCACATTGTCTGTGGCGCAGCGCGACAGCGCGGTGTCCGATTACAACCCGTGCGCCGAGGAGCCACCGGCACAGAGCGCTTCTCTGTGGGGCAGAAATAGCACACAGTGCTCCGGAGGGACGAGAGACAGCACAGAGTAATCTCTGCGGGGACAGAAAGAGTTTTACCAAAGACCCAGCAGAACGGAGGATATAACATCTTTATTTTTGGGTTCTCCAGTCTGTAGCACTCTTCTCACCGGGACAAGACACGCAGCTTCGCTCCCTACTAGATGAACGGGTGTTGGGCACCTCACTCGGTAAGACTAAGCGTATTTTATTATAGATTATAATGATTATTATTGATATATCTCAAGCTTCTGCAGACATTCCGTTTCTAAACGCGAGGGGTTTGTTTTCTCCTGCAAATAACCCCATGACTGTCACTGCTTGTCATATATTCTATTTACAGTCAAATCACAAGTTAAAATGAGTTAAAACATGTTGTAATCTGCCAGAATCTCTCAGCAACATTTCAATAATTTACAGAATCCAAAAGCCCCACAATATAAATAATCAGTTTTAGAAGTTTTGCGTTTTACTTTGCAATGTGTGACCACTTGGTGGTGCTGGCAGAGTGCAACCATCACCAGGTTCCCCATCATGATCATCAGATCTTCATTCTGTATTCAACAAATTAATTTCCTCTTTCAGTGCCTTTTGACAATTGATCAGGGTCTGGTATCATATAACCAGCAGTCTCAGTAGTACAAGTCTTCAGCATTCACTGCAGGAAGTGTACGAGTACAAGCACGGGAAATAGTCTATGACTGGTCATGATAATAAAAAAAGAAAATAGTCCAGAGGAAGAAGGCTGTGTTGGAAATGTCAGCGCCCCGAGAGCCCAAATGCAAATTGAGGAATTTTCACACTCCATTGTTAATTGTGTTAAGATTTCTGAATATAATAACGGTGTTTCATCAGTGGCTGCAAGTCAGTTGTCTCCTCTTTTATGTGTGACCTTTAAAGTGTATTTGCTGCTATGTTTAGTTTAGCCTAAATATTGTCATGCATTTGCTTTTGGTGAAATGAAGTCACTGTTTTTGGACGAGATGAACAGAATCTGTGCCCTTTTCAGAGACATGCTGCTGCATTGCATACATTTTAAAACATGTATTTCACATTTAATGAAAATGACTGTTTCTTTTATTGTGCACATCCCTTTGTTTGGCTCAAAGGACCTTCCAGTCATTCACCTCAAACATCAAGCTGCCGACACAATGGGCTGAGCCAGAGCTGAGGCCTTGAAGGTTTCTAAGGTTTTTGTAAAACTGTCAAAAAATATATATATTTAACAAGTTGTCTACGAGCTCCATTTGAACTTGTACTTTTTCTTACATTTCCAAATGAAACCAAGAATTTTCTCTTCCACAAAAGCTGTCCTTACACGTCCAATGTCTGTGAGCGGGTTCAAGAAGATTAGATGGTAAGAGCTGTGTTTGTGCTGTAGGTGAAAACCGGATTTGTGTTGTGAAGGAGATAATATGAGGTTCATGTGCTCCTGTGTTTCCCTGCGGCTCTGTCCTTGGCTCTTACCTGCAGTGGATTTAGATGAATGCTAATCTCCAGCCCTGATCGTGCTGATTGGTGTACGATTAACCAGACATAATTGTTAACTAAGTCACTTATTCGCCATAGTTGTTGTTTTTTCAAGCCTAAGGCGAGCACCTTTTTTTTTTTAGAGAACATGCAAATTCTCACTCAGATGTTGTGTCCAGAGTATAAATCACCCAGAGCGCTCTTTTCCATTTCATTGGGATTCATACGGGTTGGTGGTTGTTGTTGGTTGTGCTAGCGTTCAGGACTTGAAAGCTGCAGTTCTGATAAACAAAGTCGGCTTCCTCTGATCTTATGGCCTCTGACCCAATAGGATGCTGCTCATTTGTCTCATCACACTGTGCTTACCAACTGAAGAAAGGGACTCTCATCCAGATGGTAGAATTAGTTTGTACTCGCAGCGTCCAGACCTTTATTAGGCTTGGGATGCTGAAATCCCCCAGGAAAAGAGAGGACAAAGAAATACAAAACAAGAGAGAGAGAGAGGGATGAAAATGCTGAATCAAAGCATCATGAGACATGATGCCTTTTGGCAAAAGTAGCCAGTTTATATTGCAGCTGAAGCACTAGAGAAACACTGCACGCAGAAAGAATAACACTAGTGTTGCAATGATTGGTCAATTAATCAATTTCTGCAAATATTGGAAATCGATTTGAGCTGTCCCGAATGTAATTTTTTGGGGTTCAAAGCTTCGGTGAGAAATATTCAGAGCTTTTCGAAGCTTTGCGGTGCGACACAGCAGGCTGTCTGTCTCCATCTCCCCAGTTTCAGCGCTGCTGCTGAACTACTGTACACACTGTACCTCTACAGCTAACATACATAGATATCCATCTGAGGATAAATAATGATAATTAATTTTGGGTATGTATAATTATTAATGTGGGATTGTCCTTATTTCATAGGCGATTTTGGGATTTACACATTAATACAAACTTATGTTTACTGTATATAAAAATGAAGCATTACTTATTTAGAGGTCAATTACCATGGCAACAGTCAAATGTCAATTAGGTCAGACCTAATCGACTGACTAATTTTTTAAGCTAAAAAACTCCAAACATTGTCTGGTAGCATCTTCTCCAGTGTGAGGATTTGCGACTTTTCTCTGTTTCATATCACTGTATGCTGAATATTTATAATTTTTGGACTGACATCACCTTGGACACCGAGACATATTATAGACTAAACTATTAATCGTTTAATTTAGAAAATAAAGGGCAACTAGTTCACATTGCTCTGGTCGATTGGTCACCGACCATTATCGGTTGGTCGGTTTGATTTGAGATCTGTATAAATTGGAGAGTAAAATATGTTGCACATGTTGCCTGTCAAGAAATAGACAGTTGTCAGTTCATGATAGTTTTCCAGGTCTTAATTTTAATACTTGATTTACAATTTTTTTGCCTCCAGCGATTTGTTAAAGCTGATTCTAGCTTCTCAGATGTGAATATTTGCTGATTTTCTTGATCTTTTATTGTAGTAAATTTAACATCTTTGGGTTTCAGACTGTTGGTTGGATAAATCAAGGAAACTGAATACATCAAGTTGGGCTTTGGGAAACTGTGATGGGCATTTTCCGACACTCCACACACCAGAATTACTTGGCTAATTGAGAAAATAATTGGCATATTGATCGATAATGGAAATAGTAATTAGTTGCAGCCCTGATCAGCATCCATACTTCTACTCTTGCCCCGTAGAGTAAAAAACAGAGATGAGCAGCAGATGCAGATGAGCTTATAGTCATAGCCACACATTCCAGCACCTACTGAAAAGCAGCACATGATTAGCATGATTGATATTTGCTCTGTGTTGGGAATTTGCCCGAGCGCTGACACAGAACACCAGCACAAACACAGCAATTAGTTCTCGCCAGGAGGATTCCATGATGAAAGTGACCCCGGTAGCACTGGCGGGCTGTGTGGTCGCCATGGAGACCGGTTGAATGACAGGCCCATTGTCGTCGACCTTTGTGATTCAACATCCCCTTGGGGGTCGAGCCCCCGCTGGGAGTGAAAGTGAACAGCATTGTCATGCACGTGTAAACCAAACAGCCATTACACCCTGGCCCTCACTGCTCTTTAGGGCCCGTTAGTTACTTATTTATCTGACAACGGCAAGACGGGGCTTTGGGATAGTTTGTCCCAGCGCACACAGCCTCACAAAAGATCTGAGTTTATTGGCTGTGAATTTACACGGAAGCCCCCGATTGTACAGATTCTCCTCAGTGGGTGATTTATTGCTCTTATGCAAGTAAACTTGGAGACTTGAACAATAGCAGAAGTGGTTTGCTGTTCTTCCCTGCTGTGCTTTGTCCTCTCACCACCACAGGCTATTTATACATCACAACTACTTTGCCATTATCTCATCCCTCCCTTGTTCCTGCTGCCACTTTTCATTTCAACACCGAAGCTCCGGAGAATCATCCCACATGTGAGAAGACTCTGATTTTGTGCTCATTTGTGCCAGTAGCGGATTATTTGGATACATTTCTGACCTGTAACTGAGCAAACAATTTTGTCTTTCCCACCAGTTATTTAGTGAGATGGTGGCGATGTTGCTATGGCTACGCCAAGGTTCGCTGTAAGGGATTTGAGCTCCCCCGAAAAACTCAAAATGAAAGTTTGTCATCCACTGCACCTCTGTTCTTTTAAAGGCCAAAGTGTCACACAACAGTTGCCATAGAGATCGTGAGGAAGCTATCAAGCAGGATGCACAACGCAGCCCCATAGCATCTGTTGTTTATCCTCACAAAAGTCTGCATTACGGCTAAAGCAGACTTTCTGTCAAGGTCAGCTCTGCAGGGTTTGCTGCTTGCACGGTGGCGTTATTTCAAACGCACCGTGTGACTTCTATTTTCTGCGAGGAATATTGCGCTATAATGCTGCACAGCTGGAGTCAAGTGATGTGAAAACACAGTACACACACGCACACACAAAATGAGGACAGAGCTGGAAATGAAGTGATAAAAAGTGGATTGTGTAGAAATGCACGCACGCAGCAGTTCTCTGATGGGGCAGATTCTTGTAAAACAAGGCAGGGGAAGCTGGGATAATTTCACACAATGCATGCTAAACAGCAGAAACAGCACAGGGGCAGGTGTTGGGAAATAATTTGAGTTCACGGCGAAGCAGGGATATGCGATCCTGGATGCGGCATTTATTTCTGCCGCTTGGATCCATGAGTGAATGTCTGTGGTCTGAGTAAAACATCCAGCTTCATGTCCACACGTCAAAGGGAATTAGCAGCGCTAAAGCAGCCTTCACTCTCAAGCACTGTTACACTACATTAGCTCTGTCCCTCTCTGTGCTATACAACCTCAAAAACCCCACTCAAATAGCAGAGGAATCTGTCTTTTAACCACCAGCTGCACAGGGAGAAGAGGGATACTATATTTGGGTCACGATTAAATAATCCCCAAAGCCTCTTTTTCACTGGGGATCAAGCCAAGAGAGGATGTTTGAAAGGTTAAACAGAGATGGATCCAAACTTCGGTGGCAACGGGAGAAGCGATTATTGTGAACTTATTTAAGTTAGGAGTTTGTTGTACTACTTAGGCAAGCGAGAGGAGAGTGTGTGTGACGAGGTGTAATGAGTCAGGGGGGGAAAGAGAGATTTCAAAGTGAGTGCTCGAGGAAGAGGGAGCGAAGAGGCTTTGCTGGTCTTTGTTTATTGACTGAATGAGCACCACAGGGCCATTTGAAGGGTGAAATGAGTCATGAGTTGTCACCAAACACACGCACACACATAGAAACACACTTTTTTTTTTTTTTCCTTCTCTGGGCCGTCACCCAGCTGTATTTCTCTGGAAGATGAATGACTTTGAAGCATGAATGAGAGGATCATTTGATAGCAGCGCTCAGCTCGTATATTTCTCTTTTATAGGAGCTGCTGCTCCTTTCAGGCTGCGCCTTGTACCTCCGAGGTGAGAGCAAAAACTGGACTGCCTCCTGCGAGACTCTCTGACATTCGTCGCTATGTATAGTCGCGGCTAAATTAGCAGACTGCACCTATTACTAAAGCAGGTGCACTGGGATGGGTGTTTATTTGTGCAATATCGTGTTTGCCATATGTTTTTCCTATCAGCGGGAGGTGATGTAGCTGAAGTCTTTCGTGAGTTTTTTCCACCCCTCATGGGACGTTTGCATCGTAGCGTCTTCTCTTTACAGAGCATATCATTATATGATAAGAAGCTCTTTTGATGTGATGTGTTTAGAGCTATCAGAGCTCCATCTATCGCGCCGCCGCAAACAGCCAGGGAAGCTCTAATTTGATCAATGGGAGGATATAAATGCAGAAAATCCTTTAATCTTCAGCAAATGAAAACATTTATCTCCACTTTGAAATCATTAGGAAGGGCTAATCAGAGCAATATCCTCGAAAAGAAAAAAAGAAATATTCAAGTTGCAATAGGATGCTTCCTTCAGCAGATGAATGAGAAAACAGAATTACAGAGAGCGCTATATTCTTTTTATCCAACCTTTTATATATGAAAGTTTGCGATAGCATCTAAAAAGATAACTGCTTGTAGTTCGGCCATGCGGGAAAAATGGGAGCAGGAAGAGAGATGCAGAGGGAGATTAGAGGAGAGATATAAAGAGAGGAAGGTGAAGAGATAAGAAACTTAAGTTTCCCAGACAAAGAGGGGTGGCGCCTGCTTTTTGAATGGGTAAAAAGACCAGAAAAAAAGGAAGACAATTATGTAGAGATAGAAGGGCCGATTGAAGGATTGACAAGCAGGCCGAGCGGGTTTGAGGGAAATTGTTAAATATACAAAGAGGGGGTTTCTCTCAAGAGACGGCGGTCTTGTTGGTCCCCAGATGCATCCGTCTGCTGGATTCATCCGTCAGTGCCAGAGGTCCTTAGAGAGGGACGAACGGAGAGACAGACAGGGAGGACGGGACAAGAGAGAAAAGCAGGCACAGGCTGAAAAAACAAGATGAAGGAATAGAAAATGAAGGCACACTTTGCACTGGGGATGAAGGAGGGCATGTCTCCCTCACTTTCCTGTTTGACTTACTAAACTCTGTCTCCAGTGTCCTGTATTGTCAACACTGAAATTCAAATGTTGCCACCAAAGTTCAAACATGTATATGATCACCTGAGTCACTCAGTTTTCATTATTATCTTACACTCACAGCAAATAAAGAAGAATTAGAAGAAGAAGATTATTAGTCCCACGAGGGGAAATTCAATTTTTTCACTCTGTTGTTAACTTATACACGGTACATGCAGACCCGAACACACACATGCACAAACATGCAACAATGGAGAGATGTCAGAGTGAGGGGGCTGCTCCTAACAAGCGCCCCGAGCATTTGGGGGTTTGGTGCCTTGCTCAGGGGCACCTCGGCAGTGCCCAAGAGGCAAACTGGCACCTCTCCAGCTACCAGTTCACACTCAGTTCTTGGTCCATGGCGCGACTTGAACCGGTTCCCAAGCCAACTCCCGACAGGCTGAGCTACTGCCGACCCCATAAGAATAAATAAATAAATGAATAAATAAATTGGGCTTTTTTACCTTTTTTTAAATAAATTGGGCTTTTTTACCCTAAGTTACTCTCAGGCTACACACAGTGGTGGAAAGTAACCGATTACTTGACCATACTTTTTTCACTCCACTAAATTTATTTGACAGCAAGTCACTATTGACATTTGAGATACATAAAAATACAACATAGATGAACTTTAAAATCCCTAGTGAGCCCTTGCAAAAACAAAAAAACAAGTGTCTAATTGGGGCTCCTTGTCATGTTTCAGATCTCTAAGAGTTGTTAGCAGTTTGAATAAAGAGACATTTCCCTCTAAACTTCACAAATGCTCACAAATGGTTTCAGTTGGCTAATTGGTACTATCCACTATTTCACAAAAAAGCAAAGAAGATCAAGACCAAACACTGAATGCAAATTTGTATCACCGAACTTCATTTGTTCTTCTTTCTTACCCTATTAATCACATAGCTCCTCAGTTTTATCTTGTGACTGTTTGGAAGGAGCGTGTTGGACTACCACTGGACTAAAACACTGAACAGTTTATAAAGTAGATACAAGTCAATCCAATAAATAGCACAGGAGCCATAGTGTGAAAGTATTGTGCTTTTATAGGATTTTGAATGCAGGACTTTCTCCTTCTGTGCAATAGAATTTTACATTGTCGTATTGGTACTTTCAATTAAAGGGGACATATCATGAAAAGCTCATTTTTCAGTACTTGTGCATATACATATGAGTATCTGGAGTTCCTACCAACCCGCAAACTTTGAAATAAAACATGATTAAGCAAGTCATTCAGATTTGGCTCCCCATATGTCACATACAGTCTCATTAGGATATACCGCCCACAGCTTGATCTACATTTGCAAAAGTGCAGGCTGGGCTTTTTCAGGAGGGGGTCTTAAAGAGACAGGAGCTAAAACAGAGTGTTTCCAACCAACGGTGAATACAGGTATATTCAGACAGTCAGTGTGAGGAAAGTAACTGTGTTTTTTAAACATTGAAGCATGTAAACATATTGTAGTAGAAACCCAAAATACCAGTGGGGCGGCTGTGGCTCAGAGGGTAGAGCAAGTCCGTAGTTTGATCCCCGGCTGCTCCGGTCACATGTCGATGTGTCCTTGAGCAAGACGTTTGACCCCAAATGCTGTGTGAATGAGATGAATGAGTATTTAGATCAGATCTTGATGGGCAGAGTTGGCACGTTAGCAGCTTCAGCCTTCAGTGTATGAATGGGTGAATACTGATGTGTAGCGACTAGAAAAGTGCTGTATAAATGCAAGTCCATTTACCATTTACCAATATGAACCTGAAATTATGAACCCATATACATCACCATCTGAGCAAATTCATTGCCCATCCTTATTGCATGAGGTTGCTAGAGCTCTACAGAGGTGGAAAAATGCTCTTCCACCTCCTCTGCATGTTTTAGGTGTCAGATTTATAGTTTTAGTTTTTTTTTCGATGGCAGATGCTATTATCACCCAGATGTTCATAGTCAACAATGCACACACATTAAATACTGTATGTGTATAAGTACTGTATGCTTTTCCTATACCTAACCAAATAGTTTTGTTGCCTAAACCTAGCCAAACTATGTCTAAAAACTGAAAATCATTTAAAAAATCGAAAATAATAAGTCAGCTAAGTGAAAAATAGGCATATCTTAGTAGTCTCTGGGGTGAAAGCCGTGACTTTGACCCATTCATCCACCACTACCTACTCCTTGCATGTCATGCAGTGAGACGGATGCAAATAGACACTTTTTATTCACAGTTAATATTCTCCTCAAAACTTGCTGGAATTGGACATCAACCAAAATGAGCAAAGTATCAAGTCTCGAACAAGAAATCTAAATGTGTTTTTAAGTAGGTGCCGCATTAATAATGCAGTGATTTACATAGTAATTCATTGAAGGACCTCTGACTTCACTGTGTGCCTGAAACCAAACCCATACGCCCTTGAAAGAGAGGCAAAGTGAGAAAGAAGTAAGAAAACACAGTCGCGTGGTCACACACACCTCCTGTATTGTTTCCCAAAAACACACTCCAGACATGAGACCCTCATGAGTCATGGCCTTTACTGGTCTGTGTAGGGCACAATCGTGAATGTGTAGTCTACGCCGTTCTGTAGACACAATGCTGCCTCAGTACTGACGGTGAAACCACGCGGAGGATGTGTGGTCTGATCTAAACCACCAGCAGTGAACAGCAGACCACTTATTATTCCTCCTGAATAACATCCCATTCTTCCTTGAATAAACATTCGGGAAGAGTGAGCCCTCAGTTAGAAACCTGCCTGGCCGTCTGCCAGCGGTGAACACCGTATTTTTGTTGTTTGCACACTAAGCTGACTTGACTTTGACTTTTTTTAAGCTCTTGCACAAGAGGAAGTGGTCATTTGGAGTTGAAATCTATTGTACACAAGTGGAGGTTTGGTTTCAAGGGGTATTTTGTTATGGAACATTAAGTCTGTTAAAAGTCTAGCCAGGTACTGGGCCTCAGCGATAAGGATTAGTGGCTGTAAAAGACAATGGAGTAATTCTAGAGGTATTGCCAGGAGAGTGCTGGTTGGCAAATACAGTGGTCTGTTTATGCTGTTCATGAAACAAGACAATGTTTCTATTCTCCTGCTCTGCCTCTATTGCGTTTCCACCGAAATGCGAGGTGCGTTCACGAGTTCTGCCGACTTTCTGCCTGCGCTTCTTCTGCCCTGTTGGGACTGAAGTGGATTGTTTAAAGATTCTCTGAGATGAGATGTGTGTTTTTTTCCTCCCTCCTATGTCTGGCACAGAAAAGAGAAAACTCAAATACAAATAAACACCAAAGTGCCTACACATCCCAGTGTACACACACGCGTTAAGGTGCTGTTGTGTTGTCTTAACGGAAGAGACGAGCTTTAAACCTCACAGCATCGTATGATGTAGGCTGAGATACGGATGTAGAGGTGGTCAAATAGACAAGGAGATGACATCAATAACTAAATCCCAGAGAATAAGCAAACCAGAGTGAGTCAAGGCAGTAATAAAAATATCCCAGTGTGCAAATATGAGAAATATTAATAGCCCTGCTGCTTATTTCACATGCAGCTCGTCTCTCAGGTGCATGTGTCAGGCCTCCGGAGGTCAGCGGGGTGACTCAGAGTGACTGAAAGGAAAGGCTCCGGTTTCACTTTCTCAGAGATGGGGACTGACCCCGTCAATTGACCTCAGCCTGGCCAGGACCTGACCCCCAGCTTCACTGATGCCCTTTCAAAGAGATACGAGATACACATGCAGTAGGGCTGCACAATTAATCAAATATTAATGATGATTTTGGCTTCCCGCAATTAAATGAACATGATTAACTGCGATATTGATTTTTAAAGTGCGAGCCCCCCCTCAAAATGCTGCTGCATAAATCAAGCACTTCCTAAACTAACAGCCAGAGATGCACCGTCAGTCAGCAGCCGATTGAAGCCAACCATGTTCAGCAGTCTCCTATTCATATATCTGGGGTCACACACAGTTCTTTAGCACGAGTGAAGAAGACATAACGCTGCAATTTATCGCAACTGTAAGTCCAAAATAAGCCATGGAGGAACAAGCTTAAAAACCTTTGGAACAAATAAATTAATTCGCCATCTATTATGTTGTAATTCGTTCCCATGATCCTGCTCAGAGTAACCACAGTGGCCAACTTGTCTGCTGACAGCACAGAGCACATTATGGTGCATTCAAGCTCTACACAGTAAAAATTAGTTTTGGGCGATGGTAAATTATAACATGGTCATGATGTGTTCAAATGTAATATTGTAAAATGTAGTTTTTGGTGAAAAACTTGAATAAACCCATTTTAGGGATGTTAGTAATTAACTGTTTAACTGATAACCTACATTAAGGATTAACGCTATTGGTTAAAGGGTTAAAGGAAATATTAATAATTAATTAAAAAGCCGGGAAAAACCCAGGAAAGCAGCCTGTCACTTTAAGGAGAAAAGCTGGTCCACCTTAAGAGAGAGCCGGCGCAGATACAGGAAGTTGGTTCGGGACTTCCAGCTGAGGAGTTGTAGCTTGTAGCCTCGTAGCATTTATTCTCTGATAACACACAGCTATTCACAGCTATAACGCCACCAACAAACCCACACTCACCACCACCACACACACACACGGTCTGTCGCAAACTCACTGAAGTTATATTACAGCAGGCATGAAGCCATCAGTAGCACAAACACATGATAATTATCGTTAATCTGGGCAGACAGACTAACACTAGCTCTAAGCAGCTTATAATATGTAATTAGAACGACTGTTTCTTTTTAATATACGAATATTTAGATAAAAATACAATAATTTATTTCCTAATCATTTGAATTTTGTTTTTTGCAAACAACCACTATAGACGACACCCACAAAATAAAAGAATAACATTACTTATTACATCAGTATATATCATGGTTGGATAATAAAAAAATCTATGAATAATCTAGATCTAGATGATCGTGGTCTCAGTATTGATCAAAATAATCGTGATTATCATTTTGGCTATCATCGAGCGGCCGTAACAGATGCAGGTGTGTAAGAAAGGGACACGGCTGCATTAAAGCGCACTCTCTTTCGCTGTCAGCAGTAGATTAAAAGAAGAAAAGACAATTCCCTTAATGACACTAAGCCGAGATCAGCTCAGTCAAATCAGTGTAAACGAGGGATGAAATGGATTTTTGTTGCAGGAAACATTCGCAGTTGTTTTGACTCTTAAGACCGGCACAGTGAGGAAGGAACTCCTACACAGAGAGGATAAATCTCCTCTGGACTTGACCAACCACCACAACACTTTGTTGCAGTGCTCTTGTTGTCATTAAAAATAGACCTCTGCCCTTCCGAAGCAATGCCCGCGTAGCATCCTGATCTATTCTGCGCTCCACGCTGTTCCCCCGAAGGCTTTCTCTGTAGAAAAGTACTCCCCTCTCTGCAGCAGTTAAGGGCAAAAGGGGATTCTATCCTGCAGGGTCGACGTCTTTTTATTGACTTTAGAAAAGCACACAAGAAGGAGTTGTGTCTCACACTGCAAAGAGGAAACTGTTGCTTGAGACCATCAAGCAGCTGATACTCAGGAGGTAATTATGCGAGTAAAGATAGTTTTTTTTTTTTTTTTTTTTTTTTTTTTTTTGTTTCTTCTAATGCCTCTGCTGGTGTTGCAAAAAATGTGTAGCCGGAGCTCTACAAACCAGTTGGAGTAGTTTTTAGACAAAATGGGATGTTTTTCCTCCTACTCCTTCCCCTCAACCCATTACAGCTTCCACCCACCTTCTCGCTCTGCGCTGAATACCATAATATTAATACAATACTTAATTCATCCCCAGAGGGAAATAATCTTTTGGCTCGCCCTCCCTCCGATATGGGAAGGTCAGAGTGCCTGGCAGTTGGATATGGGAGGGATACAGTGACTTACTCAAGGATGTCCAGTGGAATGGCCAGTGTTGCGTCTTAATAGGTATGAAACAACAGCAGTTTCCATTCTCTCTACACACAATGAGACCTGCTATAGCATGTCATAGTCGTCTCTCACCCCCCTCTGTGCCCCATATATCATAATTAACACTTTCTCTTTTCGAAAGTGTTTTTTCTTGGCATTGTCTCATAAAGAATTTTTGTGTAATTGCACATGAAGTACATGTGTGATTTCTCACCTTCTCTCAGATATCCAGAGTTCATCATTTCTAGCTGAAGCAATTATAGTAATTGGCAGGTTCCAGTCACTCTGTTTCACTCATTAGTGCTTTTTAGTCGACTTTTTCCTCCCTCACAGCGCGAGTCGACGACATTCAGACTTCTCCCTGAACTCCTGAGGCGAAATCGTGCTTCTCAGACGCGGCTTCGGTACAGTAGGTGTTAGCAAAATGATTTATAAAAGGCAAACGGTCTTGATCAGATTATCATATTTAGCCCAGAGCCTGGTTACTATGAAGGAGAGATGTTAATTGCAGTGTACAGTCACATGATTTACTGCTATTGTTGTTGTAGCCATGGTGGCAGAATCCACCTAAGGGAATAATTACGCAAATCACACCGTTATTTCTGCCTCGGCGGCTGGACTATAATTTAGCCGCACGTCTGATTTTGCGTCTGGTCCCCACACATTGTGTCACTCAGAACGACCGGTTTCTCTCTTTTCTGATTACAACACACATTTACCACTTTCTCACACTCTGTGTGCACAAGAACGCAACCTGACGGGTTGATTAATGCAGATCATTCAGCCGTAGCCCTCGAGAGCAGAAAGCTTTCGCATACATATTTTTACAATTGCATCAAGGTGAACGCTCAAACATGAAAGAACACATTTTATAGATGGATATGCAGTGATAGAGGGATAATAAAAGATGGACGTCCATGGCGAGTTGGGAGGTTAAGAAGTAGAAATGGAATTGAGCACACCTGGAGGCCACATGTGGATCACCGCGCCCGCCCCCCTACCAGCATCCCAGCTTGGAAAGCTCCATTGTCATCATCGCTGCAAAGGGTGGAGGGGATCATTAAGTCATTATTTATGTGCTCTCTGCTGTTTTTATCACCTCCAGACACAGTCTCACAATGCAGACACCCACACTCGCAGCCCCAGAAGAATAACATAATTGTATGAGGCAGCCAGGGGGTCCCGTCTAATAGAAAAAGTGCAGACATTAACAGTCTGGGCCAGCTGTAGACACAACCAGCCCAACTTTTTTTATTCCCTTGTTAGGCTCATTTACACCTAGTGTTGTTTATGTTTATGTACACACCGCTCCTACAATGAACTTCCAGATTTAGCAGAGAAGAAGTTTTTACAGGCAATTTCCACTTTTTACAATAGCAGTAGTTTCCTTGATGAAATAACGCAAACAGAGCACTTTAAACTCCCTCTTTTTGGCTTCTTCTTTCCAGCGTTGAATAGCGGCTTGGTTGTTATAGGGGTTTTTCCATGTGAACTGGTTTATTTCAGTCTGACTGTTCTTGTCAGGGGGTGAGTTTGAATCAATTTTCACCCGCTGTCATCATTTCACACCGTGATGGCCGATCACAGTCATATGACTGCAGTTTACATGAAACAAGACCCTAAAAATCCTGGTGAAAATAGAGACATATGGGGTAGAGGTGGGCTAGAAAAATAAAAGACACGGAGAAATGGATGTTAAACAGACCTGCACTGTGTTGCACCTGGAGGCTGTGGTTCCTGTGAAAGGCCATGTAGAGTCAGCTCTGGACACCGCAGCCCCACGTACTCCCCGGTGTTTCCTTTCCCTTTAGTTTAAAAGCTGGGGGACTGTTGCTTTTCCAGCTGTGCCTGACCACCTCACCCAGAGTCTGTTCCCCTGTTGTTTTCATGTCCTGATTCAATTACCTCAGTGGGACCACTCCTCACACATACCATACGTGAGGAACTGCACTCGTCATAGCAAAGCAGCAGCCTCTTTTCTCTTGAAGTGCCTCTAAACTCCTTTTCTTTCCTTCCATCTGAACTCATCCTCTATTAATCCTCTCCATTCTTCTCCTCACTCACCGCTCCTTTTGTTCCCGCCTAACCTCTTTAACACCACTCTCCTCTTCCCTCCAACCTCCTCTATCCAAGCCCCATCCCTTAATTTCATTCTCATCCAACCTCTTACTCTTCATCCTCTGCTGCATCTCCTCCACCCTTTGTTCCTCTATTCCTCTCATTATCACCGGCCTCTCTCCTGCCTACCTCAAGTGACCCTAAACGACTTTCTGGCCACCTCTTCCTCTCTAGTCATTTGCACCTCTCTTCACGTTTCTGAAGAGCAGCATGAGTCTGAAAGCCTTTACTTCGCCGGTCTTACCAGTCAAGGCAGAAATGTATTTACTCACATGGGTGTTGTTATTCATGGACACATGCATGAATATGTGCATTGCACTTGAATAAAAAGAATATACTCAGCAAATATAATATATGCAGGGATCCAGCTGAACTCGCTGAGGTGTTCAGCAGCAGCGTGAAGTTATAAGGCGTCGTCACGCACATACACACTTAAATTTGTTTCTGTCTCCGTCCACCGACTGCACGCAGCTGAACAATACGAGCCAGTGTAACCATGTGATAATGTGTTTTTGGATTTCTGACAGTTATAATACTACAGACCACCTAACACAGGATGGAAAATAAAAGGAGCTCAACATTTCCATCAGCTCGCCCGCTTATATTTGAAGACATAAACATGACATTATTTTGACTTTTCACATACATGGTACAGATTACAGTCTTACATGAGAGTAATTGCAGCAGATCTGTGTTTAGTACTTCTAAATTGCTGCTAATTTGCGACTCATGTTGACATTGTAAGAGGGATTTTTGTTTGATTTGTGTATAAATAGAAAAAAAGGAATCAGGCTCAAAAGATACAAAAAAAGCTTGATTGTAATGACTCCAGTTGGGAAATCGTCACCATATAACCAAATGAGCTTGGAATAAATGTGTATTTCATTGCGTCTGAAATGAACAGAGAAATTATGTAGACAGACTAAAGCTATTAGCCCTCTGTGGAGATGAATGTTAAGCATCTTGGCGAATCTACACAAAGAAGGGAGTTATGGGTAACCGTAGCTCACAGAGACTTGCAGAGGAGATGATGTGCACGTACCTCCAAATCCTCAACAATGCGGAGCCCAGACCTGCGCGTCAAGCCAGACGCTTAGTTGATCCAACATGCTGTCAGGAAGCTCTCATATTTTTTTCTTTCAGAGTTTAGGCCGACCCAGTCTCACTCCCAACTTGTCAAATACCGCCGACTGGGCTGCATCCCTTGGCTTCAGACACGGACGCATGGAGCCACCCTTTAGCAGAAATATGTGACGAACCAGGCTTTCAAGTAACTCCAATGCTAACCCACCCACAGCGCTGTTAGACAGTCGGAGAAAATAAGGTAATAGTGTGACACCTCTTCTTAACTAGACATGATGTGAACAGGTGAGCAAGTGAATGTCAGACTTTCCCAATGAAGATGTCCTAACCTGCTCCATGCGTCAGCGAACAGGCAAGGCGATGTGTTTGAAAAAATGATTACCCTGGCTTTACCCTGCTTTTTCCACACCTCCAATCTATTTTTTTCTGGTCAAAATTGACGCTGACAGTAACTGACAGTTAATCAATATCACCCTCTCTATGTAATAGACAGTGACATCGCTCGTAGTATATGTAGACTTTTTTCATGCTCCATTTGGTAGAGTTTGCTCAGTTGCTGTATGTTAGGCAGAAGTGTGGTAGATGGGTCAGACAAAGAGGTCGTTCCGCCAGGAGACCGTTGTTTGTGTCCACTGTGAAACTAAAAGCAACGTTTATTTTGTCATGTGACTTATTAGTATTGTTAGCTCCATTAGTTGCTAGTCAGCGAAGCTAACATCAACCACGACTGTTTCCTAAACCTGACCAAGTGGTTGAGGTGCCTGAACCTAACTTCCTGTGAAAATGGAAGTTTATTTTGAAAGGACACTATGCATGTAACAAGCATATATTGACATGCCATCCAAACATAACACAAGAGGGGTAATCCATGCGTCGGTCTCCGATGGCGAGGGGCACTGACTAAGCGCTGGTATTCTTCGAGTTGGTCGTGTTGTTTGACATATATTTTGTACATTGGCATACATTGATTTATCTGCTGACTATTTCTCAATCAATTGTTTTGTCTATAAAATGTCAAAAACTAGTGAAAAATGCTAATGAAAATTCCCAGGATCCCAAAGTGATGTTTTAAAAATCCCTTACTTTATCTGACAATCAGTCCAAAAGATATTTTGTTAACTCTTAGAACAGTAAAAGCAGCAAACGCTCACACTTAAGACGCTGGAATCAGAGAAATGAAACTTACAGATTAATTGTTGTTTCAGCTCCTTAAAACACACTTTTCTCAGGGTTTAGATACATTTTCGCAACACAAAAATATCATATTCCATGTCCACGCATGGAGGGAGAGACATGTAAATACCAATAAATAGGATCAGATGAGCAGCTGTATAACACAAAAATAAATATAAGGGGGCGACACAGATGCAAACTTACACCCACGGAGGAACATGCAAGTAAACATAAACTGATACAAGTGGGTCAGGCACACTCACAAAGAGGTATTTCAGCAGTAATAGATACATTTGGGTCAGGTAGACAGCTGTACACACACATGCTTTAAGGTTTAGTGAAGAAACCATGCACACACACACAAACACACATATGCAGGCAGGAACATCTGTTTTTGGCCTATAATCCCCCCCAGATGGACCCCAGGGTTGGTGCATCAACACCGACAGAGACCACACATTATACACGCCCAGTATGCTTTGCGACTGACTGCTGGGGATTTAGAGCGGTGAGGGGGTATTAACCAGCACCGCAGCCTGTAATTGTTATCATAATGACACAGGAAGGCATTTCTACATTAATACATGCCATAATTTCTAGGAAATGTCGGTCAAACGAACAAAAAATCGGATGAGTCTGTGGCGTCTATGTGGTCTACGCTGCATTAATATGCATTGTGGGGATGTTTTTTTTCATATCTGCAGCATTATGAGGCAGAACCTAAACATAGAAAGTGAATTAATACAGTATTTTGGAGTTAAAAGTGGTGATATTCAGCTTTGATGTTGAGCCGTCAAAGGCGTCATGAAACTCGGTTCAGAGGGGCAGTGTTGCAATGTACTGTATATTTAGACGTGCAGCTTAAATTAGACCTGTCACAGCTATAGACACATACCATACCGGCTTGTGTGTCATCTGGGTGGGGGTTGCTGTTGTTGTTGCTGTTGGTGAATACTATTGTTTTTGCTCCTGGATGGCATTTTGGGGGTAGTTTGTGGCGGCATGTACATATTAAAAGAAAGATGGTGTGTGAATGTGTAACCAATGTGTGTGTTTGTGTCAGTTTGCCCTTGTGCCAGCCTTCGTTTCAGCAAAGAGAGGGCACAAAGCACCTGGCCCATACCTGCCTAATCAAGTTAGTGGAGGAGCCCGAAGCAATGAAGGCTCTGAGAGTTAACAGTGGCCCAAATAGAGACTACAGAGTCTCACTCTTATCCTGGAAACCTTGGAGTTTCCCCCACAAAACTCATTAAACACCAACACGAAGCCTGAAGCTGCTCAGTGCGTTTACACACACACATACATACCCACCTGCTCTGCTACTGTACCTGCTGACACACACATTCTTATAACAATTATAGACCATCCACGCCCCTCCCAGCGAGACGGAGGGTTGAGTTTTTGATAGCCTAATTCTATCTTTGTAGTTTTACCCAGACAAAAAAAATGTTAAAGATATACGGCATCTGTGATATGTGGCAATTTAGAGCTTTCTAAGTCTGTTTGATATGTGATTTGTCCCGACAGATAACATTTGTGAACACACACTCTTTTCATTGGACTCACAGACAGATGGTGCATTCTCTCACTCTTTGTAGCTCCTAATCCCTGTCGTTCTCTCAGTTTTTCTGAAGGAAATGATGACACATTATCAAAGTGATTTCTATTTGTTACACGGCTCATTCAGGTCAATTAGAGGAAACTTGTTTTGTGTTGTCAGTGTTTCAGGGGCAATGGTGGCACCGTAGACCCCAAAAGACGTGCAATTAGTCGTCTGACTGTGACGTTCTTGATTATTCACAAATGTTTGTCGTAATGGAGTCTTAAAAGGCTGTGCTGTCGCTACAAGGCAATTATGACATGGGTTGAAAAGAGACTTGTTGCCTGTTTGTGTGCATGCTCATATGCAAGCTGTTGTACAATTGTACAAAAGCACTTTATAATATTGCCACACTGGCAATAAATAATATTGGCAAGGTCATGCAAAAACCCTCACAATACTGGTTACCTGATGACCTCTCCTAAACTTAACCATTTGAGGTCAATGCATAATCATAAGCACCTTGCAAGAGTTTCACAATTTGCATGTTACCTTCTGGACATTCATTCATTCATCGTCAACCGCTTGTCCCGTTAGGGGTCGCGGGGGGCTGGAGCCAATCCCAGCTAGCATTGGGCAAAGGCGGGGTACACCCTGGACAGGTCGCCAGTCCATCGCAGGGCACATAGAGACAGACAACATATAGACAGACAACCATTCACGCTCACATCCACACCTACGGGCAATTTAGAGTGATCAATTAACCTAAATTGCATGTTTTTGGACGGTGGGAGGAAGCCGGAGTACCCGGAGAAAACCCACGCTTACACGGGGAGAACATACAAACTCCACACAGAAGAGTCCCAAGCCGGAATCGAACCTGCGATCCTCTTGCTGTTAGGCGACAGCGCTAACCACTACACCACCGTGCAGCCCACCTTCTGGACATGACCCTGATAAACGTTAGTATGTTAGCATTGTTATGGTCAGCATGTTAGCATTCTGTTGTTAGCATTTAATTAGCAACGCTGTGCCTTGGTACATCCCTACAGATGCTAAAAGTCTGCTGTTAATGTGATGTAACAAAGGTTACGATATTGTAACCCTAGTTCTATAAGCACAAGATGAGCCCTCTGCTGGACTCTATGGGTAATACCCATGAATGTATTAAGAGAACTTGATACAGTGTTGGAGGCGGGGCCCCTTTTGTTCCAGTGAAAGTCGATCAGTGGCATATGATGCCAAAATGGCTTGACTGGAAAAGTACCCGGATCTTCCGGAGATCTTCCATTGGGCCCATAGAACATGCGCAGTAGAGTCCGCTCAGTCACAGGGGTCTCAACATCACGCTGACGTCATGATCTGGGTCTCATTCACATGAAAATCAGTACGAAAATTACTTTGGATTACTTCATTTTACAGCTTTTAGGATCTAATGATATAAATAGGGGCTATGTGCTACTACTGGAAAGTTGATTTACCTCAAAAAAGTAAAATATATGCTGAATAACGAACATATCTATCCCAATGTAAGTCTATGAGAAAATGTCTTTTTGGGCCCAGTGAATCATGTGATGGATGTGGATGTGTAATTTCACCGTTTGCTCATTATGTAAAATTTGCTTCAAAGCCCGGTGCACTTCCTGGGCTTTGTAATACTTAGTGGGCAAGTGCATGCAAGAGTATTACCCATAGAGTCCAATAAAGGGCGGCCTGTGTGAGTTAAAAGCACAGCCTGTGTGTGCTGAGCCTGAATCTAATGTTACTTTGTCCCTGCAATGTTTTAAAATGACTTTCTGACTAAATTAAATGTAACATTGGCTAAGTGCAAATAGCTTGTCAGCACCTTCAGTTCAACAGTAAAGGCCTAACACTATGTTCACATTAAAATGTATTTATTGTAAAGCACGTTCAAGAAGGGATGATTTTAATATAGCTGGAGTTCATTACAGGCTACAGAGATTGCACCACAAAAAACTATATTTAATGTGAATATGTCACGCTATCATATCCAATCTTTGCCTACGTTACAACCCCCCCGCCCCTCTGTCCATCTAATGTGGCGTGTTGATTTAGCAGTACACTGAGTGGATTAACTATGCAGTTCACGCTTTCTGTCTGAGGTTTCATGCTTTTAAAGGAGGGCAGAGTGTCATTGATCAGAGAAAGAGACAGTGTGGAAACATTATAGTGAGACCTGATTAGTAAGAGTATAGCGTGACGCGCCGAGGGATCAGCATCAGTAATGACACCCGCGGAAAATCTGCTTTGGCCTCAGTTTTCTATTTCCCTCAGAAGTTTGATGTCGCCCCTCCTGTCCTTGTCTACAAAGTGTGGCTCCTTCGCAGATTAATCAACTCCCCCTACCCACACCTCCATGCTGCTATGACAGTGTGCCATATAATGGGCATAGGTTATGAATCCCTGTGTAAATGCCACAAAGAAAAATTTCAATTTTCCAGTTTTACGCCGATGTTAGTAGTTCACTTTCGGTTTGGTTAACATATGCTACCATTTCCAACATGACCATGAGCATTTCCTTATGAGGCCAAAACCTTAATTTAACTACTGCGTCTTCGTTGGCACTCGACTCACTGTCAACTTTAATTCACTGCTTCTTTTGACCTTCCAATTGGCATTTACAGAGGAACTCTACCTGCACGAAAGGCTTTGTCACAGTGGTTAATGAGCACATAGTGAAGGACAACCTCATCATTAAGCCTTTGGACCTAAGCATGAAGATAATGGCACCCATTGATGTGGGTGGGATAATGGTGGGGGCCATATGTGGTGTGGTCTTCAGCTTTCTTACAGTAGCACTGTTATTAATATGCATTGTTAAAGCTGTCAGCTATCAGCTTCACTACTCTGTAGAGTTTGAGTGGTGAATATCCATGCTGCACTGTGGAGGATGGCATCAAGGTTAATAAGTTATTTCTGAACAAAACAATTAAATAAAGGTGAGAAGTGAGCTGAAACCGTAAAGCAGTTTGTATTGCATTCTGCAGAGGTTATGATGAATAAAATGTGTTCTCTGATTGACACTTTGTAGGCTATCATTAGGGACAGTGTTGAAGCAGTTATCACCCTCAAGCGAAAAACCCATTACACAGAACTCATGATGCAGCTCTGTAATGATGGACATCTCCCACATCTATTAATATTTGTGATTGTTGGCCCTGCTCCTCCTCGCTTTCGCGGCATTACCCCTCAGAGAGAGTGTGTTTTGCGAGACGTGTACGTTGTTGTGCCTCTTGGAAAACAGCTCGGCCTGTCTCATGGGGAAAATACGCTGGATCACGCAGGAGGAAATGCAATTACCGCCTCCCAGCAGAATCTTAATCACTGAGCCCCTGATGTTAAAAGTTAGCCTCTTTTTAATGTGTTGAATTTCAAAGACACAGCACAAATCATTTGATTTACTCACTCCCCCATCTTCACAGGATGTAAATAAGCTTATTAACAAGTCATTTTTAATGTGGGCATCCCATGACCTCAAGAGGAGCTACTTTATTCAAATAGAATCTGTAAAGATGCACCACTGAAATGAATATATTTACAGTGAATGTGTTTATTCGAAACCTGAAAAAATCTGACGGTGTAGAAGATCTGGACAGCTGTTGGTATGTTTGTGTGTGGCTGCCTATTACTCATGTTGTAGGGACATAAATCTGTTCTCACACATTCACTTTACACTCACACTGTGGGGACTCGCCTTCCTTTTGGGGACTAAATGCATGTCCCCATAATGTAAATCATTACATTTTAGGATTGGCAGTAACGGTGAGGGTTAAGGTCAGACTTCAAGATATGAATGTAAAGCTGCGGACACACCAAACCGACATCAAAGTGCTAGCAGCAACAAAGGCAACCTGTTGGATCGCCTCATGTTGCCTTTATCTTGGCCACTGCAAAGATTACAGCCGACAGCATGCTTCCATGTACGTTCTGCGCCTGCGTGAGATGAAATAACTCTCCCTATCAGCAGGTAGTCTGTATTTGTCATTCAAAAAGGGAAACCAGAAGACTGAGCATGGCACATTTACAAGTCGTTGTTATGATAGGTACATGAAACAAAGCAGCGTTTTTCACAGGATTCTCCCTCACCTCTTATCTTCATTCCAGATGACCATGTGCTTGTGAAAATATCTGTGTATTGGATCAATCAGATAAGATGAAGATAAAAAAATGAGAAGAGCCTTCTGTGTTTTTCCATTTGACTTTACTCATTGAAGATGAACAGCCAATCAGAGTGATTTCGAGCCGATGGTGTGGAAAAAAAGGCCGACAGCCGCCCACTGACGGCCCAGACTGTCTGACAGCCGACGGCCGGCTTGGTGTGTCAGAGCCATACGACTATACATGGTCCTCTAAAGTGATGGAAACATGACACGCCTGCACCTAAACACACATACGAAACGTCCTCCAACACGACACTTAGAGCTACTTAACATTAGGTTGTTGATGCAACATATTTCGTAATGTGCAGGTGCTTGCGATATGTCATAGCTGTTATTATGCATAAAGTATTGTACAGTGCATTTAATATACAGTGTATACTAAATCAGAATCAATACATAAATCAAAATCAATATATTTCATGTCCGGTGCCTCCTAATTGTACCACTGACTACTAAAGTCTTCTTCTGGACTCCAACTGGGACTCAAATACCCAATTAGAGATTTACCCTGAGGCTCTGCTCCAGCAGAAGTGAGCAGCAAAGAGGAGGTATAGAGAAGGAATCACTGAAGTAGTACATGCCATAGTTGAATTTTTTTTTTTTTTTTTGCCTTTTCATGGCCTTAATAGATCCAAAGACACAAGTTGCCTGAGGCTAAGGTGTGCAGGTTGGTTCTGAAAGTGGCTTCAAGTCTCAGGCGTCTGTATTTTTGAGAAGAGCGACTGTCAGAGTGGACGAGTCCATTCAGCTCTCGGTGAAACGCTATCCTTGAGACTCCTCGCTGGCACGAAGGAAAAGAAAGAGGCAGACAGACTGAGGGAGAAGGATAGAGGCGAGGCGGAGGCCTACATCTGTTTGCTTGGTCTAGCAGAGACACGATCACATCGGACGCCTGCGGGCTCCGTCTCCGACTCTGCTCCTCTGTTGTTCCAGTTTTACCCTTGGGAGACGTGTTCGGGGAGACGGAGGCTCGGGCAGGCACACACATGCATGCACACACAAACACTGCAGCATCCTTTCTGGTGTTAAAACAGCTGCCGTTAACCAAACCCATCTCTCCCTCTCATTAAAGCTATAACTTTTTTTGCTATTGTGCCCATCTCTGGTGTTAACGGGACAAATTACCAAGGCTAGGCACTCCACAGACACGCACATATGCACACGCCTGGGTAATTAATTGGTTCCAGTGGAGCCAAGAGCTAATTTACTATCCCTCCTGCCACATATCTACAGATACAGTGAGACGACTCATCTGAAGGCAGCTTCTTTATGGCTCGCTCCCAATCTGTAGGTCCTTTATGTGTGTTGAAGTATATGTGTATGATTTTTTTTTCTGGCAAAGAGGTGGTTGTTGTTGTTTTTCAGGCATATAATTACTGCGCTGTAGGAGTTGGCGGACTGTTAGGCTTGTTATCTTGGATGTGTTGATTGCAAGAAACATGTGGAAAGATTGATTATAGTTCACTTCTCCCTGCCCCCTGTCTCCCTTTGGGTTTATGAATTAGGACAGTGGCAGACCAGATTTAAAAAAAAAAAAAAAAAAAAAAAAAAAAAAGATTATGCCATAGAGTTCACTACTTTCTCACATCAAGCCAAGTAGCTGAAACAGGAATCAATGGATTTTGTAAAGTATAAGATAATCTGCATTGAGCCCTTGTGTGTAATGTTGTAGCTGACTTAATTTCTCTATAAAGTATATTTTACTAGTATTAGACACTTTAAAATGGGAAAAAATAGACAATTTAGACAAGATAGTATGTACATACATAAAGATTTTCAACAGGCTGGCAAATTAGCATATCTTTAAAGTGAGACACTCCAGGCAAAAACATCATTTTTATGCACTGATCAATTTAGAGATTTTGAGTTATTTTGCCCAGACTAGGGGAATGAAAACATTCAATACACATTTAGGTGTTTATTTTACTATACTTTTTTTATTTCCGTCTGTAGATATCTCCTATATTCACGAAAAGTTAGTATTAATTTGTCATTTAAACATAACAGACTTTCAGAAAACTTGTAATGCAAAAAATGTCTTAATAACCAACTTGAAGTGGTGATATCTAGTCTGTGATATCTTGTGAATTTCCCCACTGTGGGACTAATAAAGGAATATCTTATCTTATCTTATCTTATCTTATCTTATCTTATTACAGTTGTTTACCACATTTACCTCTAGTGTCTAATTTTATGATACATATACTTTAAAGGCAGTTATCACAATATATCAATATTATATGAGATTTTTTTTTCCCTCAAACTCATACAAACACTTTAATTCCTATCTATATTGTAAAGGTTTCTAAAGAGGGGTTTGTTCATATATAATTGATAGCCTGATTTATATAGTATTTTATTTCTAAAAACATTTTTTCTGGCTGTTGACAGTGTTTTCTGAGTTTGAGAGAGTGATAAAGACTTTTGAATCTGATTTTGTCAGATGTTTAGATTTCTGTTAATTTCTGATAAAATAATGCATCATTTGCATATTTAAACATAACTTCAGTAACTGGCATCTGCAAGATTTCACAGCCTGCTGTGTCTGAGCAGCTATCGATCACCAGCAAACTGACCAAACGGTTAAACTAGGCAGCGCTGATCAGATATGAATCAACATGTTGAGATCAGTTAAGAAAACACCAGCCAGAGCAAACTTTCTCATTTCACAGCTAAAACGTAACTACAAGATGATTCTGAAAGCTTTTTATATGAAAATTAAGCTTTACAGTAGCAGGATATTAATTCATATTTGATCAGTGCTGCCTCAGTTGATACGAGTTTGTGACCAATTGACAGCTGCCTCTATTGAACGAACAGCCAATAGGAGCGCTCTCTCTCTGAAATGACCTGTGATTGGCCAAAGTCTCCTGTCATGGGTTAGATTGCTGAAAACAGCCATGAGGATCTAGTTTTCTCTCAGAACATTTGAAATACAATATCCTCAAAGGTGTTATGGGATTTTTGCCCAATGATGCTAAAAATATTCTTCCTACCGTCACTTTGACCTAGTAATCAACGGGGGGAAGTATCATGGTGATAGTTAAACTGTTTACACTATTCAGGTGTTTCCCCTGACAGCCAAAATGTTATTTGTCACATTAGCAAGTCTTAATTGCAACAGTTCGTCATCCTTGGTTGTGAGATGAAACAAAACAATGAGTTTAATGAAGCTATGAGGCTCAATACTGTAGGTTTGACACTATGAGCATCATCATTGAAGTAACAGGTTTACAAAAGAGCAAAAAGTACAGTACTTCTGAAAAGTATGGATATAAAACCTCACATGTTGAAGTGCAGTTCCTTAGTGCGTGTTCTTCTAAACCCTTCACCTCTGCTGCAGAAGAGCCAACAGTACACACCGTTGAAAGCTTTGTACATTTACAGCATAACCAAAGAGACTCGACCTCCCCTGCAGTGGAATCTATCTGTAAGAGATTTCATCCATCATTCCCCCAGTCATATCCTGTCACCGCTAAAGCTGATATGATTGATTACGATATTAGTAATTGGATGATTCAAAACTGCAGTATTCTGTGCCGAACCGTACAAAAAAAAAAGTCTCGACTCACTGATTTCACATTCTCAGCTGACTGAGAGGAATTAACCCCTGGATGAGTGTAATCTTCCTTTCATTTGTAGTCTGGTTAGCATCAAGGTAGCATTTCGTTCTCCTGTAAGATGCATCTGTGCCCTTTTATGAAAGGATAGACCAATGATCTGGTCCTTCAGTTAGTATTCACTCTTGATACTGGCAGAGTAGTGAGTGTGATCACTTGGCTTCTTCACCTCGGAGGGGCAGAGAGCCGGTGTGTTTGTGTGACTGGCAAGTCGGTTTTAGACTTGAGTCTGAGCACAGCTGTAGACTGTGATAGTGTAATTTTGCGCCCAGTGAGACAGTCGGATACACGTTAGCCAAGCATGTAATTAAAGCTTTAAAAATGTCACCATCCTTCAGCGGTGGGCTTTATGCATCCTCGCCGCAGTCCCAGGTGAGTGTGCATGTGGCGCTGTGAGCGCCTGAGTTTGTATTTCCTGCTTGTGCGGCGAGTTGTTTTGTGAAGTCTTGAGGTGTTGTGGCCATCCTCGCTCCACTGCCTTGATCAGGCGCCAGATGACAACGCTGCTCCCGTGTTGATCGGTCCTGCTAATACACCTCGCTGAGAACAAAGGCTTTGAAGTGAGAGGAATCTTTGATGCCAGTGCATTACTCGAACAGTTAAACGTCGAGGAAAATGACAGAATATTCTTCAAACATCCACGAGGGGACTGTTTTGATCATCTCCAGGGTGAAAAAGTACCTGATCTTATGCTTGCAAATCAGTTTAGGGTTTTGGGGTCTGTGTTCATCTTCAGTGCTAGCTGTTAAGTCAATGTCATCGATGACATTAGCACTGAGGAAGCACCCTGAAACTTTGTATAACGGAAGCTGATAGCAACCTAACATTTGCTTTCCTGTCAGAGAGGTAACTTTGTAGTACCTTGCTGAGGTTGTTATGGAGATTTCAGCTCTCTGTGAGATGTAGTTTTGGGACAGGGGTGACAAACTCTCAGTTTCTTCTGTGAGATTTAAGCCATTTCAGAGCTGCAAGGTTGTTGTGACAATTTGCTCCCTGTGAACAGCGCTTTCTTGACACTGAGAACAGCTCAGACAGTAGCCTGAGGGTCTTGGGCTGTGTGTCAGAGCCGCTGTCTCAACAGCCGATCCCTGCTTGCATTGACTACAGATTTTTTTCAGGAGTTGACACCGTGTTATGCAGACATCTCTCAGCAGCCTGGCCGTAGAGGAAGAGAGAGGGCTTGCGGATTAATGTTAATTGGCACTGAAAGGCGGAGTGCGTGCTGTCCACAGATCCTGATGAAGCTGATAGTTTCATTCCTTTGTCTGTGCTGCATGTGGCCTTGTTTAATTTCTGAACTCCTTCAGGGACTTTTTCTGTGAGAAAACTTTAAAGCAAAGTTGGACATTTTTGGAAAGTAAAGGCCTACTTATTTGCTCCTCTGTACGCTCAAGGCGTTCTCATCCCAGCTCGTCACCTACTGACGCTTTGTCAGACCCCTTTGGTGTCACTTTATGGTCGCAGTAAACACAGGCTTCATGTTGTGAATTCAAACAAAAATATATGCTTAGGTTTAGGAAACAAATGCACTTAGGTATAGGAAAAAAAAAAACATCAGGATTGGGTTTAAAATGACCATTTTGTTTGTAATGTGAAAGTGAAACTTAATGCACAGACATGAACAGCAGTTTCCTGGATGAAAGCCCTGTGTTTGTTTGGCCCATCCACGTCCCCTTCCACCTGCCCTTTGTATGTTTTTTCACTCTTTAAATTACATTACCACACTTCCTGACCATTTTCTGTGAGAATTGCCACGGATGGGTCTCCATTGTAGTTGCTTGAAAACCTGTTGTATCAGCATCACACAGTGAGAACGGCTGGTATGCTAAATATATAGCAAGGGCTTGCACTGGGCTAACTTAGCTTAACATAAAGACTAGAAATAAAATACTAATTAAAGGGCCTTTCACACAGAACGCGCTTGTACTGCATTTGCACTCCACTTGCCTCAAAGTCCAACCTGTTGCCAAAAGTCGCTGTTGTGCCATGCAAGCCATTAGAAATAATGGGTTTCAATGCGCAGTGGTGCCGTTGCTGCGTTCTTTGTGAAAGGTCCATAACACGTTCATATCACGTTTGTTTCAGTTCTACAAAAACCTAAGTGTAAAGACAACAAAGGTTTACAGTTTATGTGTCACACTATTACTAGGCTCCAAACAATTATTGAGCAACCAACCTCTCTGGTCCTGTACTAGAAATAGTCCGCCACACAATACCCTCAAAAGCAGCAATTTGTTGTTTTTACGATTATTTTTTAAATTAATGACACAAACAATATGTAACGTGTTGTTTGGTGTGCTTTAGAGGTACTTGTCGGTGGATTTTGCTACCTTTTGACAGAGCCTAGCTAGCCACGTTTCAAACTTTATGCTAAGCTACGTTAGCCAACTGCTAGCGACAGTTTTGTGTTTAGCCTCCAGACACAAGAGTGATATCAATTATTTCTTCTGACTCTCAGCAAAAAAAGTGAATAAACACATTTTCCACATTGTCAAACATTTTTTTTTCTTTTAATAAGTATTAGGCACAGTTCCTACAAGGAATGAATACAAATGAAAAAGATTACTGTGTATCTATTTTCATAGCACATTTTTTTAAAGCAGAGAAGAAACCAAGCAGCCTCACAGATGATTAATTCTCTGTAATTATGGAGTCGGCTGTGTGGGCTACAAGTCCTGACTCTGCCTTACCTTGACCTAAATTTTTGACATGAACAGTGTTAAAAGCCCTGCTCTGTATTCAAAGGGCCTTCCTGCCAAGAGCTCTGTAATGGTTTTAAGTCACAGGTCATATTGAACTACAGCCCCTTCAGCAATCATGGAGGCAGCAACACAGGAACACGTCATGCTGGTAATCTAGTGCCTAGTGGCGTGTGAGAGATTTCACACAAAACATGTCTCTCTTTTCAGGCATGATGTCACTTTTCTTGCCACATATTGCATGTTGTTGAAGCCTTTTCTTCATCTGGAGATGTGTTGTGTAGAAACACTCATGCAGGCCGCAGTCAGGCACGTGGTTATGCATCAGCCCGAGTGCTAGAGGGTAAGCCAGTTGAGTAAAAATAACAGCAGGATTTGGGAAGCTCTGGAGAGTTAGGGTGGGACTCAGGAAGAAATTGCTGGGTGTGTTTTTGAGCAAGTCAGTGGAGATTCAGTGTGTGTGTTTCTGTGGCTCAATGTGTGTAAATGTGAGTGATATATGTCCCAGATTTAGCTGGACCAAAGCTATGGTTGTGGTCAGGCGAGTCATCGGGGCTGGTCAAAAAATGAAAAAAGCTCAGTACAGTACACAGACTTTGGTGTGTTTAAGATTCATTGTGTTTTTCAGCATGTACAAAAAAATAAAAAATAAACACCAGAGAGGTTTGTGCAACCATTAATCAGGAGCAGAGGAGGGTGACACTTTCTTAAATTGACCCCAAGACTATTTACTGTAAAAAGTTCCAGCAGAAGTTTTGTGAAACAAAGTTGAGTACCTGCGATGTTTGACACCTACAGCAGAGAAGCTCTCTGCTGTTCCCCCACAGCGCCTGTGTTTCATCAGCTGCATACCCCCACTCATGCTGAGAGCAGAAAATACACAACAAATCACAGCTCTGTTTTCCCAAATCTTCTGCAGTGATCGCAAACCAACAACAGATTGGAATCTCTGAGCGTCATTCCAACGGGGGGAACTGATGCAGCATTTGTTTGATTTGATGTTTATTCCAATATAGAGATGTTTGTGGAACATGCTGGACTCAGAGTCAGATTATGAAAAGGTAAAAATATAGCAGTACGCTACAGAAATATGCATCTGCAAACCTAAGTTATTTTTCAAAGACTAATGAAACCTTTCTTGGTGACAAAGCACCTCACCCTCACTTTTTTTTTGCAAGGAGATATAAACTGGAATGATTCTGCTGCTACTGTGCATATTTTTACATTTTTCAAAAGAGGATGAAAGTGTTTTTGGACATATCTGTGGAAACTACGCCTCTTTGTGGGCGTTTCCCAAGGCAGCGGCCAGTCAGAGACGTGCTGTCAACTCTACTACAGCACTACTGACTGGATCATATCACAGACCTATAGAGCGAATACACACTGATAGAGAATATTCAGTATACAGAAGAAGAAGAAGAGAAGAAGAAGATCTACCTTTATTAGTCCCACAATGGGGAAATTCAATTTACACTCTGTTAAACTCATACATGGTACATGCAGACCTGAAACACACATACATGCATTAATGGAGAGATGTCAGAGTGAGGGGGCTGCTCCTGACAAGCGCCCCGAGCAGTTGGGGGTTTGGTGCCTTGCTCAGGGGCACCTCAGCAGTGCCCAAGAGGTAAACTGGCACCTCTCCAGCTACCAGTTCACACTCAGTTTTTGGTCCATGTCGGGACTTGAACCGGTGACCCTCCGGTTCCCAAGCCAACTCCCTACAGACTGAGCTACTGCCGCCCCCAAAGGAACAAAGGAAAAACAGGAGCATAACGCTATGGTATATTTCCTCAATGCTATGGTTTAGCTCAAAGAGGTGCACAAGTAAAAACAAACAGCAGCAACTGTATATATACAGTATATATATTCTATATATATATATATACTGTATACTACTTTTATAGCACAAAATAATTTGATGTTCAGTTTGACTTGAAAAATGATTCATAATACCAAAAGAAAACATAACACAAGCATATATAATAATAATAATAATAATACAACAAGAAGGTGAAGAATATAAGCTTTATATTTACGTGCAAGGAATGTAGCTCAAATAATGTAGTTCAAAGTGCTAGTAAATGTAAGAGCGGTAAAGGAATAGGCTTTATATGGTGTATATGATATATGACTAGACACTATCTTGTGATGAGATCACACCAGCCGTGGCGCCAAAATGGGCCGGGGACGTAAAGTGGGGTGGCCAATGGTAGAAATGTCACAATACCAGAAATTTAGTAATCGATACCAATACCAGTGAAATTCAACGATTCGCAATACCAATTCGATAAAGCAGTAAAAAGTAGAACAATAAGTCCCATGTACTTCAACATACACACCGTTATTACTGTTTGCATACTGTTTTTTGTTACGACGTCCACTGTGGAAGTAATAAATGAATATCTTATCTTAAACAGGTCTTAATTCCCTCTCTTTTTATTTTATTTTGTGGTGAAAACATCTCCACACAACTGGATTTATTCAAGTTTCTCACCAAAAGCTACATTTCAGATTACATTTGAACACATCATGATAATGTTAAAATTTACCTGATACTCAATACTTATTTTTTTCTGAACATAGCATGAACACATGTCATAATGTAATTCAAACGGCTCCTCTGCAGGGCTGTGCTGCTTACCGGATGGTAACAGCTAACGTTAACTGCTGATTTCAATACGGATTTGTTGTTCACAGTGTAGCATTGTCAGGGAAAAAATAGGATGTGTCCCCTTGGCACATCAATAGTGTTTACTTCCTCCTAAACACATTTTCTATCGTCCCTGGGTGACAGGACGCCATTGGTCTCAAGCCCTGATGGTACCTTTTGCTACTGTAGAAAAATGAATACCTTCAATTTTTCAAAATTTTGGCATCAGCTTGGTACCGAACTGTCAATTCTCATGACATCCCTACTTCCTACCCCCCTATTTCCTGCGCCACACTCATCTTCAAACTCGCCCTTCATCTTTATCTCAAATACACACCTGTAAAGTTTCATGACTGCATCTTGCACAGTTGTGATGCAATCTCATCGACTAAATCTGTCCACAGAAGAAAGAACACAACCGCTTTTGTGGTACTTCCAGGTACAGTAGAGTCTCCAGGTCTACCATGATGACGCACAGACTTACACTGGAAAACAACACCAGCCCCACGCTGTCTCGGCTGGTAATGACACACAAGCAGAATGAGTTATTTAATCCAAATGCAGAGAAATTTCAGTTCAAAGTAAATAAGATGGAGTGTGAAATGCATTCTGGGCTGGAGAGCTTATTACTCAGCAGTGTGTGTGTCTGTGTGAGACAGACAGAATGAGTGTGAGAACGTGAAAGACTGAAAAGGACGACCTGCATCATGTGTACATTTGGTTTGCGCATCAAAAGCAATACTGTGCACTACAGATAAGCTATTGAAACAAACAAGCCATCTGATCCAAGTGCACTTTTCAATCTCACTCTTGGAGAGACAAACATTTCTTCGCGTGGAATTAACCTCCCCCTCCCCGATCTGGGATCGTGAAGCGGAAAGGACCCTGCTGTGCGGCGATGAGCCTTCCATGCCGATATCATCACTCCGTCATTCTCTCTGTCATCCTCCGCTGAGCCAGTGAGACACCCGGTTGGACTGAAAGCATAAATAGTGGAGGGAAAAAGGTCAATGACAGGTAGAGATGGAAAGGGGCAGGGATGGATAACGATAGAGGAAATCCGAGAGATGTCGGTGAAAGAAAATCCTCCTGACAGCCAGAAAAGAAGAAAAGTCAGTCAGTCGGCCACTTGGTCTGTCAATCATGTTGTGTTTTTACGCAGCAGTCATTCACTCATTCAGGCACCTCATCAGTCTCTCTGTCAATCACCTATTTCCTCATTCAGTCCACTCGCCTCACAGTTAGTAGGTCTTCTAGTTTGCCCTTTTATTCTTTTACAAATCAGTAACTTAGTTCAGTCATAGTCAACTAATCACTCGATCTCAGCTGTCCTTTTCAGACAGACAGACCGCAAAGTAAAGAGCAAACTTCTCTGTCGTTTCTGTGTGTGCTTTGGTCTAAAACACAGGACACCAAAATCTCAGATAACCAATCAGCCGACAGAGACTCAGCACGGCAAACAAAAACTGGCAAAAGCCCGTCTGATAGACAGAATGATAAACACCCAGTCAGTTGCATCCAAACACACACACACACACACACACACACACACACACAGATATATAAGCGCTCTGCCTGACAAACACAGAGCTTTATGAAGCAGCTCTGTGGTGTCTTTGTGTGCTCTGGTCTAAAGCAAAGTCTGGGTGGATTTTACTGGTGTGTGTGTGTGTGTGTGTGTGTGTGAGAAAGAAAGAGGTGTGTGTGTGTGTGTGTGTGTGTGTGTGTGTGTGTGTGTGTGTGTGTGTGTGTGTGTGTGTGTGTGTGTGTGTGTGTGTGTGTGTGTGCTGTCTGGCCAGAGAGAGAGAACAGCATCTATCAGCACTGTGTTGTGACCCCAAACTCACCCTCCCCTGACTGTGTTTGGACAGATGGATCATCACTGCACCACTCACATTTGACAAACGTGTTTGCATGTGAGCCTGTGTGTGCGTGTGTGTGCGTGTGTGTGTGTGTGCGTGTGTGTGTATGTCAGTGTGACGGACAAAAAGCCGGCATTTATTCGGGAGGGTATTTATTATGTATAGTGTAATCCAACCATCATGAAGTCCCCCTCAGACAAAATCAATAGTGGTGTTAATATGATCCTCTCTCCACTCGTTACTGCAGGAAGACTTCAATTGATTAGTTAGTTGACACCTCAGCTCCCACAATGCAAAGATGCAGAGGTAGGTGTGTGTCTCTGTGTGTGGGTGTGTGTGCGTGGGTGTGTGTATATACGCGGTTGAATGTGCCATTATATAACTTCCCCAAACTATGCAGCAAACAGCTATTGACTCCCTGAACTAATCCATTATTTAGCTCGAAACATTTCACTGCAAGTACACTTTATACTTTTTTCTGGGGAGTTTGATGTATATTATGCTGTCTTTAAAGGAACAGTGTATAACATTTAGTGGGATCTATTATTTGAATAAGTACATTTTTTTGGTGTATAATTACCTGAAAATAGGAATCAATTTGTTTTTGTAACCTTTGAATGAGCCTTTCATATCTACAAATGGAGCAGGTCCTCTCTATGTAGCTGGCAGCCTTTTTCTACAGTAGCCCAGAGTGGACAAACCTAACACCGACTCTAGATTACATTTTTATGTTGTCACATGAGCCAGCGTAGTTTTCACATGCTTGGCACATGGGAGAAGCCTCAGTTGGTTGCAATTTGCTACCTCACCACTAGATGTTGCCAGAACCTACACACTGCATCTTTAATTGTAGCTTTTGAAACAACACAAGACCACCAAAATTGAACAAAGCCACACAATATTTCAGTGGATTAGATTTGACATCAAAACAAGAATAATATCAATAATAATATTAATATGATCATTTGTGTTACTTAATATCTCACTAAAGCATGTAATAGACCCCCTGTCCACCAGAGGATAACGTGTCACATTTTGCCACATCGAGGCATGAATATTATGCGTTTATGAAGATGCAGTACCAGCAGCAGGCAACAAAATCAGTCACTTAGGTTTAGGCAACAAAACCACTTAGGTTTAAGAAAACCATGTTGCATGGGCTTAAACTATGTAAATTAAGTACAATATGTATGTAAACAATGTGACATATATGGAAAACACATCAAAAATGTCATTAATGTAGCTTACAAAGGTTGAAAGTCGTGTGTTTGTTGTTTTTCACGTTTTATTCGATATAGTTCTGAGTGTAGCATATTCACGAGGATGCAGCTAAAACAATGTTTTTATTGCATTCTTTTGCCTTGTGCATTATCGTTTCATTCACATGCACCTTTTCGTTCAACCAGGCTGACTATAGATGATGGACTGAACCTCACACTGGTCTGTGCCTTCTCCAAATTTGAAAAATAACATCAGAGCTTTACATTATCCTGGCAGGAATACTGTATTGTTTTGTATTACATGCTCTGTACATGCATTTCAAATGACATCGTTTACACCGTGTTTCTTTTTATTTTGTGTGGGTTGGGCTCCTCTGTGCCCTGAATGCACCGGTGTGTTATCCATCACCGGGTCCCAGGGTGATTTCGGTGCATGTGTGTGTGCTGAGAATCTGCTGGCACTGTACTTGTGTTTTTGTGTGTCTGTATGTGTAGAGGTGTAAAAGACAGACAGAGAAAGAAGTAGGAGTGGGAGCAGGAGGAGGAAGATGAGTAGGAGGAGGAGGAGGAGGAGGAGGAGGAGGAGGAGGAGGAGGAGGAGGAGGTGGTGGTGGTGGAGGCTTGTACTAATGCCCTGGAGATGATTTAGGCTTTAGACCACCGAACAGCACAGAAAGCTCTTCCAGTTTTCTCCCACAGGACCAGTCAGTGGCTTGTGGCGAGTTAAAGAGAAAATAGGATCCACCAGAGATCACTTCAGGGGAAACAACAGTTGGCTTGGTTTTAAATCAAGTCATGGCTGTCTGTCTCTGCACTGTTACTTAAAAGGCATGATGCAAATGCGTGGGCATAAATCAGGTTATCTGTGGGTCTTTAAAGCGGCATATGCATTTAATTTTTTAAAATTTATGGCTCATAAATATTTACAGTATCTTGGATTTTATAGTTCTTAATTGTTTCACCATGCAATGACAGGTTTTTATTAGTTCATGCAAACACAGTGATGGAAGAATTTTGAGATTCATTAAATCCAGATGTAGAAAGGGAAGCAAAAGCAATAACAGTTCACTTACATTTTGATTCTGATATTAACTATGCAACAAAAAAAAGCAGTTATTTAGATCTTTCAGTAGTCTTCATCAGTTATGCTATTTTTAAAATTTTTGACCATTAGTGGCGCTATGGAGCAATTTTCTTATTATTGGGTTCCCACTTTGTATCACACACAAGAACACAATACGCATTCATGTCGCAGTGTTTTCACGCTATTCTACCGATCGACAGTCAGTTGCGGTAATGTGCAAAGAAGTTTAGCAATGCGCCAACATAGGCAAGAAAGAAGAACGGCAAACCCGCAAGCTTTGATGGAAACATGATCGTGTCTAGAAGGTAACCTGAAAATTGCAGAAACTTGGAAAATACGTGGAAATACTCTTGTAAGACTATCTGCCCGACGACCTGTCCTAACCTTAACTATTCAAAGTTTTACTTTTTCATTTCTGTATAGCGAGTCGTTGCTGTTTATAAGAGACTGTTGCTATGGCCGCAGTTTTGGTGTGTTGGTGTGTCAAATTTTTGATTTCTTAAGTAAGTAGTCATTTACTAGGCATGATAATGTACAGCAAGCCAGTCATCGTTGCAAAATATACCCCTGTCAGGGTTATTTAACCCTTACTTTATGATTCAAGATCAATGCCTAACCTTAACCATTTGAAGTCAATGTCTAACCTAAACCATCTTGCCAGAGTTTCCCAAATTGTGGGTTAATTTCTAGACACGACCATGGAAGCACAGCATAATTTTAAATATTCAAAGATTTATTTTTCTAGTGTTTGATATAGAGGGAAATATATTAAACACATTTGTTTGACCTCCAGCATACACACTGTGTGTTTTGGTGGTACTTTTGTGTTTTTTTTTTCGTTTTTTTTTTTACTTGAAATATCCACAGGGCACCTTTTAAATATTAAATTCAACTTCTGAACAACTGCAAGGGTTTTAAGACACACTGTGAATCAGTAAAACCAGAAGAAGGCATGAGTGATAAAGAAACTGATAATAAGAAATGGTTACATAGCTTGTTCTTGAAATAGCATTGCAAGTTGTATATACACATGTACGGTTTTGTGTGCATGCATGTGCAGAGATGACGAGGGGTCGTGTGCTGGGCTGTTGCAGAGGCAGCGAGGTCAACAAACCTCAGTGGCCACGGCTCCTGCTCCTGTCAGCCAGCCCTCTGCATACATGGGTGTATGAGTGTGTCTGTGTGCATGTGTGTTGGGGACATATGTGCAATACAATACAATACAGTGCAGCCCTCTGACCATCCCAGCATGCACACAACTGTAAAAACATCAGTAATCTCATATTTTTCCCAAGTGAATGCAGACATAAAGGGTTATATTAAAAATGACAAGAGGAATGTCCTAGTGAGAGACTACCTGGGGGGAAATGACTCGCTCGCTTTCAGCTGCAACAGGTAAAATGGCTTTTTGGTGGGGGGGGGCGCGAGAAAAGTTAAAGACTGTCAAGGCAACTAGCAGACAAAGAAAAGTGACATCTTAAACGACACGTTGACTAAAGCAAAGCTGCAAAGGAGCACAGAAGCTGACGTGTGAAACGTCAAGACGAAAGGGAAAAAGAATAGAGAGGCAACTGGCACTGGCTGTCACTCGCTTTCCCCCGCTGTGGATGGCAGGTGTTTTACATTACACTGTGGGTGAAGGCGAACCACACGACCCTGCTGTCTGCATTCATACGCTGGACTTTGAATGAATTCCATATAGGCCCCAAGGTTGCAGAGCCTGTTCATGCACACTGAAGGCAGAGTAAACTTTCCATTCGAGGAGAAAATTTAATAAAACCACCACATTCACAGCATGAGGAGTTTTCATGTAAAGGCAGGAGTAGAGAGGTGTTTTACCATATATACTGTATGTTCTACACCAGAGCTGCTCAAAGCTTTCCAGCATTAAAGGGGGATGAGAGAGAGAGAGAAAAGTATCTGAGGAAACATTCACTACTTCACTTCAGTTTTGTCTTCTTTTTTTTCATATTTTGCTGCCCTCAAACAACAACAGGGTATTCATAGTTTTTGCTTTTTTGCAATCCACCATTCACACTAAATCAACTCTGTCATGGAGGCAGGATGGTTCTGTTCTTGCTCTACAAAGCACCAGTTGTTTCCCACTGACTGGACAAGAGATGAAACGGCTATTTTCACATGCAATAAGATGATAACAACGCTTCGCAGGTTCGGCTGCAGAATACATTTTCTGTTATGAAAACTAAAACCTGCAGTAGGCGGGAAGTTTTTGGCATCATTCGGCAAAAATTTCATAATAACCTCTCAGCATGTTGTAATTCAAGTGCTCTCAGATGTAACTAGACTTCTGCACCTCCTCATGGCTCTGTTTTCAGGCTTTAAAAAATGAAGGCTGTGACAGGAGACTTTGACCTCTCACAGGTCATTTCAGAGAGCGAGCATTCCTATTGGCTGTGCTCCAGCTGGTGGGCGGAGCTTGTTTTTTCCTCAACAGATCTTAACATGGCTGCACAAACTTTCTCATTTTTCAGCTAAAAGGTGACTACAATATGTTTCTGAAAACATCTGAGGCGAGCAATAGGCATTAACAGAATATTGATTCACATTGCTTATTCCAATATTATTACTTATTGATCCTGTATTCTGACATATTAACTGGAGGACACTGAGGCTTGTGTTTTGTTTTTTTTTCAGATTACCTGTCTCATGCACTTCTGTCAGGATATAGTGACCGTTTTATGCAAAATAAGTTCATTTAATCATATTTGCTCCATTTCTACCCACTGCAGCTGTAAGCAAATGCCATTGCACTTTACAGCTGAGATCCTCGTTATCTTTACTCACTCCACCACACACACTGTTCAAAATGTGGTATACAGTGAGGGCAGGCTTATTCTTCTGTTGCGCGCAGCATGAATCATTCTCGGTAATAGCATCGCATAAGTGATTAAAAAGTAATGATGTGGACGGTCTAGACTGCTCGTCAATTCACCCCCACATAGAAAAGAAATCACAGACGATTGAGTTGTGGAAACTGCTTTGTTGTTCTTGCGGTGGGGAATGACTTTTCTGGGAAGCATGAATCCACAGTAAGCATTATATAATAATAATCATATCCGGCAATTTGAGGCCTCAGTTGCGAATACAAACATGTCAGATTTACAGCAGCTATAGGATTTAATTGACCTGCGAGGAGTGCTGTGCGGCACCGCTCCGTACATATATCAGTCACATATTCACACAGCCAGATAGACTCTTAATTATAAAAAACAAACGCATGCACACACACAGCGCACATTGAACTACTTCTGCCCTACAACAAAGCTCTGCAATGGAAACAAAGACATGCACAAAAGGCACATCATTTCAGATATTAGAGTACACACCACTCACACACACACTCACACACACATTAGGTGTTTGAGGTAATGCAGAGCATGTCTGATTCATACTCTGGGTGTCAGAGGTGAGAGGTGTGAGGTCTGTGGAAGCACACAGGCTGGTTTTACTCAGCAAAACTCCAAACACCCCCCCCCCCCCCCCCCCCCGCAATCTGTCACACTCTCTCCTCTTTGCACCTCTCTCTTTCACTCCCTTTTTGTCAGGATTTATTTTCACTGCTTTTCATCTCCCGGAGTGAATCCTCTGTGCTTGTAGCGAGGTGCTATACTGTATCAAGCTTTTCGGCGCTTTGATTTAAAACTAATGTGAAAATAAGTCTTTGTTTTAAGCCCCACATCCGTCTCTTTCAGGTGTGTCTCTCCAATGCTCTTGGGCCCCTGAGGCCTGAGGAGAAGTGAGCCAAGCCCAGGCCCCCGCATGGGACGCCCTGTTACCCAGCATGCACTGCTGCTGCTGCAGTGCATGCTGGTCCTGCGGCCCGGAGGCGTGGCCGGTAGGAGAGGGCCGGTGCTGCTGCCTGAGTCGCCCTGTCACAAGACGGAGCACCCGCTCATCCCACACTCAGGTAAACACACACCAGGGTGACATCTTTGATCTGACTCATTGGGTTTTTTATTTCCCTCAATAATTATATTTCTGTATGCTGGATCTATTTTCTCAATTCTCCCTCCCTCACCCCTTCACCCTAACCTTCGTCACATTGTTTCCTCCACAAGGTTAGATTTGTAGGACATCAGGACACTTTCCTGTTGCTAGGAGACATAAACACTCTTAGTTGCAAGCAAATTCATGATCAAAGAAAGAAAAAGTGGAGCACCTTGACATTTGTATTGGATCTTTTGTTAGTATTTAGCTGCTTGTCTCCCTGGCAATGGATGCAAACAAGATAGTGAAATATTGGGATTGTGTGTTGCTCAAAATGAAAATTGAATGCTATTTGTTTAGCACTTTTCTAGTCCTCCAACCGTTCAACTTTACACTAGATTTCAGCATTCACCCATTCACCCTCATACACTGAGGTCAGAAGCTGCCATGCAAGGTGCCATTTTTTTGCACATTAATATGTACGTGTATGTGTGTAGTCATCAAGTATATATTCAGTTCCTCTTCCCTTGAGACACAAAGCAGACACAACCTTCCTTGTATGCCTTTACTACATGGCGCTGCAGTGTTTAGATACAGTATTATCTGCATCAGATTTCATCCCTTACCATACGCTGCTGTTGAACAACTAAACAGTAATGAAATGACATGAAACTTAGTCCAAAGAAAGCATAGATAGCGATCAATGCAGTTTTGTCTCTGCTGTGTGAAGCAGCAAAATGTCATTGAGCTGTTTTCAGTCCAGCAGAGTCCCAGTCAGATAATCACATAAGATTCAGTCCAGGACGAACAAGGTCACTGCATGTGTTCAAAGATCCACATGCATGCAATAACTCCAGTATCGCTGCCCAGCACTGATACAAGGACTCTTCCTCTACAACCTTTTCTCTCTTTCTTCACAGTCTGTCATTTCATTGTTAGCCGAGGTGGCACTCTTCCCTCTGCACCAATTGAGTGCAATGATGATGACTAACTGACCTGCTAACGTAATACGTTCCTGCCTTGTGCTTCCTTTCTGCATGAGGGGGATCACACGGCAGCCAGTGAGTCAACTGTGGTCAACGCGTTTGTGTTCTCTAATGTACAAGAATGGCCCATTAAGCTCAGGTGGCTTAATGCTTTGGCTGAAATGTGGGAGCATTAATAAAATGGGTTGACATTTCAGTTAGTAATCAGACATGGTTCACTAACACAAGGTCTACTGCACAGAAGAAGAGGAAAGAAAGCGAGAGGAACTCAGAGGCTTCGCTGTCTGCGGGTCAGTGTGCGAATGATCAGATGTGATGATACAGTGGCTTTATTGGAGACATATACGATTATATAATAGGAGATTTTGTATGATAGCAGCTGAAAAGTCAGTTTACACTTTAATTCTTTTTGGTTTAGGCTAACTTGCTTTAGTTTCTGAGCTCATAAGCTTGTTGTCTTGTCTACACATCAGCTTTGTTGCCCTGCTTTTAAAGCTCTATAACTCTGCTGACTTTACATGCCTTGAGGTTTGTTTTGTTGTCATGTGGGGACAGAAAGCACAAAGTTTCCCTTTAACACAGGTTTTCATCATCATGCTTTTTTTTTTTTTTTTTACTTACATCCCAATCTTATTTATTCTTACCTTTCTAGTGTAAGAATCAGCGCCTTTGCAGAGCAGCTGCTAATATGGTATCCATGGTATCATGAAGACATCCATTTATCACTGCCTGCACAGTTGCACAGTTATACTTATGCTTATGGCCTGATGATAGTCTTTGTGCGGTTCAAACACATTTCATTGTTCCGAGTCGTACGGTATACAAAGCTTTTTTCCGACACCAAATTACAGCCCTTGCCTTTTTTTTTGCAATAAATGCGACAAAAGCTGAGTCATTACAGAATACGCCGACATGTACGCACGCATATGTGCACACAGTGTGTGAGCGAAGAGAAACCTCTCGTTAAACCTGTTATTATTCTCTTTTGTGTGTCATTGTGCTGCATGTAATGTTGTGTAATCCCTGGTTGTTGAGAATGGGTAGAGCGAGGCTGCCATGGCTGCTCTTCAGCTGAGCTGGGAGGACTACAAACACATTAAACGTGCCCCTGTGGATCACAACAACAGCACAATGCCCCACTCTGCTTAGACCAACCTTATCCTTCTGGACATACACAGACATACGTTTAAAGATTTGGTTTGAGTCTTATAGCTAGGACTGTAGACTGTATATATAGATGGACAATGCATCTCCATTTTCTCCCACTGTACAAAAGCAAAGCCAAAATATCTTGGATACAGCGCTGCCATCTTGAGATTTTAACGTCGTTTGGAGCCAGAGTCTGTGATCGGGCTGTGGAGCCGCACCATCGTACTGCACCAAGTCTTGCCCACATTCTTGCTTGATGCAAATGTATGGATAGTTTTATTATTGGACATCAATTAACAACACAAATTATCATAAAGTGCGCATGTCTGTAAATGGGAGACTAATGGTACCCATAGAACCTATTTTTAGTCACATATCTTGCGGTCAGAGGTCACAGGATCCCTTTGAAAATATCCATGTCAAGCTTTTCCTAGCATAAATTTGGAGGGTAATTCAGCCTTCTTCTCAAATGAAATGGTTGGCACCAATGGATATGGATATGATGTCAGGTTTTCACTCCGCTAGGATTTTGATGTCAGGTTTTCACTATACAGTCAATGACTAGAACATAATACAATGTACAATATGACATTGTGGTAAATATACATGAAGATTAGTAGTGTTCTCATTTGAGATTGTTATTGTTTTCACATGTATTTTCTGGCAAGAAACCAGAAACGGTTCCTTTTTATAAGAAAAGTTTTAGCACAAATGTTGGGACACAAGAAATTTGACATTACCTTAGACTTGACATTAATTTTTCACAACTTTTAATATTTTAGAGGTAAAACAACTAGAAAGAAATAAGAAATAGATCCATCAACTGCAGTTAGATTACTCTATTCTGGCATGAGATGAGATAGAAAGAAAGAAAGAAAGATATTCCTTTATTAGTCCCACAGTGGGGAAATTCAGTTTTACACCCTGTTGTTCACACAGTACAGTTCACACAGTACATATAAATGTCAATGGAGAGATGTCGGATTGAGGGGGCTGCTCCTGACAAGCGCCCAGAGGAGGGGGGGGTGTGGGGCCTTGCGCGGGGGCACCCCGGGGGAGAGCAAGAGGTAAACTGGCACCTCTCCAGCAACCAGTTGGTCTTGGTCCATGGGGGATTTGAACCCGGGTCCTCCACATCCAATTTAAGTCAGCCTGCTGTAAAAGATATGGATTTAAAACAATCCAGGGCCCAAAGAGTGGTTGTGACCTGTCACGAGAAGCCAAGGTCAGGGTTTGTCTGAGCATGTTCCAGTGACAGCACTTCTTTCTGGCTGTGTGATTGTGGCCTGACTGTGGAAGGGCGTGCCTCACATGGGTTTGACCCCACTGGGGATGGTGGTTTTTCTGACTTGGCACAACACTTGGCTGACATAGCTGCTACTGTGGAGTGAATGCTACAGCCTAAAGACCACTTTCTGCTTCGTGTGGCGGTTTTAGAAATGCAGGGTTTCAGAAAGAAAGTACACTGTACAGTTCAGCAGCTACGCTCAAAATGTTTACACAGAATGTACTCTTTCGCGAAAAACAGGTCTGAATATAGCTCCAGCAGAGGTCCAATGTAAATGGTTGTCATTTATAGAAGTGTTTTAGGAGGGGTGTTGAAAGACTTTATCCCCATTCTTGGTAAAAGATATGAATTAGCGAAGGTTTTCCGGCCAATCATTTGTAGCAGAGCCCCGGAGATACTGTACTGTATTAATAAAGTGTTGTATTTAACAAGTGTTCCTGGGTGTCGGCTTGGAAAGCTTTTAAAGGTTATAAACTGTGGTGTAAACAATGCCTTCACAGGCCAAGCTGAGGGCCACGTCTCTGTGGAGTGCAACCAGCAGACTTGTTTTACAGCCACAGACTGAGCAGCTTTTATCATCCCTGAACGGCTAACACATCGTTAGAGAGAGAGAGAGGGGAGATAGCAGGAAAATAAACAAATGGCCTCACAGCATTCATAAATGCAACAGGCTGCAACTTGCAACTGAGATCTCTTAATTGGTCATTCGGGGGTGATTCTTTTAAATTGAAAGCCCTCACAGGTCTTAGGAGCTTAAATTACAAAGCATTAAATCTGCTCTATTCGTGGTCGTGGGTAAGTTATGTTCAAGTCATGTTTTTATTCAATGGATGGCTGCCAATAGCATTATGAAGGGTCCATATTTTTGGATGTCTTTCATGTACCCGCTACAATAAAAGTCCCACTTGTAATTTCCCTACGTACCTATTCTCATGTCTTTTTTTTTTTTTAAGTCGCCTGAAGAGGTTTTGGTCATCTTGTTAAAAGCTTGTCTCTTCTCCCGCGCTACCTAAAACCAAATGACTCCTAAATACATATTAGATTTAAATATTTTGTTGCACACTTGTTTGTGGCTTCACGGTGGTTTGTTGTGCATGAGTCACTCGCAGCCCAAAGGGCCACAGCAGCACATCAGCAGTCATTCGAGTTTCAGGACTTTTAGCTGCTTGGTTTCTTCCTCAGAATAACATAAGAGGAAGAAAAACTTGTCTTGCCTTTTTCAAACTGAGCAGGTGTTTGTTTTTCCAACCGCACCGACGAAATCGTTTCCTCACATCAGCTTGACTAAATAGTTGCCATTCACAGAGGGCTGCTTTTAGAGCGAATTGGCTCTTCATTTATGAGAGCGCCTGCTGCCACACTCTATTTACACCACTCAAACAGACAGACAAACCATTCATGTTTCATAAATGGTTCCACATGTTGCCATTGTTGCCACCCTGGCTGTAACTGTAGAGCACTAACTTTGAGCGTTGGCAGACTGGCATGGCCTCTGATGCTGGGTGTAAATATTTATATATCCTGTCATTTTGTCTTTGTGTCAACTGCTCCGTGTCAGAGCAGGGGAATAACAAACGGGATGTGAGTGATGGGCGACTCTATTTTGAGGAGGAGGGAGACAGGGGTTAAGGGGATAATATGGGACGGAGAATGGGGGGATGGGGTGGTTAAGTGTGTGTTCATCTTTGTTTCATGTTGGCTGAGAGCCCTGCTGGCTGCTCTCTGTATTTTCATCCCAATCAACGTGAGAGTCTGCATGCGCGTGTGCGATTATTACGCCTTCGTGTCATCGCCAGCCAATCCCCTGATTCACGCGTCTGCTGTGCAAGCATGGCTGTGATGTGATTACATTAACACACACATTGCTGATATGAGCCCATGCAGCATGCAAAGCAGGCCTCAAATTGAGGAAGTGAGATTGGGAGCGGGGTTTGTTTTTTTTAGGGATAATTAGTAGCTGGGGGTTGTCCTACTGACTCCTTTTCTACTGGATTAATGACAAGGTTGATTTTATGGGATCATAATAAAACTCCCTGGGTGCCCCTAAAATTAGCTATTACAGTACAACCCATCCAAAAACAAATATCAGAAGTTAGGTCAGAGTTCTGTGGTACGACTAACCCAGTATCCTGCCAGCTGATTAGACTGTTATCAGGCCATTAAATAGTTAGCGTTAGCAGTTGCTATAAATGCCATAGATGTGGGTCAGTAGGGGCCTATTACACTCAGTATTAGGTTTTATCATCTATTCACATGGTAGATCACTGAAAGAAGGCATAAAAGAGCACGGCAGTGATACAATAGTTGTCTTGGTGTTCACAAGTGTTAAGTTTCACTTTCACCTGTGAAATGTAGTTATTTTAAGCCAAAACATAATGTTTTTTTCCCTTAACTTTAAGTATTTTTGTTGCCTAAACATATAGAAGCCTTTTAGTTTGTGTTCAAAATGTAACATTTATTCACATTCAATCTTTAGCATGTGTTTCTCTTAAGTCTCACTTTCACTTTTACAAAGTCGAAGGGCTGATCACTGTAATGATATTGCTGTATATAAATATTTTAATATGAGACTAGATATCGTCTTAGATTGTAGATATTGTCATATGGCATAAGTGTTGTCTTTTCCTGGTTTTAAAGGCTGCATTACAGTAAATTGATGTTATTTTTTGAACTTACCAGATCATTCTAGCTGTTCTATTATCTACCTTTTCCCACTTAGTCATTATATCAACATTACCGATGATAACCTTTCAGAAATCTCATTGTGTAAATATTTTGTGAAAGTGTTGCGACATTACATTTTCTCCACATCGCCCAGCCCTATAATGTAGAAAGCATAGTAGGCCCCTAATGACCAACAGCGGTGCCTATAATGACCGGTAACGTCCATATAATGGCCTGTTAACAGTTTAATCAATTGGCCCTTCAGTGTTGGTTTTGAGATTCTTTCCAAGTATGCACCGTTTTGTATCCCTACATGTAGTAAACTCAAACTATGATCTCCTAAACCCCCACAAGTTTGACTTTGTGAAGCTCTGTATATTTAGCTCCGCAGCCTTGGGAGGGCCCATCCACGCTGGTTATGAATGTTTATGAATGTCCCTTGGCCCCCATCACAAAAGGCCATAAATCCTTTGAGTGCTGTTACGTTCAATTAGAACCTTTTGCCCCTTTTTCCACACTCCAACAAATATCCTCTCTGCTCTGTTTCTGTCTCACACACACACACATCTAAGCACACACACACTTGCACACACTCCATCACCCCGTTAGCAAGCCTCCCCCGGTGAGTCGCTGAGATTTATGGGGAGAAGCTGGGTTCGTCAGGCGGCGTCTTCCCCCGGGGGGTGTCACTGCTACATTTGTATGCCAGGGATCCTCTCGGCGTGAAAAACAAGCCCGATGGAGGAAAGGATTGGCGCATCCAAAACTTTGTGTCTCCCTCCAGAATAAGCAGAGCAGCAGCCATTAAGCAAAATGAAATCTTTGGGGTGAAGTTGTTCGTGATCTCCCAGATATTTATTTCACCGCCGCTAATGAAAATGTATTAGCGCTGTGAAACCTGGAGTCAGACGTGGGATGCTTTTTTCCTCTGCTCTTGTACTCGTCACTGGAGACTTGACAGAGAACAAGGGAGGGAACATGTCTTTGCATACATACAGTGGCGCTGTCTCGCAGCAGATGATATTGTTTTGTTAGGAGAGCTGGAGTTTGGTCCCACTACGTGAGCTGGAGGAGGCAGATGTTCTTTGGAAGCTCCCAATTTTCTTGTTCTGTTTGTCTTCATTTTTGAATCGCCTAAGAAATCCCACGTTTGTCACCGAAACCCGAAAGCACTCGCTTTTGATGCAGTCGAGGGAGAACGTGCTTTCATTTGAAATGCTGTCTGACAGGTGTGCCTGAAGAAGCAGATAATGTGTTGCAGGGAGGATATTCAAGCTGTCCCCTCCCTCTGTTCCGGCCCTGATGGAAAGCTCCTTGGTAAATTTAAAAAAAAAGTCCCTTTGAAATTTTTAGTCTGGAAATAGCTCACAAATGTAGTGATGAATGATTTTACAGTAAATCACCATAGCAGCCGCTGCAAAAACTCTGCTGGAGTTCTGGCAGCTTACACAAAAATACTAATTTCTAGCTATCTGGAGAAAAAGTCCCATGTTTGGTTGAGCATCGAACGAGTGATGTTGAAACTCATCACCATAATGACCCCTTGACTAAACCTATCGGGTAACCATGCGGAGGACAGGCCGTCCTCATCGCTCGACAACCACCCGGGGCCTGTGATTCGATTGGTCAAGGGTTAATGGGTTGGGCGCCATGAGAACAGGCATGTTGTGGATAAGATGTCACTCTCTGTCTGGCATGTCTCTCTCTCTTCATGTGTGTGTGTGTTCACCATACCAAAGTCATCGGTCTTCATCGTTCATCCATGGTATACATTTACATACATGAAAGTGGCCAATCAATGATGGTTTACAGAAATCAAAGGACTGCCCACTGAGTCACAAGAAGCTAGATTTCACTATTTTGTACACATTCACTTATGAATGGAGGTCTCAGGTCTCACTGTTGTTTTTGGGAGGCTGTGAAGCACTAATGTAAAAGTACTTTGATCCGTGGAGAACGATTTTTTGAATGAGTGACCTTATCAACCATGGACAGCTTTATGCTTCTCTGTTATTAATTCCATCTCCTCTTCATTTCTTTCAGTAGTATCATGGCAGATAAGACCTTGCCTGAGAGTTTTGTTAAGGAATAGTAATTCCAAAATATGCCAAACATTGTCATTATACAGTAATGGAAAATGCACAGAAATCTATATAGCTGTCTTGTGCACAATAAAAAATACTTCAGAAACAAAATATTGTAAATGTGTCAAGGCAGCTCAGTTTTACTATATAGCCCCCAATCAAGGGGACTTTACAACCTGTACAAAATGTGAGACGGTGACATGGATAGAGACATTTTTTTATTACGTAATTTAACAGTTTTTTGAATACTTGATTCTGATTGGTCAGTTGCAGCGTTCTATGGTTTGTAATTTCAATGAGCGGTAATGAGAGAAGAAGTTTAGCAATGTGAGAAAGAAGACTAACAAACTTTGATGGACACACGATCATGTCTAGGAGGTAACCCGCAAATTGTGAAAACTTGCAAAATCGTGGAAACTTGTTACACAGCTTTGTTGAATAATTGATAGGTGCAGTTCTGATCTCAGACTGTAGGGGACCGTTTTTGTGTCAAAGTCTTGATTTCTTAAGTAAGTCGCTGTGTAAGAAGTGGGATAATGTACAGCTAGTGGGTCATTGTTGTGAAATAAATCCCTTCACGGCGATGCAGACCTGTTGGGTTTATTTCGCAACTATCACCGGCTGGCTGAACATTATCCCTTGAATGGAAATTACTCCATTACAAGTAAAAGTCCTGCATTCAAAGTCTAACAGAACTGAAGTACCATCAGCTAAAATAGTATTAAAGTACTAGTATTAAAAATATTAAAAATAGGAGTACTCGTTATGCTAAAAAATGGCCCCTGAGTGTAATGCTGTTGTACTGTGTATTGGATTATTAGATTGTTACTAATGCAGTCATGAATAAGCAGCATTTTAACAATACATTGCATTTCATGAACTAAAGTAGATGTTGATATTGTGGAACATCCTCAACAATAAATGTAGGAGGAAAAATAAAAACTGGAACAAAGGTAGAAGTGGCAAGACTTGCTGCTATTATAGATTTGGCCTTTAAGGACCCAACTCATTGAGTGTCTTGAGAAAAGTTACAGCAGCCCTTTGAACGCAGCACATTCATCAGCACAGCTGTCATCTGCAGTCATAAACTCTCTGCTCTGATTGGCTCACGCTTTTTTGTGTCCTGTGGTGTCGTTGGCAGAGATGGAGCCATGGATCTTCAGGTTCAAGGCGGCGGGCACGGTGGATTACTCACAGCTGACCTTCGACCCCGGCCAGAACGAACTGATCGTCGGTGCCAGGTAACCCATATCTGAGTTTGGGTTTTTTTTGCTTTTCTTTTCTTTTTCTTTTGTCTCTGCTGTCTCTTTCTTTTGTTGTCTGTCCTTGTTCTTTTCAGCTTTTGTTGGTGCATTGCATGAGTAATGATCAGTTTCTCTATAGATGTCTTCAAAAGCCAAAGAAAAATGGCTTTGGAGATTGGTTCCAAGTCTATTGTCGTTGTCAAACCCAGCCAAGCCTGTGTGTGTGTGTGTGTGTGTGTGTGTGTGTGTGTGTGTGTGTGTGTGTGTGTGTGTGTGTGTGTGTGTGTGTGTGTGTGTGTGTGTGTGTGTGTGTGTGTGTGTGTGTGTGTGTGTGTATTCACGCTATGTGAGTCTCTGGCTGATTTCAGATGAAGTGCGCTCTGCACTTCTCTTAATGGCTTAGTTGTCAATAGAAAGAAACACTCACGACAACATGAACGAGAGACAACATGAGGAGCCAGCAGGAAGGTGAGCAGCAAAACAAACAGAATCAAAGTGAGCCCAGGGAATTTACTAATGCACCCCGGGAACCTAGATGGAAACGGCTAATCAGGGAAAGTGTGTGTGGACGGATGGAGAGCAAAGGTCGAAGAGGCAAGTGGATTCTCACTGCTGGCAAAATTGTGATATATAACTTAAATGCTGTTTTGCTGGTAATCTTTTTACTTTTTAGCAACAGCTCAGTCAGTAATTGCAATACAGGGTGTTTGAAGCAAATTGAATACAAGATTTAGTTCAATTCTTGGTGCCGGCTCAACAGTTAAGAGTGAGAGGCGTTTGCAACTGGATGGATGGCTGCAGGCTGGGTTAGAAGTATGAGTGATAATGGAAGGAAAGAGGGATCGATGCAAATATCAATACAGTAAAACAGGGGGGCCACGGCCGTGCTGAGACCTGCTGATAGCAACTCTTCAGGAGATTGATAGATCTCAGTGAAAGTGTTGCATGTATGCGTATGTGTGTGCAAAAATGTGCGTGAACGTGCTTGAAGTTTTGAAATTAGATGTCTACTTTATGAAAAAACAATTCTTGCTCTTTAAAAATGATTGCTGATATGAAAGAAAAACACATTATGGGGTGTTGTTGTTAAAGCTCCTGCAAGATCGCTGCCTGCAAAGCAAGGATCGAGAAAAGTTTTAGGTTTTTTTGCAGTGAAATTGCACTAAACACACCAAATGTTTAAGACAATTTTCCTTTGCCGGCACAGACTGACAATAAACTTGAATCATGATTGGCTCATGGAACAAAAACTACAAAATATGGATAATACATGAGTCTCAAAGGGGGGAATCACAATAAAATGCTTTTAGTCCAAATTGTCAGGTTTCATGTGATCCCATTCTTTTAATGGTGTATAATGGTTTTCGTAGACAGCCCAAGACGTCATTAGTCAATATGGAGAATATTCCTCCTGAGAGGGCATTCATTAGAACCTAATGTTTCTTGAAAACTTGTAAATGTCAATGAAATGGTTTTGTTTGTATGGTGCAAATTTGAAAGGCTTCAGGCAAAGCAGGATAGTCACTTATTAGAGTGAGGTTTCACTGCCATGCTTTGATTTTCCTTTATCTTTATTTCTCCTTGTTTCTCATACACACTAAACTCCAGGAGAGCACACTGTAAAAGTTTTTAGCACTGCTTTATCTAGTCGTTTTTGCCTCCTAATTATGGGTTGAAGAAAACCGCAGTGTGGTCCATCGTTGGCTACGTGGTTGAATCCAACCATCCACTGAACTCGGCCCCTGTGAGGACCCTGATTAAACTCTTACAGCTCCTCATGCCACCAGTGAAAAGGTTCATTTTATCTTCGAAATGGGGAAAACTTTAGAAGCTTTAGATGCAGCGGTTTCAAACCGGAACTCCTCCGATTTTACATATCAAAGTTTGTTTACAGGTGTTGGGGTGAACTACTGCATAATGTTAAGTTGTATTGTGGGTAATGTAGGTGCCAAAGAAGAAGAATGTGTGAAATAAATAAAGGCGATATCTCTGGTTCTGCTGCCCCAATTTTGATCATTTCTTAGAAATGTCCGTGGTGACCTTTTTCATCCCCAACTTGCCGTTGAAGCAGTTTAAAGCTGCAGTAGGTAGAATTGGAGCAAATATGATTAAAAAAAAAAAAAGTTTATTTATAAAACTGTCACTAAATCATGACAGTAGTATATGAGACAGGTAATCTGGAAAAAAAAAAAAAAAAAAATCATGTTCCTCTGTGTCCTCCGGTGCTCCAAATGGCTTCTGCAAGATTTCACAGACCGGAGGAAAACAACCAATCAGAGACGATCTGGAGCCTGCCGTTTCTGAGCAGCTATCAATCACTCATGAACTCCAATCAAATGGTCAAACTAAGCAGCGCTGATCAAAAATGAATCAGTATTATGTTACTTTAATGCCTATTTCATGGCTGTTTGATCAGTTTGCAGGTAGCTGCCTCAGTTGATTAATAATACTAATAATTTTATTTATATAGCACCTTTCAAAACAAGGTTACAAAGTGCTTTACAGTTAAAGCATGATAAAATAATTAAATTATTAAGTAATTAACACCCAGAACTAAATATCTAAACAAAACAAAAATCATATAAACAGTTACAACAATGTACCAGTTATCAGTTAAGAAAAAGACATAATATAAAAGTGTCTTAAGAAGAGACTTTACCTGCCTGAGATGCTCAGGTTGGGAGTTATCAGCTGAGGGGCCTGGACAGCAAAAGCTGTCCCTTTAAGATGGCAGACATCTCATTTGTAGGTCCATAACTGCACAGTGGAAAACGGCGCAAGCAAAAAATAATAACCCATAAAGATCATCTCAAGTAAAACAATGTATAAATCCTAAGTTTATGAAAGAAGGAAAATCTATATATAATTTACTTTGTTGACAATTTTTTGAACTGAACTAGGACGCTGCCAGAGGATCTCAAGCATCAGTCAGGATCATCGAATGACTGAATGAATGAACAGCCAGTAGCAACGCTCTCTGAAATGACCTGTGATTTGAAGTCTCCCGTTATGGGCTAGAGTTTTTAAAGTCTGAAAACAGAGCCATGAGGAGGTGTAGTTATTTCTCAGAGTACTTGAATTACAGTATGCTGAAAGATTATTATGGATTTTTTCCCAGTATTGCTTAAAACATTCTGCCGTCTGCAGGTTTAATGCTCTCTTTTCGGAGGTAGACATCCCTTTGTACTGGTGGCACAATGGGTAGGAGGTGAAGATGAAAGAACTACACTCAGATAAAAACTATACAGAGCTTTGTCTTAGAGCAGAGACGTTACACAGATCTTGTTTTTTAAAGAAAATGGCTCCATCGGCTCACATATATATCTGTATTTTTTTTTTTTTTTACAGAAATCACCTCTTCAGGCTCAATCTGGAAGATCTGACATTGATCCAGGTGAGTGCTCGTTCTCTCTCACTCCATTTGTCTGATTCTCCCTCAGTCTGACTCACCCTCCTCTCGGAGTGAGTAGTCTATCTGCTCTTACCGTCACGCTGGCACAGGCATCCAAAGCGCTATGCCTGCTTCCAACAAATGCCACGCTATAGTCGTAGCGTGCTGCCAGCTCCTGCAACTTAGAGCTGTTACAGTAAAACGGTTTAGCATTTCACATGTCACAACAACTTCCCATCCGGCGGAATGACAGCGGGTTCGGTCGACAGCGCTGTGGGTTGATACACAGACGGGAAGGAAAGAGTGATGGTGTGAAGTTTAGACAGCGCAGATATCCTGCGTGTTAAAATCCAATTTGAAGCTGTATATGACACCCTGTAGCTGTACTTTGGGTGTTAACATCTTGTGCAATTTCTTGAATATGATTCTAAAATTTTGGTTCCTGCTCCTGAATCAAATGATCTGAAATATTAAACAGAAATTAAACTATGCTAACTCAAGGGCTTTGTGGCTATGTGTTGTACAGTTTGCACAAAACATGCATAAATAGAAGTATACTCAAGGTAGCAATTATTCTTTTCTCCCACATGTTGTCATTCATTTTTTTTCCTGCATCCTGTCATTTTTCTTCCTTTTATTACACTTGTATGAGCCCACATCCCCCCTGTGGTGCTAAGCATTTTGAGACCCACTGAGTTTCCATACAGACATTGACACATCGAGGGGTTTATTAGCAGCCGGGCTTCTTTGATGGTTTGACAACTCTTGATGTTTGCCATTTAAACCCTGGAAAACCAGAGGAGAGACAGAGAATGGTTTTATTGAACAAAACGGGAGACTGGAGGGAGCGCTGTTGATGTAAATCCGCCTGGAAAAGGAAAATTTGAAAAAAACGATTGGACGAAATGAGAGGCAAAGCTGAATTTATTGGATAGGAAAAGAGTGGAGGTTCAGTACACACACAAAGGAATCAGGGAGCAGTGAGACAGCACATAGACAGAGGGAAGAAACCCCCCACGGAGACAGACGAGGATTCACATGGTCTTTTGTGGCCGCTCACTGGGACACAGATGCCTTTAAAACATGCTCTCCACCCAATCATCCCTCCTTCTGTATTTCATCCTGCGCTCGGCTGGCGCTGCAGAATCAGCGAGGAGATTCCTCCGACAATCATCTCCAAGACATCTTTTCTCAAAAGAATGGGACCTAGTAATCCCTGCCAAGGTCTGGTGCCAATATAAGATGACCTGTGTTCTAGTGCCTGCTTTGCATTTGATTGGACCACGGTGGTACGGTCAAGGGGGAAGGTGAAGTTCAACTGCTGAAGTGCTATTCTTTTATTCACCTCCTTTTTCTCTCCTTCCTTCATGTTCACCCTGGCATAAAACAGGAGATTAATTGCACAGAAATTCGGTTGCCTCTGTGGCTGACATGCTGGATATGACAGACTCGAATGAATTTCCCCATTTGGCGCTCGTCGCTCCACTCACACCGTATTCATTGCTGATTGATCAAATAGATTTACAATGGAATACGGTGTCAGAGCGAATAAAGTAAGTTTGAGCACAAACAGCCCAGCGCGTTAATTCGGGTGCACTGCTTTTCTAAAGAGTTGCATGAGGTTCTTTTTCCTTCCTTCCTTTCCTGCAGAGGGAAAACACGCTAAAAGCTACACCTACGCTCGTCTTTGTGATTTCACCCCATCCCCATGCATCAGCCATGTCAGATAATGCCCAGTGGCGGTGATTTGTTCTTGCATGGCTGGCAGCGCTAAGAGGGAGGTTGTTGTACGGTTTGACAAAGCACAAGGCTTAGAACCAGAGTAATGCAAACAGCCTGTAATACGCTAAAGAGGTGGATGTAATTACCATATGATCGATGACGGGCCAGTCTCATCACATATGTGCATGCATGACACATTTATGTACACAACAAGCCGAGGTCTTCTGCTGCATGAAGGCAACATGAATCCCACCCACTTTCCCTGCCCTTGGCTGCAGTGTATGATGAGCTGTTTTCAAGCATTATATGAGGCAGAAAATAAACTCTGAATACTTGGTGGGCTTACTGTTGTATTGTGGAGGGTTTAGAGAGTAGTGACACTTAGGGTGGTAGCTGAACACTGCTGGGCTAACCCGCTCTATTGCACATATTGAGTTGAGACTTGCGGATCGATAGAGCCAGAGCCCAGCAACCATAATCTCCTCAGTAAATGCCCTCCTGGCTTTGAGGTAATAAAAAACAGAACGTCATATGTAGGAGGGAGGGGACCTTTTGGTAGAAGAGTTGATGTCAAGCCATCTTTGAACTTTTACTCTTTCATTCCCCAATTTCAAGTGCATCTTGGGAGCAGAAAGGGTTGCATCCAGGGCTGTCAATCACTTAAAATATTTAATCGCAAATTAATTGTACTTTTGTTTTTATCTGTTAAAAATATAACTTAAAGGAAGATTTGTCAAGTACAATACTCTTATCAACATGGGAGTGGACAAAAATGCTGCTTTATGCAAATGTATGCATATATTTATTATTGGAAAACAATTAACAACACAAAACATTGTCAAATATTGTCCAGAAACCCTCACAGATTCATTAAAAAATATGCTCATAGCATAGAAAATCATAACATCAAATCATAACATGGTGAACTCTATGCTCATTCACATACAGTGAGGTCAGGGCTCCTTTGAAAACGGCCATATCAGTTTTGAGCCCGCTACAACCTCGGGAAGATCGATGGTGTTCATGTGCTACCTTTGACAGCCCTAGTTCTGTCCCTTATGAAAGAGGTCTGTTTACACGTCTGTCTGAGGAACTGTTTACACGACAGGAAGACACTTTCAGAATCTTAAAAGAGAAAATCTTTCACATTATATGAACTTCCCAGCGTGCACTCCAACTGAATAGCAATCACGTTGAAGTGGGAAGAAGAATCGGGCCTTGAAACATGAGCCAGCCCTCCCTGTGGCCTTGATTGGAGTTAATATCTGACACTTTTTTCTCCTGTAGAGTCTCAACAGCCTGAAGAGGCCTTCCTCTCCCCCATCAACCTCTAGCCTCTATCCTCACTGATCTGGAAACCACTGTCAGGAACAAAAGGTGGCTAATTTTCTCCTTGCTCCACTTTCAAACTTGTGCAGCAGAAGTCAAACGACGACAAGGAGCAGCAGTACACACAAGTAATGAGACTTTTAGAGCTCCTTCAGCCAAAGCTTAGCTGTAAAAGCAGCAAGCACAAAGTGTAATATCATTCCTCTATCTACAGGTGAATCCGACCATATGCTCGGTATTGTCCTTCTCCCCCCCAACCTGTCCATCATTCAGCGTCTGCTGCCAACGTTTGGCGAGAGAATCAACGCTGGCATCGCCATTATCCACCCTCCATGGCCCACTGCAGAGAGGGGACAAACACTGACGAATTGGCCCTTCTGAATTTGCATTGTGTTCAATTTCCCATTGTGCTGCCAGGGCTGATGAATGGCCAGACCTGCTCGTTGTAGCACTCAGCCTTGTGCTTCTTGTCTGCTTGTGCGCTCCCCAAATAATATCCTACTTTGACGTCACTGAACACCCTAATGCAGCAATCCCCTCTACCTGTTTTTATCTCCATCTGTGCCATTGCCCTGCACACTTTCATGCTGGTCTTGAAAGTGTCTAATTTGCAGGCACAATAAGAGCTTGTTAAATTCACAATATCTTAAGAAAAGGTGCTAATCCAAGAAGACATTAAAAGAAAAAGAACTCTGTCAGAATCCAATATTAGCACACCGTTTCCATGCTAAATCGAAAACAGGATGCAGACGGTGAGGCCGAATTTCAACAGAAACACTGAGGCACAGCATTAGTCAATAAGCACTGGGATGAGGAGGATCAGCGGCATTGTTCGCCATTCGATACAGCACCAGAGAAGGAGAGAAATAGTGGATATTCACTCCAGCCTCTCTCTCTCTCTCATGCAAAACACTATCCATAACAGCTCCCCTTGGCAACCGTGCACCGTATGGGTGTTGAGATGTACATTGCGCCTCCATTTTTCTTCACTACCCCACGTATTGTTGTGCAGTTAAGAAGGAACGGGGACTCCAACGAAAACAAAAGACTCCCCCCGGTCACACATGTTGTACTTCACGGGCCTGCCTCTCGCAATTACACTTCGTCAGGCAGACAATTAGCCCTGCTAATCAGTAGCTTACAGAAACTGTCCTCCACAGCTCTGGAAGCATTGCTAATTCAATTACTGGAACCCAGTAACTCGACCATTTACATGCATAGAGTGAAACGCATCGGTGCGGATTGGAAATGCAAGTACCGGCACATCCAGTGATATCGTGATGATGTAGAAGCAAGTAGAGCAGGGGGGGGTCACTACAACTCTTTTTATGGTGTTATGAGGATACGTGTACTGACTCAGACCTACACACTCGCTGAGACGCAACATCAAGACCAATTTCACGTGTAAATCTTTCAGCAGCTTACATCAGCAGACATCAGTGTGAATAGCATAGTGAATAATATTGTGCCAGTACATCAAAAGGCAATATCAGCTATTCATAAGACAGATTAGATTTCCCCGGCAGGATTTGTCCAGCTCTCACTCTCAACCCGCCGTCCCCTTCGTAATGAGACACACAGCCAGTCGTTTCATAGAGTGAGACAGCTGTCAGCAGCGGAGTGTGTTCTCTGGACCCTCTTTATGCAAAATATATTCAGTATCATGTCTGGAAACAGCGCTGTTTGGGAATTCAGCGCCTCACTCACTCCCTACTCCGTCTCACTGACTACTCCGCTCTGCCCACACTGTCTCCCCTGTTCCGCCTGACTCCGAACTTGGACTCTCTTTGTTGTTTTTGTTGTCTGTTTGTCCTTTATTTTCCTTTTTCTGTCTTCTCCTCTGTCTCTGTCGATCTCCCTCACAGCCCACTCTCTCCCTTGGTATCTGTCCTGAACCCACTTCAACCACAATGGCCCCTCAGTGTGCAGGCTGACAAAAGGCCCAAGCACAATGGTTCATCTCTGAGGATTGCACCCATTACAGGGGACAGTAGGATCTAAGGAATTTTTTTTTTTTTTTTTAGCTTCCCTGAAGCAACAAATAACTACACCAGCTCTGCCAAATTCCTTCTGCCTCTCTCTGAATTTCTGCATGTTAATTGGCTCTGGCACGTTCTCGCTCACAAACTCCGTTCACATGAAAGGCGTTTTAATTACGCGATAATACGCAATATGTAATAAGGCAATAAGAATGCCTTTCTTGCTTTGTACTGACTGCAATGTAAACGCATCTGCATTAATGTTACACTCAGAGCTAGTGATGTAGAATAAAAAGTGAGAATGAGCACTAATGGTTGATGGATCCAACATCTCTTTCTCAATGCAAGTCTATGGGTAAAAGTCTTTTTGGGCACAATGACATCATGCGACGGATACAGAAGCTGTACTATCACGTTTGGCCACTATGAACATTGGGATCAATGACCGGCACACCTCCTGGGGGCTTTTAAATCTCGAGCCAACCTCCTGGTCTGCGCTGGCAGACTCAATAGCGTTAATCGGTTAAAATGCATAATGTCAGTTATTTGTTAAATGGTTAATTGTTAATATCCCTAGTTTAGGCCACAAAAGTATTTGGTTAAACATAGGAAAAGGTTATGGTTGGAGTTAAAATAAGTAGTTTGTTACATAAAATATCTAAACTTCTTACGTAAGTGCCGTTAGTACTGTACGGAAGTTGGGTAACAAACTATGGTACAATAAATTGAAGCTGACTTTCGTTACATACAGCGGTCTCCTGGGAGAAAGTCCTGTGTTTTTCTGACCTATCACACCTCTACCCTGAGTGGCCTATGGTGCTCTTAATACTGTCATTTGCTCTGCCCATAATTATGGATGGGTTTACATTAAAGTTAGTTGAAAGCCCTGTGCGTCACATACAGACGGTAATGGTTGCCTCATTGCGTCGGTATCAGGCACCAAAGGGCACCGACCAAGCAGCAGTAATGACGTGTTGGGAGTGAGAGTGGGTTGGATATGGGAGAGTGACGTTATTGCTAAAACGAAGTCCGACATGCCAAGAAGCAAAAGAAATATAAAAGTAAAGCAAAGAGTTCAATATTCAACTGAACTGATCATATTAGTTTGCCATGGATGTACCAAGAAAACTGGGCACAGTGCCCATAATAAATATGAAGACTCTTTATCTGTGAGTGCCGGTGTTTTGTTTCTATTGATCCTTGTCACTACCGTGCACCCGATATATTATTTAAGATTCAGAACTGTGTGCGCTGTCTGGTAAAGACTTACTCTGGCCGAGCCGGCTGACTTCCTGTTGTCTCCCCGCACACATGAATGGCACACAGTAATGAATGGATGAGCTAAAATTTACTGATTCTAAGTTTTCTGTTTTGCAGCCGTTCATTTGGTTGCAAATAGGAATTTGCCTTTTTGGTTTTGCATGTGTGCGTGACATGATCCAACAATACCAAGTGTGGGACTGACTTCCTTGTTCAACTTTGATCTACTGTACTTATCGTGGACACTTTCAGTTTACCTCCAAATAAAATGGTTTAGATAAGCTGGATAAACTTGCGGGTTGTATTGATAACTTGATCATCTGTTTTTTTGCCCTTTGTTCCATACTTTGGTGAGTACAGTGTTATTGAAAATGATTCAAATAAATAGCTCCAATAAACCATAATTATCCTTTAGCAGTTGTATATCTCTTCCTTTTCCACAATATCCAATGGTTACTTTTCTCCAGAGATGATTACAGTGCCATGATGGATATTTATTTTTCTTTCAGGCCAATTCGCCGCCATGCTCGGCTCACTAAATTGAATCCGGGTCCCCTCTTATTCTCTCATTTTCTTTGTCTCCCTTCTAAGTCTCTATTTTCAGTTTCTTCTAGGTGACAAAGGCGCAGACAACAGCCTTTGTGATGCAGCTTCCTCTGATAAAGCCAAAGAATTATTATCTAACAAGAGCGTATTCCAGACATATTTTGGTTCAAGACACATTCATCTTTGGAGCACAGTGGCTGAACAAAAGCATGTTGATGAGCTTTTAATGTTTCTTAATGATGCTGGCACTGGGTAGTGTTCTTTACTCTGGACCATTTGAGGCAGGGCAGTAAGATAGGGCGGCTTTAGTGGCCAATGATGCCAGCATATCCAGCACTTAATGCCTTGTGGATGTCACCCTTTTCGGCATGCGTCATACAGCTGGTTTCTTAAAGATGTAATGATAATATACTGTTTCTGAAAATATGCTTTTAACAATTTCAAATGATGATGAATCACGTAATCGCACTGTAATGATAAAAGCAACCACTTTGCTCCCATTCATGTGATCTCAAATTGTAATTTTGCATTTTATTATGATTGATTTTTACCCTGAACATGAGTGAGTAAGGTTTCGGGCCATTAACAGTTTTAAGCCCCCCCCCTGCGATTAGTGAAAGCACTTATCAGTGTCTACATTCAATTCAGCTGGGACTCTGTGGTGCTGTGTGTGCAGGCTGCGCCGCTTGTGCTGATGTGTGTGGTTTGTGTCTGTGGTGGCGGCTGCGTGGCCCCAGAATAGCCCGCTTTGGCCTGGAATTACTAACACACACACACACACACACACACACACACACACACACACGAAGAAGCCAGCTCACGCTAATACTCCATATCTTATCCTCCCTGAATACCACCCCACACCATGAGCTCTCCCCTCTCTCTAAGCTCCCTCCAGTTACCGCCTATGTGTGCATTTCTGTGTGTGCGGGTGTCTCGATGCCTCCCAAAAGGCCGCCGAGGCCTTGTCGTAAAAGGAAACTCAGAGTATTTGTACAGAGGAAATGAAAGAAGTTGTCCTAAGTGCTGAGGGGGGCTCAGCTTTCGTTTTCCCCTCTTGTCCTGGAATAAAACAGTCCTGATACCAAGGTGAAATCTAATATTGTCTTTTCAGTTTGTGATATTTACTACTTTCCCACAGAGAGAGAATTCCTGCCCCTCTGGCCACTAGCCAGGTTATTACTGAAGGAAACTCTCTAAAAAATAGTTTCACTTTTAGAGACTTTTCGTGACTTGGCGTTAAGCATATTATTGGAGCAGCCTGTTTTTTTTATGTTAAGTACTCCTCTTTCTGCCAGGTGGCAGTGACGGCTAATTCTGCCTGTCTCGAGCGCGAGTGTCGTAGTGGCCCGTTGCTGTCCAGGGGCCAACGCTCATTTCATGAATAGAGAACTTTTGTCAATGAGAACCCCTCCCCCCTCTATCCCAGAGGTCACGCTGAAATTAAACGGTAGAAATTGGAGCACGCTGGTGTCTTCACCCTCGACGAGTCAGGGTTTTATCTCCTTATTCTCCTCCCTCCTGTAGTAAAATGTAAAAGGCGTCCCTCTGTTTCTTCTTCGCATGTAAATCACGTTGACATCCTACTCCAGGGGGATTCACATCTATAAGATGCCTCCTTTTCCCTCGCACATAAATCAAATCGAGCATTCAGCTCTGCGCAAACTTGTCACTTGTTTCTTGAGGTTTCTGCTCGGTATGCACCTTAATTGGATTCTATGTCTGTATTTAACATGGCTTATAAATACTGTAAGTGTGTGTGTGAGCGCCTATACGTGGGATTGAGAGTACAGTGAAGCTTAATGTCAAACTCATTTATTGTTCCCTTCTGTTTTAATCCATTCCTCCCACTCAAGTCAAAGAATAGTCATCACCCAGAAATCAGTGTCTCACTCACTGCGCTGTATATGGTCTTCTATTACATTTGCGACTGTGTTTTCATGCCTTCCCTGCCATCTTTATTGCCCCTGCTATCTCAGACAAAGTCACCAGACATCAAATTGACTTCACAAAGGTGGGAGTTGAGAGCCAGACATTGTTTTGCTTGGTCTCCCTGAGTGGTTTTCAAAGTGGTTCGTGGTGACATGCTACCAAATGTTTCTGATGTTTGCTTCTTCTTGGTGGTTTATTTGGAAACTTATGTTACTTTTCTTTCTCTCTCTCCGCAGGAGGCTGAATGGCACTGTGATGAGTTTACCAAGGGAGCCTGCTTCAGCCGTGGAAAGTCAGAGGTGAGTTTAAGTGATGTCTGAGTGTTTCATGTATCAAACTGTTATATTGCTTTATCCAACACTTGTCACTATGTTGGGAAAAACAAGTTTCAGAGGTGATGTTGTAAAAAATAATAATCATGTCCTCAGTAAAAAGTGCACTTTATTAATTAGGTCCATGAACCTGGAGACCTTTTCATTGCCATTCTGTGTTTGGTCCCAGTTTACTTCCTGTCAGCTACTGCACAAACAAACATTGCAACAGGAAATTTAAAGGGGCCCATGTAGAGTGTTGTCAAATTTGAAAAGGTCTATTTATTTCACTAAAGGGGTATTTCAGCAGTTTAGATTTGTATTAAGTTTGGAAAGGTATGAGACAAAAAGATCCACTTCCCATAATGCAACGCAATAACGTCATTTTGTTTTGTTGCGCCCTTTATCTCCAACAGTAGCCTATGGCTGACATAATTCAAACTCCACATCCTGTTTTTAAGGCAAGAGCTTACAAACATGCTCTCCGACATCATGACAAAGCGTGTAATGGACCCGCCCGACCACAGGATAGCATGTCAGTGTCACGTTTTACCTCACTGAGGCCTGAATATTACACATGTATGAAGATGCAGTACCAGCAGGGGAGAAAAAAACATTCACTTAGGTTTAGGCAGCAAATTGTCTTAGGTCTATGAAAAATGTCGTGGTTGGGCTTAAAATAAGTATGTATAAAAATATGGATGGTAACAACATGACATAAGAAATCTCATCACAAAAAAATACATCACAAACGTCAGTAACAGCTTACAAACCAAAACACTGATCTCGAACACCAGTCTCACCAAAGCACTAGTCTTTGCTCAGAGCGAAGCATATTCACACAAATGCATTTTCATTGCAGTCAGTACCAACTACGTGACATAAAAATGAGGCCTAAGGTATAATGTTTACCATGTTCACCATCTTATTTAAGCATGTAGCAAGCTAATATTTTCTAATTACCGCGAAAAAAAAATTACAGCTTAGGATGATGGGAATGTAGTCATAAACCAAGTATACGACACATTAACATTTTCAAGGGAGTCAGAGGATGATGATAATACTAATTAATACACTAATGATGTGTAAAAGTTCCCCTAGTATTACAAATATACAACTACTATCTACAAAGCAAACCTTAATCACTGCTGAACACTTTCCTAAATTGAAAATGTGTAGCCTTCAGAACAGACGACGACTGCTCAACATTTTCCTGTGTGTTTGGTTATCTACAAAAATAACACATGAATGAATGCTGTCCACCAGTGGAATGGAGGGCCCCAGATGTCGGACTTTCCCACCAGCGAACCAGCGCCGCATAACGGCTTGAAAAATTTAAATAAATCACAGATCTGCCTTAATTTTGACAGGCAGAGATGAATCAGCTTCAGAGAACACATCAAATAGGTCACTAAAATAAAAAAAAAAAGTAAGATATGATGAAACAAGCCTGAAAGCAACATGGAGCTCTTTTTAGATTTACCGTCACTGGGAATCCCTGCTTTGTATGCGGGACTGATTGTCCTCAATGAGGATCTAAATCAACTTGTTGTGAAGAAGAAACGATTCTCCCAACTCTTGCCTAGCATAAAGGGAGTTCCTATTGTTTTTTTGTACTTTTTTGGTGCAGAAGTGTATGTTTTTCTGTGGTTAGCTGGCATACTCCTGTCTACCAAACAGCTGGTTTAGAGCTGAACTTGACTTGTAGGTGAACTGCCCAGCCCTGATCCCTGTGTGTGCGCACCGCTGTATATTTATCCTCCTGTGAAAGGTGGTTAGGGGACCCATAATATGCATGCACGGGCTTGGCCGCAAGATAGCTGTTGTGAATTACAGACCAACGCTACCTCAGTCCATGAGAGTCGCTGCCATCGCCCAGACTCAAATTGTTGTGCTCACTGTTCCCTTCGGAGGATCAGCTCCTGTGATGTACACTAAGAATAGCATTAAAAGACTTCATTCTCTGGGAGCTGACAGGGCTTTCGATGGTTTATTACCTAGCTCAGCGCGTGGCAATATACCATCGCTTAAGCTATTACACAGATACCTTGCCTGTGCTTTGAGTGAATTTACAAGTGATTGTTTTTTTTTTTTGTTTTTTTTTTTTTCCCTTATGCACGCGTCCGCTTCTCCCTTGTGTATTTGATTTATTTCAACCGGGAGAAGAAAGGAGAGTTAAATCGACTTGACGGGACTTGATTGCCGCCTCTGTTTTGTTTTATAATGCAAGAGCCAAGCATAACAGCCGCTGTATTACTGTACAGACGTGAAGCATTTGTCAGGAAGTTTTCATAAACAAGTCAAGACTGTTAGGCTGGGCAAATATTAAATATGGCGTTATTTAGTGTAGAAACAATCTGCAGAGGAGGATTGAATTATGCAGACCCCTCCGACCCATCACCCCCACTCCTGCATCCATGCACAAGAGCATACAGTACACTACGAGCTGCACAATCAGCACAGATATATAAGCACACATAACTTTTACTACACCTTTGAACAGGCACACACAACACAAGCACACGTGCTTAGGCTGTGCTTAGCACCAGGAAACGAGTTGTTTTATGAGTCAACCTTCATCGTGATGGGGGGAAATAAAAGCTCTTACTCCCTCCATCTCTCCTGCAGTGCCCTCCACACCTAAAGCAGACCCTTCACGGGGGGAAAAGAGGGAGGTGGTGTCGCCCTGGGCACCTCGAGTGGCTCAGACACTTTCAGATTCACAGGCTTTTAAATTTCTACGAGGGTCTCCGCCCAGCAGTGGCCCCTTTCAGATGGAGGGGACCCTATGTGTTTATCACCTCACCTTAGGATGAAAAACAAAATGATGGCACTCTGACATGAATACTGACTGCTGTTGTTCTGTTGATGGAAATCCCCAGTAAAACCAACATGAAGGCCCGGCAGCGATGTTGAGAGTTTGTGGTCTTCAGAGGCAATCAGTGATTCAATCAATCATTCGCCACGTCTTTCCTGCTTTATTTGTCACATGCTTCAAACCAAGTGCTGAGTGATTTGCTTAAAACCCAGGTAAAACCTCAGAGGAGGAGCGAGCTAAAGAAAAAACAACAAAAACATGTACATCGCCATCATTTCAAGAAAAGTAGCTTGAACTGATTAATGTAGCGGCCAAAAAAGAAACATGTCTTAATGAAGCAGATGAGACTGCATTTTCTTTTTATTTTTTGACCAGTCAACAAAGCAAAGGCAATTTTCTAAACCAATCCAGAGTGGTCCTCTCTCACGCCCGCTGCATTTATCTGTTCTCCATCCCACTCCAAATCTGGTCCCTGTTGAATTAAGATGTGACGTGGCTAAGCCGTGTGGGCATTAGCCTTGATTTGACTCTGTCGAGCTTGGCCACGTTTTAGAGTAGCACTCCCGCGGATGCAGGTGTTTGTCTCATTTATTGGCATAAAATGTTATTTTGTCTCTCTGCCTAATGCTGCTGCTTGTCAATGGATAGATAATGGTACTGCTGATAACTGTTTGCTGCTGTGTTTCCACAGGAGGAGTGCCAGAACTACATCAGGGTGCTGCTGGTGAACGGGAACAGGCTGTTCACCTGTGGAACCAACGCCTTCACCCCCATCTGCACCAACCGAACGGTACGAGTAACTTGAACAGAGATTCTGTTTGTAGCCTCCTTTTTCTGCTCGCCACTTTTGTTCGACCAGATTCACGTAAATGCTAATTATTTGTAAATTGGCGTATAAACGTCTGATCCAAGTAAAGTCATTCTGCAAAGTAATGATGGGGATAGCCACAAACCGAAGGTGACGGTCGACCTATAGCACTACAGCCAGCATGATAATCTGCTAGCGAGGGTCGTGTCTAGAAGGTAACAAGCAAATTGCAAAACCAGCAAGCTATAATTACAGTGTTATCTTGTATAAACCACAGCTAACAGTTTATTCTTTTACTTTAGTTCTTTTCTAGGATAGTTCAGTAGGAATTTGGCATTTTTTGTCTTTTTATTACATTGTGCTATATCCTCTTTGTTATCTGACAACTGACAAGTTTTTCCAACCCGACACTGAACATGGTTGGATAGTTAAACATGAATGTAATGTTTTTTAAAGAAGGCATCCTCTTACAAATGGAAAAGCAAAAATAAGGCAGCCTTTCTGTATTTAATACATGTACAGGTTTTGCCGATATAGCCTTAGGCTACAGTAGCCCATATGCTGGTGGTGTGGCGGAAACGTGGATGCATAATAACTGGATACGGCACCGCCGCCCAGCCTTGATTCCACTTTTTTCCTGTGGCCTTTGGCCAGTAGCGATATCGCAACAAAAAAATCCCCCTGCAGCTCAAAAAGCATTTTCCCCTTAGACCACAATTGTAGAAGGTAACCCACAGGTTGCGACATTCACGAGATGTTAAGGTTAGGCATTGACCTTGAATAGTCGAGGTTCGTCGAGGGCATCAGGCAGCGGGTCTCGCAAGAATTTTTGCAAGTTTTTGCAATTTGTGGGTTACCACGACCATAAAACTGTTGATAGGACACCTTGACCTGCAAACAAGGTAATTTATGAGTCCTTCTATTATGAAGTTTTGATATTTTGTAAAACTTTCTAACTAAAAATGAATGACATCATTACAACTACAACTATACAAGTTAACAAGGCTACCCAAAAAACAAATCCATTTTGAAACATTCAAGTCAACTGTCTTTATCAGTGACTTGTTCTTCACTTCCCAACCTCAAGTCTCCCATCCATGTTGCAGAGCGGGATGTTAATTGACAGCAGCCATAGCTGCTCCGTTGTTTTTTTTTTTTTTCTTTTTCTATAATATATGCCTCATTTGTTCATGCAACACATTTTGATAAGTCATTATCCTTCAATAACAGTGATATTTCAAGCTGGGTAAGCCTGATAACTTTGCAAATATTAATTGAAGTGTTATTGATCGAAGTAGCAATGTCAGAGGGAAAGGCCAAGGTTGATCAACACATTTAATCAAGACGACACGCAGTCATGATCTTGATATCACAGGGTTTACTGTAAGAGTTTGTGAGTCTGCTCTCGCCTCCTCTGTTGCGCAGTCAGGGATGTCGACTAATTATAAGATGAATCTTATTAAGCTTGGTTATTTGAAAAGATGTGTTTCCGCAAACTTGTTAGACGTCATAATCAAAATATTGCCTTAAGCTCATTACTCTCGATAATCATGCCATTGGCCTAAATACATGCTTGTCTCATCTGTACTGCTTCGCCCTCCTTCATGAGTCACTGCAGTTATTTATCTTTTTTTCACTGTATTAAATAATGTTATCTTTTCTTTTCTATATTTAATTCTAGTGTGATGCAGTGTTTTCACTCTGACTTTCATACTTCTACAAATTCAAATATCAATACTGAGTGTCTTTTTCACCTGTTTTTAATGACAAGTGCCCACTGAAGCTAAGTACTGGCCAACATTTGAAATGTCAGACTACTGTGCTCACACTTTTATCAAATATCGGCAACGTCTCCTTCTGTGGGATTTCAGAGGAGGCTACAGGAGTTTACTATTATGATGACATTTGTTTTGGTCCAAAAGCACTGCACCCAAAGGTCACAGGCTCATAATGAGTGTTTACTGCTGTGAAAATACATATAGTTGAAATGTCACGACATTATTATAGCAGTATTTCATCAGGGGCTGTCATATTTACCCACTGAACGTCCGTTAATGTGAAACACTGGTCTGGTACAGCAACGGAGTCGCGCTCAGACAGATTTACTATCAGCTGTGATGGATGAACAGAGAAGGAGCAGAATATTCTGTTAGTTTAATACGTGCTCGGAGGATATAGATTTAACAGCTGTTCGTTTCTCTGATTTTTAATCGTGCTGCTACTGATAATGATGGGGATAATGAGAATAGCAGCCAGAAGGATGTCATTAAATAAAACAATAGCACATTTCAATCATTTTACCTTCTTCTTACTTGATAAGGAGATTGAGTCACTTTCATCACAGAGTACTAAATGTATCGACTTTATAGATATTTATTTACTTTGCCAATGCAAATATCAAATTATATCCATTTATTTTTGCTTTTTTTCTACCGTTATTGTAGGAAGCAAAAGGCACCGTCTCCAAACACAAGTTTAATCAAATATTACTGTATGTTATTATATTATGTTATGAATTTTTAACGTCTTTCCATAATAATACAGAATAAGGACAATACTAAAAATGTGTGACACTTAAAAATGGTTTGTAGGATAAAACCACACACACTTTATTGGTCATTAAATATTTAAATCATATGGATTTCTGTATTATTCAATGGTGACTTGACAAACTATTTCAATAAGCACCATCACATGCAACACGGTTGTTTATTATTATAGCAACACAAGCATAATAGATTGATGTTTTGGGAAATGCAGTCATTCACTTTCTTGCTGAGAGTTAGATCAGAATATTGATGCCTCTCTTGTGTCTATATTTTAAATATGAAGCTACAGCCAACAGCCACTTAGCTTAGCTTAGCATAAAAGAGTGGAAACTGGCACCTACTTGCTGTTTTTACTGTTTTGTTTTATTTATAACTTGGATGGGATTTCTTACTTTTAGACACAGCCAGGCTAACTGTTTCCCCTGTTTCCAATCGTTATTCAAAGCGAAGTTAAACGGGACGGTCGCATCAAGGATGTAGAGTTTGAAAGGGATGTGCCCTACCAATATCTGGCGACTACTGAACTGTCCGTCGCAATCTGATCAAAAAAGCTGCTCTAATGCAGCTGCAGGTTAGAATAAGATACAGCAAAAGGTGGCATTCTAGTCTGTCAACCCCAGTGGCGTATTAGGGCCACTGTTATAATAATAATCTGAAATAAATAATCTGAGACTGAGATTTAGACAATTAATTCATAATATTAGGCCTATAATATTAAGACCGGTAGCCCTGTGTCGCTGCCCTGCGTCCTCCTCGCTTACAGGCAGCTTTGCGCTGTTTGAGACTGTCTAACTGCAGGAGGCTTCCCACTGGAGTAGCTGCAAGCTGCTCTTTATTGGTGAAGTTAACATTTGCGTGGACAATAAGCCATAAAATGGTGAGATTTAAGCCTAATCAGAAGCGTTTTCAGTTAGTTTCGGTTTTCCACATGTGATGAGGAGAGCTGCCCTAAACTTTCTCATCCGGAGAGAGCATCTGTCAGACGGTTTGAAAGGAACACCACCATATCAGCAGAGCATACATAGCAGCTTATAGCGCAGGTAGATTTTATCTTGAAATATTCTGATATTTATCTCCGTTGTACTTTATTCTTGACTTGTGTTTTGAATGTGCAGAACGTTCTAAACATGAGCATAAATCTTGCTGAAACACATATGAGCTAGTAAAGTCCAGGAGTTTATAAATCATTTAAAAGGCATTTATGTATCATTGAGGTGAACAGGTGCCACATGCACATTTAAAGAGGTTACCTCTCCGACAAAACACACAAACGAGGAGGGAAGAGTGAATCATACTTCCTGTACGTGTGTTGACTGGGGGATAACATTAAATGAGAGAAGTTGATCTACAGGAGAATAAATATTTGAAATTAGTGCAAAATGAGAGAGAACCTTACTGCATTATATTCCGTTATATTCTGAAATGTCACCTGCTGCCTGAATTTTGTGTTTTCCTTTATATAAATATAAACATTTCCATCATAAATGGGTGCATAAATTAGCCAGAATGCAGGAAATGAAGTGTTTGATACTCAGTGGTTGTGACAGTGATAATATTTTAACTTATGCTTAGTGATAAGTAGACAAAGTGAATGAATAAAACAGAGTTTATTGGGACAAGTGTTCACAAAGATGGGAATCACCCACTGTGACATATCAATGCTATTGCAGCAGGTCCAATGAAAAAAGCTTGTGGCTAGGTTTCCTGTCATAGTGGATCATTAAATATTCCCTCAGCAGCCACAATAGCGTCTCAGTAGCACCACACATAGCACCCAACTGGCAGTCTGTCTAAACGGTGAGCTGTCTCCCTCTAAAAAAGTCTCCATTAGAGGCATTCAAAGTCACTTCAGTGTCCTACCCTCGCAGCTGCCGGATGCACTACAGAGACGACTTTCACTCCACTTCCTCAAAATGCAACAGAAGCAGTGCAGTCTATCTGTTTATCACTCCTGTTGTATTTTTTTAAATGACCCAATTGACCTGAAAGCAGCTTCCGACCCACAGAATCAGTCAATACCAGGCTTTCATCTGAGACAGGGCTGCTCTGTTTTGTTGTGGTTTGGGTGGAGCAGAGGTGGCAGGAGTTAACAGAACCCTTGATCCAAATCGACCAGCTCCGGGAAATTGGCCGAAGAAGTGTCCTGTTTCCCCAACACATGCGCTGAATGGAGTCTGGCCTCTGGTGTGGAGGAGCTGTCCTCTATTCAGTCAAAATGGGTGCGGAGGAGAGATTGAGCTGCGAGTCTTTGGATGCGTTGTCGCTGGAGGTCCAGGAGGAATCAAAAAAAATGTGCCGCCCTGATTGATGGAAAAGTAATTGTAAATAGAGTAACTTTAATCTTCATTTGAGGATTTTAAAAACCTGAGATTAGTGCAATCTTTTTACTCATGCCCTCAGAACTTAGATGAACTTGGATGGAAGCACAAACCATGAGCTAATCCTCATATACTGTGTTTACTTTAGCACCATAAAATATAATTACATCTTGGATTTAAAAAAATGTATTACACCCATTTTGGTATTGAAGGCTGAGTCACTGAGCTGTGGCCTGTTCTCTTTTTTATATAACTAGGAAGCAGCACAGTGTGTCAGGGCTAAGCCAGGGTCATGCTGTAAAATATTTTTAAAAAGCGGGGAGTTGGATTTGGCCTCCTATTCAAAGGCAGAACGTCAGGGAAGACTGCATCTCGCATCAAGCCTCTTTTGAACTCTGAGAGGCTTCTCGAAGACGTGGTTTAATAATGTTATAACCAGACGAACAGCTGCTTGTCCAACCAAAACCAAGAAAACACAGCAACCAAGAGTATCTTTATTTAAAAGCCTGTTTTTTTAAATGTATTGCTTTCTTGACAGGCGGCTGCTTAACATTGGACTCAAGGCAGCTGCTCTGGTTCTGTTTTTTTATGCTGTTAATGATTCTAAATGCGTTCTCTGATTGTGTTTGCTGCTCCTGAAGGTTTTGCTCATATATATATCGTTGTGTGTTTCGCAGTAGATGTAAACTAAACAAAACATAATGAGATGGAGTATTTTTTTTTGTCTGTCTGCACATTTGCATATTGGCAGGAACAAACAAAAACATTACCAGGCCTCTCCGCTTTGCATTTTAATGTTGCCCTTTGATACTCCGGCCTATATTTTTATGTATTTTTTTCTCAATGATGCATCATTTAGAAATAAGGAGAAAATGTGTTATTGTTTTTTGCTTCTCAACTCAAGGGATGCTCCCATTAGAAGCAATCAAAATGATTTTCTCTTAGTAGTATCTAGACAACACCTGAGCACTGTCTATTTTTCCTCTTTCCTCATCCTCTTCTTTGTCTGTGTTGCAGCTGACAAATTTGACAGAGATCCACGATCAGATCAGCGGGATGGCTCGGTGTCCCTACAACCCCCTCCACAACTCCACTGCCCTCATCACCACCAGCGGGGAGCTTTACGCCGCCACGGCAATGGACTTCTCTGGGCGAGACCCCGCCATCTACCGCAGCCTGGGCGGCCTGCCACCACTGCGCACCGCCCAGTACAACTCCAAGTGGCTGAACGGTACAGTGGGGGGGCTGCCAAAATTTGGGGTTCAGGTGTAGATAGAGATGTTGCTAAAAAAAGAAGATGAGCACTTTAAAAAAAAAAAAAAGTAACATGCTCGCTTTTCCCCTGGCATCAGGGCTGCAGCTTGTGGAGATTCAGTTTTTTTTGCTCAAGGATACTGACGCTTGGTAGATGCTCATCTAACATGAGAGTAGGAATCTATGTCTCATAGTCAATGGGTTGTAGAGGAGAGCAGGGTCGCTTGGGAAACTTTTATGTCAATACCAAATAACCTTCCATTACTCACAGACTGCTTGAACTGTAATGAAAATAATTTGATCCCAAAACAGATACAGAGGTCTGTGATAATATGAAAGGCACACCTTTGTTCACCTGTGCATTTCCCTGAAATTCTGACTCCCTGGCTCAGTTGGGACACCTTGTTCTGGGCTCAAAAAATCATTGAAATTTAAGAAAACATTTGTAAAATTATTATAGTTTCATAAATCAAATATAACCCAATAAATAAATCCAAACTCAAGTGCTCAAGGCAGATGGCCGCCCACCTTGTGCCGGGTTCTGCTCAAGGTTTCTACCCATTAAAAGGGAGTTTTTTTTTTCTTGCCGCTGTCACATAATGCAGGCTCATGGGGGATCTCTTGATGGGTCTCTACATTATAGAGTACAGTCTAGACTGGCTCTATATGACTAGCATCTCGAGATAACTTCTGTTATGATTTGAAGCTATATCAAAATAAACTGAACTGAATTAAGTGAATTTGTAAAAAGGGTTTCTGACTGGCTGCCACTTGACATTCACTCAGTGACTTCACAGTGGGTTTTAGTCAATCAGGAAAAGCCTTCATGTTGTATTCGTCTGCTTTTTGATGATTTTTAACAAGGCAGCAACTATAAATAACACAGTTCTAGTCCTCCCCGGGTTACTGTCCAAACATGCAGACACATTTTGGATTCCTCTGCTAGCTACAAACAAAACTTCAGACAGCTAGCATCAAATAATCAGAAACTTGATGATCTTATTTTACATTTACATAGACGCTGTATATTTCAAAACTGAATAAAATGTCTCCATTTAGAGGTTGAAGGTGAGGAGGGTGTGGATGAGCACCAGCACGGTGGATGTCATTGTTGCTCTCTAACTTGCTCAAAAGGCACTGTCCCAACCATGGATGTATAAAGAGAACTGGATACAGCGTCGGAGGCAGACATCGACTGCCGAGTGATAAAGTACCTGCATCATCCGGCGATCTGCATCCACTGGGCCCACAGAGCAGGGGCAGTAGTGTTTTCCTTTAACGCTGCCTCCCAGCCTCAGTCTGGAGCTCATTCACATAAACAGAGGAAGGGAAATAAATCTGGATTCAGCTATTAGTGCACTTGATAACTTTTAGGACCTAATGATTTAAATAAGGGCTATTCAAGTGTCCCCCAGTCCCAACCGACCCCGGTCTCCCCTAATCCTCCTCAAGTCACCCCTGTGTGAGTAGAGTAGTGTAGCGAATGCTGATAAAGAAGATCCTCTCTTTATAATTGTTCTGTTGCAGCAAAAACAATTATTTCTAAAGTTACTAAGCAACTAGAAAATCTTTATATTTATCTCACACTTTCATTGAGTAGTACGAAACTGTGAAATTGTCAGAAATCAATGTCTCTTTCCCTGAAAGTTCAGACGCACTCGAAGCACAAACCTCTTCAGAACAGATTGGAGAACTTCAGACAGCTTAAGGTGTCCAGCCGACAGAGGAGCAGGTCAATCAGTATCTTGTCAGCAAGTGACTTTTATCTGATTCACATTTAAGCTAAATTGAAAAAATAAATTAAAAGCCGCCACATACGTCGCTGTGCAGCAACCTTCTGGGAAAAGGTTTAATAACTAATTTTATGGTGAATTGATTTTTTTGCCTCTGTCTCCATGCACTGCCCTCCAAAGGTGCAGAGGAGAGGAGGGCTGAAATGAGTAGGGGGGGGGACACTTTCATTTATAGGTGAATTAAATCACTGTCAAGTGAGAATAAAGTGTGCGGTTTAGATCCAATAATGTCATACATAAAGATGAACGCCGTAGCTGTGACAGTGTCGCGGAGGTCGCATGTTTCTGATAGGGTGAAAGCTATTACGCTACACCTGTTTTGGTCATTTCTCATCCTAACCTTTAGGTTTGGGGAGTGAAAAATGAGTTTTCTTATTACAGCACAACGCCATTAATAACGTGGCCTCTAGTTATTAATCCTGATCACCTGCTGTTGTGTGGGCCTCACATACACTGTGAGTCAATCAGTCACAACACATACCCATTCGCTCTCCCACTCGCTCTTACTCCCACAGCCTTAAATATTGTTCTTCGGCATTTCTTCTTCTTCCTCTCTTTGCACTTCATTTTTCTCCTGCAGCTCTCTTCATTTTTTCTCTCTATGTCTTCTTTCTCCCACTCATTTTCCCTCGTCTCTTGCCACCTCTCCTTCAACAGAACCAAACTTTGTCTCCTCCTACGACATCGGCAACTTCACCTACTTCTTCTTCCGGGAAAACGCAGTGGAGCATGACTGTGGCCGGACAGTGTTTTCCCGCGCAGGGCGTGTATGTAAGAATGACATCGGCGGCCGCTTCCTCCTCGAGGACACGTGGACGACCTTCATGAAGGCCAGGTTAAACTGCTCCCGACCGGGAGAAATCCCCTTCAACTACAACGAGCTGCAGGGAACGTTTTATCTGCCTGAGTTGGAGCTGCTCTACGGCATTTTCACAACCAACGTGTGAGTAACATGAGCAAAAGTACAATGACCACAAATAGCTTACTTTCTTCATACTGTACTGACAAAATGTATGACATTGTTGGAATAGCATTTACATCCACCCAACCTAGACCTCCTTATGCTGCGTTCACACGATGAGCGAGACAGCAACAGGTTACAATTTTCAATGGAAGCCGGTGGCATAAAGACTAATGCCCAATACTTGTCGCTGTGTGACACTCGTGTCTAGAAGGTAACATGCAAATTGCAAAACTCTAGCCAGACGGTTAAAGTTAGGCATTGACCTTGAATAGATAAGGTTAGGCCCTGACCTCAAATGGTTAAGGTTAGGACATGTCACTGGGCAGGCGTCAAGAGAGTTTTTGCAATTTTTCGCAATTTGCTGGCTCTAGACATGACCCTGCATGACAGGTGTGATGTGCTACAAAAAAAAGTTGAGTTAGTTTCAACTTTTCTCAGCCATCCAATGAAGCAATAAATGTCAACCAACTTTATGTTTTTGTTTCACCATGTTTCGTTCCATCTAAAAAAAACATGGCATTAGCCAGTTCCTAGTGCTATTTAACAACGTAATGCTGCATGCTGCATGCAGCGGTGAAATACTTTATTTTTCCATGGCAGTGAGGCATGTTCATGTGTTTCAGGCTGGAAGAAATTCTTTAGACGACATGCAGTAGGTCGAAATCTCACAGGATCTGTTGACCGCGGCCGGCCGAGCTCGGTCGTGGCCGCTGCTGCTTTTCAGACATTGCATGGCTGCAGACTGCACTTGTGAATTTGCTGTAACTATGCCAACGAGCACTTGCCTTCAACAACAATTGCGACTCACCAGCAATGTTGTTGACCACCCAAGGCCGTTTTGTTGCTTTTGTCGCTTGTTGTGTGAACATAGCTTTATTCGCTGTCAATACACCTTCCTGTACACAGTATGTTTACGATAATAATGGTGACATGTTTTTGGTTATTACAGACCCCCGCAGACAGAGATAAACAAAAGCAACTTCTCACTTAACCTTTCTAACCAACGACCATCTAGTTTATTGGCTAAAATAACAATTGAACCCAGTAGCTAGCTAGCAAATTAAACTAATGTTATGTCCTTGAGCTCCCAGACTTTTCCCAGCTGACGTTTTGAAACAGGAACCCTTTAAAATTTGCATTTCAAAAAGGTGTTTGTTGACGAATTGCTTTCCTTTTCCACCCCGACTGATTTTCACAAATTATTCTGTATCTGTGAGTCCTTATTATGTCCTATTTTGTACTGTAATCTGCATACAATTTCTTTGAAATAACTCCAGCCTTTGTAAATAATCAGATTAAGTCAATTATCAAGTCGTTAGATTCAAACTTTTAAGAGTTCAAGTCTTTAAAAGTTTTATACAATCGCCTCAGTTCCACTGGTATATTTGACAGTCTGTATAATTTGCCTTGTGAAGGATGAACTAAAGTGAGCTCCAATTCGCAGCATGTTGATATCAGATGAAAATGCCAACTTACATCATCCGATTTTTCTTTCATTCTCTGTTGTTTTTAATGCACCCACAGAACAGCTTCATGTATAATTCACAGTGTTTTTGGCATCACATTGTCAGCTGTGTAAACAAACATACTTCAGTTGCATTAACTTGGCATGTGACCTTTTTCTTTTTTAGCATGCACACTGAGCATATAAAATTGAGTGATATGACAGTAAAGTTTAAATGGCCGAAGTGCATCTTAAATTGAATTTCCAGTAGAAATCTCCTCCCATAAACACTCAAACCTGCTGCTACAAGCAGGCTTGTTCATTCCAGTACCATCTGACGTTTAAATCCCATGAAAGAAGCTTATCATCACTTATTAAAGTGTGCACTGTATCATGCATGTGGGGGATGTAAGATGGGATGCATCCATGGATGAAAACTATTATTTTCTATTTTCACAAACACCCTTTCCTGTTTTGTCTCTCCATCTTTTTTTCTCATACTCACAAACACACATGCACACACACACCCCACAGCCCATTATTACTGTAAAAGCTGAGTAATCTATTCTTTATGGTCAATGGCTTCACATTGCTGAAAAAGAAGTCTTTTGAAGGGTATTGGAAACATTTCTGCCTGCAGGCACAGAGTTTAATGAACAGCCGCATAGGATTATAATTCACATCGCCCAAGTCTCTCAGTTTAAGTTGAGAGTTAATACTCTCATTCTTTACTCTCTCTTCGGAGGCCAGAGACCGGTGCTTGTTGAAACTGACAGCTTAAAAAGTCAAAGCTGTATTTCAGGCCTGAGATCTGTTCAGTTAATCAGACAAGTCAAACAGCTTAATTGTGTCCTGTGGCTGGATTTATAATCCAATAATGACGATCACTTACGCCGGCGTCTGCGTCTGTCTGTCCGGTGTTTGATTTGTATTGTTGGCAGAGAGCAATACAAAAATACAGAGGTCACCTTTGCAAATACAACATCTGAACAGAGTTTTCTACTTGTGCTATGGTGTCCTTTTTTAAAAATTTCTTTTATCTTGCCCGTTTCTCCCTCTCTCATCCATCCATCATCTCCTCCATCCTCTCACTTCCCTTTGTTGGGTCTCTCTTCTTTTTTCTGTTCCTGACATTCAGAAACAGCATTGCTGCATCTGCGGTGTGTGCCTTCAATCTCAGTGCCATAGCCCAGGTTTTCAACGGGCCCTTCAAGTACCAGGAGAACTCGCGGTCCGCATGGCTGCCCTACCCCAACCCCAACCCAGACTTTCAGGTAACAAAACACCACAAAACAAGAGTGTACAACCATGCAATATTGAGCTTAACATGCTCAAAATGACAACATGCTGGTGTTCACAAGGTATAATGTTATACCATGTTTACCATCTTAGTTTAGTTTTTCAGCATGCTGACGTTTGCTAAGTAGCACTAAAAGTACAGCCGAGGCTGATGGGAATATCCTGCCAAAGTGCTGGACAAACAAATTGTGTTACTCCAATTCATCCTGAAGGGGAGATGAATATCTGTGCCAGTAGGTGACAGCTTGGTCTAAAAAGCCAATGCTGAAGAGCCTTAAACTTGCATTCTTTCTAATAGCCAGCAGGTGGCGAGTCCTCTGGTTGCACAAAGTAGTCTGATTGTATAGAAGTCGACGAGGAAATCAGCTTACTTCACACTTGACTTATTACTAAACATTGTAAACATGAGTTTATGGTCTCAATCACTAGTTTCAAGTCTTCTTCAATACAGCATGATGTTCATGTAGTAAATTATGGTCCCATACAGAGTCAAATAGATCATACAGCAGTATTGTGATTGACAAGTTGCTACCACAGCGTTGTCCGGTCTGGGTGTTGTCCGTGTTTTTCGTCTTACAGCTTTAACCCTTTCCCAGTGTGTTTTCAGTTCATGAAAGTTAACTATAACCTTTTTTAGTCACCTAAAAACATTGTTTTCAGCGTTTGGTTTAGCTCCACCCTCTCAAGTTACTTCTGGTTGCAAAAAAACAAGATGGCAACGGCCAAAAACCAAGATGGCGACGGCCTAAAACCAAGATGGCGATGGCCAAAATGCTGAACTTGAGGCTTCAGAACATCAGATAACAAACCAGTGGGTGATGTCTTGGTGATTACATCCACTTCTTATATACAGTTTATGGACCAGATTTGATGGCAATCCACCCCAGAGTTGTCATTTCATGGTTTACATTTCAGTAGAAAACAAAAAGGTTCTGAGAGATATTTCAGTCTGGACCAAAAGTTTGGACCGACCAACGGTCCCAACATTGGCATTGCCACAGTCATGGTGCTAGCATGGCTATAAACATGCTCACTATGGCAGTACTGTATGGAGTGCGAGTTAAAATTCACAATTAATGATTTGTTCATGCTTGAAGTGATTTAGACCCAACACAGCTAAACAATATGTGTGGCTGGATGTGTGCCTGAGGAAATTTATGCATGTGGTGTGTGTACATGGGTTCACCCTGATGAGCCTGCCTCAGAGTCCCAGCAAGCCCTTCCCTCTCATTAATTTCCTCTCTCTTTGAATCATCCCTCTCTCTACTCATGAACAGGCACATTACGACCGCTCGTTATAAAATCCAGTCATTTTTACAATGGCCCAATCATTCCTTTAAGGTGTTTCATAGCCTCGTTCTGTGAACTGTAGTCCCTCTCTATAAATAAACTGTCCTTGTTTTGTGCAACTGGCACTTTATGTTTATACTCTGTGCTAAAACTCGGAGGGGCAAACCAAGTCTCGCCGGGGCACCTCATCCGGATGTTAACCGCTGCTCTATACTGATGACACATAGGCAATGTTTTATTAAACCCACAATTGTAGCGGGCTTAGCAGATAGCAAGAGAGCTAATCCACGTAGCTCTCCATGAGGGGTTGAATTCCCTCTGAGGTCTGGCTGGCAATGTGTGACGCACGCCTCACTGCATGTTTCCCATCACGTACAGGCCTTCAATCATGTTTCCCAGCAGCCGCATGAGCATTCGCGATGGCTGCTATTGAGCAGTCACACACACGTTATCTATAATGACATGCTCGTGCAGAAAAAAAAGTGGATGCAGAAAAAGTGCCAACTGTGACAGTTTACTAAGAAAAGCACATACCAACGGATCTGTTACTTAGAAAGCATCTCAGCTGTCATGCATTCATACTGTATATCTGCATGGCTGAAATTCACTCACTGTTAAGCAAACCAATTTCCTCTATCTCACCGCACATTTATTCTGCTCACCATACTGTAGGCACATCCCAGGGAGGTTTCTATAGGCTTTTATGAGGCTGTGTTCCTCAAGGATAAACAGGGATCAGTTCTTCCTCTCCTTCCACATCTCTCCACTTAAACCCAGGCACAATAGCTGCTCCTCACCGCTGGACCGATGCACACTTTATCTAGGTTTCAGTGACATCTTCATCAAGCATTTGTCAATGTTGGGGGATTAGATTTACGAGCACAGGATTTATGGCCTGCCCGCTTTTTTTCCCAGCCCTTTGTGCGCACACACCTACACACATGCAACATAACAGAAGGGAGACCAACACCTTTAAAAGCCATAAAAGCCACAGGCCATGTACATATCTACTGTACACAAAAACACCCACAAAAATTGAGGGTTGTTGATTGCTGCCAAATAGGGACAATTATCACTGTGGACTCATCACTCAACATACACACTGGTCATTGATTGAGAGCTTAATTCCCCCGTCTGTCTGCAGAGAAAATCGCCCCATTTATTTGAACCACATGGATTGATCCTGCTGAGTTTATTCAGGCTATGAGTCATGTTTGTTGGCCGTTAGGAGCTAATACCGTCTCTGTTGTATAGGTTTTCTGTCACGCTGCAATTGCTTACTGTACAGACGCATTCATTGTTAAGCTCCATATGTAGAAAAAAATATGGAAAATTTGGCAGCTTTTTATGTGGATGTCCAATCAGTGCTGGTAGTAAATGTAGTCAATTGAAGCAATAAATTCCTCGGTTCGAGCTATAGTGATCAAGTAAGCAGATTTCTACTGCTCACAGTTATGCCCAGCAGTGCCTACGAGTACCAGGATGCATTGCACGCCAGATTCGTCCGTTGTCCGTCCAACGTCGCCTCTATACGCTCCTCATCACTTTTCTGCTGAAAAGACACGGCAAACTTATGTATATTCACTTGATGGCTTCACCACTAAACTTAAAGAGGACCAATTATGTTTTTTTTTTTTTTTTTTGCTTTTTCTCTTTACTTTAGCGTGTTAAATAGTTTGTTTTGAATGTAAAATGTCTGCAAAATTACAAATCCCAAAGTCCATGCTAAAGGGAGTTACTCTCCCACACAGAAATACTGCTCCTGAACTGCCTGAAACGCCTTGCTTGAAATCCCACCTTTTCATCTGTAACATATAGAGGGTCACCAAGTAGCATATTTGCTAATCTGACACGTCCTCGAACACAGCCAATAAGAGCGAAGCTTGAGTGGAGTCTGCAAAGTTTGGTTCCGTGGACCAATCACAACAGAGTGAGCCTGCTGACCAATCAGAGCAGACGGGGCTTTTCAGGAGGGAAGAGCAGGAGCTCAAACAAAGCATTTCAGACAAAGGGTGAAACGAGGTGCTGCAACACAGCCGGTATGAGAAAAGTAAAGTGTTTTTTGAGCATTAAAGCATGTTAACATGTTTTAGTAGAAGCCCTGACTGCAAGAATGCACCTGAAAATGAGCATAATAGGTCCTCTTTAAACTCTCCTCTGCTCCAACTGGGCTCAAGATCTCTCATCCGTTAACACTGCGTTACTCTCTCTCCAAAGCTTTCCATTGAAGTTAGAGTCAGAGTCTGCTGTTTGGTTGTCTTACTTTTGGTGTCTTAGATATGCAACAAACAAAAGGTGTCAGTTTTCTGTGTTTTCCTTTCAACATTATGTGCGAGCCAAAACTGATCAAATGTTCTAATCAGATCTTACTGGGATGCTGAAATTTTAAATGACCTGCTGGTACGCATTTGAAACAAAAGCCCATTTGGCAAAAACATGCCGTAATATTTCACAGAGGCACTTATCGTCCTGGCAGAGCACATTGTGCTGCTGATGAGCAGGACAGGACTGAGTGTTGGATGGGCCCTCAGCCAAATGATGGTTCTGTCCCTCACCTTGTCTGCACTAAGGAAATCGCCACATCTGTCTCTCTATAGACCCTTATTGGTCAGAGCCTAACTTTCTTATCGTGGCAGAAATACAATCATGCGGAGACACTTTGGGATTCACACAGATGCAAGGACAAACCACAAAAGGAAACCTTAGACATATGTTATTATATAGCCCTCACCACATCACACACACACACACACACACACACACACACACACACACACACACACACACACACACACACACACACACACGTTTGCCATAACCAAGAGGCACATTCAAGGCTCTCAAGCAGCACATACACAAAGTGTTACATTTCCCTGTCCTTCAGGGCTTTAATTTCCCATCTCCTGATGTGGCGAGGGCACTGATCCGTTGCCCATCCGGGGGAAGCCCACCGTGAGTCTCATCCGTCAGCCCAGGGAAGGCCAGGGATTGATCTGTATAAAGTGTCCATGCCGTTGCTACTGTAGCTAGTCAGCAGGAACTAATCGCCGCCCAAGGTCCAGTCTCGGCTTAGTACGGCGAGGCTGCGTACGGTTAGCCTGGGGCAAATCCGTGCAGTGCATTCTGCGATACAGTGTCCAAAACAAAAACAGCACCAGTCATTTGGGTTAGGGTAATTGTCGAGCGTGGCTTATTTTTGTTTTCTCTGCTCTGTGTCTTGGAGTAGGCCTATTCTTTGTGGACGGGGCCTCAATCCACAATCCTCCTGACCCCAGCCAGGGACCTCTTTTACTGAGAAGGACATGCATGGTTAGCTTTTCTGATCCCGCTCTGCCTCAGCTGGACTGGCTTTGTGCCTCACTTAGTCCTTAGTTTGGCTTGGTGAAAGAAAGGCGCTATATTCCCATCCTAAAAAGCATGAATATTGTCACTGGAAAGCAAAGTCATGCTTCAAAATTAGCTGCATATTCTTGCAGTTAGTTTTTAGAATGAATTAGTGCTAATACAGCCTGCCCCTATGGGAGTATATAATGGTAGTTGGAGCATATTTAAGTTTGGAAAGCAATATTTGAAAATGACAAAGATAATTATATTTTGTTTATAGAAAAAAAGAAATATCATTTAGAGAAATTAGCACATTCTGTTGTTAAAAACACACATATACCCCTCCAGTATCACAAAAATATGCTTTGGACTCCGTAATAATTCCCTCTTTTAACTGGAGACAGTTCACTTTATTGAACTCTTTTTAATGAATGAAATCAGGGGAAATGTCTTACATATTAGATATTTCATATTAAAAGCAAGTGCTGCAGCAGTACGAACTCTGCTTCAGCAGGAAAACTCTACTGGGACACAGAATGAGAACTTACAGTCAACAATACCTGGTAAAACCAAATAAATCTGACAATGAACCTATTTCTATGAGATACATCTGCTCTTGGAGCTTGATTGTTTTCTAGGTAGGTCTTAGCATTTTGGGTCATTTTTGGAGCAGTCCTTTGTTTGAATGATATTGCATTTTTTTCTGTAATATGAATAGCAATAATGAAGCTCTGAAGATGAAAACATTGTAAGATATTAGCTTATTTTGAGGGTAAAAAAGAAACAGAAACAGTAATAAGAGACATTACTATTGGAGTACTAACAAAACTCAATACAGTATATGTATATGATGAAAAATCTAATTAAAGAGCAAACTACTTAATCAAACATTCATTCAGTCGTCTTCCATCAGCCATGGTTTATTGACTACAAAGCCTTAAGGTTGTGAGGATAGCAAAGGCTGCAATCGACTTTAAAGCCTTGTTCATTTAATCATTCAATCCCTCTCTATTCTCATCTCCGGTGGTACTTCTGGACAAAAAAAAATATCAAGCATATTAACGTAGCTTTTCATCCCAAAGAGCTTGGAGCTTTTACGCTTTAATGTAGTCAGTCAATCTTTTCCTTTCTGTCCTCCCCCGCCTCCACAGTGCGGCACCATTGACTCCGGCTCCTACGTGAACCTGACTGAAAGAAACCTGCAGGACGCTCAGAAGTTTTTGCTGATGCACGAGGTGGTCCAGCCTGTGGTTCCTGTGCCCTACTTCATGGAGGACAACGTGCGCTTCACTCATGTGGCGGTGGACGTGGTGCAAGGGAAAGACATGCTCTTTCACATTATATACTTGGCCACGGGTGAGTTCTTGGCACTGTGTGCATGTATTGTTTTTGACTTTTGAGACATTGAGACAGTGTGTCTACATGCTACTGTCTTTTTTTATTCATTGGTATATTTTTGGGCAATTGCGTGTGCCTGCTGGGATTTGTGGCTACTCAGTGACCCTGAAAACACATTTTTTCAATCTGCTTAATATGAGCGATGGGGTCTGCTCAATATCTCTTTGCGCTCAACTTAGATTTCACCCCGCTCAACTCAGAATCGCTCATCACTCGCTTCTCAACTTCCTTTTGAAAGTATTTTGTGTCGAGCTGGCAATAGCCAATTCACGTCAGAAAACAGTGTGGGGGCACAATACACAGATGCATTCTGGGTCGGGCTTGGGCACGCTTCAAACTCAGTGCGAGCGGTAGGATGGATGGAGCGGGAGATGAGGCGAGGCGCTGACTTTTTCAAAACCTTAGCTCTGTGCTCCATCGAAAATCCTCTCGCTTGCGCTGTGCTAGCTTGCTCTGGTCAGGATTCACACCTACACAGTCTTGGAAGAGCATATTAGCATAGATTAGCATTTTAGGAGTGTTAAAGTCTTTATAAATAATATCTAAGGTAGCTTTCTAAATATAAACTTTAACTGATATTGTCATGAATATTGATTGTTTTAGATAAATACTTTTAAAAGTCTAAAATAGGGTTTTAAGCCTTTTGAAGTATGGTCTTTGCGTGTAAAAAAAGCCAGTAAGAAGAATAATGAAAACAATAGATGTGTACTTCTGAGGGGGCATCAAAGCGTAATCTTCTGACCTGAGTTTAATCACTCTTTCCCTCCATATGTCCTCCATATGCACTGACAGAACACACACCACATATCACTGCCTTGCAATCCCTCACAAAGAGATCGTAGACACCATGAAACAGCTGACAGCCATGTGTTAAAGAAAACAGACAGGTAATTAATAGCACACACATACAGCTCTCATTTCGCTCTTACACGTCCTTTCTCTGTGAACTGCATGGCACCGCCTGCTTATCAGTAGACTGTTTGATCACGCTGGTGTGTGACAACATGTGATGTTACACTTGGCAAAGTGCTGAAAACAGAATCAGCTAGACAGCAGTCACACTTGGCGTTTGTCCTGTTTTATGATATAGCGCATAATATGGATTATGAGCGGATGCATGGAGCAGAATGTGAACGTAGTGACCTGCTTCACTGTGCTAATGTACCGTAGCCCCACTGGGAAATGTCAACATGATCTTTCTGTTGTTAGTCAGTGTTATTTTAGGATATCACACATGCGAGCACGCACTCGCACGCACGTTCCAGTTCACTGGCTCTAAGCTTGGCATCCCTCTCAAAAACTCCCCTCTCATTGTTTGCATGGTGCTGTGTGATCAATGTAGCGTCGGACCAGAGCTGCCCACACTGCAAGTTCCCCAGACACTAACCAGACACTAATGACAACATCTGAAACCCTGCCAAGGCCAATGGGTAGCGCACATACTGTACCTAATCACATGCTATTATTAACGCTTAAACGCACCCTGCTGATTGGAAAACCTGATAGCTCCAACTGGGGGTCCAAAGATGTCAAGGTGTAGGGTTCTTTTATTCAAACATGTGGCTTGCAGCACATTTCCCCTCCTTTGTTATTCAGCCCTCATTAGGTTTTTTTTTTTTTTTTTTTCAGCCCTGCAGCAGCATTTTTCTCTTGTAGTCAACATGGACAGAATTCAGTTAAATGCAAAAGATTTTCCTGGAGGTTCCTGGTTCACCAAAGTACCAATTTTCTAGTCAGTAGGAGCTTGTGACAGTATGTGCCTTTAGAGAAAAACAACTTATCACTTACTCATTATACATAGTACTCGCTTAAAAAGTAATTGCATAATTACTCAGCAGCAAAGGTAATCACTTCAACACATGTAGGATTAGAAAATGAGACATTATAATATAAGATAAGCCTTTATTGAGTTTCTTTAGTCAATTAGCATTAGCCTTTTCTTAATACTGTTTTCCTGCCGAATGAACACATCCCATTTAAAGAGGTTCTATTGTGATTTGTTTTGTTAGTCGACTAAGAATGTCTTTGGTAGAGGACAGCCCCAGAAGTGAATACAAATACAATGAGAAAAATGAATAGAATAAATATTGTATATACAGTATAATGTAATGTGATACTGTATTTATATGTAAGCGCAAGAGTAATGTGGTGCAAATTGCTATGTGATTAAAGAAGCATCCAAACTAAATTTTTTTTTACTAAGCATCAACATTGCTAGCACACATCTCTCCAGAAGTCCTTTCCTCACAGGGAAGCTTTGGAGCTCAAACGCCCTCCGACTGTGAATAAAACCAGGTGATTCCTGAAGGTAACTGATGAGTGGATAACATTGGCGGCCTTATGTTCCCTTGGCCTTGTGTTCCCTCCACCGGTGCCGTGCCAAACAAACAGAAGCACATGTCTGATTATTATGCAGAATAATGTCACCAGAACCTTCCTGGTTGCAATATTATTACCTTAATTCTAACCAATCATTATGCCTTAACCTAACCAACCCATCCAACAAAGGCAGTAAGAACTAGCCAGACTCTCAGTTATTGGATATTGTTAGCACAATATCTCAAAGAGTTATGGACAGGATGATGGTGAGGGAACGAAGGGCCTTATTTGGATGGGACAAAAAATTATCCAGTTCATGTGCCAAGCTAGCGCTTCCTGAACGAGTCTATTCAGTAGACCAACGTGATATCAACCTTCCATCAAATTAGCAAACAGGTCAACCTCCAAATTGTCAAAGTAGTCAAGGTTATTTGAAATAGTAATTCCATTACTGTAACATGTTACTACCCAGCACTACTTGGGGCAATACTTCACATTAACATTCCTTACTGTGAAACTATGCATTACCGATTCACCCTCCTTCCCGTAGGGTCACTGTACACCTAATTACATTTTCTTCACTCAGGAGATTGCATGTATAAGAGATGATGTTTGTTTTAGTACTCCCAAAAGAAAATGCTCCCAACTTCATCTCGCGGGTGCCAACCTTACATAGAATAAAGGTCAGGACGTAATCACAACGACATGGGTTTCCACTCTCCTCTCTCAAAAGTAGTTTCTTCCCCTGGAATATATTTACGACGTGCCACACAGTACCAATTTCCTGGTCGCATCTCCAGCATGTCAATGGCATAACCACGACAGCCACCACCAGTCTTTTTGAAAGTCCTATTTCAGAGCCTCTCTGCTAGGAATTGATTGTTGTGGTTCACATCGGCTTGTGTGCGGTTTCCTCATCCGAGATATCTTTTTTGTTGTTTTTCCCTCATCAGACTCTGTTGTTTTCACCCTGCCACTACTTTTCTCCCCACTATTTTACCTTTTCACGTGCAGATAACACCTGTCCCTCTTTGTGACCAAATCCTCTACCCCCCCCCCCCCTTTCTCTTCCAGATTACGGTACTATCAGGAAAGTGCTTTCCCCTCTCAATCAGTCCACGGGAAGCTGCCTGTTGGAGGAGATCGAACTGTTCCCGCCCAGGAAGAGGCAGCCGATCCGAAGCCTGCTGATCCTGCACAGCCGCAGCGAGCTTTATGTGGGTGTGAGAGACCAGGTCATCAAGATCCCGCTCAAGAGATGCAGCTACCACAAGAGCAGAGAGTGAGTACAAGCACGAACTGGCACCATTAATCTCAACGAAAACTGTCAAAAGCAAATATGTATACAAAAAAGTTTTTAAGCTCTCTTTCATAAGATGTTCTTTATCTGAGAGGGCCAGGCCTCTGTGTGTTGGTCAGGCTGAGATTTAAAACCCTGTAAATCAGCTTTTGTCAGCCACTGGAGGTGCCTACGACTGCCCTCTGTCTAACTGTCTTCCTCTCATCATTGAACCGTGCGTCTTCTGCTTCACATGCACAGTTCTGTTGCAGCCGTGTGTGCTTTTAGCAGATATATTGAGTTTCTGTCTGTCTGGAACACACTCCGTCAACGGCATTAAAATATTGGCGAAGAAAAACCCAAGACAGAGGCAAGGGTGTCGAGACTCACCACAAGATTGGGATCCCATCCATCATCTCAAGGAGTCACACCTGCATTCCTTATCTCTTGCACAATGAGCTGTTATTGGAATACACAAAAGACTTAAGGCTTCGTATTACAAGCTGTGCCTCGGTGATATACAGTATGCTGCAGCCATTATAGCACTTCATCACCTCTTTCATGCTTTTTTTTTTTTTTTTAAAGAGAGTCAGAAAACAACAAAACCGATTAAAGAAACCATGCTCACAGACTGGCAGCACAGCAAGAGTTACCAGGTTCATCACTGTCATTTCTTTGAGGTTTACCTGTTTGAAATTTTAGATGCTTGCCTCTCTGCTTGGCTGTGTGTGCTGCGTGGCTCACTGACGGGTGGTGCACAATCTGCAAGGCCCTTAAGGCGCCCTGAATGACAAGTATTATCTTGTTCTGTCTCCCTTTCATTCTGTGTTGCTGTCGTCACCCCTGATATCCCTATGTCCGTACAGAGACAGTCCATAACTCTCTCTCTGCTTTTTGTTAGCCACCCAGACGCTACGTCAGCCGCCTTGGGTGTTCGTTAGTGTGTGCAAGACGGCCGGAGTGTTTGCCTTTCTGCATTTTCACATGGTTGGATGCATTATGATCTTGTGTCCTTGCTCTTGTGTTTGCTCTCGGTTCATTGTTATGAAACCCACGGACAACTTCGGTTACATTTCGCCGTTAGGCTCCGTTGATGCTTGTGGCTCAGAGATATGTCGTTGTGCTGTCACCGCAGACTCGTATTTGCATAAAACGAGTACCATCAGGCGTTTTATTGCACTCGATAAACCACCTGAAGCGGATACGGCAAAGACAGACCCAGCTATCTTTGCTATACAATATCCTCACAGACTGTGAATCTTTTTTGAGCTGATTTTAGTCAGAAATGTATGCATGCGTGTATGCGGACACAAAACTGTAATCCTGGCTGCAGATTACCTGAGAAAACAGTCAGCACATTGTGTTAAGATGTGATTTTAGGATGCAGGTGCAATGTAAGCATTGTGGAGCATCGCAGTGCTCTTATTAACATTTTTCTCCTGCCTGTCTTATCTCTCTCCTCTTCTCTGTCACTTGAGGAGCTTTTCTTGTCCCTTCTATGTTAATTTGCTCTTTCTACACCTCTACGTGTCTCTCTTCTTTCCTGTATCTCCCTCTCTTGTTTGCCACTCTCTGCCATCTTATCTCTCCCATTTCCTTTTTTTTTTTTCCATCCACCATTTCTCCCACCACCTTATCTTCCAGCTTTCTCTGTAATCTCCCTGCTAGATTTCGCATCCTGTCACAATGTAGAGCAATCTGTATTCACAACTGCTTAATAAAAGCCCATTAAAAATGAACTTTATTGTCTTTCCAGAGCCTGTGTTGGGGCCAGGGACCCATATTGTGGTTGGGACCTGTTGCTGAAGAAATGCACAACGCTGGAAGAAAGTGTCAGGATGAGCCAATGGGAGCAGAGCATCTCAAAATGCCCTGTGAGTATCACTGAGCTGCTGCCTGATACCTCATTGAAGTTCATTCACTTGTTACTCACTTCCTCTGCTGTCTCTACTTTGAAAAGTTGGTAGATGACACAATTATCCTCAATCGGCCTTCATGGTCGCTCTCCCCTCCACATGAATTTAATACTCGCATTCATCGTCGCTACTCTCCTTTGAAAGCTGCAGCCTGCTCTGTTTTCTTTCTGTACGCTCACAACATCCCCTAAAACCAGCCTGAGAAACATATCTTCGCCAAAGGAAAGCATCTTGGGACCCGAAACACTTGACTTTAAGGGAGCGGCGCATACCACCAGGAATGATCTAGAGCGCCGCCTCAATCATTCACCTCTGGCTGCTTGTTCATTAGCAAACAGCTCCTCCATTTATTTTAATGCACACCACATTTTGGAGCGGCATTAGAGGGGCGGTAAGCCTATCAATTGCAGCATGGCTCTGCTTTGGGTTTTTTCTCAACGTTTCACAGACATCATTTTCAAGCCAGTCACAGTGGAGAGTGCTGTGTGCCTCCGTGCCCTTTTATGTGGCTTCATGTTCAGAGGAATATTTGGCAGTCAAGCCTCTGAGCACCCAGTGGCATCTGTCAGCAGAGCTTTGGCAGAAACTTGGCTTACACTGCATCTTCGCACGCATTCGGATATATACATGGACACACACAATCATGCATGCATGTGTGCATAAACAGACACACATTATAATTTTGCCAAGTCACTTTATTCTCATGCTGGCGGCTAAAACTCCCTAATTTAATTAGTCATTGCTACATCAAACCATAGACTGTATATAATTGGACGCTTCCCCACTTCCTCCCACTATACGGAAGTGAAGCCAAAATATCCCATATACGAGAGCGGCCATCTTGAGATTTTGACGTCATTTGGAGCCAGAGTCTGCACAGTAGTGACCGGGGGCTGCTGGAGCCGCTGTATCAAGGTCCCGCCCCCACACACCCGTCCGGGCCAATCACAAGCCGAGCGTGGCCGCAGCTTGTTAGCGTGAGCCATGTAGCTGCTACATTAGCACCACGGCAGCTGTTTAGTTAACACCTAACCATCATATCTCTACACTCTACACTCTACACTCATGGTCAAATTGACACATGTTCGTTTACGCAGACTCATGACAACGATGGAAAGTTAAAATTACATCTTCCCTCTAGCTTCCGGCAGCATGACGACTTCACTCAGAACAGCTGTCAATCACAGCTGTCAATCACGACATCTCACCCCCTTTTAATAGCATCAAATAAGTATTTAAAACAACTCATCAGATGAATGAATACTTGAACATACTGTAAAAATAATTTGACATATACTTTGACTTTTTAGTTTAGCTCATGTCCCGCCCACTAACATAGAGAGGGCAGGTTTCATGGCGGATACTGCAGCCAGCCACCAGATCAGGAGGTTTTGGCTTCACTTTTGGGGAGATGTCACATCATCCATATTTATATACAGCATCTAACATGGCCACACTTTGATTTAAGCTATCTCAACCTGAAACTAGTTAGCTTAGCTGTACCATTTATAGTACATATTTTGTCGTATGTTACTTGGGAAAGGGAAGTTTGGGGTCCCCTGCTGGAGCTGTTGCCCCCGCGACCCGACCCCAGATAAGCGGTTGAAGATGAAGATTTTTAAGGAATAGTTCAACATTTTGGGAAACGTGCTTATTCACTCTCTTGCCGAAAGTTCAGTGAGATTAATACCACTCTCATGTCTATTGAGCAAATATGAAGCTAGAGCCAGGAGACAGTTAGCTTAGCTTAGCATAAAGACTGGAAACGGGAAACATGTAGTCTGGCTCTATTTAACAGCCTCCTGGTCACTATTCATATAAAACTTAACTTGATAAAACTTACAATTTTAAGCAATTTTTGTTTTAAGCAATGTGTTAATTAGTGAGCTTTAGAGGTGCTGGCAGGTGTTTCACCCTGTTTTCCAGTGTTTATGCTAAGCTAAGCTAACTGTCGCTAACTTATTACTTTAAATGTCAGGTTTGATTAAAGATTGTATCCATGTGTCCTGCTGCAGTGCAGCCACTAATCCTTTAGTTATGATGTATTTTCATTTGGCCACATACCACTGCCCACACCAGTAATGGAATATGTATTTACTCACTTAAACCTTGGTCTAACCAGATCCAATCCATTTAGAGTGAGCATGAATTACCTTTGGCAGTAATCACTTTGTATTCTGACAGAGATAAATGGCTTTATGATGGGGCTCGTGAAGTCTGACCAGAATGGGAAAACTGTCTGCTCGCAACACGTCGATGCCAAGACGTGAAAACTGAAAAACAAGGAAGTTGTCTTTTATCACAGTTAGTGTTTCACTCCCTTTGAGTCCATTAACAGTTTTGAAAACGGCTAAACTGGCTGAAATTGCGCTCTTTTGCTTTCTCCTGCAAAGTGGAAGTGTAGAGCTGGAGGCCAGTCAAGATTTTGCATGCACACAAACATACACGCACACGTTGTGTAGGCAGAAACGGGAGATTTGCTTTACCAGCTTATTCACAAACACCATCTGGCACCACAGTCTATATGGAAACACGCAGAAATAGTTTTAGGGAAGTTAGGTGATGTTCTGTATGCTTCCACTCTAGTAAAATGGAAATTTCTCCTCAATAAATGTTTTTGTAAGGAACCCATTTTGTCTAAAAGTAATTTTAATTAATCAGCCCCCACTTTAAAAACACGATTCTTTAGAATAAAAAGGAGACTGCTGTTAAATTTCAGCCTGTGAAAAAGAAATTACTTTTCCTCTCATAAGCCTCAAAAATCATGAGTGCTTTTCATCATCTTTCAGACTTGATGTATCGTCCTGTTTCTGGTGCCCTTTCATTTCTGTTTTCCCATTTTAATGAAAGAAATTACACATGTACTCTTCACACAGGTGAAAAAAGAAGTATTTATATGTTTATATTTATTTTTATTTAGTATTCTAGGGATAAATAACACATACCATTTATAGTCTCAGCTGTAAATGATTGGTGACAGAGATGCAAGCGATTGTGTCTTTCTCTAGTTGTTTGCTTTCTAGACAACCCATTGATGCAAAAGTTGTCTGTTTCAGCCAAGCGTCTTCCCATTTAAGCGCACGGCAGAGTTCAATTACCAAAGATCGAAGGGAAGACATTATTTTCGCTTATGCCAAAGCAGCTGATGATCACGCTTCCATTTCTCCCCATATGAAATTGTTCTTTGCATTTTTAAATTACCCTGAAATGTAGCTGCGACATGGCTCATATCATCTTCAGCTCTGGTGCGTTTTGGTATTTAGCTTGTGTGCCCAGATCACTCGTAATTCATGGCTCCTGTAATATCTGAGCCTTCCTGTTTCATTCTGTTTTGCCTCAGATATCTATTTATGCCGCCACTTTTATTTCCTCACATTTCCATCCTTTGAATGTGTCCATTCAAAGCTTTCATTTGCTTTTTCGAATCTCTCTCATTTGCTGTTTTGGAATCTCATCGTATTCTCAGACAATTTTCATATATCTTCCTCGTGTTTACAGCACATTTTTGTCCACACAATTTTTGGATGTGCTTTAGTTATGTCATGCAGTTATTTTTGCATCTGTTTGAGGGAAATTGATTTCTGTTTGTATCCACCGTAGCCATGGGGCTGCATTTCCCAGAGCGATACATTCCTGATAGCATCAGTCTAATGCATGACCAGTTTCTGAGAAAAGCCATTACTCTCAAATGTTTTATTTTTCTCTCCTTTTCATTGCTAACAGATCCGTAATGTGACTGTTGATGGAGGCTTTGGCGCCTGGTCAGGCTGGTCCACATGTAGTCATAATGATGGCGGCAGCGCGGGGTCCTGTCTGTGTCGGACGCGAGCCTGTGATAACCCGGCCCCTCAGTGTGGAGGCCAGCATTGCTACGGCATCAGCGTGGAGGTCGCCAACTGCTCCAGGTACAGTTTTTGTTGATACACCAGCACTCGTCTGTAAATCTTCCTTCTCTCTGTAAATGAATATGTATGTACCTGAGAGTGACAGAAGTAGGGGGATAGGTTTAAAAACGTGTTAATTAATTCCCTGAGTCCTCACTCCAACTCCATCAGAAATCAGAATCACCTTTAATTTGACTCCATTTTGATTTTTCATCTCTCCCGATGTACTTACTGAGAAATAGAAATAAAAGCTCCTGTAGGGACAAGGACAACAAAGCTAGACAAATATTGTTAAATGACAGTCGGGACTGTCTATTAAATCTGTACACAGTGACTTGTTCAGTGTTGCAGTTATTTGAGGCTAACAAGTGTTGACTGATTGTCTCAGATTTAAAATTATTTATTTTAAATTATTTATTTTTAACAATAAATGAATCTTTTAGTCTAATTAAGTAGTCGCCAGAGTCCACAATAAATGTTTGAAAGTGTTTTATCTGACTAACAGTAAAAAACAAACAAAGATATAAAATTTACAAAGAAAAAAAAAAACAGAATAACGCAGCTAATCTTCATATATGAAAACCGTAACACAGAAATGCTTTGCAGATTTTCTTTATCCACTGTTAACTGTCTTCTCCGAGGTGAGAAAGACTACAGGTGTGATCAGCCCCCAAGATTCGTGGGACTTAAAGCTGCAGTGGGTAAAAATGGAGCAAATGTGATTTGAAAAGTTATTCTTGTAAAACGGTCTCTATATGCTGACAGTAGTGCATCAGAAAAGTGAATCAATATTCTTTATTTGATCAGCGCTGCCTAGTTTTACCATTTGATCGGAGTTCACAAGTGATTGACAGCTGCCTCTGTTGAATGAACAGCCAATAGAAACGCAGAAGTCTAGTTTTCTCTCAGAACACTTCAAATATGCTGAACGGTTATCATTGAATTTTTGCCCAACAGTGCCAGAAACGTTCTGACTCCTGCAGGTTTAATTGTTAACATCTTCTTGTTATAGTCTTCTTGTTTTTCTTCCAGCTACCATCAGCTCTCCATCAGTAGCTAAAGTACCTTAGACTGATGTTGTTCTTCTTGTCTCCATAGAAACGGCGCCTGGACTCCCTGGACTTCCTGGTCTCCGTGCAGCACCAGCTGTGGCATCGGCTTCCAGGTCCGTCAACGCTCCTGCAGCAACCCTACCCCTCGCCACGGCGGACGAGTGTGTGTGGGCCAGAACCGTGAGGAAAGGTATAACACACATACTTACATAGTTATACATTCAGTCACATCTACTAATTAAAGCAGACACATGTGTGTTTGTATTTCTATGCATTTAAAAAAAATAAATAAAAAACAGAAGAAAGCTATTAGCTATCAGTTAGGAAGCATGGCTTTCACTGTGACTTTTTATTTTATTTTTTTTTCCTCACTTCTGTCCAACTTTGTGACAGCCAATTAAGGAATGAGCGGGATAGGCCTGCTCTTGGGTAATTATCTGGCTTTCACAAACGGGCCGAGTCCACGTTTTGAAGCTTTGGAGGCTTTGCCGTTGAATAATCGCCTTTTTAAAAGATGTGTTTGGTGTTTGGTTTCTAAGCAACCTTCTAGGCCTGGAAAAAAAGTTTTTCTAGGAGTAAGTATGCGAAGAAGCACAAAGAGGCATACAAAGCAGCCCAGGTAGAACAGGTCAAGAGATGAATATTTTTAAAATTACAGTTTTTCTCTCAATTTGTTCTGGTTATCTCAAACTTTATTTCAATGTTTGCCAAATCAAAAACAAAAGACCAAGGCAAGCTGTGACAGTCTCCATGGTGTTTGAAAATTAGATGACAGTGGCTATTACTTCAGATCCATCTTAATGGAGGGTGGTGTTTCTTAATGAACGGAGGCATTCCTCTTCTGTGCCTCAATAGTCTCTGTGTCGCCAAGCGAGGCATCATGCTGATGTTTTTCATCCAATTCCTGCCATTAACCAGAGGTGGAGGCAGAAAAAGTGCAAATAAACACAGTTCAGAGGGTACAGGGAAGCAGAAAGGAGAAATAAATTGTTACCAATGGTTACCACGGCAACAGAAACAGCATTGTGATGGACATGTAATTGGATACGGCCTTCAAGGATGAACCTTCTATTACATCCTCTCTTTTTTTGCTCTTTTTTCTGCACTTTTTCATTTCCTCTAACCTCCCACTTTCCCTTTTCTCACTCACGGACACTCCTGGTGGAGCCGTCCTTTTCTCAAGGACGGCTCCACCAGGAGCTCTGAGGAAAATATATGAAGTAACTAGCACAGCTCAGTTACTCATGAACCACACCAAAAAAAGCGCTGGCTGGCACTAAAGACCGCAGGAGGCCAGAAGCAGGTTTTGCCACCCCCTCTCTTTCTTTCTTTCCGAGCTTTAATCTCTTTTGTTTCATCTCCCCTTCCTGCTCTCAGTACTTGCTCTGTTCAGCTATTTAAAACACCTTAGGCCAGTTAGGGGCCAGCTGTGAGGGCTGGAAAAGGATCTTTGTAAAGGAGGAGTGAGAGGAGAGGAGTTTTAGTGTATGTACGCGTGAGAGAGAAAGATGTATGGACAGCAAGACCGAGCGACAGGAAAAGAAAGTGTGTTTAACAGATGAATTATGCTGTGTCAGTTTGAGTCAGCCTGAGTCAGAAAAGGAAATAGGGATGCTACACAATATTTGTGTGTTCAATATGAGCATATCCTGGTGCAGGTATATCACCAATGTTTGCAAAAAAAAAAAAAAAAAAAAACGGAAATTTCTCATTGAGTGTTCAGCCCGTGTAATGGTGTCCAAAAACTCCCACCACATCTGTTGTTTATAGTTGTCCATGTGTGAAATAGGTCTTCTGTACAAGCTTTAATCCGCACAGCATGAAAAAGGACTGGCACTTTATCAGCTTTTGCGCACCGAACGATTCTTTTAATGCCGTGAAAGACTTTTATTTTATGGGGCGCAGGCCTGCTTTCAGAGGTGTTATAGGCGTCTGCAATAAGCCTCACTACTCACTTGTTCTTCATCCTGAGCACCCAGTTGGATTATTGCACTTAAAGACTTAAGTACAAACATGCATGCATATAACATGAGTTCATATTTACGCGTATTTACAAAACTAAACCCCTTCTCTCACCTCATCTTTTTTTAGCCAACAGGCTCTACACATTAGTTTGGCCTTGATTGTTTGCAGCAGCAAGAGCTTTTAAAGATAAAGCGAATGTTCTGAAACCGGCCGTGCACGACAGCGCTATGGGCTTAAATCTGGCTGGTTAATGCCTGCATTTATGAACCTTCTGTTGGCTATTTCCCTCAGCACACGTGGACATCGTCCACACTGCTTACTCAGCCTATAGCGAGTAATTAGGGAGCGTTTTTAGTCTGATCAGCTCTGTGTGTTATTAGAGTGAAGAGAAAAGGGATGAGATGGACTGTGACTTGTCAGAAATGATTAAAGGATGATTTTCAAGCACTAAATCTGCTTTGCATTAGGCGCAGCCATTTTTCATTGTGCAATGGTACAACAGGGGTATTTAGGGTCTGCATACAAGCCCATGTGAATGAATGTGTCTTTCTCTTAGGCTTTTGCAAGATTGTAATCCACACTCCCTAACTTCTCCACACTCCTCTTTCCCCCACTGTGTCATCCCACTACAAGCGTGCCGATTAGTAAAAGTGGGAAAAACACACCACTCTAAGGATTTTTACAACCAGGGTATATAGAGTGTAGCTTCTGATTTGCCGTGAACAGTATCGGAGTATTTGGGAGAAACCGAGTCTGAGCCTCTGGAGAAAGGTATAAAGTTAAAGCAATTTTAGCGCAAGAAGACTCCTTAAAAGGCACTTGTGTGCCAAAAACACAACAAAATAGCAATAAAAGCAATTTTATAGTATGCGTAAAAGTTATAAAATAAATTATGTGGCTCTAATAAGGCTGGCAATCGTCTGTCGTCGTTGCATAATGAGGACAGAGTAATTAAGTATTTTAGATTTTGCAGTAATCCTGTCTTGTAAAACAATGTAATTAGAGATGATGTATGCGTCTTTGTGTTATGCAAAATGCTCGTCCATTAAGATTCGAGATGGAATTTAGATAGTGAATTTACACTGGCCATTACACCATGAACAGACGTACAGCAGAGACCCGTCCCTGGTGGCATGATTCAATCAGATGCTCTGGTTCCCGGTGCACCATGTTCTCTGTGCTCCATAGCCACATTAAAGAGATATTTTTGGGTTTGTTCAAGTGAAGTTTGCATGCCTTTTCAGACATCCCTGTCTTGTGGTGTGAACTCTTTGTAGCTATTTCAAACCAGCGGCAAGGTTTCAAGAGTGTGGTGACGTCTCCAGTGCCCTTCACATATAATTTTAGTGCTAGCAGCTATTTCATTTTTCCACAGGCCACTCAAAAGACACTGTCATCCATAATCCAGTTATATGTTCCCAGTATAAGTTAAGCTCTATTGTCAAAGCTCACAAACTACCTCATATATCTTCTGTTACAACTGCAATACACAATCCAGTAATTACTTAAAGATGCACTTATCATTTTTTATGAGTTCCCGGCTTGTCTTATTAAATAAAGTTGATCCCCGCGTTCTTCTTTCTCAGGTACTGTAATGAACACCTACCCTGCCCACCGCACGTCTATTGGTCGGCTTGGTCGGCATGGGAACGCTGCACCGTGCCCTGCGGTGGCGGCATCCAGTCACGACGCAGAAACTGTGAGAACGGCAACGACTGTCCCGGGTGTGGTCAGGTATGTCACACAGAACAATAGCCCTCACATGCACCATCCTTATATCCGTCTTTCTGTCTGTCTATCCATTGTTTGGGAACTCAGCCTGAGCCATTAATGCAGTGAACAGTCAGCGGTGATGAAATTGGAACATCTAACGCGACCAAATCCCCTGGCTATATTTACACAGAGGCAGCAGCCATCAGATTTATTATTACCGAGACATATTTAATACCACACACGCAGTAATCACTCCACATATGAATAGGCTTATTTTCTGCCACAAAGCGTTCTCCGAAGCACAGATGATGCAAGGAAGTGTTGAAATGTGAGCGTTTCTCCTTGTTGACAGAATTATGTGATGCTCGTGTTATTTCTGGTGCTATTTTCACACACACACAAACACTCCCTCATCCACAGTCTTGGTAAAAATAAGTGAGAATGAACATGATAGCTGTAGCTCCTCGTGTCCCTCTTGGAGATGAATTTAAGAATGTGGGTCAGGGTCTGGTGGATGCATGAGATCCGTGAAGCGTGTGCTTGTGGGCTTTCTTTACCATTTCGGTAGAAGAAAATGGTTTAGGTTTAGGGTTTGGAATTTAAATTTTAAAATCAGGATTATGCAGGTTTTGGTTCTGTATGTGTATTTATGTAAATATTTACATTTACATTACATTAAATACATTTTCACAATCTGTATGCATGTCGAATAAATTATTCAACACACACTCAGAGTGTTAAATTAAAAGGATGTTAGATGAAATTTGTTTAAATCTGCCAAATGCTGAAAAAGCATTCAACAACCACATCGCATTTAGCTGAAAGAGCACATCCCACAGGTTGTGTAATGGCCCGTTGTGAAGCTAAATAACACAATGCCAGCATTATGAAACATCCCACACACACGGCATTGCAATAGCACATGTAGTATCTGATAATTGCCCATGACACATTAGTTGCTGCACAGCGCCCAAATGAAGAGACTGACCTCACATTAAGAAGCAATTTAGCAGCCGCGCCATATCATCGAGGCTATGTCTCGCGCACACATTCCCATCAGGTGGCAGCTGTCTTATTTCTGTCGTTGCACAGCGGCCATTATCCTCACAGGGGCATCCTGGGAATGCAGCGGCATTCCTAGAGTAGCTCAGTTTAGAAATCTGATGATGAGCACGAGGGAATCTCAGCGCGTCGTCACTGCTGTCTCCAAAGGGGAAAGCCTGTCTTCAACTGTCTGTAGTTTTGAAGTTTGAAGACAAGCTCACTGAGCAGGAGATGTTTGAGGTGGTTTTCATTGGTGTCGGGGGAGAGGAGAGTTTTGCGCTGATTACAGACAAGTTAAAGTCACTTACTTTCACCTTTTTTGTTTTGTTTTGTTCCCGCGTTGACTCCTTGTCTTCGGCCGCTGTGACATGGACTTAATTGGAGCCACCAGAGTTGTAATTACATGCAGATTTCAGAGACGCCTTCTCTCTTTTTCTGGGGAGGACTTTATTTGGACAGCTTGGCTAACTTGTATTATAGCTGCATATTTACTCAGATCAAAGAAACATTTGCCGCCTTTCATTTACAACTCTGATAAAGAGCTTAACGGCACAGCTGTCACTGTTTAACAATTGCTTCAATGCACTTAAAGCCCCCAACAAGTAAAGTGTTGAAGACAGGAAACAGTCTTAGAAACAGTACGCACCTTTCCAGTAAAGTTAGTTTCACAAATTTACATTCAACACTTGAAGATCAAGGATGAGGGGAATACATTCGTTTGATTTCTTCAAGGACCACCCCCTTAAAAAGAGTGAAAAGTGTGATGGAGTTTGTTTTTTATGTGCCATCTGTCTGTGTTCTCTTCCCCCGGACAGATCCATGTTTAATTAAACAGAAGGAGTCCTTACACACATAATCACACACGCACGCACGCATGCACACACACACACACACACACACACACACACACACACACACACACACACACACACACACACACACACACACACACACACACACACATACACATACACATACACATACACATACACACAGGTAGCAGCTCCTGTCATCACAGCTACTTTTTTAGACCAGACACCCTACTGAGACCTGAAAGAGATGAACACTGTGTATGTGAGACATTGGAGCTTGTATGTAAGTGCATGGATTCTTGTTTACCCGTCAGGATTGATATCACTGCAGCAGCCACCTGTGATCAGCTCCCGGCCTTTGGCAGACATTAATCGACAGCGATGAGCTAACATCTGCTTGGTGTTTTTACAGGGATGTCATGTAGGGAATTTGCAATAAATTCAAACTTTTGGAGCTTATTTTGAAAAGCACCAAAGATGGAGTGAACTTGTTGATAACAGTAATGGTCAACATGCTGTAAAGTGAATCACTCTGCAAAGAAAGTCTATTTAATGTTAATTTTTCTTGATTCTTTATTGATCCCTGAAGCAAAAACCTTTTATGCTTATACAGGGAGCTCACAGCACAGAGTCTCATGCAGAATAGCTCAAGTGAAGCTGGATTGAGGTCAAGGACACTTTCATTTAAACAAAACTGCTTCCACTAACTATGCATCCCCTAAAAACACAATGCTGCCACGTGCATGATTAAAAGAACAAACTCTCTAGCTGCTTCATTTCCATGTAACCTGCTCTGGATTTGCCCTGTGTGTCATTGACTTAAGCCCCAGCAGTCTTATCATCATGGAAGTATTTAGTCCTGAGGGTGCCTCATTTTGCTGATGCAAAAGGCCGCATGAATGCAACTTCATCAGTCTGAGCTCTGGTCCGTGCAGCGCTGCTCCTGTCTCTCTCGTTTCACTGTATCTGCATTACAGGTTTGAATCCCCCAGAGGAGCCAGCAAAATCTGGGCTCGAAATAAACAAGTGAGGCTCTGGTGGCCCAGCAGTGAAGTACTGTACCACGACGAGGAGAGCGCTTAACCCCATCTTCTCCTGAAAACTGTGCTGAAAAAAAAGAGGATGTGTCTCTCAGCTAGTCAGCCTTGGGTACACTGGAACAATTTTTAGCAAACAATGAAGCAGTGAGGCATTATTCGTGAGAGATTGTGTTCTGGAAAGGAGGTTATTAATATAAACATTTTAGATGGTGAATGGTATGTTGCTGAAAGAATTCATTAAATGAACCCTTTTGATAATCACACACCACGTTGAAACCTTTGTGCTGTTTATCAAGGCTGATTAGAAAGGAATCATTGTTCAGGAGCATAAAGGAGAAAGAAAGATTTCCATTTACTTTATTATTAATGGTGCTGCAGTCAGCTTAGTTATCAGCCAAGACCTTTTTTGACCTCTAGAAGCCGAAAGGAACAGAGAAAAAACTTCCACAGACTACCTACATAATGCATCACAGCAAACATTTTTCTCTTGCTAAGAAGTCTGCCCATGCAGCAGCTCCTGTAGAACTGAAAATATAGTCAGCAAATGGCATTAAAATACATCTTATAAGCTACTAAAAGTTAAACTAATTCCTCAGCGAGATGTCTTTTCCGTGCTGTCATCGATTGCTCCACTAATAACCTTCAACTTTGGAAAAACAAGCCAAGTAAAAGTCGCAAGCCTCTGCTCCATGATATTAATTGTAAATCTCATGTTTCACACTAAAAAAAAAAAAAAAAAATCCAAAACCCAAAGGGGGGAAAATAAATTTAAAACTAAAAAAAAATCAAAAAAAAAAAAAAAGGGGGAGGGGGGGGGGCTGAAAAGAGGGAGGGGGGGGGGGGGGGGGGTGCAGAGGTAAACTGGCACCTCAGAACCAGTTGTGGGCGGGGGGGCCGTACGGGGATGCGTGGTATGCCGGCGAAGGACCAACCAAGTGCCGCTAAATACAGAGCGGTGTGCCTCCACGGGCCGCTGATATCTTCCTAGCTTGATACTTGCTTGCATTATCACGTTTTTCCGAATTAGTATTAAATGATGCATTTCTCCTGGTGACAAGGCAGTGATTCATGGAGTTTGATTTAAATTATAAGCTAAATTAGCAAGTAATTCCTGCTGCATTTGAAAAGCTAGCTCCTTGACACAGCATTGTGTTATCCGGACTAAGGAGGTCGTACAGAAGCGGTACATTAATGTTGTTTTTCCCCAAAGTCAATTTCAGACGAGTGAATACTACGTTCATGTAGACCTTCATCTGTCAGGGGATGAGACTGCTCACTGTGATCAACTTAAACATCACTGACTACATTTAAATGAAGACGTATATTTCAGTATTATTCAGCATATAACAATATTCATAATTTGATACAGGTCAAAGCATATTGTATTTGGATATTCTGAATTAGGCCTTGGAGCATTTTTCAATTAACGCGTGGGCTTCTTTTGATATGTATAGAGCACATTCTCAATATGTCTCTCATTTGGGGTTTTTATGTTTGTTTGGGGCCAGATCTATTCATTGTACACAGACCAAGGTTGTGTCTAGAAGGTAACCCACAAATTGCAGAAACCTGCAAGAAACTCTCCAAAGACTTGCTGCCTGACAACCTATCCTACCTTGAACCATTCAAGGTCAATGTCTAACCTTAATCACCATTCACAATTTGTGGGTTACCTCCTAGACACGATCCAAACCAGCTTGCTGACAGTTTGCAGAGATGCATGAAGGCCATATTTCTCGTCAGAAGGAGAAACGCACCTACTTTTAAACATTATGAAAGACTTGGACATCAACAGGATTTTGGGCATGTGCAAATATCACATATCCTTTTCAAGAAGGTGGTTGAGGGAATGAAAGAGGGAGACTGTTCAACTCGCACGGATGAACAAGTCCGCCCCCATTTACTGAGCGGATAACGCACGGCTGCATGTACTGGAATATTAGTAGACTATTCGTTTTCAGTAGTCATGTAAACAGCTTGGTAGGAATATTGACTTTTTTGGAATAAGGGCCAATACCAGAATATTTTGCGCATGTAAATGTAGTTTTGTAAATGTGTTAATTTGAACTCTGACATCACAGTAAAGGTGGCAGCAGCACGTGAGAGTGCAACACATTAATCAGCCGCTGATTATGTATATTTGTATACATTGTAATGTGACATTCACGTCCTTCACATTCTCAGTTTAATAGCATTAGGTGTAAGAAAGCTTGCTTCGGAGATCTCATTCACTGTGGTATTTCTGTTTTTATACAGTAACATACATCAAATATCTCTCACATCCAAGGATCAAAAAGGAGCATTATTCTCAGCTGAGCAGCACATCTTGACTCTTCCTCTCAGAGTTAAATAAGTCAAATACGGGCCATGCAGAACTGACGATGCACAGAGCCGCTTAATGACACCGAGAGCTGTTCTATTTACCTGCCAGTCGGGCAGCCAGACTGCCAAATGAAAGTTAAGTACCCAGTGTTTGTGCAGGCACTGGCAGACTGATGTGTGTGAACACACCGGTGTGTTTTTGTGTTGTTCGGCGGTAGTCATTGTGTGCGTGCGTGTGTGTGCTGGTGTGTAGCCGGGAGACCTGCTCCTGGCCGACAGCAGGCTTCATTATGGAGTCAGACTGGTGGGGAGACTGAGAGAGAGAGAGAGAAGTCAGAGTTTGACAAAGTGTGTTTTGGTGGGTGCTGCTAATTGAAGTGATGTCTCATGGAGGCTTGTGGAACATTAGGCCTCCACAATAGATAAAGATGTAGGCGCTGGGGAGGATTAGTCACTTCCCTATCTCACATCTGGACCGTCCACTTCAACGTTAAGGTACAAGTGTATATGTAGGCATCCCTGCATATACACACACATGCATCTCTCTCACTTTGTCTCTCACATACACTCTCCCAGTCCAATAAGAAGCATAATGAGTGTAATGATGGTAGGAGGCTGGAGAGGCACGATTCCTTATTATTCACCTCCCACAGCTGGCCGGACACCACAGAGAGCCTTTTGTACCTACACACACATACACACAATCTCTTCCCTCCATACACAGACATAAATATATACAATGTATTTCAGCCTCCACTCCATATTCATACATTCTTCAATAAAAATACAGAGAGGCTGAGGGCTTATACTTCCCCAGCACTCAGACACTATTATGACACACACACACACACACATTCTCTATTTCTTTTTTGCCCTTCGTCTTCCTCAACTTGTATCCCCTCAGCCTATAACACCTAAAAAAATAAGCAGAAAGGTCTGTGGATGGAGACAGAATGAGATAGGAGCTGCCTGAATCCATAACTCAGCCATGCATAAACTTATAAACATGCACGCGCTTCACACACTTGGTGCCAGTAAAGTCAAACTTTCACTCTATAGTCAACTCGGCACATTCATACACACAGTCTTGCACATACGCACACACATACACAAACAGCCCCGTCCACCACCTCCATACTGACCGACCAGGCGGCTTGTTTGTGTGAGGCAGTAAAATGCTATCAGGCGTCCTCCCACCACCCAGCTCTCCTGAGCTCCAGCCAGAAACACATTACTGTGCTGCCCATCTCTGAGCAGATGCCTGTTAAAGGTGTTGCACAGCATAAAATCGCTGCTCCCCATTTGCCCGTAATGCATATCGCTGCTCTCGCCAGGGGGGGGCGCGGGTACGAGTCGAAATCAGCGGACTAATTGAATCCAATTTTGTGTTCCGCATGCCACTTGTCACATTCGACTGCTTTCTGCCACGTTTTTCACTTTCGGTTAATTTCTCTGAAATTGAAATGTGAGTGTGGCAGAGTGAAGAGTATAGGAAATGTCTCCTGTTTTTTTTGTTTTGTTTTTTTGTTTTCTTGTAGTTTTATTACTTTGTTTTATTAGCTCATCATATGAACTGCAATGAAACATTTAAATGGCTCATTCTGATCAACTGTTAATCAAAGTGAAACAGTACGGCTCCGTTTTTGTTCAGAGGCACATTTACATGGGCAACATGTAATATATGCCTAAGATGACCTATTCACTGCTCTGGCTCACTGAATGTCATTTTAATGGAGTTAGTTTATTTGCTTGTGGGTGTATGTGTGTGTTGAGTTTATGAGTTTTTATGGGGCAGAGCCATACTGATGTTTATTTCACATCCTCGGGTCCATTTTTAATGCATTATTCAAAACATGTTATAAAAATTGCCACTCAAAAAGCAGGGGGACTGTTTTTGTTTTTGTTATTATACCAGGATTTTGTATTCATGTGCGCACCCACTATAACAAGGCTCTTTTATTGCAGGAAAAGACAATAAGCTGTCCACTGTCCTTCACCATTTGTTATTGGATGAAATAGTCCACAGCAGGGACTATAATAATTTTTTTTCATATCTCGGACCCCCAGGTGATGCTGGGGTGATACTGGGGGCCATATCTATATGGCATTACGTCACACTCTCACCATCTTGGTTTATCCAATCAATTTATTTAATTTAATTTAGCAATGCTACCAACATGCTTATTATTAACCTTTTTTTGAATTTTCTAAATAAAAACAAACTTGCAATTGTCACAAATACATTCATCAAACATACAGCCCTTTAACAAATGCATATTTATTATTGTTATTAGCAGTAGTAGTAGTAGTAGTAGTAAACGTTTAATTTTCAAAATAAAAGTCTACAACCTGGCGACTGTGACAAATATGTTCATCGAACTCACTACCATTTAACAAATACCTATTATTATTATTATTATTATTATTATTATTATTCAAGCTTTTTGAATTTTCCTAATAAAATTCATCAAACTGGTGATTGTCACAAATACTTTCATTAAATTCCTGTTGATTATTATTATTATTTTTATTATTATTATTTCCAACTTTTATTGAATTTCCAAACAAACACAGTCTTAACAAATGCGTATTCATTTCCACACAAAGAAGTAAGGTGTAAAGCTATTACCCTGGCTATGCTAATAACTTTTTCACCTTCCATGATGGTAATGGTGACATGGAGGACAGCTCTTCGCATCAGGTGGTTTCTGTGTGATGTGAGATTTGAGCTGCTCAACCAAAGAGCTCCTTTTAGGGGCCTGAAGAGATAAAAGTTTCTACTTCAATAAACCAAAAAAATATATGTTAAATTGGGACCCCTTTCAAGACTGAGCTTAACAAGTCACAGATCTTTTTATATTTGTTAAGTCAGCACGACATGTTTGTTCCATAAACACTGCCCACCTTGCTTATTCTTTAGCTGCAGTTGATGTGGATGCCTTTGGAGACCTTGAATGAGGTTTAGCTTTAAACCCAGTAATTATCTCGTTAGCCCTCTGCATCGACACTAAGCCTCAGAGAGTGCAGGAAGAAACGCTTACCAGACAAGCTTCATTAAATATTTACTGTGTTTGGCCACCATCAACAACTCACAACAAACACCCACAGATCATTTGCCTTTTTCCCCCCATTCATGCCATGTGTTGCCTTTTTGTTGTTGTTGCCGTAGGCGGTGGCGAGACGCAGAGGTTGACTTCTTTTTTTTTTTTTGCTTCCTTTTTGTTATTGGCTGATAATCACAGATTGTGGGCCGGTCTGTGATGCGTGATGATGTTAAATATTAATGTCTGAAGATGATTACTGCGCTAGATGGGGAGAGGCAGGAAGTGCAGTGGAGGTGACACCCTCATTCATCACGGGGCCCCGAACAGAATCTAAATCCTCCCTGTGTTTTTAACCTTGGTACCCCGGGGAAGAGAGGGAGAGGAGGAGACAGAAGTGAGGGTGGATGGGGAGAGACAGAGAGAGATGAAGCAGAGGCCAAAGAGGGAAAAAGAAACAAGAAGAGAGAGAGAGAGCTGACACAAAGCAAGTTATGAGAAGTGTATGAGAAAGAGGGTGAGAGAAATATAAAGATAGATGGATGGTTGGAGAGAGAGACCAAGAGAGAGCATAAAAGAGGAGGCATACTGTATAATGTATACCACTCCTCTCCTCAGCTGACCTGTCAGCCGATCCTATGTGACAAGCTGACGGATTGCACAAAGAAACTCTTATCTTATTTTGTCAAGGTCTGGCAGTCACTCAAGGCCTATTCAGCATAAATAAACAAGCAGTGAGGAAAAATGGTAGCCGTCTCACCTTCTCTCTTGCGGTGTCATTTTCTCCAGACGTATCCACCTCCTTATTTATTTAGCTGGGCACAAAAGGGGCCTGGACTGCCTATTACCCACCTATTATCTTCTTGAATCATATCATCAAATATAACACCACAGGAGAAGATTTTTTTCAACCACTGGTCCACATAGAAGTTGGTTGAAAGAGGCAAGATATATACTTATGGCACTTCTGAATGAGACTCACATATCATAATGTTGGAGCGTCAGTGCTGTGTTTTTCATTTTTATTGGCCTCGGCTCTCAAAGCCAGACGCAGAGGGCAGAAAGAGTTGCCATTATTGCCTTCTTTTGGCTCCTTCACTATCACCCCTCCTTCTCTCCTCCATCCTTTCCCCTTGCTTATGAATTAAATTTGACGAATGACCTTTACTGCCTGGCTTGTTTGCCTCTTGCCATGTTCAGCAAGTGGGCTAAAGAGAATGTATCCTTAGTGAGTGCGTGCAGGCAGAATGACAGGTATGTTGGGGCCAAGCGAACATCACTTGGTTGGCTTGTAAAGGGTGTTTTGGGGGATGAGTTGCAGCATACAGTACAGTAAACCAGCCAGAAGTGGAATCAAGAGGCTTTCAATGATGAATAATGGTGGTGAAAGCTTTGAAAAGGCTGTTTATTTCCTCATAAAACACACTGTTTAATTTCATATTAGTCACTGCTTAGAATTTCAAAAAGCCATGTCCTGTCCATTATTATGCTTCGGAAATGCACCACATATTTCTGTCTGAGCTTGTCATGTTTAATTATTGCTTTAATGATTTGCGATTATCTCTTCCTACACGGGCAAATTCACCTGCCTGCGAACGTGCTTTCCATGAAATAACCGCCCCATCTGAATGTTATCAGGCCATTAAATCGGCGTTATCAGCCACTGTAAGCACCATAGATGTGGGTCAGTAGGGGCCTACCACGTTGTAAAAGACAAACTTAAAAACAACACATTCTAACATGTAAAACTGAATGAAACCTCACATTTTAAACACAAATGAAAGGATTCTTTACATTTAGGCAACAAAACTACAGCTTCACTGGCCGGTTAAGTTTAGGGAAAAACATTGTGTTTTGGGTTAAAATACCTAACATCACAAAGAAAGTCAATGCATTTTGTTCCCTTTCATTGTCCTCCACCCCTTATGGAGTTTAACACTGTCTATACCACAGCGACTGACTTCCACTTCTGCTCCTGTCATAATCACTACGCTTGCTAGAAGTCACTGTCTTCTTTTATACCTTCTTTTAGTGGTCTACCATGTGAGTAGATCTAGATAATGTGACTGATAACAGTCTGACAGCAGTCTAATTGGCTGAAATAACAGTTAAATGCAACTAAATGGTGTCTGTCTCTGTGATTTGCAGGAGTACCAGTCTTGCAATACCCTGCCGTGTCCTGACCTGAAGAAGACGACGCCCTGGACTCCCTGGACGCCCGTCAACATCTCCGACAACGGCGGCCACTACGAGCAGCGTTTCCGCTACACCTGCAAAGCTCGAATCCCGGATCCCAGCCTGCTGGAAGTGGGCAGGCAGAGGATCGAGATGCGCTACTGTTCCAGCGACGGATCCACCGGCTGCTCCACCGACGGTGAGTGCAAGAGTGTAAGAGACAGATGGTCTCCATCCAGCTATCTCAGCCTCTGGATGTTTCTGTTATCTCACTCCAATTGGCTTTCTGTGCCTCTGCAGGCTAGTTATTTGCCTCCCCGCCTCAAGCCATTCCTTCTTTATGTCTGTTCATTAGATCTGTCTTTTCCCTTTCAAACTTTTACCCTCTCTGTCCTGCAAAAGTTGAATGAGCGCTATCTTAATCAGCTCTCGCGTTTACGGACTTTATCAGAGGATCAAAGCGTCAGACATGTTAATGAACTTGCAATCCGCAAAGCCGATCAGCAAGTTTACAACTAATTTTAGCTCTCTTTCACACTCATAAACACATTTGCAATTACAGCCTTGCAAAGAAGCACAAACACACTCACTTTATCCATCATCCCAGCTATTCCCTCCTGCCTGGGTTGGTGCACCACACAGTCTCAGTCAGCCACACCCCGGGTGAGTTAAAAGCTGTAAACGTTTGTACAAGCTGGCTGCTAATTGACAAGTTGTTCATGTTGTCAAGTGGAAGGATTCATATTAGAGGGCAGAGAGGCAGGGTGGCACCACACCACAGCAAAGACGCTCCACATGCAGTAGTTAGAGTTTGTTTATGGCTCTTTGCCTCAGAGGGAAAAGCAGATTTTTTTAAGGCTTTAGAGTAAACACCTGGCTTCGATGCAGCGACTTTGACTCTGGGTGGTCTGTCGCGACGCCACTCACATGCCACATGCTGTGGTAATCACAGAGGATAGCCCTAATGTGCAATATCAGTGGGGTTTTCTCTCTTTTGATCTCTTCCTCATTTCTGATTATTAATCTCTGTCGTTCCTCCGGTGCTGTCGCTGGTACAAGTCGTTCTCTTCACACTTTGAAGCCAACGCTTAAATGTTCCTGAAGGTTTTTTTTTTTTTTTAATGAGTGCTGGCAGGAACAGAGGAAACCTGGCTTGAAGACTGTTAAAGGAGTGACAGCCACACATCCATGGGCGAACAAAGACCTGAGCTTTAATAGGTCTGTCTTGTTTCTGATTAGCGAGAGGGAAGTAACAGACACGACGTGTTTCATTAAAGGTTGTCACCAGAAAGCCTGGCATCAGATTAGCTTTAGTGTTAATTACACCAATTGAAAAACGGAGGCTGAAGGTTCAGCAGTCACTTTTGGCGGTGAGTCAGGGCTGTGCTGGAGGATGTAAGCAACCCATAGGCTACAGCAGGCAGATGGTGATGCATGAGCTGCTCAGTACGAGCGTCAAATCCCTCCAGCAAGCAGTGTTATAGACATGAATGTTGCTTTTCACAAGGTAAAAAGGTAGATGCTGTTAACTCAGCTTATTTAGGTGCAAATTATACAGTGCTGAAGGTTACATTTTAGGTTACACCCTTTTTTTGGAGGCGAGGTTATAGTTTCCCTGTTAAAGCTGCAGTGGGTAGAAAAGGAGCAAATATGATTTTAAAAAGTTATTTTTTTTTTTTAATGGTCACTATATCCTGACAGTAGTACATGAGACACGTAATGCGAAAAAAATCATGTGCCTCTGTGTCCTCCAGTGTTCCGAATGGCATCTGCAAGATTTCATAGACCGGAGGAAAACGATCAATCAGAGTCAAACTGGAGGCTGCCATCTTTGAGCAGCTGTCAATCACTTGCAAACTCTGATCAAATGGGCAAACTAGGCATTGCTGATCAAACATCAACCAATATTCTGTTACTGTCATGCCTATTCCTTGCATAAAGTCTTTTCTTGTACTGTACTGTTGATGAGAAAGTTTGGGACCCGGCAGCCATGTTGAGATCAATTGAGAAAATACTTTCTCATTTTATAGCTAAACAGTAACTACAAGATGTTTCTGAAAACATTTGAGATGAGAAATAAGCATTACCATTTGATCGGGAGTGATTGACATCTGCCCCTGTTAAATGAACAGCCAATAGGAACGCTCTATTTCTGAAATGATCTGTGATTGTCTCTCATCACGGGCTAGATTATTGAAGCCTGAAAACAGAGCCAAGAGGAGGTGCAGAAGTCTAGTTTTCTCCCAGAACACTTTAATTATAATATGCTGAAAGGTTATTATAGATTTTTAGCCCAATTACATTCTGCCAACTGCCACTACTCGACAAAAAGAGGATAGACTTCAGTGGTCCACTTCTTCATTTCAACCATTATCAAACTTAGTGTGTGTGTGTGTGTGTGTGTGTGTGTGTGTGTGTGTGTGTGTGTGTGTGTGTGTGTGTGTGTGTGTGTGTGTGTGTGTGGGGGGGGGGTTGTTTGTGTGTGTTTTTGGGGGTGGAGTATCATGCATGTTTTGTGGCTGTGTAGATATATACATCTGTTTGCGTGTGTGCATGACATTTTTCCAATTTGTCCTCCTCCCGCCATCCACCTTTCATAGACCTGTGCCCCGGGAACAGCAGTTAACTTTACTTAAAGCAAGAGGCCATCGCAGCATAATTACCGCCACGGTGGTGTTGTGTATTGATGTTCACAACTGGGGCAAAGGACGCTGACATCCCTCCGAGATGATGAGAACCCAAAAGGAATGGCATGTCATCCGATAAAGATTTACTATTTGCATCAGGCGGCTTAGTTTCGATTAGAGCTCCACACAGAACCTGGGCTTTTCCTGCGAGAGCCATTATGAAAGTGTCAGCAGTGCAGGGCAAGTTACTTATAATCACTTACTAATTACAGATTACTCATTGTCAAGTAATTACATTACTACATGCTAAAAAAGTAAAGGCAATTAATTATATTAATCTTTACTTTCATTACTCTGCCCAGCTTGATGAAAGATGCCTTTAAACAGCTCCAAGTCCTCCACACATACATATCCCATCTTTTATGGCTGTGCAATGAATCATCAATTGGATTTTTGCTCCAACAATTATGAAAACAAAATAAAAATGATATTGTGCCATATTTCCTTCGCTTCCCTTAAATCCGGCACCTTCCTTTCCTTTACAGAGGTGTGCTTTCACCCCATTTGACAGGTCAGGGACAGACACTCGGTGTGGGAGAAACCCCTCGTAGAGACTCTCCCCAGCACTGGTTGGCCCTGGCCGGGCATATTTCCTGTGTGGTGGCACATCAGGACCAGCTCCAGGTGAGCTTGGAAACGCCAAGGGTGAAGGTGGCGCTTTACAGCACCCATTGCTTGGACTTCACCGATTAGTGCTCGTTGTGCCCTCTGTCTCTGTGGGGAGGGATGGAGCTCTATGCTCTATCTTACTGTCCATAGCATGATGAACGGAGCCCCTATGACTGACCATGTGAGCCCTCCAGAGAAGTCCCATCCTCGACTGTAGGCTAACTAACTGAATGTCGGCAAAGCTGCCAGGCAGCTCAAAGCACACAACATAAAAAAAGACAACTTCTGAGTTATTGAGAGGCTCATTTCTCTTATTTTAGTAGACTGTCCACCTCCTGCACTTGCGCTAAGCTACTGAATCTGCAGCAGTCTATCCTTTGAACGCACAGAGATGAATAAATATCACAAAAACGCGAAATACTCACTTGCAAATTTTATGTCTTTTATTGTGAAAGGCAGCAACGACAAAAGAAGAAGGAGTAACGGTTTGCTGTCCTTGTTACTACAAGGCCTTTGTGTCCAAAGCCTCACTTTTTCGCCGCATAATTCCCGTTCTATGTGGAAGTACTCATGACATACCAACAGTTAAAATTATATATTGATGTGTGAATTAATTGCAGAGATAAAAATGCTGCCAGTGTGTACGCACTTTGAAACACATCATCGAAGAAATGAAGATTACAAGGATTTGTAATTGTTAAGCAGCTGCTGAATTTCACATTGTAATCTGTCATGCCAATAGTCACTGAAAAAGAGAAATCACATTTTGTTACTACCCATACTATTATGAATGTGTGTTTTATGCACGAGTACATGCATTTTCACATTTTACACTTAACAAATTACAACAAATCAGTGAGGTAAAATATATGTAAATATGGTTTGTGCAAATTAAAACACGTTCTCTATTTAAACAGATTAAGGAACCAAACCTCTTAACCAATCAGGAGTAGACTTTACACTCTCCATACAGACAGCGCTGTCCTTTTTGTTCTGAAACAGATGCATGAACGTTGAAAGACTATTTTGCAGTCTGTGTTGATGTCACCCCCCCCCCCCCCTCGCTGCTCAATAAAATGCCCCCTTTGCCATGAGATCGTCTTCATCTCGCCCTGCTCAGGCAGAATGTCACCATGTTTGCAGCTCGGAGCATCAAAGCTATCAGATGTACCTGACATTTGACGAATTGGGTTGTATTCTGAGACTCGGCGCATGTTATTGACAAACACCTGGAAGTCTTTGCCTGTGAAGCACAGATATGGAGAATTAATCCCCCCTGTCAATGATGAGAATAAATCAATGTTTGAGATATGTTTGAAACTTTCTCGTTTTCTTGGTGTCGCATGTCTCTCATATTAAGATCTCTATCTGTCTTTATTATGAGAGATACATTATGAGCATACGATTTAACCAAGCATTTACAATGAGCTTTTACATAACATACTGACTTGTTTCATATCAGCGATCGTAGCTTAATGATAACGATGACTTAATTACTTCAGATCTGTAGTGATTTAAAGACCTCTCTTGTCTTGTGCACCCAGTGATTAGTCTCGTAGCGTTTGTAGTCAATTTTCCTTTATATCACATTTCACATGCCTGAATGAAAAACCAACCACATTTGATCATTTGCATAATTGCCTGTGTAGATGCATATTTTTAAACATTCATGAAGCAAAATTCTACACTCAGTTTATAAAATATGGCTTTTTCTGCACATTATGTGACTTTTCTCTTTGCTCAAATTCACGCTTCGGTTCAGTTCACGGTTTGGGATCATGATTTTTGGTTTGCTTCGGTACATTTATGGTACAGCAAGGAGGACAATTTCCAACTTCAATTTAAACATGCATTTCATTTATTTGGCAAAATAAGTCAACAACTGTCTGTCGTCACAACAGTAGACTAACATCAGGAACAAAATACTTCTTCATTGTCACATCGTATGGCTGGACTTCTGATCCAAAAGAAAAGTGCCACTGTGTTATTTAAAAAGAATAAATAAAAACAAATCATCAACAAAAAGGGCAGCATCAGGTCAGCAGCACGAGAGCTGTTTTACACAACAGTAACATATACTAGGCCTTCATCATATGAGGAAAATCTGCCATGTGCAATAACACTGCTCAATATTGCAATGATGAAATGACTGACTAAATAAACAAATATTGAAGTGTGCATATTAACTATACTGATGTCAGCCTGGTTGTTTTTAAAGTCAGAACCAGATTGAAATCGAATATTTGAAATTCAACTGGGACACATGTTTCTAGAGCAGCAACACCAATGTTTACAACAGCAAAGTCACCATAAAAACTCATTAATATCACTGGAAACAATCTGACATCTTAATAAAATAAATCATATTCCTGAGTGACGTTTGCAAAGACTAAAGAACACAAACATCAGACAGTATCAGTCCTTCCTCCTGTCCTCCTGTCCTCTGTCCTCCTCTCCTCCTGTCCAATGTCCTCCATCAGTTAGTATCAGTCCTTCATCCTGTCCTCTGTCCTCCTGTCCTCCTCTCCTCCTGTCCTCTGTCATCCTATCTTCCTGTCCTCCTGTCCTCTGTCCTCCTCCCTCTGCTGATGTGAACCACTACAGGTCCTGCTGGTAGAGGAGGAGCTGCTTTGTCTCAGCCAGTTGATGAGTTTACTACTAAGATACATGACAAACTAACCTCAACAGTCAGACTACAGAGTCTACTGCCAGCTTTAGTTTCAGCTTATGTAGCCAAAGATACATCGCTCCTAAACTTTATGAGGATAATATATTAATAACATGGAGGCTTTGTAGTTTGGACTCTTGTCAATAACAGCGTATCACCTCTTCACTGCTACTGTTCCTCCCTTCACAATAAACTCCCCAAACACTAAACACTGCTGACTAGAAGGAACTAAAGTCACTTACTTACGTCTACCATTTGCTGTTAGCCAGTGAGCTTACGTACGGTGACAGGTTAAGAGCTGTGACAGTGTGAACATAGTGGTGGTGGTTGAGACACATGTGCAGTAAAATCTTGTCTGCCCTCGCCGAAATTGAGCCAATCACAACGCACCTCAGCTTCAGTTACACTGTGCATGTATTATACCTCATAACCCTGTCCGCTGTGTACGTCTCTTTCCATAGGCCTTCATTTCTAGTGTGCCAGTAAAGGCGCCTGTTTCAACCGTGCCTGATCACATTATGTGTTTCACTATAGATTTCTCAGAGCGACCTTTGCAGAATTATTGTTTGGAGCACACGCCCTTTTGGAACATGCCAATCGGAGGATACAGGCCGATTGCCGCACTGTTATCGGGCCATTGCTATAAGCACTATAGATGTGAATCATTAGGTCCTATTATGCCTACTGCGTTATAGAAGTGAAAGCAAAATTCAAAAGCAACACATTCTAATGCACTGTAAAACTGCATGAAACTTTGCGTTTTGAACACAAACCAAAAGGCTCCTTTAGGTTTAGGGAACAAAACTACAACTTTTTAGGTTCAGGCAACAAAAACATGTGGTTAGGTTTGTGAAAAACATTGTTTTGTCCCCTCCATCAAAGAATTGGGTGTAGTAGGCCCCTATTGATCCACATCTATGGTGCTTATAGCGACTGATAACGACTATTTAATGGCCTGACAACAGTCTAATCGGCTATCCGATTGCTTGGCCCCCAGAAGTGCTGCTTGCAGCACTCTCGAGAAGCACTCATCGCTTGTTGACTCCAGGGAAGTGAAGAAGAGTTTGGTTGTCAGTACATCCAGCATCCGGCAGCAAAAGTGAAGAGCAGTCAATGAGCCGTGGCATGTAACGGCCCGCTGCGGACCACATGCTGGACTCAGCAGAGCCCTGAAGCCCCGGCCCCGCTTCTGCACAAAGCGCCATTCACTAGTTTGTTCAAAGTTTATTGATATTGAATGTATCAAAATTACACAAACTTCGACGCTGCATGTTCTTGTGTCCCCAGCAATACAGTACCAAGTGTGGAGTGGGTTAGATGAACGGTTTGCGAGATATGTGAAACACACCTGCACACATACAGACACACAGAGATTCCTGGCTTTATACTTAGATTAAAAACTCTTTGACATCTGGAGTTCATCCTCCCACTGTTGCCAGGTTTGAAACCTGCTACCTGTCCATCATTAGTCAGCCTCCAACTAAAAACTTCTCAGTTATTAGTCATTTTGTCTGCTGCCATAGGCCAGCCCACTGCAAAAAACGACAATTTAAATGATGATTCCTGTGAAGCCATATGTCTATGAAACAGATATGCCTGCCTGATTTAATCAATTTCTCAACATAATGAGTTAAAAGTTCAGTCACGCCAGTTTTATGATGCAGCAGCAGCAGTAATGTAGAGCTTAAAAAGGGCTTTGCAATCATGCATTCATTCCAGTTTTATTCTTCCATTTGCATCTCACAGAGTCAGAAACACAGAGGGAGAGGAAAGCACTGGAAGGATGAAAGACATTTCTGTAAGGAAGGCTGCGAGTTTGTAATTTTGCCTTGCTTGTGTCTGTGAGTGATGGCTTCATTTTTTTCCCAGGGAGACACGGTGGAGTGTCAGCAGCTTGATGTGTTTCGCTTCAGCTGAGGTGGTATCAAGGCCAGGGCCTTCTCATGGGCAACAGATTAGTTTCTCCTGCACGGATGTCATGAGCAGACACTGAGTAGACGCAGGACAGTGCTGAGGGACGCCTCTGACGGATGACAACCATTCCAGCATCCTTATTGTCTTTCTGTCCCGCTCTCTCTCCCGCAGTCGTAGTCAGTGCTGCAGACTTCTCTCTGTTTATCAAGGAAGAAACAGAACTACATTGAGCTACTAAGTGAACTCACAGTCGAGTTAAGTTATACAGCACATGTCTGGTCTCTGAGGTATGTGTTTCAATAAGGAGAGATTGATTATATATAAATATTCATGGAGACAGAGAGGGACTTTGGTGATGAAGTTAGAAGATAGGACACTATTCCCCTGGAGTCTAGACGCTGGAGGAGTGAAGACAGTATGTGGAAAATGGAAGCTCTCAGTTGAAGGGAGATAACAGGTTACTCAATAATAGGTCTGCAAGAAAGAATCACAGACTTATAATAAAAAAAAAAAAAAGAAAATATCTTAATTGTCGACCCTCAGCAACAGTAGATGTGGCATAATGGTTTACATCATCTGAATGCTGGGAACCTGAAGAATAATTTGAGATGCAGTTCAGCACTGTCTTTTTCTAGTCATTAATAAGAAATAAATACTAAACAGTTAATTGAAATAAAATGTGAAAGTGTATGTAAGACTGTAGAACATGATGATATAAGTTGGGGTGTTTGAGTTGATACCATTTGTGACACAGATTTGGTGCTGAATTTAACCAGTTTTTAGCTGTCCAGAATTCATAAAAATGATCAATAATCCCTCCAAAACACCACATTGAGACACCAAGACCTTGAGGAACACCATAGAAAAACCGTGCTGTGATTTGGTTTTAAAAACGTTTGACATTTTAAGTTTTCTGCAAAAATTGCATTTTTCAGATTGATTGGATAGCGAGCGCTTCTGTTATGGAAACCCCGCCCATAAAACCCCCTTATTGGCAATTTACCTGGGAAAGCCATCCATCCTCTGAATGCTCCAGGTTTCTAGTTTGTGGTTGTAAAGTTTCATGAGGCTGTGATTATCCTAGAGGTCACCACAGGTCATTTATACAGTGAGGTCAAGTTTCAAAAAATGGTCTCACTACAATGAAATGGTTACTATGGGGACTAACATCATCACACATGAAAGCAACTGGGCTCATTGGATTCAAAAGAGTCTCAGCTTCACAGTAATAAAATTTATGTAATCCAAGACACCATTTTAACATAGACAGAAATAACCCATTTTTACAACATTCAAAAAACTGCATGTTTTTTGCCCAAAACTGCATGTGATTATAATGAAGTCTTCTTGTCTGTAAAGGGGAGACTCGTGGGTACCCATTGAACAATTTTCATGCACATATCCTGAGGTCAGAGGACCACTTTTAAAATCACCATGCCAGTTTTTCCTCGCCAAAATTTAGCATAACTTAATAGTTATTAATATTTAGCATTCTCGCCGACAAGCTAGCATGACATTGCTTGAAAACTCAGCCCACAACAAAGACATGGTGTTGAATGGCTTAATTGTGATATTTCTGCATCTCTTATAATGCAGTAGCTCTTACTAATAACAGGATTTCTCCCAATATGATGTCTCTCTATCGTTTATGCCTCAGTTAAGTATGTAACCCACGCCCTCTCCCAGATTACTGTCAGACGGAGTTCACAACCTTATTGCAATTATCCTCGACACCAAATTTGCAGGGTACCATTGGAGTGCCAGTGACACAATCCCGGTTCACATTTGCCCTCAGTGTGGGCCTCGTAGAGTGGCACAAATTTTGGTGACAGAGAGTCAACAATTTAACAGATGAGCGTGGGCGAGAATCTAGTTTGTTCCTTGCTCAGCGTGCCTGGATGGGATTATCACTCTGGGCTCTTAAAAACAGCAGGTTTTGACAGATTAACAACACCCAAGAAAAGTTGGTCTGTCAGTCTGACTCAGTCATGAGCTTCTCTGACATTGGTTCACGTTGTTGTTTTGTTGCTTTTGTTTTTTTTTTTTGACCAATCAGACAGGATGTTAGCTCAGAGTGGAGAGCAGTAGGTCTGTGGTACTTAAAATTGCCAGGGAGAAGGAAAGGGCTGTTTCTTTGATGGAAGCAAGTTTCCTTTGGTAGAAAAAAAAAAATCGATCTTGTGTGTGCTGTTTGTTGGAGATATCAGATTGTTGGAGTTGCCTCGTTCTTTTGAAGGCCAACAGTTTATGACAAACACGCGCCTGAAGCCCACCACCAGCAATACCAGCAGGTGTTTTGTGTTACCTGAGGAAAACAGGTCTTGAATTTCCCCCTCTGATATTTGCTTTTTCTGGTATGTTCACAGCAACAGCCAATTCACACTGAGGAATCGCATAGAAAAAGATATGTTGACAAAAAATCGGTTTAAATGGGTTTTACATTACAACAGTTTTCTTAAACATACATAACACTTTAGGCTGATTCCCACTTTATAGATGGTTTCTGGTTTCAGTTCATTTATTTTCACCTCAGTGTAAAAATCGGCCTGTGGCGACTTGAAACTTGCATGTGGAAGGTGATCCCTCAAACTAAGTATTTAGTTGCCTTCATTTTCTTGTCAGTGTTGTTATTTGTCACAGTTTGGAGCAGTGGGGACCATTTTCAGTGCTCTCCTTGATGGTGCATTCAAGGGCAAGTTGTCAGTCAGGAGCTGAAAATTATATCACGCGATGCTGAATTACATTGTCAGGATATCAAACTCACCAGATGTGAAAACAATAATGTGAGACTGGTTGTTTGTTGCATTGAAAAGTTGCTGTCTGGCAGCTGAATGAAACTTGTCGGATGTCAGATGTTGGCAGTGATGGAAACAGTACGTGAGTTGGAGAACTGGAGTTTAACCTGCTGCATATCCTTTTTAACAGTAAACCCTGCAAAGACAGCGCAGTAAGTCAGGTAGTTCATGCTAGTAGTAGATATAACATTGTGCTTTCAGTTCTATAAGCCCAAACATTACAGACAGATGGCAAATAAAACCCCTTCAGTCCAATAAATCTCTGCAATCAAACCTGTCCGTGGGGAATGATGTTTCAGCAGAGGACACCGCGGTCTGAAGGTGCAGGTTGGGCCTTTAATCCTCCTTTTAAAAAATGTGTCACACTCAAAAGCCCCACCTTGAGTGACTTAATGAAACATCCCATAACATTCAGTAACTCTCTGTTCTCATATGAGGTTTGCATGCGTGTTTCTGTACATGTGCACTGATCCCTCTGCAGTGTTGGGGTTTAATTGCACCCTTACAAACTTTTAATTAGTTCCTCCAAGAGAATATCCCTCTAGAGACTTTCTGGGTCGACCATTGCTCGACAGACCACAGGACAGCCCAGGGAGCACTGTCACATATTGTGCCACTGTAAGCGAGCAGAAACCAGGGCATGACGTATGCAAAAACAACCATACATTTTTTAAGATATAAATACGGAGTGTATGTACAAATGCACATATTCACAGCTGATCTGATGGAGAAAGTAAAAGGGGAGGAGGGAGGAAGAGTAATGGGGAGTAAATGTGCAGTTTTGAATCTAGGGCAGGTTGGAAGAAGCTCTTTTTCTCTCTCGGTGTGGTCCAGCATGACTCTGTGTTGATAAAACTTCGCTCACACATCTCTTCACTGTTGAAGGTTAGCGATTTTTCCACCTCTCCGTCTGTCACGTCTGTCTGTGAGATGTCTCTCCGGTTTGCAGTTGTGATCTTGTCTCCATCTCTGCCTCTATCTCTCTCTTTCAAACTTCCTTCTTTCTCACTGTTTTAGTGTCTTTACAGTTGCCTATAGTGTACAGTGGATTGCACTGCGTTGTGTATGTGTTTGGCCTCCCACTTTTTCCCACACGGGTGTTAGGTTGAACGAGGGAGGAGGGAAGTTTTTTCATGTCCTACTTTCTTTGCAGCGGGGGACTATTGGATGTTGAGCTGTGTCCTTAGTTTTGGCTCGGCCCAGCTCGTCGGGAGAGCGAGGATTAATTCTCTCCGGCTGTGTGTGGTTTCTTGTGCAGATCGATAGATCCAGAGTCACTGCCTGTTTGAGATGGAGGGCGCCATGCTGTTTGTTTTTGGCGACAGGAGGCCAGTCCCTGTGAAGTAGCATTAACTTCACACCAGAGCAGTCTCGGGCCAAAGCTTGAGCAAGCAAAATGGGCAAAGTGTTTGCACCTGCATGGGTGTGTGTATCTTGCAGTGTGTGTGTTTGCATGTATGAGGGAGATGGTTATAACGTACTCCATTGCCATCACAGCAAAGTAGCAGCCCTGTCTCCACAGAGGGCTTGATAAAGACTGCAGGTCATAGTGTCGGGGGGACTGTCCATGCCACTGCCTCTGCTCAGAATCAATAAAGAGTCTGAGCCTCGACGGGCTTGTCAACGCTCACGCCAGCTTGATGCCGGGGTGAGCCAGCCTGTGCACTGCCAAGGTCGGCCGTAGTTATGAAGAGGTCGAGGATTTGGGCTAGGTAAACACGCGGTCCTCTCCCTGAGAATACAAAGCAGCCGCGCCACGCTAACTGTCAGTGAAAAGAGCATGCTGACAAAACAACGAGGCCAGGCTGGAGGACAGAGATGGGGGGGGGGGAAGGCAAAAAGGGAGAGAAGGTTAATGGGAAAGATAGACAGAGAGAAAGAGAAGGATAAAGCAAGGCTGTGAGCATAATAGATGAGATAATGATATAACAGGAAAATAAATCAAGAGATTATAGAAGCAGACAAATTTGAAGGTTGCTGTGGAGTGGGCTAGACTCAGGATCCAGATATGATTGTGCTGTCTGTTTCAACAATACAGTAACCCCTCTTCATTTAAAGCCAAAGAGATACAGACAGAAGGAGACAGAGTGCAGGGGCAGCACAGACACCAAATGAAGACTTCCACTGCTATCTGAAAAATGGTGCAGTTCGTTGAATGAGTGAACCATCAGAGAAGTGCTTGGACAGTGACAGTAAATTCATCGGAGGTGATTATCATTCACTCGCACGGTTGAGTTCACTCGTTTCATTCATAAAGACCAGCAGCCTTCTCTCTCTCTCTTTCTCTCCTCTGCTCATTCTGCTCATTTCCACAATGCGCTGATTAATGTATGCAGTAATTATAGTTTAATAGAAACGACGGTTTCATATTTCATTAGGAATCCTCTATTCGACTCATTCCAGACGAGCGTACACAGATTAGTCAGCTGATGTTGTTTGATGAGGGGGAGCGTTCGCGTGTTGACAGGACACATTCTGCTCTCTGTGAATCCATCGTTAGAGAGTGACGAAGTCCGTGAAGAACTAAATGATGGATTACATCTGTACAGCCGATTTCTGACATCGTCATGTGGTATCTGTGTATCTGTGTACTGATTTATCTATCCTATATTGCGATATATTGTGATACAGTAAGGATATACAGTATATTGCAATTTTTTTAAAACCAAATTTTAGGAAACTGTTGTAGTATAAAGAACACATCACCACATGCATAAAATCAGGGTATGCTTATAGTGCCAATGCTAATATGCAGATGTTTAGCATATATAATGTTGACCATGTTCACCGTCATGCCAACATTTGGTACTTACTGTACTTTCCTAAGTACAGCTGAGGCTGATGGGAATGTCATTCTACAGCTATACGGTAGATGATGCCCGTTTGACTGAAAAGGTTTATTAATGCCACAATAATGCGAAAGGCATGGTGTGGCAAATGACATGCGAAGCGGCTAAAATGCATCCTCACACGTGTCCTTGTAATGTCCTATTTATACGGCGTCCTGTGAGACTAGGTTGATCAGTTGCTGTAGGGGATCCATCCAATAGCTGTTGAGACATTTTACTCTAAACCACAGAGGTGAACGACATAGTGGCGCTAGAGGAAAAGTCGTTAGGCTTGATTTTTTCCTTTGTGTTTCTATCTGTCTAGGACATCAGTGTGACTTCAGATATGTTTTAGTAAACAGGCTGAACTTCAGATTGACGGCACCTTTGAGCCTCGACACTCTATGCATATGGTGTTCCACCAGTTGATTTTTAATTAAATCTGTTGAATCGCTTTACAGCACTAAACAACTTCATAACAACACAAAACATGCCATGGGCTCTGCTCTTTCAGAACAAATCAAGTAAAAGCTTTTGGAGTATCTCTAAAAGCTTTAGAGTAATCAAGAGCTGCTATTGACTTTCTGTCCTGTTCTTGAATGTACACAGAGATGCCAGGAATGGGGCACAAGCATGATTTATAGGAAATGTTTTTTTAGGTAATGTTGTCTTAATGCTGAGAAACGCTGGCAATACCACAGGCATGACATACAGCAGAAGTCATTTTTTGTGGTGCCCCCACTCTATTCCCAACAGGAGAGGTGCTTCGCCTCGGGAGGATCTCAGGCCACACGGTGAATGGTGGCTGGTCGTCCTGGAGCTCCTGGACCCAGTGCAGCAGAGACTGCAGCCGGGGGATCCGCAGCCGGAAGAGGACCTGCAGTAACCCAGAGCCCAAGTACGGAGGTCAGACCTGCCTGGGGCCAGCTCAGGAGTATCAGGAGTGTAACATCACACCTTGTCCAGGTAGGAAATGCAAACATACAGTATGCAGTATATAAATGTTACGAACCAGTTGTAGTTGCAACGGCACACTCTGTACACAAACACCAAGCAGAGGACAAGACCAGAAGTCAATTACATAGCCAGCTCTCACAGATAAATACACACTCCACACCAGACTCAAGCCATGTTTTTCCTTGATTAATGGATAAAGAATTACAGTGACACACTGACTTCAAAACATCAGGAACCACAAAAGAAATCAGTTGCAGATAAGAGGTGTGACGAAGACCCCAATTTACACCAGGAATCGAAGAGACAATCCCCGCGGCGATCCAGTATGTAATTACATTGCAGGGTAATTATGCTGCCAGCTATGGGAGGCCTTATTCTGTTGTGAAAAGCCCTGAGACAATGCATTTTCAACACTCCTCCAGCGGAAGCCTGAGAGAGGAAGCTTTCTAATTAAAAGAATACTCTGTCTGACGAGGGAAGTAAGCTGTCTAAATGGAAATCCAGTGCTTAGTTTGGCATAAAGCGCACCTGGTATCCAGCATGGGTGCCGAGCAAACAAGCCAGAATGTTGTCTCCGATGATTATTAATCAAGCCCCCTGGAGTAGGACTTCGGTATCTCACTATAAAGCCTGGATCTGCGCATCATCGTCAGCAGCCGCGATCTGTCTCCATAACTGCTGCTGCGCTGTAACCGAGCAAGAGAGTGCGCGGACATCGATACTATTTTTACACCCTGTTAATTCATCCCGTGAAAGTGCACACCATTCAGCTCCCAACAGCTTGAGCGCTAACAGGGTAAAGCTGTTATCAGCTGCGAGCTCAGATGAAGACTTTGGATCTGAGAGCATCACAATTGCTTTGTTCAGGAAGGCTCTGCCTGTATGGTTGCCACTAATGTTCCCCTTGAGTAAAATGTCGAGTGAATGTGCTTTGATTTTCCTGCTCTGCATCACTATGCTAATACATGTAGTACACCTATTCTGGGATGTTGACTTTAATAATACCATAGCTACAGTATGTTGATGAACAACTCCGCACTCCTGTCCCCCAAAGGGACCGACTTAACCCAGCCTGAGTAGTAATGAATACTAATGCATACTCAATTAGCACCCCTCTGAAAGTGAGATATTATTTTGAGGCAGGCAGGTTGAGCTGGTAGACCAATTGTAATCCTCCTATGGCTAATCCAGTGCTTTTTAAGTATGTGGAGGAGAAGGAGAGAGAAGGTGTTATGCCTACCATCCATCTGGTTTGGAAACAAATGAATCTGTGTTTTTCTTGCATCTGTGCCTGAGATGAGACGATCCGTCATCGAGGGCCAGGAATCGACTAATGTGTCGCTTTGTGATAGAGAAATTACACAGAGATGACAAAAAGCATCGGCAACTTCAATTACCTGCACTGTGCTGCCAGCCATCATCAGGTCTTAAAAGCAATTCTCAAGTGGTTCCAAAAAGCTAATATCTCTCTGCCACAATGAAGTAGGGTTTTATCGACAGGATTGGCAAAGGATATTTCCTGATGTTGTGATTCACATTGCCCCCTATTTTATTGCCCTTTGTCCCTCCTCTCTTTTAATTCCTCCCACATCTCCTTCTCCCCTTCTTTTCATCTATTTATATATCTTCTTTGTATGTCATGAATTTTCATGCGGTTGGTACATGGCACCACACGAAGGGAGGAACAACAACGGCAGATTGTGATGCTTCATTTATCTTTATTAATCAGAGGAGAGTTCGGGGGTGGGGGCGGGTCAGATGTTTGCTGTAACAGCTGGATGAAGAACACTTCCTGTCACTTCAAAATACTCTGTCAAGCAAACACACACACACATCTTCAAATTGCTTCATATTTCTGTGTCACGCACCGCTGTTTGAAATGGCTTGGAATGACTTCCAAACACTTGATGTTCAGAGGAAATTGTCTTTTCAAATGACCTGGAACCTAAATCCTAGAAAACAGCGAAAGCACACATTTAGTGAATATTCTCCTAGAAAACAAGAATTGATTATTTCCTCTGTCAATAACAGTAAAAAATGTATACAGATACAATCATTGAGTTATTTTAGCATTATCATTAACAATGTAGCACTGATATCCTCGGTTTAGTGGACGGCAGCTGGTCATGCTGGTCTTCGTGGTCCAAGTGCTCCGTGACATGCGGAGGGGGACACTACATGAGAACGCGCACCTGTAGCAACCCCCCACCAGCTTACGGAGGGGACATCTGCCTGGGCCTGCACACTGAGGAGGCGCTGTGCAACACACAGTCCTGTCCAGGTACACACACACACACACACACACACACACACACACACACACACACACACACACACACACACACCATCACCTCAGTGATAAGCAGCTTAGGGCTCTGTCTGGGCCACCAATCCATCACACCTTCATTGCTTATTTTCTTTTTTTTTCTTTAGTCTCATGCATGACTAAAAGACAGCTAAGGGCGCACACATGCTGGGCAGGCTGTGAGATATACTGTCATTGACATTCCCAGAGAGCTGGTCCAGCTGGTCTGAGTGGTCCCACTGTGACTCCAACGGGGCCCAGATGCGTGTGCGTCACTGTGATGTCCTGTTCCCCACTGGAAACCAGTGCACGGGAAACAACAGCGAGAACAGACCGTGCTCCCCTGACTCCAATTTCATACCAGGTGATATCACACACACACACATACAGCCGTCTCTCCAGGAATGTCTTGGGCACTCATGCACTACTTAACACACAACTTTGAGCACACATACACATTCATTTTACACCACCCACCACCATATGCCCACAGCGGCAATTCAGTTCATTTCAGAGAATCCTGCGATAATGAAATACGCTAGCGATCCCTCTGAGGGACTCCTCTGAGGTCGGAGGTCAGGTTCAGTGACAGGGCAGCACTTTTGGGGGCGGTTGGGATTAGTGTCTTGCTCAAGGACTCCCGAGAGCGGCAGGTGATTACACGGGGGCGTGAACCCGGGTGCTACACTTAAGGGCAGTCTCCCTACACATTCCAACAACCCCGCTGCTATATTAGTTTCATTATGAGTCTAGGAGTCTTGTCAGGCCATACAAAAAGCACTTACACCAGCAGTTTGACTTTTTTTAATGTCGAAAGGAAAGGGAGAAATGGCCCCTGTGTGCTGTTTTCTGTACTTGGTCATTCAAGCATTTTTTCTTTTTTCTTTACTATTTCCTGGCTTCCATGTTTAAGTGATAATTTGCCCCTTAACAATGCAACCTTGTTCCTAATGACAGTCATTACAGTGTTAAGTGGACATTGTGTCCCACAGCTCCTCTGTTATTTGTTAACAATGCAGTAACTGTGTCAGATACTTTTTTATAGAACTGGTAAGACAAGATGAAATCAACTTTATTGATTCTACCCACTGAAAATGACTGTTCTCTAACCTCTTTACTTTTGCTGTGCCTCTCAAGCTGTCCATTTTTACTAGAGACGTTCAATCAGCAATAACCAATAAGATCCACTTGTATTTTTCAAAACTGACAGTTGCTGCTTATTTGATGGCGATGAGGAATATAAAACTCCTATACGGAGATGATCCTCTGCATGCAAAGCGCACCTTTATGACCCATGGCGCACACAAAAGCCGTCTTTTTGATGTAACTATTTGAAGATATAATAAATCTCGCAAAAGAAGGATAGAATAAAAAAAGATTTTAAAATTAATAAAAGACCCTCCCCTTCCCTGCTCTCCCAAAAATAGTCAGACTACCCTCTCTTCAGCAAAAATAGAAATCTAAAACTAAATCTTTGAATGCCAAGAATCGCTCTTACTTCAGCCTGTCTGGTTACAGCTACGTTGCTCAATCACTGTCTGGGGGAGGGGTTTAGCAAACAGTTGAACAGTTATTTAAATTAACTATTTCTCGCAGACTGGACGTTCAGAAAGTCCTTCCAGTACATGAATATACACACATATCTCATACACGCACTCTTAGTACTGACATCTGCTTAGACAGGCATCTCCCTATTGACAGGCAGTAATGTGATACACCTAGAGCATTGATCTGTGCTACGCAGCGATCATTAAAACTTCTCCCTTTAACAAAGGATGCTTATGTTATTAAAATTTAATCACGACGAACACTGAAACTGCTACAAAATGTTTGGATATGTTTGGAAAAAGTTTTTTCATGGCTCCTGAAGTTTTTAAACTTCACGAATCATTAATTATGAGATTAGAATAAACATTTGATTGAAACATACATTTGTAACCCTTCTGTATTAATTAGCAGGGATATAATAGTCATGAAAATCCTTCACAGGTCTTTGTAGAATTACCCATTTGCCTTTATACCTTATCATCCATCCCCTTTAATGGGAAAGGTAGTCCATTAAGGTTCATTAGATACGTCTTGTACTTCATTTCCTTTAATGAGAGCTGATACTTTTCATAAACCACTCCAGGTGCCACAGCCGCGATTAGCTTGTGGAGTTTTTACGATAATCTGTTCCATATTGGGCGCAGCTTTCATCTCCACAATCAACCTTCAAGGGTGCAATTTGTCATGCTAACAGGGGTGTACGTGTATTTGGTTTTTGGCCCTAATTCTGCTGCTTTTTGCTGTTTCTTCACCTTTGTCAGAAGTCTCAATTGCACGTTCCAGTCAGGAGGAGAGGCGGTGTGGAGGTAATTTCTATATATGTGTGTGTGTGTGTTTGTGTGTATGTGTGTGAGAGAGGGGGGATAACACCTGGCATTGCACATTTACACTATCTTTGGCTATAAGATAGCTTTCCAATCCTGCTTAACGCACATAGATCCAGCAGTAAGCACACCCCCAAGATGCATTAAAGAAAAATGCTGATGTGATCATATCTGGAGGAAGCCAAAGATTCACTGTACTTCCCAAACTTTAAATATAATTCCCTCATATTAAGGGCAGCACAGTAGACAACATATATGTGTTGTATGTAGTGCTGCAGATGGGTTTTCACAAACATTCATTTTGGGGCTGTCAGTAGATAAAGATATGTGATAAATCACACATTTTTTTCTGTTATATACAGTGACAAATATTGTCCAGAAAAGAAATATGCTGAAATTGTACATGGCACACTTTCAGTGTGTGTGTCAGTGTGCTGACTTGACTATAACTTGCCCCAAACTATATGTGATTATCATGAAGTGGGCATGTCTGTAAAGGGGAGACTGGTGGGTACCCAGAGAACCCATTTTCTTTCACATATCGTTAAGTCAGAGGTTAAAGGACCTCTTTGAAAATGGCTATGCTGGTTTGCCACACCAACACTTAGTGTAAGGTTGAGTGTAATTTTGTCTCCTTTGTGACAAACTAGGGCATGGTTGGTGCCAATGGCTTTGTTGGGTTTTCTATTTTCATATAACGCCAGTATCTTCGCTCTAACTGAGCCCACTTCAACCTCTGAAAGATCAAATAGCAGCCAGAATCGGGTTGAATTTTACGGGATTAATTAGAAATCGCAAATTACGTTAATGTGTTAAAGAAATTAGTGCCATTAAAACAAAGTTCCATTAACGTGTTATTGCATTAACTTTGCCCTACTGAATCTGCTTCTTCTAGACTGTTAAAAAGTAGGTCTGAGAATCATGGTGAATGCCAAAGCAATTGTTTTTTTTTTTCCACAGTTTAAGTTGGAATCTGAGTAAATCAATTGAATCACTTTTTTACAGCGTTGTCTTACTGCCGAGCTGCAACAATCATACATGGAAACACTTCGACTTGATAGAAATGCAGAAAGACTCATCCAAGTTACCTTAGACAGATACCCTGCGCCCACAGCAATAAGCTACACAAGGAGAAACGAGGCTTTAGGGACCTTATGTGCCCCGATTTCTGCCTCTTACACAGACTACAGGCTGCGCTTACTATCATTATTTAGCTTGTTGGAGGCCGTTTGTAGTGTGAGAGGGAGTTCTGCAGTGTGCAGACAGTGCTCAGGGCAAAAAAAACAATTCTTCTCTCCTATGCATTTTTGAACATAAATAAATGCCAGTCGAGGAAAGTGCTCTGACCTGTATTTCATAAACGTATAGTTTAGTTGACTTATGTCTCTATATATAAAACATGATGTACTGTATGGATTGTCTATTGATAAAACAGAAACCAAGTGCTGCCTATCAGTTATTATACTAAACTACTATTATTGTGGCAAAATGAATGCTTAATTGCTTTATACAGCACTTTTATATAGTCAACGCAATAATGTGTTCATGCACATTCATTTTAATGCCACTAATTTCTTTAATGTGTTAATCTAATCAGTCCTTTGGAGGTTGTAGTTGGCTCAGTTTTAAAACTAGAAGGGTATGATACTGGTATCATATGAAACTAGAAAACCTTAGGAGTCCATTGGTACCAACCATGTTATACAACCTGAAAAATGGGTTTTATGGGTATCCACGAGTCTGCCCTTTACAGCACCTGTGAGGTTTTCTGGACAATATTTGTTATTGTTTCGTGTTGTCATTTCATTTCCAGTATTAAATATATACATACATTTGCATAAAGCAAGCATATTTGCCCACTTCCATGTTGATAAGAGTATTAAATACTTGATAAATATCCCTTTTAGGCACATACAGATGAAAAATGTGTGATTAATTTGTGATTAATTTGTGATTAATTGTGATTAACGATGGACATTCATGCGATTAATATTAATGTATTAATATATTAATATTAAATATTTCAGTATATATTTAGTAGTATATATTTAATTCTTATTTTAATTGGCAACAGACCCCTCTAAATAACACAAGAAGAAGCATTCAAATGTAAATTAATTTACTGTAGTCATAGGCAATGTGGACAATATCGAGAGGAAAGTTGCATGTTAATTCCAGATATAAACAGATCATACTTAAACATCTTTTTCTTTGATATACAAGAGGTCCCACACAGTAAGATCAAAAAACAGGGAAAGAAAAAGACAGAAAAAAACTCTTTTTTTATTGTTGAACACCATCATTACCATATGAATTGCAGCGTCAATAACCACTTTCACTTGAATGAATTGACAGTGAATTTCCTCCATCCTCCGTCTCCCTTTCTTCTTCTTCCAGACTTCAACCTCTTCCACATGATCGCCGTGGGGCTCAGCAGCTCCATCCTCGGCTGTCTGGTTACCCTGCTGGTCTACTCGTACTGCCAGCGCTACCAGCAGCAGTCTCACGACGCCACCGTCATCCACCCCATTTCAGCCGCGCCGCTCAACACCAGCATCACCAACCACATCAACAAGCTGGACAAATACGACTCGGTGGAAGCCATCAAGGTCTGTGGACAGGTTTGCACTGGGGTTCACCAGGGGTCGCACTTGATTGATATCCAAATGTGTATAAAGGAAAAGCGGCAGTTTGTAACATTTCTGTATGACTTATGTCACACTCCCAGTCAGTGAGCAACGGTGTGCCTCTTCTTCCAGTGTCAGCTGTGATTAAATACACTTCTTACTGCATGACTCTCACTGTCACACCACCTCCTGTCGTGCACTGACACTCTCTCGTCGTGTAACAAAATTGGCAGCTGTGCGTACATCTTCTCTCCGTGTGCTCCTCTGCTGTGTGTCCCAGTGTGTGACTTTGTTCTGTGTCAGCGGTCATACACTGCTTTCTCATAACATACTAATACAATTATTTATCGTGCGTGGGTAGGTAATCAGCAAGGATGGTCTGCATCTTCACGTTTCCTGACTTAGACAGCGTTGGACAGAAATGTGAACAACAGAATGAGAAGCAGTAAGCAGCAGGTTTCGTTTATGCAAAGCAGTTTTCAAAGGCAGATTTCGTATATTTTCTTTTGCCTGTGTGCATGTGTGGTTTTAGCTCTGCAACGAGATAACCAGCTTATTAATGGTAAATCAAATAATCTCAGAGATGTGCAATAAACGCGTAAATCAAAGCATTAAAGAAGTAAATTAAGGTACAGGAAGCATGCATATTTGGAGGTCAAAAGGAGAACAAAGTGAGGAAGGCAATCTCAATCACCAGCTCAACTTTATTGTTGTCAACGGAGGTCAACTGGTTCTACAGCAAGGCATTCAATACATGAAAGAACATAGACGTGTAGTACAGAAAGGGGAAAGAGAGGCATCCTGAATACAAGTGAGCTAGAGGCTCAACTGAAGGAGTAACACTGACATTTCCACAGTGGCAGCATATAGCCTCTTTTAACAACCGTCCCCACAACTGCTATGTGGTTTTGAGTCAATTCAAAGCCCTTCTGCCACTTATGTCGAGGTTGCACATTTGGTTCATAATGCCAGATGAAATTTCCTCTTTCCAGTCTGGTCAGTGAGGAAGGATTGCTTAAGGAAAGGCCGCGTCCCACCACCCCATGAGCAGCATATTTGGGGTGACAGGATCAGAGTCGTCCACATTGGCATGGTCGGTATGTATCCCAATGGTTTGGAACTCAAGACTCCTTTAAGCTAAACCAGTACAATGTGGAGTACCTCTGGAGGACGGGAAGGAGGATGACCAGATAGGTGAGCAGATGGGCGGAGCATCTCTGAAGGATGACCAGACAGGCAGAGCCGCTCTGGTGGATGACCGCTCTATGGGTCTGCTACATAACCCCACTGAAGGGCGGAGACAAGCCACTCTGGGGGTCGGCGATATAACCCCAGTAAAGGATGGAGACGGGACCGCTTTGGTCAAAGGCCCGGAGGTTGGCAATGTAGGCTGAACTGCTCTTGGGGTCGGCGATGTGACCCCGCTGAAGGATGGAGAAGGGACCCCACTGGAGAGTGGCCACGGAGGCGACTGGACAGCAGAGCTAAAGGCTGGTAACGGGGGCTTTGGCCAGGCATCTGCAGAGGCAACAGGGTCAGTTACCGGTGACTCCTGTGAAAGTGCAGGTGATTTACTCTCAGTGGATCAGACTTCAACTCTGTCCTCTCTGGTATATCTTCTAAGACAGGGTCACATAGTGTAGCCGCCTCTGCTGTGTTTTGAGGGAGAGTAGAGATGAGAGTAGAGACAGTTTTTAATCTGTGAAGAGTTGGGTGGCCTCCTCAGCTCATGCTTGTCTGACCCTCCTGGCTCTAGAAACCCGAGTTTCATATGCTTTGTTTCTAGTTTCCTGTCGGAATCCTCAGCTTCCTCCTCTTTTTGTCTACAGGATTTCCTCCATTTCTATCAATTTCAGTTTTTCCTCCAATAAAATCAGCCTGGAGTGGGTCAAGATGTTACTTAATAGCTCTTGAGGGAGCTCTGCTTCCAGAGCAAGTAGGATGAGGATGGCTGGGTTCTGTATAGCTCGACCAGAGGTATGCTGTTCATGTTGAACCTACACTGATGAGGTGATATTTTGAGGTAAGCTGGTGGACGCCAGTGTCATTGGCCCCCGCTGCCTCCCGAAATCATTATTTTTAGCTTGGCTCCTAAATGGTCAGTCTGTGTAGCTCCAGGAACACTTGGTGAGAGTCCACCATGGGCACACCAGGTTTCTTCATAGTAGCTTGATTCAGGGTTATCCAGGCTCATATCAAGTCTCATTGGCTCCAGCTCGAAGGGCCATTTTGTTGGACAGAAAAACACTGGACTGGACTTAATGATATATGACCATGGATATTATGCAGAGCAGTTTATTTTCAGAGGCACACTCTATCATTTCTTTCTTTACTTCGGTCTGTGTGTGTGTGGTTTTAGCTCTGCAATGAGAAAACTTCTTCACAATAAATCAAATCATCTCAAGAAATATTATTACGATAAACTTAAGCATAAGCATTAAAATCATCTCAGAGGATGTACACATCATATTGGAGTTCAAAAAGAGAGGACAAAGTTAGGATGGCAGCATATAGCCTCCATTTAGAGGAAGTGAAGCACGTGAGGGGGGCGCTTCCTTTCCAGACAGAAAGAAACAGAATATATATAATAGAAAAAAAAAACTTGAAAATCTTTTTAAAAAACAGGAATACTTTTTAAAAAAAGTTAAGTATTTTAAAATGAAAGAGCTTGGCAGGAATGTGCAAAGATGTATTATAGGACATGTGCAACGGTTCACAGTATTAAGAATAACAAGAGTATGCAATATATAGAGAAACTAAAAATAAAACTTACATGCCATGCTTCTTTTTTTGTGAACATCTGCTCGTTTTTAACTCTGATGTTTATGAGCTGCTTGGTTTTTGCAACACTTGTTAAATAAATGCCTCATGTTTTCTAGACAGGACATCTGATCCTAAATACAAAGTCATTTTTAAGTTATTAACATCTGCATAACCATATTAAATGTTTATCTTAGTTTTGGAAGTTTATGTTCGTATGGAGTGTGTTCCATGACAAACGCAAAATGTCGCTACACATGGCCAGTAAGTTGGCATCGATGAAGGCTCGCTGTTGGAGGGTGATAAAATCCACTTCCACTCCCCACTAATTGGTTTGGAATGGCACTTAATATGTCAGACCCTCCACACAAACAGAGTGGAAGTGGGTAGGGATCGGGTGTAGAGGATGATTTGAGAAAGGCCTTTGTGACATTATTGCATCCTAAACTGCAGACAGTCAGACGCACCCGAGCCAGTGACAGAGATCCAGCTACTCTCATGGTACAAACAGCCTCTTATCCACTGATACGTCAGGCCTTTAGTGCCAGACTGAGCTGGTGATTAATGCTTGTCCACAGCTACTCCATGCTCCAGCTGGGCTTTTTTCAAGGATTCCCAGTGCTCTGTTTTAAAGAGCCTTTCAATCACTTAAACACCCTGTGCATTTTTACCCTAAAAAAGAAGCTTCATAAGTAATGAAACTGGTAGCATGATTTTATACCAATCAAATAACTTGCCTCAAAATATTCTTACAAATTATCTCTGCGAGAGTCTGGAACTTGCTGGCTACTTAGAGGCTCTGGCACCTTTTGGTCTTCCTGCTGATAAGCAGCTATTGGATATGCAAGACTACATGGCATAAATCATAGAGAGACACTCCAGTAAGCTGCCCCCCTTACTGTAGTTACTGTTGCTATGCCTGTGTGCTTTTCATTCTCGCATTGCAGATATGCAGTTTAAAATAATAATGGTGGCAAATTTACTTTTTGCTACATGGTATTGTACTGAAAGACTGAGGATACAGCTGCATGTTATGGCAAAAAGTCAAAGAATACATGTAAAGAAACAGCATGTTTTTGTATTGCCCTGTGGAGCTTGTTAATCCTAGTATTATAAGTATGAACAGTCAGATGACTGTTCAAACGTGACACTGTTTAGCTGCTTTGCTCACATACAGTATTTGTTCATTTTAAAGTGTGTTTTTACTTTTGGTATGACAAGAGAAAAGGCTTTAGGATGAGCACTAACCATTGTGTTGCTGTTCGATGGGGCTGCTGGAGTGTAAACTTCCTTAAATCCAATAAAGAGCACAACAGAGCCATTAATGTTTGTCGGCACTCTGATAGCATCCAGGTTCCACTGAGTGGGGAAATTCCACACGGTGGAGGCGCTTTTTTTAAAGGGGACTTATTATGCTTTTATGGGTTTTTTTCCCCTTTCCTTTAGTGTATGATATTGTTTTTTTTGTGCACAGAAACGCTGCTTCTGAGTTGCCTGAAACGCCTTGTATGAAGTCTCGCCTTTTTTCCCACAACGTGGTGATGTCGCCAAGTAACACATTTGCATAACGGATAGTTTGGCACACCCTCAAATAAAGCTGGTTAGAGCGGAGCTGGAGCAGGGTCCAAAGAGTTTAGTTTGGTTGACCAATCAGGGGCTCACACAGAACATTTCAGACAGAGGGTGAAAAGAGGTGCTGCAGCACAGAGTAAAGCCTTTTTTGAATATTAAATCATCTAGTAGAAACCCAAATTACAAGGATGCATCTGAAAATAAGCGTAATAGGTCCTCTTTAGTGTAACCTGTATCCTCACAAGCCTAGTTCATTAATATGCTATCTTGAGGCCTTGGCTGTAATACTCATTACTGTTGTAGGCAGCAAGCTAATAACTGAACCCGCTATTATTTGCAGCTACATTGGAGCAGACAAACACACCGTTTCCTCACACTTTTGCTCTTGTACAGGCAAGCAAAAAAACACCACCCTCCACAGTTTTCCATTTTCCTACAGTCCCATACGCGCCACTTCAAAACGTAGAGAAATTCAAAGCTTGAGAGACCCGCTGTTCAGGGGAGAGCTTTAGCGCACGGTCAGTTGGTATTCTTTAGGTTTTACACTGAAACTCAGCTTGGTATTATAACTTGATTTTACTGCAGTGCTGATAAATCAGCATTTTTTCCGGCAGGTTTTCTTTTCGTTTGTGTTTGACATCCTGTCAGTGGAAGTCTTCAGTATCAAACATATATTATGAACTAAGTGAATACCTTGATCTCTGTTTGCAAAAACTACTTCTCACATATGAAAGTGTCACAGAGTGAAATAGATCATTTGGCTCCGAGCAAATGTCTCCAAATGTAATTTCATTGCAGAATAAAGGTGTGAGGAGCGTTCATCTGTCATGCAATTAGTCTGGAGCATCGAGCATAATTCAGTTTGTCCTACTGCAGACAGAGGCGGATATGAATATAGACAGACCGTGTGAAAATACAAAAGGAGCTGTATGACAAATGATCACTGTCTAATTTTCCAGAAGCACATTCTGCCTTCATCCTCAGTCATTGAGCCTATACCGTAATATGCCTCTTTTGAGCGTTTATAGGGAGGAATGATGAACACCTGATGCCATATTTGAGGGGTTTTGGCTCAGATCCTTATGTTGATGAGTCTTTATTATTATGCACATTGTATCACAGATACTGGTTTCTTGGCCAACTGGAGTTTCAGCTATCTAATTTATGATCACAAGCCTAAGTCACCATGTAGCTGCAGGTAGGACTGAATATGGCCTTAGGGTTTCTTTGAGGATGACTCTTGCCCATTCCTCTCCTCCTTGCAGCCAGATGTGTCGGTACTCTTGCCCTTGGACGACCCCGCCATGCACCAGCCTCTCTCTGCTAACATGGGGGTGTCCATGCGTGGCCTGGAGATTTTCTACTAACCTCTGACCTCTACAACATCTCGCCTCTTGACTCCCCTTCCCAACAACTCTTTGACCCCCACCACTACTACTTCCTCCTCCCCACGTGCCCCGCCCTTCCACTTCCTGTGGCACTTCCTGTGTGTGGCAGGTTGGAGTACAGACTAGTTTCTCTTTCTTTGCTCAGACCCCTTCATCCCTCCATCACCTCTTCTGCCTCCCGGCTTGTGAGAAGGCAGTGTATCCCTCCTTTATTTTTCTCTTTATAGACAAGTGCCTCCATTTGCATGTTTTTGTCATGTTTGTCTTCCTTGTTTCGTCCTCTATTCCTGATGGTTTGATTTGATGGGTTTGAGAAAGAAAATCCATCGTTGTGCTGTTTAATTACGCTCCTCTGTTCCCTCTCTATCACTAATGCCACTTCCTAGCTTAAGCACATTTTGTTTACCGCCCTAGAAACTCAAATGTAATCATTCCTCAGCCAATTAAAGAGGTTTAAGGCAAGAAGACAAAGTAGATGATGCTAACAAGCATCGTAGCACAGCTGTTTAAAAGCAGCCATGGGGCCACCTGCAGAGACGCATAACCGTCTCCGGGGCTGCGGGAGTGTTGATTACATTCTCTTTGTGTGCAAATCACATAATGGGAAAGAAGCGAAATATATGAGTTTTTCGTCCAGCACACTCGTTCCATATCAGTGTCAGTCGGAAACATCCGTCAGCGGCAAATGCAGCATCATCAAGTGTTCAATTACACTGCCCCAAGGGACTCCCAGCACACACAGGCTGCATATGAACGCATCCATTTGCTAAATTGCTGATGTTGTATTGAGCACCACATCAGAAGCTCATTCCATGTTTACTATGTCATGCAGGGACAGAGAAGATGCCCCCATGGCTCTTCCTTATTGTTTAACGGAAAAGAGACTCTCTTGTGATCGATTTTTATGGCTTAGATTGTCCTAGAGGACCAACAATTGGAGGGCCATAAAAACTGCTGATGCTGGGTATTAGAGATGACAGAGGTGGACATACGGACGTGCATCAAAATAATTTAGCCCTGTGGTGGCTTATCATTTTTCCAGCCTGTTTGCAAATGCTTTGACCTTGCACTGTGAAATGTATGTTTCATTCACTGAACTGGCCTCCCATTGATTTGTGTTGCTCCTTTTTTTTTTTTTTTCTTTTTTGGGCTAGATGGATTTGCTTTTACCGTGCCATCTTGGCTGAATATTCATTTGATCCATACCGACTCCTCTCCCTTTTTTATCCACAGGCCTTCAACAAAAACAATCTGATTCTGGAGGAAAGAAATAAGTACTTCAACCCTCAGCTTGCCGGGAAGACCTATACCAATGCATACTTCACTGACCTCAACACCTATGATGACTATTAAGCCTTGATTCGGCAGTTCAGACTCTATACCATAGCGGGCACACCAACCCTGTCATCCATTTTGACTGTATTCTTTTCTTTGTGCTTTGTATTGAGATTCGTGACACCATGCGTGGGATAGTCCCACTCTCAGACTCTATGGCAGCTGGTATGTAATGAAAACACAGACACACAGTGTTGCCAACAGAGTGAAATGCCCACTTTCTCTCAGGTGCCTTGGGGTACACTTGGAAAGCTCAATTTTTGGGGGCAAATCTTGCCTTGACTCTCACTGAGAAACGGACAACCGGATTTCCCAATGTGGACAAAAAAGGGAAAACGCAAAGAGACTGTGGGAAACGTGATCCCCTTTTAACTTTCCTGTGACGCCTCTAAAATAGACCTGTATTTGTAATGATGGGAAATAACCACAAAGCCGCTTTGCATGACTTCATCTGACGTGTTTTTCTCTGCCGTTCTGTTTCGTTTTTTGCATGGTTGATCGCATTCCAGGGTTTAGGGACTTGCAAGCAGCTTTTTTTTTTTTTTTTTTTTTTTTTTTTTTTGCTGGTCTTCGGTTCAGGACTGGTTTTGGAAGTCACAAAAACAAAGACTTGGGTGATGCTTGATGGTGGTTTTTGCCATTTACTGCTGCAGCAATCTCCAGATGGATCAATGTCCACCGCCACTAGTCCTAGAATCAGGATGTAGATATTTGAAGTCTGTGGTCAAGTTTGTCCACTTTTTCCTTTCTTTACTTTTTTTTTTTTTTTTTTTTTTTGCTACAGGCTCTAGCAAGCAGTGGCTGAACTTTCAGTGTGCCATTTTTTTGCCTTCTCCTTTTTATTTTATTATTATTTTTTTGTTTTAAAGCTACATGTGTTTTGTACAGGATGTTAAGTTTGGAAGCCTATGTCTGTAGTTTTTTCTAAATACATTTATTCAGTGTTGCAAGTGTTTAAAGAATAAAACATTTCCTTTTGAAAAGAAAAAAGTTTATGTGCATTCTGAAAAGTAATCAGGAGTGTTCATATCAGCCTACATCAAGTTCAGTCTTTGTCACCGTAATTTTTATATTTTTTGTAAAAAAAAATAATGTTTTTGAATTTTGATAGTGTTCGCTATTCCTTTGGCTTCTGAGTTAAATATGTAATTTGTGAGAGCAGGATGTTAATGGCATTTACTGTACAGATGGAGTGTAGCAGACTACTCTTCTGAACCCTGAAAGGAGTGCTACCCACATACTATGAGATGAAATCCATTCATCACATTAAGATATTTCTGTTCAGTGTATAACCAAATATTAGGTTATTCAGTGGTTCGATTGCAACTAACTCTTTTTACATGTTTGCTTGTGTTACTGTGCATAAATTAAAAACTGCTTCGTACACAACAGACTTGTCAAAGTGTGAGTTGTACAGATTAATTTTTAGCATATCTCATTTGTAAAGCGTTGATGCCTTCGATCTCGGAAAATTTTACTCTCTGCAGCTCTTATGAAATGACCTGGAGGTGACTTCAAGTAGAGTGAAAGCAGTTACAAGTGTGGGACGCGTCTGTCCTGTGTGGGTTGCTCTGACAACTTTGGAGACTCTAATATTCCTCGAGGAAAGTACTGTAAAACCACAGCGCAGTGAGCACGCACCAGCGCTTCATAAATCACTCAAAACCAGAGAAGACGACTCCCTCCGTCCGATTTTTAAAGGAGTCTTCAGCACGGCCCTGCGGTGACAAATGGCATCAGCGGCAGTGGAAGGATACCTGAAGGATACAAATCGCACGAGGTAGCAGGGCAAAGGTGGAGGGGTGTCGCTGTCTGAAGTCCAAACTCTAATCTGTATGATGGCGTGTAACACCACACACTGTGCTGCTCTCCATCAACCTTCAACCTGACATCCCATCTGTGTGCTGAGGGTAATGGTGGGGTGTTATTAATCATCCCGCTGTTTGGTTGGTTGGAGGTGAGGGGAGGGGGGTTGTTGATCCAGCCCAATGTACGGCCCAGCGCTGTCTGGCTCCAGAGAATCAATCTATCTACCTTGACTTCATTCTTACTACCTGTGAAAGCAATGCAGACACAGATGCCTGTACAGTATATGTGCATACTGTATAGAGAAGAGAGGACACCACATGCAAGGCTCAACAATAAGGATTGCCTGATTTCCTGGGAAGTAAAATGCAACGTTGGGCCGGTGAATCTGGCAAAAAAAGAACAGAGCTGATGATGAATGTTTGCTTCGTATCTCTGACACACTGTGTCCTTGTTCTGATTCATTTACTTAAATAAACATTAAACATGACAATTAACTGTAGCCATTGTTGTTATTTGATAAGCACCAATAAACAAAACCATTTTGTACACAGGAGGAAGTAAAAATTTACTTACAACACATTCTCACTCCCAACTAATCAAATACTGCTGCAGTGTCGCCTAAACCTGTAACGGGTACCCCTTACAGGTTTAGGCAACAGAGCCACTTAGGTAGGTTTAGGAAATGGTCATGGTTAACGAGTCACGAAACTGATACCAATGTGACTAATGACTGACATGACAAAATAAGTCCCTCAGCAGACTGTGAAGCTATTAATACTGCGTCACTTGCACTGACCGTCAAATAACTCTGTGGGTGAGTTTACATTGGAGTTTGTTGAAAGCCCGGTCCATCTCATACTGTCCTTAAATGGTGCCACCTCTGTGCATTGGTTTCTGACGAGGTGGTTGACGAGTTGGGAGTGAGAACGGGTTAAAAAAAAAAAAAAAAAAAAAAAAAAAAAGACGTCTAAACCTGACATGTAAATGTGTTTTAAAGGTTGTAAAAGTGCTGTTAGCAGCTGAAAAGGTGTGCATTTCTCTCTCAATATTGGTTGTCCTCAAAACATTGACCTTACCAAACCTTGATGGATGAGTCATCACTGGGTGGACACATAATGTACAGTATTTCCTGCACACACACATGTACAGCCAGCAGAGTGAAGCTTCCTTCAGCCCGTTGCTAGCAACATGAGCTACGTAGCTCATAGTCTGTCAGACACATGTGACATTCCACTTTGACAGCAGGGCTGAGGACAATAAATGACTTTCCCAAAGTGGCATTTAGGGACCGCTAAAGGTCGCAACTAAAGGTCACAAGAGCAGGGCTTGTGCCTGTCAGAGAAACTGACTGTGTCAGTGCTTGCATGTGTATAAAGAAGTCAAAGTGTCATGAGATGTGACTCGAAGACTACGTCTTCATATTGTTTACGTTGTGTGTAGAACATTTCATTGAAATGGCAACCGCAGTGTTGATCAGACAACCACTTAGGTCCAGACTGAAATATCCCTGCAACTACTGGATGGGTTGTGCAGACTTTCATGTTCCATAGAGGATGAATCCTACAGACTGATGATGGATTGGCACAAAATCTGGTAAAGGCCTTCATGGTTCCCAGATGATGTATCCTACTGACTGTGGCGATCCTCTGACTTCTCATCTATACTTTGCCTTATGAAGCTGCAATCCAAATCACATACTTTTTCTTTTTACTTTGAGTACATACTGCAGCTGCCCTTACAAAGTATGTACTGTTGTATGTAAGTATACATATAATTTGGACATACTACTTTATTATAACAATGTGCCTTGAACCTTGAATTTGCTCATTCGCTGTGCAGATGATTGTGGGTCAGAATAGCCAGAAAATCATGCTGGCTTAATACTGCAAAATATGACCGGATGCTGTAAGACATCCTGCCGTTTTTGGCACACTGCATTTGTCATACTATATATTTAGGACATACTAGATCTTTTTCTTTCACACTAAATAGTATGGTAGTGGATATTTGAATCCACAGAGTATACTTGCAAACAAAGTTGGTGATTATGGTAAACTATAGTTTCTAAACATCAGCAGGTTAGCAGCGTCATTGTGAGCATGTTATCATGCTGAGGTTAGCATTTAGCTCAAAGCACCACTGTACAAACTTACTGACTTACTTTTACTACACATATTTCTTAAGTTGGCAGCTTTTTTACAATATTAGTATCTCTTTCAGTCTCACAAAATGTTGTGAATTAAGCATGAGCAAAATAAATAAAATATTAATCTACCATTAAAGGATTGTGTAAAAGTACCATTAAATGGACACCACTATATGTTTTCACCTTTTAACTTTTTAACTTTGAGCAAGTACAATCAAGATTATGATAAAATGTTGGTCATGCATTTACTATAGAACAACTAAGCTAATTGTTGTGTGTAATTTGTATATAAAAAGGTCTGTGATAATATATTCTTACTATGAAGTCTAAATATCATATCCAGTCTATGCTCTAAAATACAGTATATCTAAAATATTGACCAATAAACATCCCATCTAATGTGTCAAAGCTCTGTTACTATGGGCATTTTCTGAATACTTGATTGATACCCTCATGTTGACTTGAATATAAAATGTATTTACTATAAATAGCTCTCTCCAAATGATCCACGTTTCTCTGTGCTTGTACCCAGTCTGCTCATGAAGCATTCAGGAGCTCTGTTAATTAGCAGCCTGTATACAGAGGCCACTAAGTGGCAAACAAGGTGAGTGAGGGAGATTGTTCCTGTCAGGCAGGTAACAGAGCGTCAACATCCCATTAAACACCACTTTTCCCTTTTCACATGGATCAGTGTGCTTTAGACCGGCCTTTCAGCAGATCCGCCACACTGCCGACACTGTAATATCAGCAGGAATAACTATTCAAATGCCCCAAAAATTATGTCCCCAGACTAAGTGGAGCTGCTGTTGTTATTCAGTGCCAGTGGTTAATCCAGAAAACTATTCTGTCATTTGTTGTGGGGAGAATCAGAAGGAGTTATAGCTTAGTGTGGGATGAGACCTCATGCAGGCAGCGCACTGCATGCTGAAAAATGCTTTCAGGCTGAAAACCCAGTGATGAATGTATGCTGTTGCGTTATGTTTGTATGAGCTTTGAGAAGTGATGAAAGTAGATGTTGACTAAACAACCCCAGGGAAGACTGAAGACTACTGAACAATTTATGAGCTGTCATGAAATGTGCTTTTTGCGGTAGGAAAATAACAGTGATTACCGACGGCTGTCATGCAGTGGAATCGTTGAGCAGTGGGGGTTACAGTTTGGATGGTCATCTGTGCACACAGACCCTTTAAATGAGGTTCTCTTCACAGCGTAGCACAACAGAGATGTAGCTTACCTTATATTCACTTTGTGTCTGTTTCCACCTGAGGCCAAGGTGGATTTGTCACTTTATTTGTTGTTACTTTGAGGTTGTAAATAGGCCGACTCCCACAGAAGATTCTTTAACTACCCCCCAATGCATTAGAGCCTCCCCTTAAGTATATTTTTCTCTGCACTTGTATGTTTTGAAGCAAACATTCCTTAATGCAGCTTCATTCCAGATTAATATTACTTCATATTCAAAGCAAACAGATGAGAGAGATTTTTCAAAGCAGCTCTAAGCTCCATAATGCCCTTGCTGCCATGCTTAAAGAAAAATATTTTTCATTTCAGTGACATCTTCTAGGAAAATGTGTTTTTGCTGCTCATATTGGGAATCTACACCCATTACATTAGCATCTGTTGTGTGTGTAACTTTCCAAGTTTCCAGATAGCACAGCAGTCCTAGCTTCCTGCACAAACTCTGCTTTCTCTTCGTCCCAAACAGAAGGAGACATAACTTTTCGCAGCGCTCGCTCAGGCAGATATGTGTGGGTAGATAGGAAGCCTCGACGCTGCCAGTTCCGTCATGCCAGACTGAAAGATGAATGTCACCGTAGGCACTAATGCCAGCTGAAAGATGCCACCATAGATTCCACCCCAAGACATCTGGAATCCCAGGTGCCCGTCCCGCCGGTCCAGGTCCCAGCTGCAGGAAGCCAAGAACCTCTCGTGGATGCCAAAAGTCTCGCAACAGTGGCCAAGCCACACTGAAGCTTATCAGCTCCACCACAACCCTTTATGGGCCTATTCACCTCAATCAAAGCTATTATTTAGGTAACGAGCCAAGATGGCGGATATCACTGCGCTCCAATTACCCACTATGTCTCCTCCATCTTTCCCTGCCAGCTTCCCCACAAGCCTTGATTCTCCTCAGCATGCCCAGCTGCTCTGGCGCTGCTTCGCTTCCTCAGTATCTGTGCAGAGGGAGACCTTTCAGAACAGAAGGGCTCTGTCAGTGCTGCATTCACTCACAGGGGCTATTGATGACTGCTATGGTGTCTGGTACAGCAGGTCTCATCAATAGCAGTAAGATGTCTCTCAAAGTGCAAGGTCAGTGGCAAATCTAGTGTCTCACAGATTTAATCACATTGATTTAAATAAGATGTTGAATCAAATTATTACAGAAGTTTGAAAGCAGAGTTATGATGATTATTTATTCTAAAGTCTAAATGTTTCTCTTGTACTGCAGAGGTACTGATATGAGCAACCAGCTGACCTTGGCCTATCCGGTGTGGAGTCACTGTGGCGTCCAGTCTGCCCTCAGTCCAGCATGAGACGACAAAGAAGTAAAGCTGTCTCGAGGGGTCGTGGCTGGAAGGTAAGACGCAAATTGTAAAGCTCTCATGAGATGCTGAGGGTGATGACTTTGAATAGTTAAGCAGGCGGAGGTACAATTGGGGCAAATGTGAGTTTAAAAAATAGTTAATATATCACTACATCCTGACAGTGGTGCATGAGAAAATTAATCTGAAAAAAAAATCATGTTCGTCAATGTCCTCCAGTGTCCTCCAGTACTCCTAATGGCAGCTGCAAGATTTCAACGAGCGGAGTAAAACAGCCAATCAGAGCAGCTGTCAATCACTTGTGATCAAACATAAAATAAGGCAGCACTGATTAAATATGAATTGATATTCTGTTACTGTAATGCCTGTTTCTCTCCTCAAATGTTTTCAGAAACATCGTGTAGTTACTGTTTAGCTGTAAGATGAGAAAGACTGTGCTGCTGTGTTGAGATAAGGTGAGGAAATACCAAGCACCGCCCACCAGCTGGAGCCAACCTGCTCATTTTACAGCTAAACAGTAACTACAAGATGTTTCTGAAAACATTTAAGGCAAGAAATAGGCATCACAGTAACAGAATATTGACCGTTTGATGGGAATTCACAAGTGATTGACAGCTGCCTCTGGTGAATGAACAGCCAATAGGAGCGCTCACTCTGAAATCTGTGATTGGCCAAAGTCTCCCATCACAGGCTAGATGTTTTAAAGCTTAAAAACAGAGCCAAGAGGAGGTGCAGAAGTCTAGTTTTCTTGAATTTCAATATGCTGAAAGGTTACGATGGTTTTTTTTGCTGAATGAAGCCAAAAACATTCTACCTACCCTCACTTTAAGATTAGGCATTGACCTGGAATGGTGAAGGTTAGGATCAGTGGTAAGGGAGCGAATCTTGCGAGAGCTTTTTGCTAGTTTTCTCAATTTTTCGGTTCTAGATGACTGCCCAAGGGCTTGTCAGTCACACTGAAAAAACAGGGTCCTTGTATGTTTTGATAATTTTTTATTGGATTAAATCCAAAGTGGTGAAAACAAGAAAACCATTTTTGTTCCTCCCCGCCACCAGGAGACTACTTTGCTGGGAGCATGAGATGCTCCACAACATACAGGACCGTACAGCCCCCGGTTAGTGGGCAAACAGAAAATATAGGCCAGCACCACATGGGACGATTTTTTTAAATGATGACTGTAAATTTAGACTGTATGGACTGAATAGTAGAGGTGAAATGTTGACCCCTATTGTTTGGAGCATGTGGCCAAATCTCACACATTGCACCTTTTAAGTAGTAATTTTTGGGCTTTTCAGCAGAATGAAATGTCAAATAACAGTTAAATACTTAAGGATTCACTGGTCAATAGCTGATTATTCACATCTATTCATGTCTCGGTTCAAGCAGCATGATGTGACTACTACATGACTATCACTTACATACTGAAAAGTAAGAAGCCACTGAAAGTATTGTGATTATTTCCATTATCAGTAAGACCGTACCCAGAGGGAAGCTGCATGTACACCATATCTCCCTCATCTAATTGAAGGGTTAACGCATTGGACAGGTACAAATGACCTTCATTATTGTTGTGTTCCCAGTTTGACATTATTCTCTGGCTATTGCGGTAAAGATGAAGTCCAAAAAGTTTCCCGTTGCGGTCGTCAAATGCAGTGAATCTGAAGTAGTAGACTCCTCTGACTGGTGCGATGAACTTGCCTGAACAAGAGGACAAGTAAAACAAGATTAGTGTTTTATAAAGCATTGTGACTGCTTAGAAATGTTCAGTGTGCTTGGATGTGTTTGCTGCTAGAAATGTACCTAATGTAGGATTATAAACATTGCCAATGTTGGTAAAGATTTTGTTGTACTTCAGTTGGGTTTCGGTGTTGTATGGTCCCACCCGACTGTTCAAGCCAACAGAGAAAGCAAACTTGCCTGTAAAAAAAAAAAAAAATGTAGTTATTAAACAATCAAATAAGTACTTTTCATTTTTATGTCCAGTTAAACCATATTTGATGCCCAATCCGCTTTTTTATTCACAAAAAATATTAATATTGAAATTTTCTGACAGCTCAAGGCCTTGAGGTTAGAAAAGGTTTACTTAAGTTTTTTTAGTTAAAAATCTCCAACTTTCCTTCAGGACAGCTGTAAACATGTTTCAGCCATGCAACTCATATGGAACAGATTATGTGAATGCTAAATGTACATAGAGTTGATGTTTGGGGGGGGATCTACGTTGTCTCGTCATTCCCCCAAAAGGATTCGCCAATCTGTACATGGATTTGGGAGTGACAATAACAACTTGCGCCTCAAAGTAACTTAGACTGAATGGCAGCAGTGGCAGCAGCCACAGATGTAAGTGGCGGGAGCTGTAACTAGCTTTCGTGTGAGCAGTACAGACTTTGATGTGTAAAATTGGAGCCGTTCCCCTTAAAGTACACCCCCATTTCCAAAGCATGAATTGGATTTATGTTGCAATGAGAAGAGTAAGTCATGTCACAGAAGCGGTCTCAAGCTGTCTGTCTGAATTAGCTGCTTCAGTGGCTGTTTCTCCACATATCCTATGAGTGCACTCACTGCAAAAATGACAGATTGAAGTGTAATTAAAATGCCAGCACGTACTGTAAAATTTGTTGATTTTTTTTTTGTGTGTGGTGTTGATGGACACCATAGTCTAGAGCTACTAATGCCTCAAACAAATTGATAACATAGAGACAAATAGTGATCAGTGTTTGGAAAATATAATGTTGTGTGCATTGACAATATTGTTTTGTATACTGTTTATAGGGGGAATCTGTCAGCTGTCATCTGTCTAGCAGTGCATGCTGGTCTCATACACTGTTCATAGCTATACCTATGAAATGTAATGCTCTGTAATTTGCTTATACCCCACAAAATTAATTTGTGTGTAATTCATGTAATCGCAAACCAGGAAATATAGAAAAAACGGTAAACGCCATTGGGGAGGTGGTGGGGATAGGTGGGTGGGTCTAAAGTACCAGACTTTCACCCATGAGACGGCGTTCATGTCCTATGTGAAACCAAAAGTCTCAGCGTTGATTTGCAGTATTTGTCATGTACATAAGTAACACCACTTCCGGAGTTATGTTGTTGCCTAATCCTAACAAAGTCAATCTTTTCCAAAACCTAAGTAGTTTTGTTGCCTAAACCTAACAAAGTGGTATTATTGCCTAATCCTAACAAAGTCAATCTTTTCCTAAACCTAAGTAGTGTTGTTGCCTAAACCTAACTAAGTAGTGTTATTGCCAAATCCTAACCAAGTCCATCTCTTCCTAAACCTAAGTAGTGTTGTTGCCTAAACCTAACTAAGTAGTTATTGCCTAATTCTAACCAAGTCCATCTCTTCCTAAACCTAAGTAGTTTTGTTGCCTAAACCTAACTAAGTGGTATTATTGCCTAATCCTAACAAAGTCAATCTTTTCCTAAACCTAAGTAGTTTTGTTGCCTATACCTAACTAAGTGGTATTATTGCCTAATCCTAACAAAGTCAATCTTTTCCTAAACCTAAGTAGTGTTGTTGCCTAAACCTAACTAAGTAGTGTTATTGCCTAATTCTAACCAAGTCCATTTCTTCCTAAACCTAAGTAGTTTTGTTGCCTAAACTTAACTAAGTAGTGTTGTTGCCTAAACTTAACTAAGTGGTGTTATTGCTTAATCCTAACCAAGTCCATCTCTTCCTAAACCTAAGTAGTGTGTTGCCTAAACCTAACTAAGTAGTATTATTGCCTAATCCTAACCAAGTCCATCTCTTCCTAAACCTAAGTAGTGTTGTTGCCTAAACCTAAATAAGTAGTTATTGCCTAATTCTAACCAAGTCCATCTCTTCCTAAACCTAAGTAGTTTTGTTGCCTAAACCTAACTAAGTGGTATTATTGCCTAATCCTAACAAAGTCAATCTTTTCCTAAACCTAAGAAGTGTTGTTGCCTAAACCTAACTAAGTAGTGTTATTGCCTAATTCTAACCAAGTCCATTTTTTTCCTAAACCTAAGTAGTTTTGTTGCCTAAACTTAACTAAGTAGTGTTGTTGCCTAAACCTAAGTGGTGTTATTGCTTAATCCTAACCAAGTCGATCTCTTCCCAAACCTAAGTAGTTTTGTTGCCAAAACCTAAAGAAGTTGTTTCCTGTGAAGACCAAGTTTATTTTGTATTTTTGCATGTAATGATCGGAAATTTATACATTGATGGACATTCGTTGAAAAATGAATAACGATGGAGGAAAAACTATTTGTCATAAGATATGCGAACCGTTGTATGAAATAACAATGAGTTTGCATATTGCAACCAGCTTAAACTTCTTCCGTGTGCCAAGCGTGTTAGAGACTATGGTTGACTGACACAAAAACTTGAAATCATGAATGGTTCTATCTAGAGCCAGTGTTTGGTTTGTCCATTCTGGGCTATTCTAGAAAGATGGCAGCCGACTATGAAGAGGACCTACATATGTAGATATAACCAGCTCATTCTAAGGTACTATCAGTATTTTCAGGTGATTATACATTAAAGAGAACATGCTTATAAAAAATATGTCCATTTCTGCCAGTAGAGACCCCTAATGTTCACCTTCCTTTAACTTTATTGCATTGATAGTATGTAACTGAAAACAAAGCAATGCTATAAGACTGAATTTATATCTACATATCTCACACCTGAGATATGGAGATTAAGTATTCTGCATTGTTTGAGTAAAGTAAAAAAAAAAAAAAAAACTTTATAAATTAGGCTTAAAAATGCTCTTTAAAAACTGTGGCACAGACATTAATAGTTACATTTATCTCATGTGACTGACGCAGGCTTTAAAAAAAAAAAAAAAACAATTTACAACCTTTTAGCTTCAAGTCAGTCATGTACATTACCTTCAGTCTCTTTCTGCAGTTGCTCTATGTCACTGTTTTGGAGCTGCAGTTGAGTCATGGTGCTGTTCAGGTCCGCTCTCAGAGCCTCTACTTCCACCTTCTGCTCCTCGGCTTCTTTTTCATTGGCTGTCATTCTGACGTCCGCTGCATTTAATCTGGTTTCTTGCTCTGAGTGTGAGTGACATAAAATCAACATTTTTCAGTGAATATCAGTAATAGAATTAGGCGTAGATTGTGATGTTTTGCAAGATAAAAAAAAACATGAATCCCACATTCATGTATTTCTAAAGACAAGGTTAGTTTTATAACTAGTGCCACTTCCTCGTTATGTGTTAAGGACACTTTATGTTTCAGGACACTTTTGCTTAAATGAGCTTCCATTGCTGCGACTACTTAAGCAACATGAGTCGTAAAAAAATTCAGATGCTCTTTTGCAATTACAGTCGCTCAAGAGTGTTTTATAATCATTTAGCGTGGAACATCATACCTCACTCATCATTCGGACACACTAGACTAAAGTGATGGGTCGGGTCCAGTGAAAATATGGGGTCATTTTTGGTATCTTACCTGTTTTTGCTTTCTCCAGATCCTCTACAATTATCTTCTGCACTTGCATTTGAGTCTCGGTGGTACTTAACGCTCCTCTTAGAGCGGCCACGTCTCTGCTCTGGTTGTCCAGGTCTTTCTCGCTGGCTGCCACTCTCTGTCCAACACTTGACAGTTCTGCTGATAGCACTAGAATTATAATTACAGAGAGGAAAAGCATGAACTGCTAATATACATTCAATACATCTGTTCGACAACAATCTCCAACCTATTTTAAATACTATCATAACAAATTAAATGAAAACATGCCACATAGCCTTGAGCAAAATTCATTTAGTCCCGAAAATAAAACATTTGAATCAATATTTGAAAGAATAAACGGCGACAGAAGTCATAAAAATGGATTCGTTTACGCCCCAAACTCCAAAGCAAAATATTGACTCTGGAAACTTTTAGAACCAAACGACTTGTATTTCACAGCAGAGCTGACAGTTATGAAGCAGGAAATGCGCCCATATTCCTGTGAATCACAGTGGGTATATATTTCTGCGTCCACAAAGTCAGGATCCCTTTTATTGTTATCCTCAGAAAGAGCAGCAATTCTCTGCGCTATTGTGAATCATCTGTTTATAATGTTTGTGGCAGTGGGTGAGATTTATCCGCTCTCCATCAACCTTCTGTACTTTAATTTTTCATAGTCCTACATTAGAAAAAAACACACCTTGTTAAATTTATATAAATATTAAGCCAGTGTGTCCAACCTTTTGGCTTTTGATGAGAAAGCAGTGTCTAACTGGGGTCCCTTGTCACATTTCATTTGAGTTATTAGCAGTTCTCCGAGATATTTCCCTATGTACATACATTGGAATATAATATTCACACCTGCAGTTTCCTTCTCTAGCTCAGCCATCTTGTTTTTGGCGACCACCATCTCTGCTCTCTGCTCCTCCACCTTATCCAGCATGTTCCCCAGTTCAGCTGTCAGAAGCAAAACTTTATTCCTCTCTTCCGCCACCTGAAGCTCGGTGTCTTTCACTCTGTTTTCCAGGCTTCTTAGCTCCACTCTCTGCTCCACCAGCTTGGTGCCAAGGTCATGCACCATGTCTCTCAGCATTTTCAGCTCATTCCAGATAGCAGCAATAGATGGGTCGGGCGTTTGAGCCGTCCCTGATGACAGGAAGAATAGCAGCACTATCTGAAGCAGTGAACGCCTCATTCTGAACGCATCTGAGAAATGACTGAATGTCATCTGGGCAGCTCACCTGCCTTATATGCGATCAGTATAATGTTGTCAGCCGCTTAATGGGAATGCGGCAGGTGTCCAGCAGAAAATATCAGTTTCATGCCAACAGAAAACTAGTTTAATCTGAGCTGTTGTGGGAACTACAGAATCTGCTTTACATGGCAGAGTTTCAATGTCAAACTTGCCACTTGTAGTTCGAAATAATACTTATAAAGACAATGAATGATAACATTTTTAAAATATATGACATGCAAATATACAAAATTTAAAAGTCACAAAAAATTTGGACAGGAGTGGTGTCTGTTTTTTTTCTCCCCAATAGATGGTAGCAGTTAACCTCCCAGGCTAGAGCTGAAATTTCAGGATATTTCAGTGTTATTCTCTCTGCAGTCCCTTTAAATTTGAGATTTAAAACATGAAGGTGAGCCAGCAGGAGCATTACAAAGACAAAAATCTAATTGAAAGTTCAATCAATAATGCTCTGCACTATAAGCAAATAAAAATACAGGAATATACGATGGAAAGCAAGACGTGGTAGTCTGAAGAAAACAACATCTAATTCAAAACATATTAAATAAAATGCAATTTAAAGGAGTAGTTTGATGTTTATTTGCTTTCTTGCCAAGAGATTAAAGAGATTTTGTTACCTTTGGACAGAGAGAGACTGGTTTTCAGTCTTTATGCTAAGCTAACCAGCTGCTGGCCATTGCTGCCTATTTAATGTACATTCTGTGCCTGACAGTGGTATCAATCTCCTCATCTAACTCTAACTACATTCAGTATATTTCCCAAATTGCAAAACTATTCTTTTTAACAAATACCCAACATGAAATGAGGATTATTTCCAAGGGTGTTACCAGCAGTTTAAGGCCCCCAAAAATAACATTCACAACAGTAAAGCCTATAAATTCAAGTCTTGTGTAAAGGTGTGGAAATATGTAGGCCTGCCAGCTCTTGTCCAAACAAAGCTTAATGTAGCCTATACTCAACAGCGCTCGGCTCTGACTAAATCCTGCTTATTACCAGTGGTGAAAAATAGCTGATTGCATACTTTGTGCTGATGCTGTTTGTTTGAGCCTGCAAATATGATGTTATTTGATATTTCCAGAAGTCACCTAACCTGAACCAACTCCTCCCTCAGTCCCAGACATATACACTAACACAGAAATGGGTATGTTCGGGTGAGCATGGAGTTTCCCTCAGGAGTTGGGAGAGACCAAATTAGAGCTAAAATAGAGTCAATATTGGGCTTACTTTCATTAAGTGGCCAGAAAAAAAAAGTCCAAATGAATGACAGTGTTCCTCCATAACTACTGGAGTTGTATATACTAGAGTTGTCAACCGATTAAAATATTTAATTGCGATTACTCGCATGATTGTCCATAGTTAATTACAAACTCAAGTCCAATAGGCAACACCAGCTGTCAGCGTGTCAGTGTTGACTTAACAATGACTTACTCAAACCTACATGTGATTATCATAAAGTGAGAGACTACTCATAAAGGGGAGAGTCGTGGGTACCCAGAGAACTTATTTTCATTCATATATCTTGAGGTCAGAGGTCAAGGGACCTCTTGGGAAATGGCCATGCCAGTTTTTCCTTGCCAAAATTCAAGCTATTATGTGGCTGGTACAAATGGATGTTTTCTAGTTTCATATGATACCAATTGCTTCACTCTAGCTTTAAAACCGAGCCTGATACAACCTAAAAACTGCACGTTGCATTAATGTAGTAACCTGTGTTAAAGCGTTAAAATTAGTGCCGTTACTATCAAGTTCACCTTATCAGTTTGGAAACAAAATGCATGAAGTAACCAGTCACCATACAAGTATCTCAGCAGTGTTCTTGTACACTATCCCACCACTGCAGACGTGTGAGATGTGTTGGACAGATATGTTTTCATGACATCATTCCTGGCACAAACACATCTCTCCTGTTTCAGGGGAGACTTGATTTCAACCCTAGAGGGTTAGATTCTGTTTAGAGGTTGGATTTCATCTGACATTTTCCATAATCCGCTCTCACAGACCTACAATATTTGTGGAGATATCACTTTGTCGTTGCACGGGTTAAAAAAGTCTTTTCATATGTTCTGTAACAGGACACGGGTGGCCTTGTTGAACCTCGTAGTCCTTGTTAGACAGTCTTTGAATGAGAGCTGTCAAAGTTAACGTGATAATCACACGTTCATGCAAAATCATTTCAGTGCCTCTTAGTTCTTTAATGCATTAATACAGTCAGTTTTTTGGAGGTTGTACCAGTTTTAAACCTACAGTGGTATAAAGGATAAATAACACTCCATTGCAAAATTTTTGTGAGGAAAAACTGTCACGGCCATTTTCAAAGGGGTCCCTTGACTTCTGACCTCAAGATATGTGAATGAAATTGTTTTTTATGGGTACCCACCAGTCTCCCATTTACAGACATGCCCACTTTATGATAATCACATGCAGTTTGAGGCAAGTCATAGTCAAGTCAGCACACTGACACACTGACTGTTGTTGCCTGTTGGGCTGCAGTTTGCTATGTTATGATTTGAGCATATTTTTTAATGTTAAATGCAGTACCTGTGGGGGTTTCTGGACAATCATATATTTATACATACAGTTGTATCAAATACTTGATAAATCTCCCCTCAAGGTTCATTTTGAACAGATAAAAAATGTGACTAATTTCCAATTAATCGTAATTGGTCATGGACAGTCATGCGCTTAATCACAATTAAATATTGTAATCTACTGACAGCACTACTTTGTATGTTTAAAAGTTAAAAACATTTCCACTGACATCTAATGTCACAATACTAGAAAACTATGCTTTTTTCATTTTCCCCCAAGGCGCTGCTGTTCATTTTTCATTCCATTAGAGCATCCACTATCCTGCTGGTTTGCTTTTTGCTGTGACCTACCAAGCACAGAGTGAATGACTAAAACCACAACGACTGACAGTGACAGGTTAGCTAAGAACTTTAACAAAAGACTCGACTTGCGTCATGATGATAGGCAAAAGACGTCTGACTGTGAGGGCTTGAAGTGTGATACGAACGTTTTTCAACCTACAGACACCCATTTTCCAGACACTGATGGCAGAGGACAGGAGATGTAATATATGTAAAGAGTAGGTGGTGAATATCCATGTTCTCAGACTGATGTAGCTGCTATTTCATAACACTTATATGTGTATAATGAGGTTGATGTGACTGTATCAAACAGTATTTGCATAATTAGCTCCATGTATCATTCTTAGTGTTTGTTTTTACCTGATTGGCTGGAGTTTCATTCATTTTGTGTCAGTTAAATTGTCAAATACAGGCATGCAAACTAATTTTCTTTCATACGCTTTATTGTCTGGTTGAGAGCCTTAAATGTTTGCTCTTCATTACAGTTCCCATGTGGAAAATCAATCACATCTGGCACCTATGAAGGCTTTAAAAAATAGAAAAGGGGTTTTCAAATATTATTTGACCCAGGTCTCAGTCTCAGTAGTGAGAGCATGAAGAAGCATAGCTGATATCTCATTAGAGAGAGTAGAGGTCAGGGTGAAAAACATTGCACTCATCACCTACTGGATGACAAATGAAGCCCTTCATGAGCCACAGGAAGGGAGGAGATGAGAGAGAAAAGAAAGTTATAGAAAGAGAAATGTCAACAGAAGGAAAGGAGAGATGGCTACAGGCGAGAGAGAAAACAGGACAAAGGGAGTTACTTCTATTATTGCCTTTTCTGGTGCGGTAATCTTTCATTTTTACACATTACCATTTTTTTTGTTTTACTGCTTTTTTTTAATTTTTTTAAATTTACAGCAGAGCACTGAGCATCCCTCCAAGGTATGGTTTGCCTAGTTGATTAATGAAAGCACTCAACATAGGCAGTGAAACACTTAAGGGATTCATGCTCATAAGAAAATTGATTACCTTTAACTAGAAAACAATGGAGAATGAGGAAGTGTAATGACTGGGCATCTATTTTTACTTCACAATCATTACAGGGTCCAGGAAAGCAATCACCAGGTTTTGTAAAACTCTAGTACTAATGGCTTATATAAGTGAGAGTAAAACATCATTATAAAAAAAAACCCTCATGTGCTCCTGAGAAGACAGATTACTGGCATCATACAACAAAATAAAACATTACTATCACAAAGATGTGAGTTTAGTTTATTTATTAAAATGACGCCTACTTGCGGACAGCTATCCTTTTTTTTCAAACTCGGATGACCTTGCAATCACGTTGAAAAGAACATAATGTGGATCTAAAGTCAAGTCAGTCACAAAAGCTGATTACAGTATTAATCATTGTTAATTTGTACCCTAAAAAAAAAAAAAAAAACAGCCAGTAACCAATCCTTCTCTACTTCTTTACAACTAACAATTATAATCAGCCTTTACTACTTCAGATTAAACCAACTCTCCATTTCACCACCCTATTAGATTCATCCCCTCTGCTAATGGGCCTTGTGATGAGCTATTGATCTACACAACAAGGTGCCTCAGGAACTAAGAGAGAGAAAACTAGAAGAAAACCAGCGGTTCTCAAAGTTTTGAACACTTAGTGCCAAATTAGGGAGCCAGCATATGACTGAGGGCCACAAAGGAAAAGTGTACACATAAAACAAAATATCCTTTACATGTCCACCGGAATCATCATACTATGACTTTTTTTTTTAACATACCATGTTATGACTTTTTCATCATACTATGTTATGACTTTTTCAGCATACTATACTAATATTTACTATACTTTGACTTTTTTCAATATATAATACTATGACTTATTTTAACAAACTATCATATGACTGTTTTTTGACATACTATACTATGACTTTTTATTTTCAACATACTATACTATGACTCTTTTGAGATACTATACTATGACTTTTTTGGCATACTACACTACGACTTTTTTGGCATACTACACTTTGACTTTTTATTTCCAACATACTATACTATGACTTTTTTGACATACAATACTATGACTTTTGAATTTTTCTGACATACTATACTATAATAATAATGTCAACAATTCACACTGCAGGATAAGAACCAAAAGCAACTCTGAAGATAAAACGTTACAGGGAAAGCTAACAACCAGGCCTCAAACTCTGACTGTGGCTGATCCTGCTGTTAAAGATGTGAAAAGCATGTGGAGTAAACACAGCAAATTACTCTGTTTTCACGAAGATATGGTCTCTGATCTGGCAGAAAGAATCTTGGATATTTTGACTACACACCTAAATGTTAAAAATGTGCTATTGCACATGAGGATGTTGTGAAACATCAACATGATGCTTTGATCAGCATCAAACATGATGCTATTAAACAGCAGTCTTAACTGCTAAAACTGGACTTTACTGGTCTGATAAACATTGTGAGCTCTGTGAATGCTCAGGTGTTTATCAGTGGCCCCCTGCTGCTGGTCAGGAGAGGAGCCAAGAGATTCATCAGGTTCCTGGGACTGAACAGATGCCTTTCAGCTGCAGGTATGCTCCACCCAGTGCATTTTAGTGACAATTTTAATGTTTTTGGGAGCCGCAGACATCTCTTAAAGGCAGATGAACTCTGCATAAACAGGTCAGGAGTAAGACTGTTCAACTCTTATGTACTTTACTTCCTGCGTCACTCTTGTGTTCCCTTTGCCAAGGTCACGAGACAAAAGGAATCACCACTGGAGGAAGACATAACACAAGGTGCAAGGGACCTACAAGGAGAACCAGATCACCCCCCACAACAGGGCAGCTCTGAAAATGGGATACAGCAGAGGTAAGAGTCTTCACCACCCTCCACACCATACAACAACACTGAGGTCTGTGAGGAGCCCCCTACTTCACCTCTAAACACTATCCAGTTCACCCTCCTCGTTTGTCACCCTATCTCCCTCCTCCCCCCCTGTAGGGCAAGGAGTTAACAAAATTAACTCCCTGCCCTACACTGATTTTTTTCTCCCATAATCCCCCCACGTACTATAATATACTTTTTTTTTTATCATAATACCTTTTTACAAACTTTGATATGATTGTTAACATGAAATTTTTCAACATTTGATACTATGACCTGTTTTTCATGAAGTTTTTCGACATACTTTACTGCTTTTGACTTTTTTCGTGAAATTTTTCAACATAATATAATTTGACGTTTTTTATTCATAATATTGTTTAACATACTATTATATGACTGTGAACATGAAATTTTTCAACATTTGATACTATGACCTGTTTTTCATTAAATTTTTCAACATACTTTCCTATGACTTTTTTTCGTGAAATTTTTCAACATAATATAATTTGATGATTTTTATTCATAATGTTGTTTAAGATACTATAATATGACTGTTAACATGGCATTTTTCAAGATTTGATACTATGACCTGTTTTTCATGAGATTTTTCGACATACTATACGATGACTTTTTTCATGAAATTTTTCAACACAATATAATTTGACTTTGTGTAATTTGACTGTTAAAATGATTTTCTAAAACAAAAAAATTAGACGTTTTCATGTTAAAATTTTCGACATACTATACTACGATATTTTTTTGGTAAAATTTTTCAACATTCGACAAGATGACTTTTTTCACCATAAAATCATTTTAAGTGCGACAATATGACTGTTTTCATAATTTTTTCAACATACAGATATTTAACGTTTTCACCGTAAAAATTTTGGACGTACTAGACTATGACATTTTTTGTAAAATTTTCTAAAATTCGATAAACTGACATTTTTTTCACCATAGCATCATTTTACATTTTCTAATATGACTGTTTTCATACTTTTTTTCAACATTAAATCAATTTGAAGTTTTCATCAAAAAATTTCGACATACTATACTATGGCGTTTTTTTTTTTTTGTAAAATTTTCCAACATTTCACGAAATGACTTTTGTTCACCATAGAATCATTCTACATGCTATAATATGACAATTTTCATGATTTTTTTTCAACATCAAAAAAATTTGACGTTTTCATCGAAAAATTTCGACATACTATACTATGGCGTTTTTTTTTTAAAATTTTCCAACATTTCACAAAATGACTATTATTCACAATGGAATCATTCTACATGCTATAACTCGACCGTTTTCATGATTTTTTTCAACATCAAAAAAATTTGACGTTTTCCTCGAAAAATTTCGACATACTATACTATGGCGATTTATTTTTTGTAAAATTTTCAAACATTTCATGAAATGACTTTTGTTCACCATAGAATCATTTTACATGCTATAATACGACGGTTTTCATGATTTTTTTCAACATCAAAAAAATTTGACGTTTTCCTCGAAAAATTTCGACATACTATACTATGGCGTTTTTTTTTTGTGAAGTTTTCCAACATTTCACGAAATGACTTTTGTTCACCATAGAATCATTCTACATGCTATAATACGACGGTTTTCATGATTTTTTTCAATATCAAAAAAATTTGACGTTTTCATCGAAAAATTTCGACATACTATACTATGGCGCTTTTTTTTTAAAATTTTCCAACATTTCACAAAATGACTTTTGTTCACCATAGAATCATTCTACATGCTATAATACGACGGTTTTCATGATTTTTTTCAACATCAAAAAAATTTGACGTTTTCCTCGAAAAATTTCGACATACTATGGCGGGTTTTTTTTGTAAAATTTTCCAACATTTCATAAAATGACTTTTGTTCACCATAGAATCATTCTACATGCTATAATATGACCGTTTTCATGATTTTTTTCAACATTAAATCAATTTGACGTTTTCATCGAAAAATTTCGACATACTATACTATGGCGTTTTTTTGTAAAATTTTCCAACATTTCAAGAAATGACTTTTATTCACAATAGAATCATTCTACATGCTATAATACGACCGTTTTCATGATTTTTTTCAAAATCAAAAAAATTTGACGCTTTCATCGAAAAATTTCGACATACTATACTATGGCGTTTTTTTTGTAAAATTTTCCAACATTTCACGAGATGATTTTTGTTAACCATAGAATCATTCTACATGCTATAATACAACCATTTTCAGGATTTTTTTCAAAATCAAAAAAATTTGACGTTTTCATCGAAAAATTTCGACATACTATACTATGGCGTTTTTTTTTCAATTTTCAAACATTTCACAAAATGACTTTTATTCACAATGGAATCATTCTACATGCTATAACTCGACCGTTTTCATGATTTTTTTCAACATCAAAAAAATTTGACGTTTTCCTCGAAAAATTTCGACATACTATACTATGGCGGTTTATTTTTTGTAAAATTTTCCAACATTTCATGAAATGACTTTTGTTCACCATAGAATCATTCTACATGCTATAATATGACAATTTTCATGATTTTTTTCAACATCAAAAAAATTTGACATTTTCATCGAAAAATTTCGACATACTATACTATGGCGGGGGTTTTTTTTTGTAAAATTTTCCAACATTTCATGAAATGACATTTTGTTCACCATAGAATCATTCTACATGCTATAATACGACCATTTTCATGATTTTTTTCAACATCAAAAAAATTTGACGTTTTCATCGAAAAATTTCGACATACTATACTATGGCGCTTTTTTTTTTAAAATTTTCCAACATTTCACAAAATGACTTTTGTTCACAATGGAATCATTCTACATGCTATAAGACGACCGTTTTCATGATTTTTTTCAACATTAAAAAAATTTGACGTTTTCATCGAAAAATTTCGACATACTATACTATGGCGTTTTTTTTGTAAAATTTTCCAACATTTCACGAAATGATTTTTGTTCACCATAGAATCATTCTACATGCTATAATACGACCATTTTCATGATTTTTTTCAAAATCAAAAAAATTTGACGTTTTCATCGAAAAATTTCGACATACTATACTATGGCGCTTTTTTTTTGAAAATTTTCCAACATTTCACGAAATGACTTTTGTTCACCATAGAATCATTCTACATGCTATAATACGACCGTTTTCATGATTTTTTTCAAAATCAAAAAAATTTGACGTTTTCATCGAAAAATTTCGACATACTATACTATGGCGTTTTTTTTTTGTAAAATTTTCCAACATTTCACAAAATGACTTTTGTTCACCATAGAATCATTCTACATGCTATAATATGACCGTTTTCATGATTTTTTTCAAAATTAAATCAATTTGACGTTTTCATCGAAAAATTTCGACATACTATACTATGGCGTTTTTTTTGTAAAATTTTTCAACATTTCACGAAATGACTTTTATTCACAATAGAATCATTCTACATGCTATAATACGACCGTTTTCATGATTTTTTTCAAAATCAAAAAAATTTGACGTTTTCATCGAAAAATTTCGACATACTATACTATGGCGTTTTTTTTGTAAAATTTTCCAACATTTCACGAGATGACTTTTGTTCACTATAGAATCATTCTACATGCTATAATACGACCATTTTCAGGATTTTTTTCAAAATCAAAAAAATTTGACGTTTTCATCGAAAAATTTCGACATACTATACTATGGCGTTTTTTTTGTAAAATTTTCCAACATTTCACGAAATGACTTTTGTTCACCATAGAATCATTCTACATGCTATAATACGACCGTTTTCATGATTTTTTTCAAAATCAAAAAAATTTGACGTTTTCATCGAAAAATTTCGACATACTATACTATGGCGTTTTTTTTTGTAAAATTTTCCAACATTTCACAAAATGACTTTTGTTCACAATGGAATCATTCTACATGCTATAATACGACCGTTTTCATGATTTTTTTCAACATCAAAAAAATTTGACGTTTTCATCGAAAAATTTCGACATACTATACTATGGCGTTTTTTTTTGTAAAATTTTCCAACATTTCACGAAATGAATTTTGTTCACCATAGAATCATTCTACATGCTATAATACAACCGTTTTCATGATTTTTTTCAACATCAAAAAAATTTGACGTTTTCATCGAAAAATTTCGACATACTATACTATGGCGTTTTTTTTGTAAAATTTTCCAACATTTCACGAAATGACTTTTGTTCACCATAGAATCATTCTACATGCTATAATACGACCGTTTTCATGATTTTTTTCAAAATCAAAAGAATTTGACGTTTTCATCGAAAAATTTCGACATACTATACTATGGCGGTTTTTTTTTGTAAAATTTTCCAACATTTCACGAAATGACTTTTGTTCACCATAGAATCATTCTACATGCTATAATAGACCGTTTTCATGATTTTTTTTCAACATCAAAAAAATTTGACGTTTTCCTCGAAAAATTTCGACATACTATACTATGGCGTTTTTTTTTTTGAAAAATTTTCCAACATTTCACGAAATGACTTTTGTTCACCATAGAATCATTCTACATGCTATAATATGACCGTTTTCATGATTTTTTTCAAAATCAAAAAAATTTGACGTTTTCATCGAAAAATTTCGACATACTATACTATGGCGTTTTTTTTTTGTAAAATTTTCAAACATTTCACGAAATGACTTTTGTTCACCATAGAATCATTCTACATGCTATAATATGACCGTTTTCATGATTTTTTTCAACATCAAAAAAATTTGACGTTTTCATCGAAAAATTTCGACATACTATACTATGGCGTTTTTTTTTTGTAAAATTTTCCAAACATTTCACGAAATGACTTTTGTTCACCATAGAATCATTCTACATGCTATAATACGACGGTTTTCATGATTTTTTTCAAAATAAAAAAAAATTTGACGTTTTCATCGAAAAATTTCGACATACTATACTATGGCGTTTTTTATTTGTAACATTTTCCAACATTTCATAAAATGACTTTTGTTCAGCATAGAATCATTCTACATGCTATAATATGACCGTTTTCATGATTTTTTTCAACATTAAATCAATTTGACGTTTTCATCGAAAAATTTCGACATACTATACTATGGCATTTTTTTGTAAAATTTTCCAACAATTCACGAAATGACTTTTATTCACAATAGAATCATTCTAAATGCTATAATACGACCGTTTTCATGATTTTTTTCAACATCAAAAAAATTTGACGTTTTCCTCGAAAAATTTCGACATACTATACTAGGGCGTTTTTTTTGTAAAATTTTCCAACATTTCACGAAATGACTTTTGTTCACCATAGAATCATTCTACATGCTATAATATGACCGTTTTCATGATTTTTTTCAACATCAAAAAATTTGACGTTTTCATCGAAAAATTTCGACATACTATACTATGGCGTTTTTTTGTAAAATTTTCCAACATTTCAAAAGATGACTTTTGTTCACTATAGAATCATTCTACATGCTATAATACGACCGTTTTCATGATTTTTTTCAAAATCAAAAAAATTTGACGTTTTCATCGAAAAATTTCGACATACTATACTATGGCGTTTTTTTTGTAAAATTTTCCAACATTTCACGAAATGAATTTTGTTCACCATAGAATCATTCTACATGCTATAATACGACCGTTTTCATGATTTTTTTCAAAATCAAAAAAATTTGACGCTTTTCTTCGAAAAATTTCGACATACTATACTATGGCGTTTTTTTTTGTAAAATTTTCCAACATTTCACGAAATGACTTTTATTCACAATAGAATCATTCTACATGCTATAATATGACCGTTTTCATGATTTTTTTCAACATCAAAAAAATTTGACGTTTTCCTCGAAAAATTTCGACATACTATACTATGGCGGTTTTTTTTTGTAAAATTTTCCAACATTTCACAAAATGACTTTTGTTCACCATAGAATCATTCTACATGCTATAATACGACCGTTTTCATGATTTTTTTCAAAATCAAAAAAATTTGACGTTTTCATCGAAAAATTTCGACATACTATACTATGGCGTTTTTTTTGTAAAATTTTCCAACATTTCACGAAATGAATTTTGTTCACCATAGAATCATTCTACATGCTATAATACGACCGTTTTCATGATTTTTTTCAAAATCAAAAAAATTTGACGTTTTCATCGAAAAATTTCGACATACTATACTATGGCGTTTTTTTTGTAAAATTTTCCAACATTTCACAAAATGACTTTTATTCACAATGGAATCATTCTACATGCTATAAGACGACCGTTTTCATGATTTTTTTCAACATCAAAAAAATTTGACGTTTTCATCAAAAAATTTCGACATACTATACTATGGCGTTTTTTTTGTAAAATTTTCCAACATTTCACGAAATGACTTTTGTTCACAATAGAATCATTCTACATGCTATAATACAACCGTTTTCATGATTTTTTTCAACATCAAAAAAATTTGACGTTTTCATCGAAAAATTTCGACATACTATACTATGGCGTTTTTTTGTAAAATTTTCCAACATTTCACGAAATGACTTTTGTTCACCATAGAATCATTCTACATGCTATAATACGACCGTTTTCATGATTTTTTTCAAAATCAAAAAGAATTTGACGTTTTCATCGAAAAATTTCGACATACTATACTATGGCGTTTTTTTTTGTAAAATTTTCCAACATTTCACGAAATGACTTTTGTTCACCATAGAATCATTCTACATGCTATAATACGACCGTTTTCATGATTTTTTTCAACATCAAAAAAATTTGACGTTTTCATCGAAAAATTTCGACATACTATACTATGGCGTTTTTTTTGTAAAATTTTCCAACATTTCATGAAATGACTTTTGTTCACCATAGAATCATTCTACATGCTATAATACGACCGTTTTCATGATTTTTTTCAAAATCAAAAAAATTTGATGTTTTCATCGAAAAATTTCGACATACTATACTATGGCGTTTTTTTTGTAAAATTTTCCAACATTTCACGAAATGACTTTTGTTCACCATAGAATCATTCTACATGCTATAATATGACCGTTTTCATGATTTTTTTTCAACATCAAAAAAATTTGACGTTTTCATCGAAAAATTTCGACATACTATACTATGGCGTTTTTTTGTAAAATTTTCCAACATTTCACGAAATGACTTTTGTTCACCATAGAATCATTCTACATGCTATAATACGACCGTTTTCATGATTTTTTTCAAAATAAAAAAAAATTTGACGTTTTCATCGAAAAATTTCGACATACTATACTATGGCGTTTTTTTGTAAAATTTTCCAACATTTCATAAAATGACTTTTGTTCACCATAGAATCATTCTACATGCTATAATATGACCGTTTTCATGATTTTTTTCAACATTAAATCAATTTGACGTTTTCATCGAAAAATTTCGACATACTATACTATGGCTTTTTTTTGTAAAATTTTCCAACATTTCACAAAATGACTTTTATTCACAATAGAATCATTCTACATGCTATAATACGACCGTTTTCATGATTTTTTTCAACATCAAAAAAATTTGACGTTTTCCTCGAAAAATTTCGACATACTATACTATGGCGTTTTTTTTTGTAAAATTTTCCAACATTTCACGAAATGACTTTTGTTCACCATAGAATCATTCTACATGCTATAATATGACCATTTTCATGATTTTTTTTCAACATCAAAAAAATTTGACGTTTTCATCGAAAAATTTCGACATACTATACTATGGCGTTTTTTTTTTGTAAAATTTTCCAACATTTCACGAAATGACTTTTGTTCACCATAGAATCATTCTACATGCTATAATACGACCGTTTTCATGATTTTTTTCAACATCAAAAAAATTTGACGTTTTCCTCGAAAAATTTCGACATACTATACTATGGCGGTTTTTTTTTGTAAAATTTTCCAAACATTTCACGAAATGACTTTTGTTCACCATAGAATCATTCTACATGCTATAATACGACGGTTTTCATGATTTTTTTCAAAATCAAAAAAAATTTGACGTTTTCATCGAAAAATTTCGACATACTATACTATGGCGTTTTTTTTTTGTAAAATTTTCCAACATTTCACGAAATGACTTTTGTTCACCATAGAATCATTCTACATGCTATAATACGACCGTTTTCAGGATTTTTTTCAACATCAAAAAAATTTGACGTTTTCATCGAAAAATTTCGACATACTATACTATGGCGCTTTTTTTTTGTAAAATTTTCCAACATTTCACAAAATGACTTTTGTTCACCATAGAATCATTCTACATGCTATAATACGACCATTTTCATGATTTTTTTCAAAATCAAAAAAATTTGACGTTTTCCTCGAAAAATTTCGACATACTATACTATGGCGGGGTTTTTTTGTAAAATTTTCCAACATTTCACAAAATGACTTTTGTTCACCATAGAATCATTCTACATGCTATAATACGACCGTTTTCATGATTTTTTTCAAAATTAAAAAAATTTGACGTTTTCATCGAAAAATTTCGACATACTATACTATGGCGTTTTTTTGTAAAATTTTCCAACATTTCACGAAATGACTTTTATTCACAATAGAATCATTCTACATGCTATAATACGACCGTTTTCATGATTTTTTTCAAAATCAAAAAAATTTGACGCTTTCATCGAAAAATTTCGACATACTATACTATGGCGTTTTTTTTGTAAAATTTTCCAACATTTCACGAGATGATTTTTGTTAACCATAGAATCATTCTACATGCTATAATACAACCATTTTCAGGATTTTTTTCAAAATCAAAAAAATTTGACGTTTTCATCGAAAAATTTCGACATACTATACTATGGCCGTTTTTTTGTAAAATTTTCAAACATTTCACAAAATGACTTTTATTCACAATGGAATCATTCTACATGCTATAATACGACCGTTTTCATGATTTTTTTCAACATCAAAAAAATTTGACGTTTTCATCGAAAAATTTCGACATACTATACTATGGCGGTTTTTTTTTTTTTAAATTTTCCAACATTTCACGAAATGACTTTTGTTCACCATAGAATCATTCTACATGCTATAATACGACCGTTTTCATGATTTTTTTCAACATCAAAAAAATTTGACGTTTTCATCAAAAAATTTCGACATACTATACTATGGCGCTTTTTTTTTAAATTTTCCAACATTTCACAAAATGACTTTTATTCACAATGGAATCATTCTACATGCTATAAGACAACCGTTTTCATGATTTTTTTCAACATCAAAAAAATTTGACGTTTTCATCGAAAAATTTCGACATACTATACTATGGCGTTTTTTTTGTAAAATTTTCCAACATTTCACGAGATGACTTTTGTTCACCATAGAATCATTCTACATGCTATAATACAACCATTTTCATGATTTTTTTCAACATTAAATCAATTTGACGTTTTCATCGAAAAATTTCGACATACTATACTATGGCGGGTTTTTTTTTTAAATTTTCCAACATTTCACAAAATGACTTTTATTCACCATAGAACCATTCTACATGCTATAATACGACCGTTTTCATGATTTTTTTCAACATCAAAAAAATTTGACGTTTTCATCGAAAAATTTCGACATACTATACTATGGCGGGGTTTTTTTGTAAAATTTTCCAACATTTCACGAAATGACTTTTGTTCACCATAGAATCATTCTACATAATATAATACGACCGTTTTCATGATTTTTTTCAAAATCAAAAGAATTTGACGTTTTCATCGAAAAATTTCGACATACTATACTATGGCGTTTTTTTTTTGTAAAATTTTACAACATTTCACAAAATGACTTTTGCTCACCATAGAATCATTCTACATGCTATAATATGACCGTTTTCATGATTTTTTTCAACATTAAATCAATTTGACGTTTTCATCGAAAAATTTCGGCATACTATACTATGGCGTTTTTTTGTAAAATTTTCCAACATTTCAAGAAATGACTTTTGTTCAATATAGAATCATTCTACATGCTATAATACGACCATTTTCATGATTTTTTTCAAAATCAAAAAAATTTGACGTTTTCATCGAAAAATTTCGACATACTATACTATGGCGTTTTTTTTGTAAAATTTTCCAACATTTCACGAAATGACTTTTGTTCACCATAGAATCATTCTACATGTTATAATACTACCGTTTTCATGTTTTTTTTCAATATCAAAAAAATTTGACGTTTTCATCGAAAAATTTCGACATACTATACTATGGCGTTTTTTTTTTTTATGAAATTTTCCAACATTTCAAGAAATGACTTTTATTCACCATAGAATCATTCTACATGCTATAATATGACCGTTTTCATGATTTTTTTCAACATCCAAAAAAATTTGACGTTTTCATCGAAAAATTTCGACATACTATACTATGGCGTTTTTTTTTTGTAAAATTTTCCAACATTTCACAAAATGCCTTTTGTTCACCATAGAATCATTCTACATGCTATAATACGACCGTTTTCATGATTTTTTTCAAAATCTAAAAAATTTGACGTTTTCATCGAATTAAATTTCGACATACTATACTATGGCGGGGGTTTTTTTTATAAAATTTTCCAACATTTCACAAAATGACTTTTGTTCACCATAGAATCATTCTACATGCTATAATACGACCATTTTCATGATTTTTTTCAAAATCAAAAAAATTTGACGTTTTCATCGAAAAATTTCGACATACTATACTATGGCGTTTTTTTTTTGTAAAATTTTCCAACATTTCACAAAATGACTTTTGTTCACCATAGAATCATTCTACATGCTATAATACGACCGTTTTCATGATTTTTTTCAAAATCAAAAAAATTTGACGTTTTCATCGAAAAATTTCGACATACTATACTATGGCGTTTTATTTGTAACATTTTCCAACATTTCACGAAATGACTTTTGTTCACCATAGAATCATTCTACATGCTATAATACAACCATTTTCAGGATTTTTTTCAAAATCAAAAAAATTTGAAGTTTTCATCGAAAAATTTCGACATACTATATTATGGTGTTTTTTTGTAAAATTTTCCAACATTTCACGAAATGACTTTTGTTCACCATAGAATCATTCTACATGCTATAATACGACCGTTTTCATGATTTTTTTCAAAATCAAAAAAATTTGACGTTTTCATCGAAAAATTTCGACATACTATACTATGGCGTTTTATTTGAAAAATTTTCAAAAATTTCACGAAATGACTTTTGTTCACCATAGAATCATTCTACATGCTATAATATGACCGTTTTCATGATTTTTTCCAACATCAAAAAAATTTGACGTTTTCATCGAAAAATTTCGACATACTATACTATGGCGTTTTTTTGTAAAATTTTCCAACATTTCACGAAATGACTTTTATTCACAATAGAATCATTCTACATGCTATAATACGACCGTTTTCATGATTTTTTTCAAAATGAAAAAAATTTGACGCTTTCATCGAATTAAATTTCGACAGACTATACTATGGTGTTTTTTTTATAAAATTTTCCAACATTTCACAAAATGCCTTTTGTTCACCATTGAATCATTCTACATGCTATAATACGACCATTTTCATGATTTTTTTCAAAATCAAAAAAATTTGACGTTTTCATCGAAAAATTTCGACATACTATACTATGCCGTTTTTTTTGTAAAATTTTCCAACATTTCACGAAATGACTTTTGTTCACCATAGAATCATTCTACATGCTATAATACGACCGTTTTCATGATTTTTTTCAAAATCAAAAAAATTTGACGCTTTTTTCGAAAAATTTCGACATATTATACTATGGCGTTTTTTTTTTGAAAACTTTTCCAAAATTTCACGAAATGACTTTTCTTCACCATAGAATCATTTTACATGCTATAATACGACCGTTTTCATGATTTTTTTCAATATCAAAAAAAATTTGACGTTTTCATCGAAAAATTTCGACATACTATACTATGGCGTTTATTTGTAACATTTTCCAACATTTCACGAAATGACTTTTGTTCACCATAGAATCATTCTACATGCTATAATACAACCATTTTCAGGATTTTTTTCAAAATCAAAAAAATTTGAAATTTTCATCGAAAAATTTCGACATACTATACTATGGTTTTTTTTGTAAAATTTTCCAACATTTCACGAAATGACTTTTGTTCACCATAGAATCATTCTACATGCTATAATACGACCGTTTTCATGATTTTTTTCAAAATCTAAAAAATTTGACGCTTTCATCGAATTAAATTTCGACATACTATACTATGGCGTTTTTTTTGTAAAATTTTCCAACATTTCACAAAATGCCTTTTGTTCACCATAGAATCATTCTACATGCTATAATACGACCATTTTCATGATTTTTTTCAAAATCAAAAAAATTTGACGTTTTCATCGAAAAATTTCGACATACTATACTATGGCGTTTTTTTTGTAAAATTTTCCAACATTTCACGAAATGACTTTTGTTCACCATAGAATCATTCTACATGTTATAATACGACCGTTTTCATGATTTTTTTCAAAATCAAAAAAATTTGACGTTTTCATCGAAAAATTTCGACATACTATACTATGGCGTTTTTTTGTAAAATTTTCCAACATTTCAAAAATGACTTTTGTTCAATATAGAATCATTCTACATGCTATAATACGACCGTTTTCATGATTTTTTTCAAAATCAAAAAAATTTGACGTTTTCATCGAAAAATTTCGACATACTATACTATGGCGTTTTTTTTTGTAAAATTTTCCAACATTTCACGAAATGACTTTTGTTCACCATAGAATCATTCTACATGTTATAATACGACCGTTTTCATGATTTTTTTCAAAATCAAAAAAATTTGACGTTTTCATCGAAAAATTTCGACATACTATACTATGGCGTTTTTTTTGTAAAATTTTCCAACATTTCACAAAATGACTTTTATTCACAATGGAATCATTCTACATGCTATAAGACGACCGTTTTCATGATTTTTTTCAACATCAAAAAAATTTGACGTTTTCATCGAAAAATTTCGACATACTATACTATGGCGTTTTTTTGTGAAATTTTCCAACATTTCACGAAATGAATTTTATTCACAATAGAATCATTTTACATGCTATAAGACAACCGTTTTCATGATTTTTTTCAACATCAAAAAAATTTGATGTTTTCCTCGAAAAATTTCGACATACTATACTATGGCGTTTTTTTTGTAACATTTTCCAACATTTCACGAAATGACTCTTGTTCACGATAGAATCATTCTACATGCTATAATACAACCATTCTCAGGATTTTTTTCAAAATCAAAAAAATTTGAAATTTTCATCGAAAAATTTCGACATACTATACTATGGCGTTTTTTTTTGTAAAATTTTCCAACATTTCAAAAGATGACTTTTGTTCAATATAGAATCATTCTACATGCTATAATACGACCATTTTCAGAATTTTTTTCAAAATCAAAAAAATTTGACGTTTTCATCGAAAAATTTCGACATACTATACTATGGCCGTTTTTTTTGTAAAATTTTCCAACATTTCACGAAATGACTTTTGCTCACCATAGAATCATTCTACATGTTATAATACGACCGTTTTCATGATTTTTTTCAAAATCAAAAAAATTTGACGCTTTTTTCGAAAAATTTCGACATACTATACTATGGCGTTTTTTTTTGTAAAATTTTCCAACATTTCACAAAATGACTTTTATTCACAATGGAATCATTCTATAAGCTATAAACGACCGTTTTCATGATTTTTTTCAACATCAAAAAAATTTGACGTTTTCATCGAAAAATTTCGACATACTATACTATACCGTTTTTTTGTAAAATTTTCCAACATTTCACGAAATGAATTTTATTCACAATAGAATCATTCTACATGCTATAATACGACCGTTTTCATGATTTTTTTCAACATCAAAAAAATTTCACATTTTTCCTCGAAAAATTTCGACATACTATACTATGGCATTTTTTTTTGTAAAATTTTCCAACATTTCACGAAATGACTTTTGTTCACCATAGAATCATTCTACATGCTATAATACAACCATTTTCAGGATTTTTTTCAAAATCAAATAAATTTGATATTTTCATCGAAAAATTTCGACATACTATACTATGGCTTTTTTTTTGTAAAATTTACAACATTTCACAAAATGACTTTTGTTCACCATAAAATCATTCTACATGCTATAATACGACCATTTTCATGATTTTTTTCAAAATCAAAAGAATTTGACGTTTTCATTGAAAAATTTCGACATACTATACTATGGCCGTTTTTTTTGTAAAATTTTCCAACATTTCACGAAATGACTTTTGCTCACCATAGAATCATTCTACATACTATAAGACCGTTTTCATGATTTTTTTTTCAACATCAAAAAAATTTGACGTTTTCCTCGAAAAATTTCGACATACTATACTATGGCGTTTTTTTTGAAAAATGTTCCAACATTTCATGAAATACCTTTTGTTCACCATAGAATCATTCTACATAATATAATATGACTGTTTTCATGATTTTTTTCAAAATCAAAAGAATTTGATGTTTTCATCGAAAAATTTCGACATACTATACTATAGCGTTTTTTTTTGTAAAATTTTACAAAATTTCACGAAATGACTTTTGTTCACCATAGAATCATTCTACATGCTATAATATGACCGTTTTCATGATTTTTTTCAACATTAAATCAATTTGACGTTTTCATCGAAAAATTTCGACATACTATACTATGGCGTTTTTTTGAAAGATTTTCAAAAATTTCACGAAATGACTTTTGTTCACAATAGAATCATTCTACATGCTATAAGACAACCGTTTTCATGATATTTTTCAACATCAAATAAATTTGACGTTTTCTTCGAAAAATTTCGACATACTATACTATGGCGTTTTTTTTGTAAAATTTTCCAACATTTCACGAAATGGCTTTTGTTCACCATAGAATCATTCTACATAATATAATACGACCATTTTCATGATTTTTTTCAAAATAAAAAGAATTTGACGTTTTCATAGAAAAATTTCGACATACTATACTATGGCGTTTTTTTTTGTAAAATTTTACAACATTTCACGAAATGAATTTTGCTCACCATAGAATCATTCTACATACTACAAGACCGTTTTCATGATTTTTTTTCAACATCAAAAAAATTTGACGTTTTCATCGAAAAATTTCGACAAACTATACTATGGCGTATTTTTTGTAAAATTTTCCATTTCACAAAATGAATTTTGTTCACCATAGAATTATTCTACATGCTATAATACGACCGTTTTCATGATTTTTTTCAAAATCTAAAAATTTTGACGCTTTCATCAATTAAATTTCGACATACTATACTATGGCGTTTTTTTTATAAAATTTTCGAACATTTCACAAAATGCCTTTTGTTCACCATTGAATCATTCTACATGCTATAATACGACCATTTTCATGATTTTTTTCAAAATCAAAAAAATTTGACGTTTTCATCGAAAAATTTCGACATACTGTACTATGCCGTTTTTTTTGTAAAATTTTCCAACATTTCACGAAATGACTTTTGTTCACCATAGAATCATTCTACATGTCATAATACGACCATTTTCATGATTTTTTTCAAAATCAAAAAAATTTGACGCTTTTTTCGAAAAATTTCGACATACTATACTATGGCGTTTTTTTTGCAAACTTTTCCAAAATTTCACGAAATGACTTTTCTTCACCATAGAATCATTTTACATGCTATAATACGACGGTTTTCATGATTTTTTTCAATATCAAAAAAAATTTACGTTTTCATCGAAAAATTTCGACATACTATACTATGGCGTTTATTTGTAACATTTTCCAACATTTCACGAAATGACTCTTGTTCACGATAGAATCATTCTACATGCTATAATACAACCATTCTCAGGATTTTTTTCAAAATCAAAAAAATTTGAAATTTTCATCGAAAAATTTCGACATACTATATTATGGTGTTTTTTTGTAAAATTTTCCAACATTTCACGAAATGACTTTTGTTCAGCATAGAATCATTCTACATGCTATAATACGACCGTTTTCATGATTTTTTTCAACATCAAAAAAATTTGACGTTTTCATCGAAAAATTTCGACATACTATACTATGGCGTTTTTTTTGTAAAATTTTCGAACATTTCACAAAATGACTTTTGTTCACCATAGAATCATTCTACATGCTATAATATGACCGTTTTCATGATTTTTTTCAACATCAAAAAAATTTGACGTTTTCATCAAAAAATTTCGACATACTATAATATGGCGTTTTATTTGAAAAATTTTCAAAAATTTTACGAAATGACTTTTGTTCACCATAGAATCATTTTACATGCTATAATATGACGGTTTTCATGATTTTTTCCAATATCAAAAAAATTTGACGCTTTTCTTCGAAAAATTTCGACATACTATACTATACCGTTTTTTTGTAAAATTTTCCAACATTTCACGAAATGAATTTTATTCACAATAGAATCATTCTACATGCTATAATACGACCGTTTTCATGATTTTTTTCAACATCAAAAAAATTTGATGTTTTCATCGAAAAATTTCGACATACTATACTATAGCGTTTTTTTTTGTAAAATTTTACAAAATTTCACGAAATGACTTTTGTTCACCATAGAATCATTCTACATGCTATAATATGACCGTTTTCATGATTTTTTTCAACATTAAATCAATTTGACGTTTTCATCGAAAAATTTCGACATACTATACTATGGCGTTTATTTGAAAGATTTTCAAAAATTTAACGAAATGACTTTTGTTCACAATAGAATCATTCTACATGCTATAAGACAACCGTTTTCATGATATTTTTCAACATCAAAAAAATTTGACGTTTTCTTCGAAAAATTTCGACATACTATACTATGGCGTTTTTTTTGTAAAATTTTCCAATATTTCACGAAATGACTTTTGTTCACCATAGAATCATTCTACATAATATAATACGACCGTTTTCATGATTTTTTTCAAAATCAAAAGAATTTGACGTTTTCATAGAAAAATTTCGACATACTATACTATGGCGTTTTTTTTGTAAAATTTTACAACATTTCACTAAATGAATTTTGCTCACCATAGAATCATTCTACATACTACAAGACCGTTTTCATGATTTTTTTTTCAACATCAAAAAAATTTGACGTTTTCCTCGAAAAATTTCGACATACTATACTATGGCGTTTTTTTTATAAAATTTTCCAACATTTCACAAAATGCCTTTTGTTCACCATTGAATCATTCTACATGCTATAATACGACCATTTTCATGATTTTTTTCAAAATCAAAAAAATTTGACGTTTTCATCGAAAAATTTCGACATACTGTACGATGCCGTTTTTTTTGTAAAATTTTCCAACATTTCACGAAATGACTTTTGTTCACCATAGAATCATTCTACATGTTATAATACGACCATTTTCATGATTTTTTTCAAAATCAAAAAAATTTGACTTTTTTTTCGAAAAATTTCGACATACTATACTATGGCGTTTTTTTGAAAACTTTTCCAAAATTTCACGAAATGACTTTTCTTCACCATAGAATCATTTGACATGCTATAATACGACGGTTTTCATGATTTTTTTCAACATCAAAAAAATTTGACGTTTTCATCGAAAAATTTCGACATACTATACTATACCGTTTTTTTGTAAAATTTTCCAACATTTCACGAAATGAATTTTATTCACAATAGAATCATTCTACATGCTATAATACGACCGTTTTCATGATTTTTTTCAACATCAAAAAAATTTCACATTTTTCTCAAAAATTTCGACATACTATACTATGGCGTTTTTTTGGTAAAATTTTCGAACATTTTACAAAATGACTTTTGTTCACCATAGAATCATTCTACATACATATGACCGTTTTCATGATTTTTTTCAACATCAAAAAATTTGACGTTTTCATCAAAAAATTTCGACATACTATAATATGGCGTTTATTTGAAAAATTTTCCAACATTTCACAAAATGACTTTTGTTCACCATAGAATCATTTTACATGCTATAATATGACGGTTTTCATGATTTTTTTCAATATCAAAAAAATTTGACGCTTTCTTCGAAAAATTTCGACATACTATACTATGGCATTTTTTTGTAAAATTTTCCAACATTTCAAAAGATGACTTTTGTTCAATATAGAATCATTCTACATGCTATAATACGACCATTTTCAGAATTTTTTTTTCAAAATCAAAAAAATTTGACGTTTTCATCGAAAAATTTCAACATACTATACTATGCCGTTTTTTTTGTAAAATTTTCCAACATTTCACGAAATGACTTTTGTTCACCATAGAATCATTCTACATGTTATAATACGACCGTTTTCATGATTTTTTTCAAAATCTAAAAAATTTGACGCTTTCATCAATTAAATTTCGACATACTATCCTATGGTGTTTTTTTTATAAAATTTTCCAACATTTCACAAAATGCCTTTTGTTCACATTGAATCATTCTACATGCTATAATACGACCATTTTCATGATTTTTTTCAAAATCAAAAAAATTTGACGTTTTCATCGAAAAATTTCGACATACTGTACTATGCCGTTTTTTTTGTAAAATTTTCCAACATTTCACGAAATGACTTTTGTTCACCATAGAATCATTCTACATGTTATAATACGACCATTTTCATGATTTTTTTCAAAATCAAAAAAATTTGACGCTTTTTTCGAAAAATTTCGACATATTATACTATGGCGTTTTTTTTTGAAAACTTTTCCAAAATTTCACGAAATGACTTTTCTTCACCATAGAATCATTTTACATGCTATAATACGACGGTTTTCATGATTTTTTTCAATATCAAAAAAAATGTACGTTTTCATCGAAAAATTTCGACATACTATACTATGGCGTTTATTTGTAACATTTTCCAACATTTCACGAAATGACTCTTGTTCACGATAGAATCATTCTACATGCTATAATACAACCATTCTCAGGATTTTTTTCAAAATCAAAAAAATTTGAAATTTTCATCGAAAAATTTCGACATACTATACTATGGTGTTTTTTTGTAAAATTTTCCAACATTTCACGAAATGACTTTTGTTCAGCATAGAATCATTCTACATGCTATAATACGACCGTTTTCATGATTTTTTTCAAAATCTAAAAAATTTGACGCTTTCATCAATTAAATTTCGACATACTATACTATGGCGTTTTTTTTATAAAATTTTCCAACATTTCACAAAATGCCTTTTGTTCACCATTGAATCATTCTACATGCTATAATACGACCATTTTCATGATTTTTTTCAAAATCAAAAAAATTTGACGTTTTCATCGAAGAATTTCGACATACTATACTATGCCGTTTTTTGTAAAATTTTCCAACATTTCACGAAATGACTTTTGTTCACCATAGAATCATTCTACATGTTATAATACGACCGTTTTCATGATTTTTTTCAAAATCAAAAAAATTTGACGTTTTCATCGAAAAATTTCGACATACTATACTATGGCGTTTTTTTGTAAAATTTTCCAACATTTCAAAAGATGACTTTTGTTCAATATAGAATCATTCTACATGCTATAATACGACCATTTTCAGAATTTTTTTCAAAATCAAAAAAATTTGACGTTTTCATCGAAAAATTTCGACATACTATACTATGCCGTTTTTTTTGTAAAATTTTCCAACATTTCACGAAATGAATTTTGTTCACCATAGAATCATTCTACATGTTATAATACGACCGTTTTCATGATTTTTTTCAAAATCAAAAAAATTTGACGCTTTTTTCGAAAAATTTCGACATACTATACTATGGCGTTTTTTTTGTAAAATTTTCCAACATTTCACAAAATGACTTTTATTCACAATGGAATCATTCTACATGCTATAAGACGACGGTTTTCATGATTTTTTTCAACATCAAAAAAATTTGACGTTTTCATCGAAAAATTTCGACATACTATACTATACCGTTTTTTTGTAAAATTTTCCAACATTTCACGAAATGAATTGTATTCACAATAGAATCATTTTACATGCTATAAGACAACCGTTTTCATGATTTTTTTCAACATCAAAAAAATTTGACGTTTTCTTCAAAAAATTTTCGACATACTATACTATGGCGTTTTTTTTTGTAAAATTTTCCAACATTTCACGAAATGACTTTTGTACACCATAGAATCATTCTACATAATATAATACGACCGGTTTCATGATTTTTTTCAAAATCAAAAGAATTTGACGTTTTCATCAAAAAATTTCGACATACTATACTATAGCGTTTTTTTTTGTAAAATTTTACAAAATTTCACGAAATGACTTTTGTTCACCATAGAATCATTCTACATGCTATAATATGACCGTTTTCATGATTTTTTTCAACATTAAATCAATTTGACGTTTTCATCGAAAAATTTCGACATACTATACCATGGCGTTTATTTGAAAGATTTTCAAAAATTTCACGAAATGACTTTTGTTCACAATAGAATCATTCTACATGCTATAAGACAACCGTTTTCATGATATTTTTCAACATCACAAAAATTTGACGTTTTCTTCGAAAAATTTCGACATACTATACTATGGCGTTTTTTTTGTAAAATTTTCCAATATTTCACGAAATGACTTTTGTTCACCATAGAATCATTCTACATAATATAATACGACCGTTTTCATGATTTTTTTCAAAATCAAAAGAATTTGACGTTTTCATTGAAAAATTTCGACATACTGTACTATGGCGTTTTTTTTTGTAAAATTTTACAACATTTCACGAAATGAATTTTGCTCACCATAGAATCATTCTACATACTATAAGACCGTTTTCATGATTTTTTTTTTCAACATCAAAAAATTTTGACGTTTTCCTCGAAAAATTTCGACATACTATACTATGGCGTTTTTTTTGAAAAATTTTCCAACATTTCACGAAATGACTTTTGTTCACCATAGAATCATTCTACATGCTATAATATGACCGTTTTCATGATTTTTTTCAACATCAAAAAAATTTGACGTTTTCATCAAAAAATTTCGACATACTATAATATGGCGTTTATTTGAAAAATTTTCAAAAATTTTACGAAATGACTTTTGTTCACCACAGAATCATTTTACATGCTATAATACGACGGTTTTCATGATTTTTTTCAATATCAAAAAAATTTGACGCTTTTTTCGAAAAATTTCGACATAATATGCTATGGCGTTTTTTTTTGTAAAATTTTCCAACATTTCACGAAATGACTTTTGTTCACCATAGAATCATTCTACATGCTATAATACAACCATTTTCAGGATTTTTTTCAAAATCAAATAAATTTGATATTTTCATCGAAAAATTTCGACATACTATACTATGGCTTTTTTTTTTGTAAAATTTACAATTTCACAAAATGACTTTTGTTCACCATAAAATCATTCTACATGCTATAATACGACCATTTTCATGACTTTTTTCAAAATCAAAAAAATTTGACGTTTTCATCGAAAAATTTCGACATACTATACTATGCCGTTTTTTTTGTAAAATTTTCCAACATTTCACGAAATGACTTTTGTTCACCATAGAATCATTCTACATGTTATAATACGACCGGTTTCATGATTTTTTTCAAAATCAAAAGAATTTGACGTTTTCATCGAAAAATTTCGACATACTATACTATGGCGTTTTTTTTTGTAAAATTTTACAACATTTCACAAAAATGAATTTTGCTCACCATAGAATCATTCTACATACTATAAGACCGTTTTCATGATTTTTTTTTTCAACATCAAAAAAATTTGATGTTTTCCTTGAAAAATTTCGACATACTATACTATGGCGTTTTTTTTGTAACATTTTCCAACATTTCACGAAATGACTCTTGTTCACGATAGAATCATTCTACATGCTATAATACAACCATTTTCAGGATTTTTTTCAAAATCAAATAAATTTGATATTTTCATCGAAAAATTTCGACATACTATACTATGGCTTTTTTTTTGTAAAATTTACAATTTCACAAAATGACTTTTGTTCACCATAAAATCATTCTACATGCTATAATACGACCATTTTCATGACTTTTTTCAAAATCAAAAAAATTTGACGTTTTCATCGAAAAATTTCGACATACTATACTATGCCGTTTTTTTTGTAAAATTTTCCAACATTTCACGAAATGACTTTTGTTCACCATAGAATCATTCTACATGTTATAATACGACCGGTTTCATGATTTTTTTCAAAATCAAAAGAATTTGACGTTTTCATCGAAAAATTTCGACATACTATACTATGGCGTTTTTTTTTGTAAAATTTTACAACATTTCACAAAAATGAATTTTGCTCACCATGGAATCATTCTACATACTATAAGACCGTTTTCATGATTTTTTTTTCAACATCAAAAAAATTTGATGTTTTCCTCGAAAAATTTCGACATACTATACTATGGCGTTTTTTTTGTAACATTTTCCAACATTTCACGAAATGACTCTTGTTCACGATAGAATCATTCTACGTGCTATAATACAACCATTCTCAGAATTTTTTTCAAAATCAAAAAAATTTGAAATTTTCATCGAAAAATTTCGACATACTATACTATGCCGTTTTTTTTGTAAAATTTTCCAACATTTCACGAAATGACTTTTGCTCACCATAGAATCATTCTACATGTTATAATACGACCGTTTTCATGATTTTTTTCAAAATCAAAAAAATTTGACGTTTTCATCGAAAAATTTCGACATACTATACTATACCGTTTTTTTGTAAAATTTTCCAACATTTCACGAAATGAATTTTATTCACAATAGAATCATTCTACATGCTATAATACGACCGTTTTCATGATTTTTTTCAACATCAAAAAAATTTCACATTCTTCTCAAAAATTTCGACATACTATACTATGGCGTTTTTTTTTGTAAAATTTTCCAACATTTCACGAAATGACTTTTGTTCACCATAGAATCATTCTACATGCTATAATACAACCATTTTCAGGATTTTTTTTCAAAATCAAATAAATTTGATATTTTCATCGAAAAATTTCGACATACTATACTATGGCTTTTTTTTTGTAAAATTTACAATTTCACAAAATGACTTTTGTTCACCATAAAATCATTCTACATGCTATAATACGACCATTTTCATGACTTTTTTCAAAATCAAAAGAATTTGACGTTTTCATTGAAAAATTTCGACATACTATACTATGCCTTTTTTTTGTAAAATTTTCCAACATTTCACGAAATGACTTTTGCTCACCATAGAATCATTCTACATACTATAAGACCGTTTTCATGATTTTTTTTTCAACATCAAAAAAATTTGACGTTTTCCTCGAAAAATTTCGACATACTATACTATGGCGTTTTTTTTGAAAAATGTTCCAACATTTCATGAAATACCTTTTGTTCACCATAGAATCATTCTACATAATATAATATGACTGTTTTCATGATTTTTTTCAAAATCAAAAGAATTTGATGTTTTCATCGAAAAATTTCGACATACTATACTATAGCGTTTTTTTTTGTAAAATTTTACAAAATTTCATGAAATGACTTTTGTTCACCATAGAATCATTCTACATGCTATAATATGACCGTTTTCATGATTTTTTTCAACATTAAATCAATTTGACGTTTTCATCGAAAAATTTCGACATACTATACTATGGCGTTTATTTGAAAGATTTTCAAAAATTTCACGAAATGACTTTTGTTCACAATAGAATCATTCTACATGCTATAAGACAACCGTTTTCATGATATTTTTCAACATCAAAAAAATTTGACGTTTTCTTCGAAAAATTTCGACATACTATACTATGGCGTTTTTTTTTGTAAAATTTTACAACATTTCACTAAATGAATTTTGCTCACCATAGAATCATTCTACATACTACAAGACCGTTTTCATGATTTTTTTTTCAACATCAAAAAAATTTGACGTTTTCCTCGAAAAATTTCGACATACTATACTATGGCGGTTTTTTTGAAAAATTTTCCAACATTTCATGAAATACCTTTTGTTCACCATAGAATCATTCTACATGCTATAATATGACCATTTTCATGATTTTTTTCAACATCAAAAAAATTTGACGTTTTCATCGAAAAATTTCGACAAACTATACTATGGCGTATTTTTTGTAAAATTTTCCATTTCACAAAATGAAATTTGTTCACCATAGAATTATTCTACATGCTATAATACGACCGTTTTCATGATTTTTTTCAAAATCTAAAAAATTTGACGCTTTCATCAATTAAATTTCGACATACTATACTATGGCGTTTTTTTTATAAAATTTTCCAACATTTCACAAAATGCCTTTTGTTCACCATTGAATCATTCTACATGCTATAATACGACCATTTTCATGATTTTTTTCAAAATCAAAAAAATTTGACGTTTTCATCGAAAAATTTCGACATACTGTACTATGCCGTTTTTTTTGTAAAATTTTCCAACATTTCACGAAATGACTTTTGTTCACCATAGAATCATTCTACATGTTATAATACGACCATTTTCATGATTTTTTTCAAAATCAAAAAAATTTGACGCTTTTTTCGAAAAATTTCGACATACAATACTATGGCGTTTTTTTGAAAACTTTTCCAAAATTTCACGAAATGACTTTTCTTCACCATAGAATCATTTTACATGCTATAATACGACGGTTTTCATGATTTTTTTCAATGTCAAAAAAAATGTACGTTTTCATCGAAAAATTTCGACATACGGCGTTTATTTGTAACATTTTCCAACATTTCACGAAATGACTCTTGTTCACGATAGAATCATTCTACATGCTATAATACAACCATTCTCAGGATTTTTTTCAAAATCAAAAAAATTTGAAATTTTCATCGAAAAATTTCGACATACTATACTATGGTGTTTTTTTGTAAAATTTTCCAACATTTCACGAAATGACTTTTGTTCAGCATAGAATCATTCTACATGCTATAATACGACCGTTTTCATGATTTTTTTCAACATCAAAAAAATTTGACGTTTTCATCGAAAAATTTCGACATACTGTACTATGCCGTTTTTTTGTAAAATTTTCCAACATTTCACAAAATGACTTTTGTTCACCATAGAATCATTCTACATGTTATAATGCGACCATTTTCATGATTTTTTCCAAAATCAAAAAAATTTGACGTTTTCATCGAAAAATTTCGACATACTATACTATGGCGTTTTTTTGTAAAATTTTCCAACATTTCAAAAGATGACTTTTGTTCAATATAGAATCATTCTACATGCTATAATACGACCATTTTCAGAATTTTTTTCAAAATCAAAAAAATTTGACGTTTTCATCGAAAAATTTTGACATACTGTACTATGCCGTTTTTTTTGTAAAATTTTCCAACATTTCACGAAATGACTTGTTCACCATAGAATCATTTTACATGCTATAATATGACGGTTCTCATGATTTTTTTCAATATCAAAAAAATTTGACGCTTTTTTCGAAAAATTTCGACATACTATACTATGGCGTTTTTTTGTAAAATTTTCCAACATTTCAAAAGATGACTTTTGTTCAATATAGAATCATTCTACATGCTATAATACGACCATTTTCAGAATTTTTTTTTCAAAATCAAAAAAATTTGACGTTTTCATCGAAAAATTTCAACATACTATACTATGCCGTTTTTTTTGTAAAATTTTCCAACATTTCACGAAATGACTTTTGTTCACCATAGAATCATTCTACATGTTATAATACGACCGTTTTCATGATTTTTTTCAAAATCTAAAAAATTTGACGCTTTCATCAATTAAATTTCGACATACTATACTATGGCGTTTTTTTTATAAAATTTTCCAACATTTCACAAAATGCCTTTTGTTCACCATTGAATCATTCTACATGCTATAATACGACCATTTTCATGATTTTTTTCAAAATCAAAAAAATTTGACGTTTTCATCGAAAAATTTCGACATACTGTACTCTCGTTTTTTTGTAAAATTTTCCAACATTTCACAAAATGACTTTTGTTCACCATAGAATCATTCTACATGTTATAATGCGACCATTTTCATGATTTTTTTCAAAATCAAAAAAATTTGACGTTTTCATCGAAAAATTTCGACATACTATACTATGGCGTTTTTTTGTAAAATTTTCCAACATTTCAAAAGATGACTTTTGTTCAATATAGAATCATTCTACATGCTATAATACGACCATTTTCAGAATTTTTTTCAAAATCAAAAAAATTTGACGTTTTCATCGAAAAATTTCGACATACTATACTATGGCGTTTTTTTTATAAAATTTTCCAACATTTCACAAAATGCCTTTTGTTCACCATTGAATCATTCTACATGCTATAATACGACCATTTTCATGATTTTTTTCAAAATCAAAAAAATTTGACGTTTTCATCGAAAAATTTCGACATACTGTACTATGCCGTTTTTTTTGTAAAATTTTCCAACATTTCACGAAATGACTTTTGTTCACCATAGAATCATTCTACATGTTATAATACGACCATTTTCATGATTTTTTTCAAAATCAAAAAAATTTGACGCTTTTTTCGAAAAATTTCGACATACAATACTATGGCGTTTTTTTTTTGAAAACTTTTCCAAAATTTCACGAAATGACTTTTCTTCACCATAGAATCATTTTACATGCTATAATACGACGGTTTTCATGATTTTTTTCAATGTCAAAAAAAATGTACGTTTTCATCGAAAAATTTCGACATACTATACTATGGCGTTTATTTGTAACATTTTCCAACATTTCACGAAATGACTCTTGTTCACGATAGAATCATTCTACATGCTATAATACAACCATTCTCAGGATTTTTTTCAAAATCAAAAAAATTTGAAATTTTCATCGAAAAATTTCGACATACTATACTATGGTGTTTTTTTGTAAAATTTTCCAACATTTCACGAAATGACTTTTTTTCAGCATAGAATCATTCTACATGCTATAATACGACCGTTTTCATGATTTTTTTCAACATCAAAAAAATTTGACGTTTTCATCGAAAAATTTCGACATACTGTACTATGCCGTTTTTTTGTAAAATTTTCCAACATTTCACAAAATGACTTTTGTTCACCATAGAATCATTCTACATGTTATAATGCGACCATTTTCATGATTTTTTCCAAAATCAAAAAAATTTGACGTTTTCATCGAAAAATTTCGACATACTATACTATGGCGTTTTTTTGTAAAATTTTCCAACATTTCAAAAGATGACTTTTGTTCAATATAGAATCATTCTACATGCTATAATACGACCATTTTCAGAATTTTTTTCAAAATCAAAAAAATTTGACGTTTTCATCGAAAAATTTCGACATACTGTACTATGCCGTTTTTTTTGTAAAATTTTCCAACATTTCACGAAATGACTTGTTCACCATAGAATCATTTTACATGCTATAATATGACGGTTCTCATGATTTTTTTCAATATCAAAAAAATTTGACGCTTTTTTCGAAAAATTTCGACATACTATACTATGGCGTTTTTTTGTAAAATTTTCCAACATTTCAAAAGATGACTTTTGTTCAATATAGAATCATTCTACATGCTATAATACGACCATTTTCAGAATTTTTTTTTCAAAATCAAAAAAATTTGACGTTTTCATCGAAAAATTTCAACATACTATACTATGCCGTTTTTTTGTAAAATTTTCCAACATTTCACGAAATGACTTTTGTTCACCATAGAATCATTCTACATGTTATAATACGACCGTTTTCATGATTTTTTTCAAAATCTAAAAAATTTGACGCTTTCATCAATTAAATTTCGACATACTATACTATGGCGTTTTTTTTATAAAATTTTCCAACATTTCACAAAATGCCTTTTGTTCACCATTGAATCATTCTACATGCTATAATACGACCATTTTCATGATTTTTTTCAAAATCAAAAAAATTTGACGTTTTCATCGAAAAATTTCGACATACTGTACTCTCGTTTTTTTGTAAAATTTTCCAACATTTCACAAAATGACTTTTGTTCACCATAGAATCATTCTACATGTTATAATGCGACCATTTTCATGATTTTTTTCAAAATCAAAAAAATTTGACGTTTTCATCGAAAAATTTCGACATACTATACTATGGCGTTTTTTTGTAAAATTTTCCAACATTTCAAAAGATGACTTTTGTTCAATATAGAATCATTCTACATGCTATAATACGACCATTTTCAGAATTTTTTTCAAAATCAAAAAAATTTGACGTTTTCATCGAAAAATTTCGACATACTATACTATGGCGTTTTTTTTATAAAATTTTCCAACATTTCACAAAATGCCTTTTGTTCACCATTGAATCATTCTACATGCTATAATACGACCATTTTCATGATTTTTTTCAAAATCAAAAAAATTTGACGTTTTCATCGAAAAATTTCGACATACTGTACTATGCCGTTTTTTTTGTAAAATTTTCCAACATTTCACGAAATGACTTTTGTTCACCATAGAATCATTCTACATGTTATAATACGACCATTTTCATGATTTTTTTCAAAATCAAAAAAATTTGACGCTTTTTTCGAAAAATTTCGACATACTATACTATGGCGTTTTTTTGAAAACTTTTCCAACATTTCAAAAGATGACTTTTGTTCAATATAGAATCATTCTACATGCTATAATACGACCATTTTCAGAATTTTTTTTTCAAAATCAAAAAAATTTGACGTTTTCATCGAAAAATTTCAACATACTATACTATGCCGTTTTTTTTGTAAAATTTTCCAACATTTCACGAAATGACTTTTGTTCACCATAGAATCATTCTACATGTTATAATACGACCGTTTTCATGATTTTTTTCAAAATCTAAAAAATTTGACGCTTTCATCAATTAAATTTCGACATACTATACTATGGCGTTTTTTTTATAAAATTTTCCAACATTTCACAAAATGCCTTTTGTTCACCATTGAATCATTCTACATGCTATAATACGACCATTTTCATGATTTTTTTCAAAATCAAAAAAATTTGACGTTTTCATCGAAAAATTTCGACATACTGTACTCTCGTTTTTTTGTAAAATTTTCCAACATTTCACAAAATGACTTTTGTTCACCATAGAATCATTCTACATGTTATAATGCGACCATTTTCATGATTTTTTTCAAAATCAAAAAAATTTGACGTTTTCATCGAAAAATTTCGACATACTATACTATGGCGTTTTTTTGTAAAATTTTCCAACATTTCAAAAGATGACTTTTGTTCAATATAGAATCATTCTACATGCTATAATACGACCATTTTCAGAATTTTTTTCAAAATCAAAAAAATTTGACGTTTTCATCGAAAAATTTCGACATACTATACTATGGCGTTTTTTTTATAAAATTTTCCAACATTTCACAAAATGCCTTTTGTTCACCATTGAATCATTCTACATGCTATAATACGACCATTTTCATGATTTTTTTCAAAATCAAAAAAATTTGACGTTTTCATCGAAAAATTTCGACATACTGTACTATGCCGTTTTTTTTGTAAAATTTTCCAAAATTTCACGAAATGACTTTTGTTCACCATAGAATCATTCTACATGTTATAATACGACCATTTTCATGATTTTTTTCAAAATCAAAAAAATTTGACGCTTTTTTCGAAAAATTTCGACATACTATACTATGGCGTTTTTTTGAAAACTTTTCCAAAATTTCACGAAATGACTTTTCTTCACCATAGAATCATTTTACATGCTATAATACGACGGTTTTCATGATTTTTTTCAATATCAAAAAAAATTTACGTTTTCATCGAAAAATTTCGACATACTATACTATGGCGTTTATTTGTAACATTTTCCAACATTTCACGAAATGACTCTTGTTCACGATAGAATCATTCTACATGCTATAATACAACCATTCTCAGGATTTTTTTCAAAATCAAAAAAATTTGAAATTTTCATCGAAAAATTTCGGCATACTATACTATGGTGTTTTTTTTTGTAAAATTTTCCAACATTTCACGAAATGACTTTTGTTCAGCATAGAATCATTCTACATGCTATAATACGACCGTTTTCATGATTTTTTTCAACATCAAAAAAATTTGATGTTTTCATCGAAAAATTTCGACATACTGTACTATGCCGTTTTTTTGTAAAATTTTCCAACATTTCACAAAATGACTTTTGTTCACCATAGAATCATTCTACATGTTATAATGCGACCATTTTCATGATTTTTTTCAAAATCAAAAAAATTTGACGTTTTCATCGAAAAATTTCGACATACTATACTAGGGCGTTTTTTTGTAAAATTTTCCAACATTTCAAAAGATGACTTTTGTTCAATATAGAATCATTCTACATGCTATAATACGACCATTTTCAGAATTTTTTTCAAAATCAAAAAAATTTGACGTTTTCATCGAAAAATTTCGACATACTATACTATGCCGTTTTTTTTGTAAAATTTTCCAACATTTCACGAAATGACTTTTGTTCACCATAGAATCATTCTACATGTTATAATACGACCGTTTTCATGATTTTTTTCAAAATCAAAAAAATTTGACGCTTTTTTCGGAAAATTTCGACATACTATACTATGGCGTTTTTTTTGTAAAATTTTCCAACATTTCACAAAATGACTTTTATTCACAATGGAATCATTCTACATGCTATAAGACGACGGTTTTCATGATTTTTTTCAACATCAAAAAAATTTGACGTTTTCATCGAAAAATTTCGACATACTATACTATACCGTTTTTTTGTAAAATTTTCCAACATTTCACGAAATGAATTTTATTCACAATAGAATCATTTTACATGCTATAAGACAACCGTTTTCATGATTTTTTTCAACATCAAAAAAATTTGACGTTTTCTTCAAAAAATTTTCGACATACTATACTATGGCGTTTTTTTTGTAAAATTTTCCAACATTTCACGAAATGACTTTTGTTCACCATAGAATCATTCTACATAATATAATACGACCGGTTTCATGATTTTTTTCAAAATCAAAAGAATTTGACGTTTTCATCGAAAAATTTCGACATACTATACTATAGCGTTTTTTTTTGTAAAATTTTACAAAATTTCACGAAATGACTTTTGTTCACCATAGAATCATTCTACATGCTATAATATGACCGTTTTCATGATTTTTTTTTCAACATCAAAAAAATTTGACGTTTTCCTCGAAAAATTTCGACATACTATACTATGGCGTTTTTTTTGAAAAATTTTCCAACATTTCACGAAATGACTTTTGTTCACCATAGAATCATTCTACATGCTATAATATGACCGTTTTCATGATTTTTTTCAACATCAAAAAAATTTGACGTTTTCATCAAAAAATTTCGACATACTATAATATGGCGTTTATTTGAAAAATTTTCAAAAATTTTACGAAATGACTTTTGTTCACCATAGAATCATTTTACATGCTATAATAGGACGGTTTTCATGATTTTTTTCAATATCAAAAAAATTTGACGCTTTTTTCGAAAAATTTCGACATACTGTACTATGGCGGTTTTTTTTGTAAAATTTTCCAACATTTCACGAAATGACTTTTGTTCACCATAGAATCATTCTACATGCTATAATACAACCATTTTCAGGATTTTTTTCAAAATCAAATAAATTTGATATTTTTATCGAAAAATTTCGACATACTATACTATGGCTTTTTTTTGTAAAATTTTCCAACATTTCACGAAATGACTTTTGTTCACCATAGAATCATTCTACATGTTATAATACGACCGGTTTCATGATTTTTTTCAAAATCAAAAGAATTTGACGTTTTCATCGAAAAATTTCGACATACTATACTATGGCGTTTTTTTTTGTAAAATTTTACAACATTTCACAAAAATGAATTTTGCTCACCATAGAATCATTCTACATACTATAAGACCGTTTTCATGATTTTTTTTTCAACATCAAAAAAATTTTATGTTTTCCTCGAAAAATTTCGACATACTATACTATGGCGTTTATTTGTAACATTTTCCAACATTTCACGAAATGACTCTTGTTCACGATAGAATCATTCTACATGCTATAATACAACCATTTTCAGGATTTTTTTCAAAATCAAAAAAATTTGATATTTTCATCGAAAAATTTCGACATACTATACTATGGCTTTTTTTTTGTAAAATTTACAATTTCACAAAATGACTTTTGTTCACCATAAAATCATTCTACATGCTATAATACGACCATTTTCATGACTTTTTTCAAAATCAAAAAAATTTGACGTTTTCATCGAAAAATTTCGACATACTATACTATGCCGTTTTTTTTGTAAAATTTTCCAACATTTCACGAAATGACTTTTGTTCACCATAGAATCATTCTACATGTTATAATACGACCGGTTTCATGATTTTTTTCAAAATCAAAAGAATTTGACGTTTTCATCGAAAAATTTCGACATACTATACTATGGCGTTTTTTTTTGTAAAATTTTACAACATTTCACAAAAATGAATTTTGCTCACCATAGAATCATTCTACATACTATAAGACCGTTTTCATGATTTTTTTTTTCAACATCAAAAAAATTTGATGTTTTCCTCGAAAAATTTCGACATACTATACTATGGCGTTTTTTTTGTAACATTTTCCAACATTTCACGAAATGACTCTTGTTCACGATAGAATCATTCTACATGCTATAATACAACCATTCTCAGGATTTTTTTCAAAATCAAAACAATTTGAAATTTTCATCGAAAAATTTCGACATACTATACTATGGCGTTTTTTTGTAAAATTTTCCAACATTTCAAAAGATGACTTTTGTTCAATATAGAATCATTCTACATGCTATAATACGGCCATTTTCAGAATTTTTTTCAAAATCAAAAAAATTTGACGTTTTCATCGAAAAATTTCGACATTACTATACTATGCTGTTTTTTTTTAAATTTTTCAACATTTCACGAAATGACTTTTATTCACAATAGAATCATTCTACATGCCATAATACAACCGTTTTCATGATTTTTTTCAAAATCAAAAAAATTTGACGTTTTCATCGAAAGATTTCGACATACTATACTATGGCGTTTTTTTTTGTAAAATTTTCCAACATTTCATAAAATGACTTTTGTTCACAATAGAATCATTCTACTATATGACCGTTTTCATGATTTTTTTCAAAATCAAAAAAATTTGACGTTTTCCTCGAAAAATTTCGACATACTATACTATGGCGGGGGTTTTTTTTTGTAAAATTTTCCAACATTTCATGAAATGCCTTTTGTTCACCATAGAATCATTCTACATGCTATAATATGACCATTTTCATGATTTTTTTCAAAATCAAAAAAATTTGACGTTTTCATCGAAAAATTTCGACATACTATACTATGGCGTTTTTTTTGTAAAATTTTCCAACATTTCACGAGATGACTTTTGTTCACCATAGAATCATTCTACATGCTATAATACGACCGTTTTCATGATTTTTTTCAAAATCAAAAAAATTTTACGTTTTCATCGAAAAATTTCGACAATACTATGGCGGGTTTTTTTTGTAAAATTTTCCAACATTTCACGAAATGACTTTTGTTCACCATAGAATCATTCTACATAATATAATACGACCGTTTTCATGATTTTTTTCAAAATCAAAAGAATTTGACGTTTTCATCGAAAAATTTCGACATACTATACTATGGCGTTTTTTTTGTAAAATTTTCACATTTCACAAAATGACTTTTGTTCACAATAGAATCATTCTACATGCTATAATACGACCGTTTTCATGATTTTTTTCAAAATCAAAAAAATTTGACGTTTTCATCGAAAAATTTTGACATACTATACTATGGCGTTTTTTTTGTAAAATTTTCCAACATTTCACGAGATGATTTTTGTTAACCATAGAATCATTCTACATGCTATAATACAACCATTTTCAGGATTTTTTTCAAAATCAAAAAAATTTGACGTTTTCATCGAAAAATTTCGACATACTATACTATGGCGGTTTTTTTTTAATTTTCCAACATTTCACAAAATTACTTTTATTCACAATGGAATCATTCTACATGCTATAACTCGACCGTTTTCATGATTTTTTTCAAAATCAAAAAAATTTGACGTTTTCCTCGAAAAATTTCGACATACTGTACTATGGCGATTTATTTTTTGTAAAATTTTCCAACATTTCACGAAATGACTTTTGTTCACCATAGACTCATTCTACATGTTATTATATGACCGTTTTCATGATTTTTTTCAAAATCAAAAAAATTTGACGGTTTCATCGAAAAATTTCGACATACTATACTATGGCGTTTTTTTTGTAAAATTTTCCAACATTTCACAAAATGACTTTTGTTCACCATAGAATCATTCTACATGCTATAATAAGACCGTTTTCATGATTTTTTTCAAAATCTAAAAAATTTGACGCTTTCATAAATTAAATTTTGACATACTATACTATGGCGTTTTTTTTGTAAAATTTTCCAACATTTCAAGAAATGACTTTTGTTCACCATACAATCATTCTGCATGCTATATAATGACCGTTTTCATGATTTTTTTCAAAATCAAAAAAATTTGACGCTTTCATCGAAAAATTTCGACATACTATACTATGGCGTTTTTTTTTTTTAATTTTCCAACATTTCACAAAATGACTTTTGTTCACAATGGAATCATTCTACATGCTATAATATGACCGTTTTCATGATCTTTTTCAAAATCAAAAAAAATTGACGTTTTGATCGAAAAATTTCGACATACTATACCAGGAATGTCCAAAGACCGGCCCGGGGGCAAATAGAGGATGTGTTTAAAATTTTCACCGGCAACCAGTTTTATAAAAAAAAAAAAAAATGGGAGGCCGCAAACGAAGAGGGAGGGGAAAGGAGGGGGGGGGTGAGAGAAACTTTCTTTTTGGAGGGGTGAAGTTTTATAGGGGTATGGAATTTGTGGAAAAGGAGAAGAAGATAAGTAAACTCTCCTTTCTCCGTGGACTCCCGTGGACATACTCCATGACGCTCCAGACCTCCTCCAGCTGGACCGCATTGATCTGCAGTGTGATGCGGAGAGTCGCGGTCCGTACCTCCGTACCAACAGCTCCCTTTGTCAACTTTTACCGCCAGCTGGATGAAGGCAGGTTCCCAGAGATTCAAACATTTGCTAAGAAAATGCTGAGCTCGTTTGGCTCGACACACATGCGAGAAAACGTCCAAGGACCACCTGAGGACGAGATTAAGAGACTCTCACCTGCGTGACGTCTGTGCATCAAAACCACTGCTTTAGAGCCAGACCTGGTCTACTGACTGTAGTCCAGATCTCAGTGCCACCCTTCACATTAGTGCAGACAAGTTACATGTTTAGTCTTCTGAGGTGAATCACTTCTATTTTTTTTCTTTTTTTTTTTAATGGATATGCTCTGAGTCTTTTCAATCCATGGATCATTCGTTCTTGTTTTTCAACTGATAATCAAACTGGGTCTTGTATACCAAATATTAAAATCAAATTTGGCCCAGCACTCATTTTTCCATTTCATATTTTTGATCCAAGTCTAAAATTGACATAAATTTCGTGTTTGATTGTGATCGTGTCTGATTCTAAATCAAATAATATATTTTTGTTTTTTGATTTTTGATGTTCAGTTGAAAAACAAACGGACAAATGATACACAGATTGATATGGCCCTCGAACAAGATACCTGTTATTCTGTTATCATGTTAATGGTTCAGAGTGTCAGGCTGAATGGTCGGCCCCCACACATTTAACCTCACCAAATCTGGCCCTCTTTGGAAAAAGTTTGGACACCCCTGTACTATACTATGGCGTTTTTTTTGTAAAATTTTCCATTTCACGAAATGACTTTTGTTCAGCATAGAATCATTCTACATAATATAATACGACTGTTTTCATGATTTTTTTCAAAATCAAAAAAATTTGATGCTTTCATTGAAAAATTTCGGCATACTATACTATGCCGTTTTTTTGGAAAATTTTCCAACATTTCACGAAATGACTTTTGTTCACCATAGAATCATTCTACATGCTATAATACGACCGTTTTCACGATTTTTTTCAACATCAAAAAAATTTGACGTTTTCATCGAAAAATTTCAACATACTATACTATGGCGTTTTTTTGTACAAATTTCCACATTTCATGAATGCTTTTGTTCCCATGAATCATTCTCCTGCTATATCGACCGTTTTCATGATTTTTTTCAACATAAAAAAATTGACGTTTTCATCGAAAATTTTCGACATACTATATGACTTTTTTGTAAAATTTTCCAACATTTCACAAAATGACTTTTTATGATCATAGAATCATTTTACATGCTATAATACGACTGTTTTCATGATTTTTTACAACATCAAAAAAATTTGACGTTTTCGTCAAAAAATTTGAAGACAATTATTCATGAAATTGTTTGACATACTATAATATGACTTTTTTCGACATACTATAAGTTATGTCATGATTTTTTTTTACTTCCTGTATTATAACTTTTTCATTAAATTTTTTGACATACTATAATATGACATTTTTCAACATAGTATACTATGACATTTTCAGCAATTTTTATCACCATACTATAATATGAGTTTTTTTGCATGCTATATTATGACTTATTTCACCTTACTATACCATGACTTCTATTCATGAAATTTTTCAACATACTATACAATGACTTTTTTCAACATACTATTTTTCAAATACTTGCATACTTTTTCAAAAAAAATTTTGACATACTATACTATGACATTTTTTCGACATGCTATGCTATGACTACTTCTTTAACATACTTTAAATTGACTTTTTTGACATACTATACTATGACTTTTTTCATGAATTTTTTCGACATACTATACTATGACTCTTAATGAAATTTATAAACATACTTTACTCTACTACTACTCTACTTTACTTTTTTGTCGGGAAATTTGACATATTTTAAAATGACGTTTTTCATGATTTTTTTCGACATACTATACTATGACTTTTTCATGAAATTTTTCAACATGCTACACTAATAATTATTCATTATTTTTTTCGACATACTATACTATGACATTTTTCATTAAATTTATCAACATGCTATTCCATGACTTTTTTGAAATACTATACTATGACTGTGGTTGACATACTATACTTTGACATTTTTCATAAACTTTATCAACATGCTATTCCATGACTTTTTTGAATTACTGTACTATGATGGTTGACATTTTCAACATGCTATACTATACTACTATACTATACTACTATTTTCATGACGTTTTTGACATACTATACTATGATTTTTTTTTTTCCAACATACTCTATTATGAGTTTTTTCATAAAATTTTGACAGCCTTAACTGGTGGTTTTGCTGCAGCCTGCCTCAGAGCTTCAGAGCTGTCCAAATGTCCTCTGTGGAAGTTTGGGAGATAATGAAGTTAATTTGTGCAGATTAAAACTCAAAATTCTTATTAATTTGTGTCACAGGAACATACTAAATATTGCATTGATTTTTGGAAATAATATACTATGACTTTTTTAACATATCATATTATGATTTTTTTTTGAATATACCATACAGTTTAAATATATATATATATATATATATATATATATATATATATATATATATATATATACGGAGTGCTCAGTCGTAGCTCAGTGCTCAGTCTGTAGGGAGTTGGCTTGGGAACCGGAGGGTCACCGGTTCAAGTCCCGAATGGACAAAAAACTGAGTGTGAACTGGTAGCTGGAGAGGTGCCAGTTTACCTCTTGGGCACTGCCGAGGTGCCCCTGAGCAAGGCACCAACCCCCAACTGCTCGGGGCGCTTGTCAGGAGCAGCCCCATCACTCTGACGTTCTCCATTAATGCATGTATGTGTGTTTCAGGTCTGCATGTACCATGTATGAGTTTAACAGAGTGTAAATTGAATTTCCCCATTGTGGGACTAATAAAGGTAGATCTTCTTCTCTTCTTCTTCTTCTATATATATATATATATATATATGCTATGATTTTTTTTTGACATAGCATAATATGATTTTTTTGCCGACTTTTTCTTGACATATATTATTAGGACTTTTTCCACTATACTATGCTATGCTATGACATTATTTGGACAAAATCCCATGACTTTTTCTTTACGTGAATTACTATGACTACTTTTCTCAACATATTATATAATTACTTTTTTGGCATGCTATAGTATGTGTCTTTTATGACCTTTTGTCGACAAACTACACTATGCCTTTTTTACATACTATATTATGAAATTTTCTACATATTATATTTTGACTTTATTTTACATACTACAACTCTGACGTACTATATTATGACTTTTTTGACATAATGTACTATGAATTCTTTTCGGTATATTATACTATGAATTTTCCTTAACGTAGTGTATTAGTATGACATACTTTTTTTCAACATACAAGACTTTTTAAACTTTTTTTTCCAAAATACTTTACTTTAACTTTTCGGCACACTATACTAACAATTTTAATGACGTACTATGTTATGAAAGGTTTACAGCATACTACACTATGTATTTTTATGATTTTTTTTATGCCATACTATAAAATCACCTTTTTAATATTTTTTATGACATACTAGATAATGAAATTTCTGTTATAGCATGCAACATTGTAACTGAGAAAAACAACACTTTTTGGAAAACCCAACAAGTAAAACAGCAATATGTCCAGTATGTGTGGCTTCTGTTTCAGGGAGTGGCAGTAGTCTAGTGGGTGTGAATATTGCAAAGACAGTAATCATATCACATCCATACATGGTCAGCAGTAAACAACTGTTAAATAATAATAATAATAATAACTTCGTTAATCACACTGGTATCAGATCAGTGCTCAATATCAGTTCAGTACCACAACTTTAGGTATCAGAATCGTCATCGTGAAGGAAAACATGGTATCGGAACATCTCTAAATTCAACACACCATGAGAAACCAAAGGTCACAACGTAAACAGCTTACTTTTTTTAATTAATGTTAATCACTGACCCTTCTGACTTGAGTGCTAGTTTGTCAACATGCCCTTTCCTTTCTGCAAACAAATGGTGATTAATTTCACCTCTGACCACCTTGAAGAAGAAAAAAATGTGATAAAATATCAGCAAGAAATTGTCTTGTTTGGTAAAACTCCTCCTCAGCTAGGTGATATCGGTTATTAGTGATGAGGTTTTTCATTTCCTGAAGAGTATAAGATACATTAGGGACAAGTGAGTGATGACGGTAATTAGGATAGAGTTGTCCTTTCTCAACCCCTGCTCTTCAACCTTCTCCAGACCTTTACGGACTTTATCCTTTTCTGTCTCAGGCCGGTTCTGAATGAAAGATTAATAACATCCATCAAAGGTTGTAATAATGAACTTGTATGAACTGTCATCTTGGAGGAGAAGCCAGTGATGACTTTTATTATTCACCTATACAACAATGTTTACAGCAAATATGCCTTTCATCTACAAAGAGATGCGAATATGATAAGCAATTTTGCATGATATTCCGTCTGTAATTATCCTGAATCACATTGATTTATTTCCCATCTAGCATGGCCAGACTCCCCACAGATAGTTCATAGATCCAGATACCCAGGATCCAATTGGATTCTAGTGGTTCAAACACGGCTCTATTATATTTCCCACAGTTCTCCATTTATTCATTGTGCGCCTCGCCTGCTGCTTGCTAAGATTTGCAAGGCAGAAGAATTTGATCCCTCCCTGAACAAATTGAGATGTACTGTACTTGCAGCGCTCAGCAGTAGGGCTATCCAGCAGCTCGGAGAAGCCATGTTGTGCTGACTAGACTTGAGCACTTACTTCACCTCACACACCTACACAATGAACCTTTATTCCCATGCGCTGCAGAGAAAACGAAAAAGTGTTCAAGTGCGTGCTTCTGGGGTTGCGTTTTGTGCACGTGGCGATGTGCTTTGGGGTTTAAAAGGTAGATAAAAATCCACTGGATTAAAGTGTGGGTCTGTGTGAGTATACCGTTTGTAGATGCACTATATATGCAGGTACTATACGCAAATGTTGCAATGCTGAAGTGAGAGTGGGCTGAGAGTAAGCAACATCTCAGAGTTTTTCCTCTCAGACAGTGTGAGCAATGGACAGGATGATTTTGGGTTTTAGACACATAAACACCTCTGAGAGCCAGGCGGGGGCCTCTGAGTTCATAGGATTGATGTAGCAAAGCCCTAGCTCCCACTCCCTCTCTCATGCACAGACGCACACATTCATAGAAAGGCTCTTTCCCTGCCTGCCTTCATCTCTTTCACTCTCCTGCCCTCCCCGCTCACCTTTTCTCATGATTAGATTGACTGGCTTTGTTTTGGACCCAGCAGCTCAGGGCTATAGAGCCACTATGAAGGGGAATTGCCTTTAACTGAGATGAGGCTGCTGTCGGCTCCTGTTTTAAGCCACAGGGTATTCAGCGTGCATTGCAGCATACCGCCTGTATGTGTTATCCTTGACCATGCAGGCGAGGCATATTGCTTCTATCTGGTCGGCTCTATTCGCCTTTATTTGGATTGCATAACCCTTTTTAAATGGACTAGGGAAACTGGAGCTTGAGCTGAAATAAAGATGCTACGATCTTATGATAATTTTAATGGGAATTTATATATTGATGGTGAATTCAAAATCAAAAGATGATCGACAGCATCTGATGCTGGCGTGACATTGGGTTGTCCTAGACGTTCTTCTCGTTAAGGGCATCATAATGAGGAATGGATGCATTTACAGAATGAACACCACAGTAGCACATCAGTGGATTTATGCTTACAGTTGCCTTGCAGACAGGTGCTGCTACCTGCTTTGTCCTCATTTTGCCTCATTCCTATGGTTATACTATGAAAGCTTAGATGCAGACAAGGGAAGAAAATGTGTATGTACCTGTGTGTTTGTTTCTGTCAGACAAAGTGAGAGAGAAAGAAGTGAGGACTAAGAATAAGAAAAGAGAAATAGTGGAGAGGATGGCAGGTGGTGGTGGTGGTGGTGGTGGTGGGGGGGGGGGGGGTAGTCTGGGTTTCTTTCTGTGTCACAGGAAGAGTGTCTGGCCCGTAACGAAATGCCAACCAAATGAGGACGGATCAGGGGGCCGAGCGTAAGCCACCCTGAACCCCCATTACTGAGCACAGAAGATGGATGGGACTGCTCATCCTGAGGGAGAGAGAGAGAGAGAGAGAGAGAGAGAGAGAGAGAGAGAGAGAGAGAGAGAGAGAGAGAGAGAGAGAGAGAGACAGAGAGAGAGAGAGAGAGAGAGAGAGACTTACCCACTACAAATTAATACACACCCTCTCACATTTACACCCAGGCCTCAAGGACAGCTGTATACACAAACACACATATACTTCATATAAAGGTGCAGAGATGAAAAGAAATAGATGGAGGCAAGTGGATAGAGTACCACAATCCATAGAGAGGATACACATGTGTATGCTCCATTCATACTGACTGAGTTTGCAGTCAGAGTAAAACTGTCCATTGAGGATGCAAATCCAAAGACATCAGGCAGCAAATAAAAGCTCAGACAGACTCAGTGACATACTTAACACAGCAAATGTCTCAATGCTAATGCAAGCTGGCTATGCTAATTTGCAGATGGCAAATCATCAACCATGCAGCCAGTACGGTATCCTATCATGCTGAATAATGCAGGATAATGTGATAAATTTGTATCTGAAAAAAACTATTATTTTGGCATCTCAGAACACTTACCAAATTGTTTGCTTGTCTTGTTGTCTTTCATCAGACTACTGTGTTGTCTTTGAAAGAATTCACATCAAAAACACGACAAATGATTTCCTCTCAGTGTTCTCTAACGACTGCAAAGCGTAACTTTATGGGGCGTGACTAAAGCACTTCTTCTTATTAATGCTTCTGGTCAATGGCTTCCATCAAAAGGAGAAGAGAGGAGCAGAGGAGCAGAAGCAGCTGAACGAGGGAGATTTATGGAGCAACCCTGGCGGTAGTAGACCCATATTAAACGGCACGACAGCAATCAAGCCTTTTACAATGGCTGAGCATCAGGCAGTTCTCACAGTGTAATACAATACTAATATCACCCCTGCTGAGGGGAAAGGAGGTCGGAGGGGTTTCAACTTATTCAGTGACTGTTCAAGAGCACTTACACCAACTGCTGTTTATATCAAGTTTTTAATGGACGTGGGCAATGGCCGTTTAATGGGTCCATACAAAGCCTTACATCAACTCCAGTCAGCGAGGTGCTACTGTATTCTTTACAAAGCTTTTACTACATGCAAATTATTTCTAAGTGGTACAACATGATGATTATGGAATATGGCAATGAATAAGTATAAATACAACTTCCCAACTAATGACGGGTACACATTACATGAGAATCTAGCTAATTTTGGGGCCAATCCACCCCCCTCCCGACAATCAGCAGCAAAACCCAGATTGTTTAATGGTATCTTTGCAGATATTCCTGTGGTGAGAGGTATGTTAAGAGCATTTTTACATCCCCAGATCAGCTCAGAAGTCCATCCTGGCCGCACCCATTTCAAATCGTTAATATTAAACATGTTCAGTATTTACGATCAGATATCTGTTGTGTGCGGGGAACCCCGAGGACAGCCAATGACACAGTCACGTAGGAAAGAATGACAGCCAAATGAGAACCAGGCTGACTGAGGCGGAAGGACAACCGTGACGGCCGTGGACGTTGTCCTTCTGCTCATCCTTCCAATAATGCATGAGCTAATGCAAAGTGTGAAGCATAAAGTAGTAAGATGGACCTCAGGCATGAAAGACCAACTTTTTGCGGCAACAATGCAAGTGTTTATGCAACATGTCTTCATGACTTCACCCATCCATCCTTCTTGAATTTTCCAAACTAAGAGCAACAACTAACATGTAATGGTACATATACACACCCTCCGTCCGTTTTACGCTTCCCATTCATTGTTTAGCCGTGCAATGCATTCTGGCAGTGTGGCAGTGCGATTCGAGAGACAGGGCATCATGGTGGTCGCTCCTCATTTGTATAAAGTTGAGGTCTAAGCTACTTTATGCAAATCAGGGGCATCAAGCACAACTCACCGCCTCTCCAAAGTCCCGAGAAACTTTTAAACTGATCCTTGTCGATCCAAAACAAAGACAGATTCAGCTTATTTCTCAAATCAGAAGCACATATCGTTGAACTAATTTTGTAATATAAGAGAAGAAAGTTTCCAAACGAACCGAGCAGCAGCCCACGAGGGTCAGCGTCTGGTGCCGAGTGCCTGGTGTCTAGTATCAGCGAGTAATAAAAAACGCCCTTTGGACATGTACCATACTTCTCCCTGCCCGTCGTCTGCCATGTTTGTTTACACTTATGGCACATTTGATAGGGAGAGATTTTGCCAGATTTTTGTCAGGACTCTTGTCTGTTTGATGTGTTGTTCTCAAATCGTTACCCTCCACACATTATAGGAACAAAACTGTCATCATAACATGTCGTTATGTGTGGGGTCTCTCACATTTTCAAAATCTGTTAAGACTTGAAAAACCCTTTAGTGTGGGCCAGCCTTAAACCTGAACTACTGCATATTAACATATGATTTAATTAACCCATCTCCCATCAGGAAGATTAAGGCCATGCTAATTGACTAACCCCCTGCTAAGCAAATGTAACGAGCCACGACAGGTCAAGCCTTCAATTATTACACACGTTGAAGCGATGTGCATGGGGCTGTAGTAAGAGAGATACACCATACGTAAGAGTTCAGAAGGTAGTGTCTTTTTCTTAGCCTTTCCAAAACCAAAAATAAAATAAAATTATAAGGTATAGATTAAACTGTGTTAGTCTGTTTCAGCATCACCTGCAGCGCGGTCCAGCTAACTAGCTTATACAGTAGTAACTCACTTTCAAGTATAACTCTTTTTTTTCTGTGTATCTGTAAACCTGGCAACAAATTCATGATGAGATTATTCCCATAATTCAAAAACAAATCAGCTTTGCTATGAGGCAAATACACCCCTCAGCTCTATTATCCCTGTTAAGGTCAGGCATGCTATATGAAACACAGAGGCAAATAAACATACAAGCACTGAAGTCAGCCAAAGCAAGCAGAGCATACTTTATTAGTATGACCCATTAGTATGGCTGACTATGCTTGCGAGTTGTTTTGTTCCTCCACCTTTGATGAGTGTATTAGGGCGGGATAGCCAAACCAAAGATAGCAATAAAGCGAGATAGAGTGGGAGGTGAAGTGTGCGTGAAGCTTTGTAACCCTTGTTATTTCCACTCTCCTCCCAGGAGGTTTGGCTCCTGTTTCAATTAATCCCTAATCAAACTGGGAGCAGCAAACATGATCTGATTTGGCCTCTTCACATAGGGATGCTCTAATCAGTTTCCCCATCCAAACAGGATTTGGAGGCCAGAGGACACACACCTCTGCTGTTGAGATTGTCCTCTGAGATATTATCAAACACGGTGACATGTCCTACCCAGCGACTCCCGGTGTGTCTTGCAGAGGGCGGTGTCACCACCACGCATATTTAGGCAACTGTAAACTCGAATGCAAGGTGATAGAGAGCACCGGCAGTATTCTGGCAGCGTTATCTGTCCTCAGGTGAGCTGGTGGCTCTTGAGTTAGTACAGCGCCAGATAGTGGAAGTCTGATGCCGACTGCATAATGTCTGACGAGAGAGAGAGGAGGCCGTAAACAAAATCTGATATATTATTCACACCATGGCAAAAAGGTGCCCACCGGTACCTGATGCTGTGATATGCGGTGACACCTCACATCTGCTCACTAATGAGTCCAACTGCAACAGTGCCGTCTCATCAAGGGCATCAGTCGTTGCCCCACCGTGGGATAAGAGGAGAAACTACATCGCCTTAAGGCCAAAGCTTCTGCTGCAATAAAGAACAACAAGCAGCTGCAAAGCACCGGGAGAGCACTTAGATCAATCCATTAAGAGGCTGAGACTCAGCACGGGTGAGAAAATAAACAGTGTACAGAGAAAAGAGGAGTACAAGACGGAATTAAAAGTAAACCCAAAGAGACATGCAGGAGGCGATGACGAACACAAGCCTATGGGCAAAACAAGAGCTAAAAAAAAAGATTTGGCCAGAAATGCCCGGCATGTTGATTGACTCTCACTCACACAAAGTTTTAAAGCAGCAGTATTTTCAACTAACATTTCCTGCAAGGACACAGAGAGAGGACATGGTAAGTAATTTCAATTGTAGCAGGACCCATACCAGAAAATCTGAATAAATGCAACCTTGGTGAGATGAGCATTGCAATGACAAGAGAGTGTCTGGAATGTGTGCTCCCTGTCTGGTAAATTATGTTGACCTGAGGTTAATTTGGTAGTTCAGTGCCCTCTGGAGATTACCGTATTTCAGCTGTTTAATAACCCAGGCTTTACGTCCGCATTTCTACCACATTAATTACTTTGTCATTTATGGGAAGATACATTTTGACATACAATTGACCCAGTCGTAGTGCCTCAAATGTCTCTCAACCTCTCCTGCAACTTTAAAGGTGCTCTATTTGACATTCAGAGCATTAATATATGTATATATATGTAAATACATAGATGAGTAAAGTCTATCTGAGCAGAGAATGAAGTCACCCTCCCTTTGTACGTGTTGTAATCCAAGCTTCTCCTTGCTTTGTTTACATAGCCGGGCCAGCCACCATATTATAAATCCTACTGTAGCAAAGGCATGACCCTGCCGTATATTCTTACACTCGCCCTAATCCTAACCAATCACGCTCCTCATACCTAAACCTAACCAATCCAACCAATGCAGGCAGTGAGAACTAGCCTATAATGCTACAGCAGAATTTGTGATTTAGCGGGCCACACACACACTGTTAGCACCGTTAGCTACGAGCCATCAGCTCAGCCGTCGCCATGTTGAGAGCTGTTGAGAGGCAATATATATATTCTCAGTTTTGTGTTCTGCACCTTTAAAGCCCTGACAACACAGATCATAACTTTTAATATTCAGAAGTCAAATGTAAAGTTTGGAGAAATTAAACCAGTATTATCAAAAGTTTATGACTCAAAATCTCCACTGCTTCATCAGGATGGTGTAGCTGTAGTTTGATTAGATTTGATTAGCTGTCAGTATAAGTACACAACCCAACAACTGTCATCACATTTGAATTTGAAGTCTTGACTGGTGCACAGAAATAGACGACATGAAAAATAAAGAATAATCGGCATGAACCCCTCCCATCCCCTTTTTGACAAAATGGTATAGATGGGGAGTACATTCAGCCAGAGAATGATCCCCCCTGGGAAAAAAAAAAAATGTTGGGGTTTATTTTTTTTTTTTGGGGATAAGAAATCATAAAAAAAAAATAAATCCCAAATAAAAAATAATTTTTTTTTTATTAATATAAAAAAAAAAAATAAAAAAAAAAAAATAAAAATATAAAAAATAAATATTTTATATATAAAAAACATTCTCACCTACTTATTTTTTTTTATTATTTTTTTTTTTTTTTTTTTTGTCGACTATCTTCATTCACTTTTTCTTCCTGCCCTTCCTTTTCTTTTTTACTGTACTGAATATCAATACAGTTGTTGTTGATGCTGCTATGACACCCGAATTTCCCCCGGGGGGAAATAATCGGTTCATCTTATCTTATCTTATCTTATGTGAATTAACCTAAAACTGCTCAAACTTTGTGTGTTCATGTGCGACCCATTACTCACAGCAGGAAGCTGATTGGGAAAGCAGGTTGTCAAGGCCTTTAAGTTTTGGTTTCCTACATTTCCCAGAGTGCAACATCAACACACTCCATAAGACAGACATGAAACTGTTGGCATAGAGCATAGAAGTAAGGAGGAAAAACTGGCACCATGTTGGACTGAAAATGCATATTATTGTTTTAATATTTTAGTGTTCAGTATTTCAGTAGATTATGACAACAGGTCAGAAATAATTGTGTTTACTTTTGTATGGCATTGTATTTTAAAACAGCCGTTTTCATGGCCGTCCGGTAGTCACTTTCAGTCCAAAATGGAGGAAGCACATCTTAACTGCTGGGCACTGATGTTGCAATGAAACAACGAACTGTCTTTCACTTCATGGAAACATACTTTGTGGTTAGTTTACCATGCAGGTCAGGTATGTAATCTGACAGCTATGGGCAGCATTGCATTGTGGTCCACCAAGGCTCATCAGTGGTGGAGAAACTGTTATCCTTGCCTCTGTTGTGATGTGCTTGTCTTTCTATGATTGCTGAATGTAAGTGCAAAAGGTTGAGCCTTGAAAAAGTACCACCACCACTTGTGCTTTGTATAACTAGGATATATTCTGCATTTAATTTTGATTATCTCACATCTTGTACATCTGACCCCTTAAGATCAATATACAGGACGAATAATTAAATAGGCCCAGAAATGCAAAAGGTATTTGCCAGTCTAGCCTTCAGTGTTAAATCATTCTTAGGTAATTTCCTTCAAGAGCTCACAAACAAAGAAGCGTTGTTCATCATGCGGTTCTTATGAGCGGTCGTGTGCATCAATGCGTACTTTGCCTTTCACAAAGTGCTACAGAAAACAAACACCCACTTCACTCAACTCTCATAACATGAAGCATGGAGGGAGCGCAAGTAAAGTGAGCACCTCATTTATCAAACCCCAGTTGGCTACCGGTGGGTGGGCATCACTGTCAAAAGGCCAATTAACAAGAAGCCCATTGTGAGCACCACAGCCCAGCACAGGAGAGACTAACCATTAGCAGAAATTCATCATTAGGAAATAATGGGTCCAGAACAGGAAACGCATCCGCAGCTTCAAATACAGTCAGACGTGACGTCTATTTCTAGCTGGAGATCTCACCCTGATGATGATTTTATTGTTTCAATTTTTATTATTCAGTTTTGTAGCACTATGTGCGGGCATTGCCTCCAAGAACATCTCAATTAACACCATTCAGAAATCACACAGAGCACCTGCTTGAGCTCAACGTGGAGCCGGAGCTGAGGTGTGTCCACCATTTGCTCCTTGTCTTCAGCCGAGCATGTCAACAGTGAAGAAAGCTCTCCGAGCACTGATAAGAAAGCACAAGAAAGAGGAGGAGAAGCAGGGATATTTCCTGCAGCAAGCGATCAATACAGCACAGAAAATGTCTGAAGTGAACAGAGATGGGCTGCGGTGTTCAGGAGTAGACAGGGATTTTTAGTTTTGGGAGACAGTTTGTTTCAAGCAATGTGTTTTGTAAGATTCTTTTGTTCAGCGTAGACAAACAGAGGTGGAGGATTTTGTGTGTATAGTCTACTGTATGTACTGAATGTGCTTTCAGATGTCTGGAAAAATATTATGTGAACTTACTCACATTTGATGGGCTCAGATTCATGGAATTCAGACTGATGAACCGACATATTTATTCAAATACTCTTCAAAGTAAAAGCTCAAACTAAAGGTCAAGCACCTGACCCCACATCCCTGAACAGAAGGACAAAAAGCAGGGTCCTTTCCAACTCTCTGCTCTCTCTGCTCTCACCTTGACTCAACTCACTTGCTTTTCTTTAGGCGCACTCAGAAAATTAGGTTTTCAGTTCCATGTGTGTCCGTGTGTTTGTGCTGCTGCAGCTTTGATGGCGCTCCAGGTCGAGGTTGCATGTTTTATCCCCTCGAGACCAAGGCTGATTAAGAGGCTCTGTAGTGTTTTAATGGCTCTGTGGGCCGGCGGTTCCACACCGGCTATTCAGCCAAGTGACCACAGATGTCTCATTCTCCTCTAAGGAGACCCACTCCTGGACCAGCAGCACCTGCACACACTCCTACCTCAGCTACACCAGCCAACACGTACGCCAGCCAGTGCACTCGTTACATTGCACACTCAATGTCTCGCTTTTTGTGCCTGCGTCTGTCTCTTGTTACTTTCGCTCTCTTGTTGTGTCCGCTCCTCTTTCTGTCTCGAACGCTTCACGCTTCCTATCTGCCTCTCTTTGTGTTTTCCATTACTTCTGCCTGTTTCTCAGTGGTTGCATCCGTCGCTAAGACACACATACAAACTGCTTTCCCTCTCTGCGTCTCTGTCAGACTGTCAGTAAAATAACCTGCCAAGGTCAGTCACGGTGATCAGCTGTCAATCAACCTGGCATTTGCAGGGAGGTGCACATACAGCGAATGTAGTGAATGATGAGGCGTGTGCATAAATGTGCGTGAGATGGTGTAAGAGAGGGGTGTTTGTCGGGTCTGCCAGTGTGGGGCCTAAAAAGAGAAATAAAGGTAGCGGTGCTGGTAGGGGTGACCTTGCTACACGGCAGCAACATCTGAGCAGCTCTGAAGTTGAAAAAAAGGGAACATGATGAGACAAAAAGTGAGCACAGAAGTTCATCACGAATGTAAAAAAAAAAAAAAAAAAAAAAAAAAACGCAGCTGAAAGTATGTTTAGGGAAAGTTTGGGAACTTTTCAGGCATAACTCCCATGTGTAAAATACAAAGACAATAACTATAAATACACATTCCCTGACACAAACACAAATGAACATATTTGTGTCATCCAGCAAAGACCTTTGCAGTTCCACCACCTTAAAAACCAGCTCAACAATATGATATTCTCCGGCAACTTGGAGACTGAATGATGTCTTTTCTGGGCATGAGCCTGAGTACAAAATAAAACAGGACCTCCAAACCTCAATTACCGGTTAGTTTGCAGTACTGTTCATTATTTTGCCCGTACTCTCCTTTAATTGAAAGGAGTTTCATAGCTTTTCATGGTATATAGTTCCAATGCAATGGAGTTTAAAATGAAGTCATCGAGTGCTCAAGAGGTGCAAATTAGCCTCTTTCCCTGGCAGATACACACATCCACAGTGTCACCTCATTACTGTTTGTTTGTCTTTATTGCATTCAAGCCTCTATGGGATATATACACCGTATTAGGCAAGGAGGGAAGAAAGCTCTTTATCTCCTCTCTCTCCTTCACACACACACACACACACACACATAAACACACACACAAAGAGAAATCAGCCTTCAAGGGGCGTTGCAGTGGATATCAGTGTTAACACAAGTAATTGCCTCCCTGCTTGGGAGCTTGTGAGTGTTAATCCAGCTTGACAAAGTTTGCACTTCAGTGCATGACACGGAGCATTGTGATTTATCTGCACTCTTGGTTCTGCCTCTGCCAGGACTACATCGATGGCGTGTGCTGCACTTGTTTTACGACTACAGAGGGCAAATCACTCTGAAAATGATGTGAATTTATCATCTTTGGGAATAGAGAAATAAGGAGTCCCATAAGAGCTAATATTGAGAAAAAGTCTTGCCGTGTAGTGAAGTGAGATAAGGAGGAGTTTAGTGAACCCTTTTAAAAAACCCAAACCTCATCAAATAAATACATTATCACACTGCTCTGTTAGGAGCAGACAATGTTGGCATTGCTATGCCTACAACAGCTGTAGGGTTTCTTATCTTGTATCCTCATGATAAGATAAAACATTTCCTCATTTCCTTTGTTTTACATTTCACACATTGGAGACAAGGTGATCTCTCCTGGAGGTGTGAGCTCCCATGTTAAGCAGCCTGCTACTGACAGGAAAGATGTCATTCATTATGAAAAATGCTTAATGAGATCCTCCCCGATAACACCTTGTGATTTGGAACTCAACTATCGCCTCTGAATTTTTAATGCCAATATTAAATATTTAAGATATGAATAAAAGACTGAGTTGACAAAGCAATTAGATATTGACTGACCTTTTCAGAGTGTTTAGTATTCTGCATCCCTCACTCAAGTTTCATTTTACTGCCCCACTGAGCGGTAAGGAGAGGAAGCGGTGGTAAAAGTGCCACAGATCTATTCCAATCAATCAGTGCCTGAGGAGTCTGGGGGACAATCTCAAAGTTTTTCATGTGTTAGGCAAAGCTTATGCAACAAGGCACAGCGGTACGAGATGGAGCTGTGCTACCTATGAGAAGTAATAGAAGGGCAATTTCTGCACCGCTGAAGTGGAAAGGATGGTGCCAGGTAATTTTGATCAAGAACACTCTCGACATAAATTTCAAAGCGCCTCAGTGTGGGAGGCTGGAGGGAAAATGCCAGGCTCATTATTTCATGTGTCGTCATCATGCGATACTTCCTAAGACAATCACAACGGTGCGAATTTCATCACGTTCTACCTTCGTGCTGAAAAGTTTGCGGTGTCAGGGATGTGGAAACGGTACATCCATGCATGAATGAAACTTTTATGACTTTATACCAAAGTACTAAAATAAAATAACAATAAAACCCTGCTATGTATTGTCTGCCGTCTGAAGTATAATTCCCACTGATTTACTGCTGTCCTCTGTAATATACAATGAAAAATGGGCACAAAGAGCATTTCTCATTCTTGGATTTTCCTTATCCTCTTCGTTTGAGTGTTAGCAGCATTATTTTCACTTACAGATAATCTAATAGAAAAACCTTGTAGCCAATCACAGGTGAGCCAAGCTCATCCTACTCATTGCTATAGAGAGCCCTTCCAGCCATTGACTGATGTGCTTGCAGACATGGGAAACAACTAGATTGGCAGCTCTCGACTTTCCTGTTCTATAGCAATTACAGTAAAGTCCCATCATTTCCTCCGCCCTCTAGATAAGGAGCTGAAGGGGAGAACATAGCGAAGCCAGAGTGATGTCTGAAGGTCCGTACGCACTAGCTGGTTCCATGGGGAGAGTACCAGTACTGCAATACTTGACCTGGGCTTGAGATGGGATCAGTTAGATAAGGGAACAGGGGGCAGATCCATTACCACTGACAGGAAGTAGTATGGCCTGTGTAACTGCCTATGATGCCAAAGTTGAAGTTCCTCACACTATTGTCCTGTTTCCACTGCAGGAACTTTTCCCCTGGAACTAGGAACCTTTTGAGGAACTCAATGCATTTTGACCACAGGGACCAGGGACTAAAGTAAGTTCCAGGGACATTTTAAAGGGCCACAGAGGAGGCCCTGGTTGGGGGTAGTACTTTCTGAAAGTACTGAAACTTTCAGGGTGGAGTTTGCAGGGATGAACGTCACTGACTGGTAAAACACACACAGTGCCGCTGCTTCAACGGCTTCAACTCGACCTCGGCTTCATTCAAAAACAAGGAAGTGATCTAGTCTTGATTTAGGACCATTTTAAGACAAAGGGAGAACATTTTTCTGTGTCTGGTAACATTCAAAGTGACATTAGGCTCTGCTGTCTGCCCTTTTTAAAAAGAAAAAAAGACAAAGAGAAAAAGAGAGAGAGATTGTTAGGGCAAGCGGTAACATTAGAAGAGGAGGATGGTGTGGTGTTGCTGTGAAAGACAGAAAAAAAAGTTATTTTCTGATTGTTTCACATCAATTGTGTTCTAAAGCACAAATAAATAACCATCAAACACTTAACAGATGATTTACTGCGCAGACAGACGCTCTTAGTTTCATTTTCCTCTTCTGCATGTCATTGATCACATCCAGCGTGCAGCAGTAAATGCTATGCAGCAGACAACACATTTTTCAGTGTGGTTTTCAGATGAAATGGGCAAACACACTGAACTGCAGGATGCAGTGTGTGTTTAGCGCTGCGACTGTCAGCAGCACTCATGATGCTTTTTCATCATCAGTGGACTAATTTGCCTAATCTTCGCAGGTCTTAAGACCGTGGTGGAAAAAGTGGACTGAAGGAACCTATAGTCCCTTAGACCAAAAGTCCCAGGAACTTTTAGCAGAAACCAGGTCACAACAAGTATTTGTCAATTTGGCATTTCATATTGGTGCAGCAGCATCGACTGTGACACACCACCACCATATCAGCCTGCGAAATGACCTCACATACCCCGATGGGAAAGTCCACACTATCAGCCTAACAGACAAACTGTTGCATGTGTTTCTCCCCAGTGAGGTGGAGAGTAAAGACCTCAAATTGCCTTTGGGGTCCCGTCCAAGCATGTCATTTGGATGATGACCCAAGAGAGCACCCAAAGGTTGCTCAGCCTCTTGGCTGATGTTAAGGCGAGCAGTGTAGCGATGTCTTCATAGACAACAGCTTGAGGGGGATTCAGTCGACGTGTCGGAAAGGTTCCCCAGAGAGTGCCTCAAGCACCACAAGAAGCTCCCACTGAGGGGCGTCTGCATGTGTCACTGATCCTCACCACCTGAACCCTGGCAGGAAGAGTTTCAGGTGGGGATGACTGAAGAGTCTCTGCTCTCCAAAACCCCAGCGGAGATAGCTTTCTTTTTTGTTTTTTCTTTACAACATGAATGCCACACATCTTCCTACGCTGGGACAGAATTGATTTCATAAAGACCAGCTGTGGCGTCGCCGTAACGTTGCATAAATGATGTGGATGCTAGCACTGGAAGCAAGCCTGCCTTTTACAGTGGGTCATTGTGGGAAAAGAGGGGAAAAGAAACAACAAATGGAGACCGATGGCAAAATGTGAGACGTGCTGGGAACCTGAGAAATTCATGTTGCTGTGCTGTGCTCTTAACTGTAACTAAGGATTTTTTATATTATTAGATGTTCTTTATAAATGCAAACAAACAGGAATGAAGTTGGTTTTTTTCTTTGTTAAACTGACAATATGAAGGCATACCTGCTGAACTGATGCTGGCAAGACTGCCTCCTCCGCTGTCTCTATCACACACACATGCTGCAGCATGTGAGGGTAGAGAGGCCAGTGACACCGGTGGCTAATTAGTGACTTGCCTCATTAGTCACCTAGTCTCCATCTCGGGCCCCAGCAATTATCCCTCTCAGGACCACACCAAGGTTGAGCCTCCCTGTCTTCATCTCTCTTGTGAACTACCCCGACACACACACAATGTCTCTCCCGTGAAGACAGGAATGTGCGTGGGGAGGTAAGATGTCAAGGCTGTGATATATTTAGATTTTCTTTAACTATTTTTTTTCTTGATTTATTTAATAGCAAACAGACTTTACAGTGATCTTCAAAATGTATCTTAGATTTTGGGAATAAGCTTTATGTATTTGCAGCATTGTAATAATAGGTCTACCTTTATTATTCATCCATTATCTGTAACCACTCATCCTGTTCAGGGTCGCGGGGGGCTGGAGCTGATCCAAGCTGACATTGTGGGTGAAGGCGGGGTACATTTGTAGACTATCACAGGGCTGACGCATACAGTCAGACAACCATTTGTGCTCGCATTCACACCTACAGGTAATTTAGAGTCAACAAAGCCTGCATGTCTTTGGACTGTGGGAGGAAGCCGGAGACCCTGGAGAAAACCCATGCTAACACTGGGAAAACAAGCAAACTCCATGCAAAGTAAACCAGATTTGAACCACTATACCACCATACCAACAGTACTCAGGACAGTTTGTGTTAAAATGTTTATTAATTATATGTTTTTAGCCATGCTAGTGGTTTACTTTTCATCTCGCACCATCATGTCCAATACTTGCAATGACTTTCCCATCATCGCAGCTCCTTCTCATTCCCAGGGTGTCTAAATACGGACGCCTTGTCACGGCCATTGGCATTTGATACAACCGCACTCACTGTGTGAGAAGCACCAAATTTTCCCTTAATGACATTGAAAACCCATCAACAGCAACGGTAAGCGCTCAGAGTGCACCGTGAGTGTGGATTCGTGGTTTAAAGAGCGAAAACACGCACAGGGTGGGCGAGAGAGGAGGTGGACGGGGCAAACAAACTTTAATCAAGGAGACCACTGTTCGTGTCCCGTACGTTAAGTTTCACAATCTCACCATCCAAATGTAGTAGTTTTAAGTCCCACCATGTATTTTTTTTTCCTAAACGTAAATAAGTGACGCCAAGGGGAGTGACAAAGAAAGGATGTGAAGGGTCGAGTTGAGAACATGTTGATCATCCACAGCTAAAGTTAACTCCCATAAACTTCACACTGATACACTCTTGGTTATATCTGCCTCACAGAAACTGACAGAGAAACCAAAAAAAAAAAAATCCATTTACAAATTGTGATAACATTTTAAAGATGAGGACCAGGTCCTGTGGGGTAAAGGTACATTTGCTCCATAAATCTAAAAGTAACCCACTTAAATTGCGAATATTAGCCAATCTACAATCTGAGCACTTGCAGTTATTACTCCTATCACACATCTGCACCTGTTTATTCAGTATTTAAAGTAATGATTAAACTAATATGACAAAGAAGGAAAAATCATGGTAATATCTCTATAAATAAGGATGGGAAATATGTCAGTGCTTTAGAAATTTGCACCAGTTCCTTTAACCTTCGGATGCAGATGGAAACATGTTGACAAGGGTAAGTCTACTTCAAGTGGGCTGCTAAAGGTCTTTGGGTGCAGATAAAATACTGAGCATACGCTGGAATATTGCCAAAATATTATTCCACATTATGCAGCGGGGCACAAACGATCGTTAGGCCTAATTGCAAACATGAAACCCTTATTATGATTATATTCATTCCCTCTCTTGTGAATCTTTGATTCTTCATTAAAACTCAGTCCAATTTCCACCCATTTTTGTCAGTCTGGAAGCGAAGGAAGAATAATTATAGTTTCAGCTTTCTGTTGCCCTCTTTCCCCCCCCATGACCAAAGTAAAGCTGAATTTTAAACTAGACGATTAAATAGGCTGCTGGGATGCCCAAGTTTCAGGTATTTGAGTGGCATATTATTTGGATATCACTGTATGCATATCAGCTCTCCCATCTCATTGCCTGGAATACATAATTAGCTGCCTCTGCTCGGCATGCTTCATGGTGTAACAGGAGCAACTCACACATGGTTAGATTAGGTCTATCTGTTCAGGCCAGGTCGGAGCCCAGGGTAACTAATAAAGCAGAGCCCCCCCCCTCGGGGTGACACACCGAGCAGCACAATCGTAGTATTCTACCCATCGTCTCCCTCCTGACGCTTGACTGGTTCACTTATCAAGTTGTAACTAACTGGTAAAGCGTCTGCAAATACATCACCTTCTTAAATGCATCTTCTGGCAGCGTGCAAGTTTTGTTTTACTGGATCTGAAGCTCAAGATATTCAGCTAAAGTTACAATTGGTGCTCTTTCGCAAACTAAAAAGAAAACTCTGATGAGAAACGAAGACGAGAGTTTGCAGAAGGAAAGCAGACGACAGGCGTCAAAACTTCAGGTGTAGATGAGTCAAATCAAGAAATGAGACGTGCTGCTGGCTCGTGGCATGCAGAGTCAGGTGCAGCAATTTCCTCCCGCTGACTTTTACATGCGTTTTCAAGAGTTGTTTGCTTTGAGGAATAACCTGGATCCTAGATTGCATGCTTTGAAACAGACTTCAGAGATGAATAAGTAGGCAGAGCAACTGCCTCTTATCCAGAATATGTCCTCTGATACATACAAACCAAGTAAATACTGTAAAGGTAAGGGCTGCATGTGATACCAGGGTCATGGACTGTTTAATTTATGTAGCTGGACATTAAATGATAGACCTAAAAGAAGCATGGCGTGTGTGTAGTATTCAAGTAGTCAGCAAGTCTTGAGAATGACTGTAGCAGTCGTGTTTCCATTCAAATGAGGAAACACTTCATCAGGTCTTCAAATTTCATGGTAATTAGGTGATAATTAGTAACTAACCTAGTTGAAATTTCTCTGGAATTTCTTTCAAAACACCCCGATATGTACCTCAAAATTTACGAACATTACTTTATTATAAACATTATTTAATAATTAAGTGCTAAAATAGCATATAATGGTTAAAATAGGGCTCTTAGGCTTGAGAAGTGGTTGTGTGCTGCTCTTCATCGGCGGTGGAAAACCAAAACTAATAGAAGAAACTTTGTATTCTTTTCCTGGAAATGTAATATATAAGGTACCGCTATTAGGAAATAGCGTAATATAATAATTATTATTAAATTTAGCAGTAAATCCAAAGAAACAGGTTACTTTGCAGACCTGTAAAATGAAGTGTTACCCACATTTTAAGCAAATTTTGATGAGAATACCTTGATCTTCTCATCAGACCACAAATAGGCTACCTGCTACTATGAGCCATATTTTTGTGCATTATACGAATATCTGGATGACACCGACAGAGGAAACAGGTATCATCTGAGTTAAATGTTTGCTACATCTGAACTGAAGGTGTTTATATCCCAGTTAACAAATCAACTCTCTTTCGACAAAGGCAAAAACCAGCTCATCCAAACATAAAAACAAGTTTGAGCAACTGAGGATGAAAAATGTGCATAAAAATAGGAAACAAATCTTGTGACAACATCCTTTCTTAAGGCAATGTGTAATGCCTGGCCGCCTGCTCCAAACAATAGGGAGCAGCACTTCACCTCTACTAATGGGTTCATGCGATCTAAATTTATAGTCATCAGTTATGAAAAAAAAGTAACTACTAACAGCAGGACAAGACGACCCAAAATTTCTCCTCTTGGTAAAATAACAGTACTATCTTATAATCTCAACCATCTTTGTGTTTATTGTGCCACTAATTGGGGGCTGTACTATACGGCCCGTGCACATTTTGACAGTTTGTTTAATGGATTAAATCCAAAGTGGTAGAAACCACTCATACTTACATTTTGCCCTCACTGACAGAAGACGACTTCACCAGGAGGCCAGTGTGCAGCAGACCTTCAGTAAGCGGCTGTACCTTCAACTAATTCAGCCAGCGCAAACCCCGAGCACCGGGGTCACAGCGGGCGGCGCCTAGCGGGCGGGGGCCAGCAGCAACAGAAAGTTTGCCGATCAGACAGGTAGTCGGAGCGGCGCAGGATCGTTGTTTCTTGCGCTGGCTGAATTTGAGTTTCTGCCACTTTGGATTTAATCCAATAAACAAACTATCCAAAGCTACACATACTCTATACCTTCAATTTGATTGGCGAGTTCTCCGAGCAGCTCTACTTCCTCGTCCTCTCATGTCAGACTGAGGGCACGCTGGACGCCACAGCGACTCACTGTCGCCTCTCGAGATTCAAGTGGTATTAGAAGAAGAAGAAGAAGAAGATCAACCTTTATTAGTCCCACGAGGGGAAATTCAACTTTTACACTCTGTTTGTTAACTTATACACGGTACGTGCAGACCCGAAACACACACATGCACATGCATCAATGGAGAGATGTCAGAGTGAGGGGGCTGCTCCTGACAAGCGCCCCGAGCAGTTGGGGGTTTGGTGCCTTGCTCAGGGGCACCTCGGCAGTGCCCAAGAGGTAAACTGGCACCTCTCCAGCTACCAGTTCACACTCAGTTCTTGGTCCTTCGGGACTTGAACCGGTGACCCTCCGGTTCCCAAGCCAACTCCCTACAGACTGAGCTACTGCCGCCCCATTTTTTTTTTTTATTATGAGACAGGGCGAGCCGGGGCTTGCTGATTAGCATTATATTCAATCAATATCTCTGCAACACAGTACATAAACTGTAACCTCTTCACATTCAGTTGCTCATGTTCATTTTTTTACGTTTGACACAAAAATTTTAGCCAGACTTACACATTGCGCCTTTAAACCTGGAGACACCGTGGAGGGAAGCAACCCTGCCACCACTGCTCGCACTAGAGGACACGCTGCTCTCTCTCCTCAAAGTTTGCTTTCCAAGACACAATTGCATCAAACAATCCCAATTAAACAGAAACAACCTGAGGGACGCTGTGAACATCAGGGAGGACAAGAAGCTGAGTGTACTACTCTCTAATTAAAACTGGAACAAAGAGAAAGTCAGGACCTTGATAAGGGATGTTCTTTGTCTTTATCTTGTACTGCTTTAAAGTGCAATGCTTTGCATTTTCATATGACGGCTACAAGGTGGTTTGTTTTATTAATCTCCAGAATTAATATGCAAATATTCACATAGTACTGCCGTGACACCTCTTTGGTTTGATCAGAATGATAATACTATAAGTTTCGACAATTTAAGCAGCACCTCATTTTGTATTAAACCAGATCATCCAGCAACACATACGTATTTCTTATACTTTCAGATTTAAGTTTGCAGGTAGATTTGTTATCTAACCCCAGACGATACCCTTTAACAACACAATTCAAGTCTACTTTGACTTTCTGATTGTTGCCCTGACTCCTCTGAGGTTTTATTGAAAATATTCCCAGCACTCAAATGTCTCAGTCCGCCCTTCTCTCAGGACGAGGTTCATGAGCTCGCATGAAACCCAGAGATATCCGTCAGAGACCGCCAGTCTGCAGATAAATGGAAAAATTCGGCCTTCAACAGTTGTCTCGAGGTGTGTGTGTGTGTGTGTGTGTGTATGACATGTAAACAGGCATACATAAGCATGCAACTCTTGAGGGAAATATATTATAGACTCATACAGAAGATGACTTTTCATTATTGTGATTTTTTTTTAAAAGATGGCAGGCCAATATCAATTTATTACTTTTATGATATGCTGCACAGTGAAGACAAGCGAGACCAGAGCAGTAACCTTGGTTTGCGGTCCTTGGGGCCCAGAGCCTGCTGGTTTTTATCCTATCCACCCAATCAGAGACTGATTTACACCTGGACACATAGGTGATCACTATAAAGTGCATTTAACTAGCTGATGAGAAAGAGAATCAGCAGTACAGTGAGTACTGTGGGATGGAGAAGAAGGATTTAACTGCATTGGACAGAAGAAGTACAAATTGCAATAAAGTGTCATGATAGTATATTGCTGAAGTTAAAACACAAAACTCAACATGAGCAAGTGGACTGAGAATAAAGCCGCACCAGAAGTGATATACAGTATTTGTGCAGAGTCGTGGCTGCTCCTTTAAATTGGTTGCTTCTGGGCATGTTGACTAGAGAAATCAGTGTTGACTAGAGAGATCAATCTTCCTGATGGGCTGGATATTGCAATATGACCAAAACATATCATCACTTACTACACTGGCGATGAAAATCTGGTGTTGGTCCTAATTCGTACTCAAGTAATACACCTTTTTCATGGAAGACATTTTGACATGTCACAGTAGGGAAGGAACAGATGTAAATAATAAAATGAATGATGGCTGAATTGTATTCAGCATCCTGAAGCATGAGCATGCAGGCTCACTATTATACTGTTATAATATAATTAATGTTACTACAACTGTGCTTTTAAATACAAGTCATATTGCTGTATTCTAATCTACACACTAGTAGTACGTACTGATTTTGCCAAAATGTAGCATGTATGCAAACAAAAGCAAAATGTACAATATGCCAAAAATACCCAGATGTCATTCTGATTTGGCCTACTGTATCCCACAATGCAAAGCGCTGGAATGGTACAGGCTATGGTCACAACAACAACAACCAAAAATGTCATGTTTTTTACATTTTTTGTAGCTATTTCATCATTAAATTCACTTCAGAAATTTCTAACATGTCGATTTTGAATGTTGTCAGTTTTACGATATTAGATTGCGAATTCAACATGTTCTCCGATGTTTTCAGAGTTTAAAAGCTCCACAAGCTTCCGTGACAGCTAACTAGCGCCTGTCGGGGTCACGACCTCGCTAGCCGAGCAGTCACGCTCACAAGTCACTATGAGCTGGCTGGAGCGCTCTCAAGAGATGGTCTGAAATATCATAATACAAATGACCATTAGAAAATTAACAGGAACCTGTGATTATCTGTCTTTTTGGAGTTAAAAAGCTCCCAACAGCTCAAAAGCACCTAATACATACTATTGAAAAAGGCCTATAAGGCAGCATGAAATGATGGACAAAGATGGCAACCAGACGAGTAATTTCTGATGACCAGCTTTGCTTTCAGTCAAAAAAATTTGAATACTTTTTAAAAATGTGGTAAATTCAATACAGTGTACTCTGGGCATAATATTTTTTCGTGGCAGTAGCCAGGCAAAGTTTTTAAGAAATAAGGACAAGTCTTCAAAAACATTTTGTTTGTTAAACAAGCTATTATTTTTTTTTCACTTTTTATTTTTGCAGCTTAATCATCAGTGCACAAGTTTGAAATGCATGAACAACAAGCTGTCACGAGGGAATAAATTAATTATTCAGACTACTGTGTTGAACAAGTTTTTTTTTTTTGTCATGCACACAAACTTTGTGATTTTGTTGTTTTTCTCACTCTGCTTTTCACAACATTCATAGCACAATTGTGCTAAATTAAAATGAGAGATATTCTGTAACTTGCTCATTGTAATTACGTGCATCGAGTAAAAAATATATATTATTTTCTTTTGTATGCTAATTGTCTGGGGCATTAAATTTAGCAGATTAATACAGCAGCTATATGAGGACAACCTCTTTTGGTGTTTCCCCAATGTGAGGGTTTACCCATGTAATTATACCCGTGGATTAAAAAAAAAAAAATCCTCCCGCAGAGCTACGAGTGTAACTTAATGTGGGCTGACACCCTTCACTGAAGTGCCACAGTATCGTCGTGGTACCTGATAGAGAAGCATCCTTCCCGTTCTCTTCGAACATCAGGTCATCAAAATCACATCACACTTGCATGCCGAGTTGTCGCCACTACTTTTTAAACTAATATGTGTTGATTGCACATTTTAAAGCTCTCTCTAATAGTACAGCTCCAGTGATGAAAGGATTGGTTGTCATACCAGTTACTTAGCAACAGAGGTGGCAGGGTATTGTAGCTCTAACGTGGCTCCAAAAGAAAACTGCCATGTGTAGCGACGTTCTTTTTAATCACTGGCTCTGGATCAAACTCCACTGTAATGATTCTCTGGGAAAAAAAATGAGATCCTTAACAGAGTGTGTGGGTGTGCAATTGTTTGGTCCTTTGATGTGATGCATCCTGTTATATGATGCTCAAATGGTTTTCTCATAGTGTTGCTCTCAGAGAGAAAGTGCTCACATGCTCAATATCTAGTGTACCTGGGTTAGGAAGAGCTGCAGTTTTATGTAGTGTGTATTCCTGTGTTTTGTCTTTACTTAGCTCTAGAAACAGATTCTGCACATGTAGAACGTGTATGAAAAGATTTTGCAAAGGAAGCGTTCTGGTTTCCGTTTGTAGTCATTCGAGCAGACATTGGTTGAATGCAAGTCCGTGTGGATGAGAACGCATCTGCTGAAATGTTGTCTCATAGCCCACCGGCTATCATCTGACAATGATTTCGCTTTTTACTGGTTTAAAATTAGCTTGTAAACTGGCTACATGTGAAACAATCCGGTCGTAGACGTCCTCTCTCGACTCAAACTCCAGTCTCAAGTTGTTAATTGGACTGGAAACAATGAGCAGTGCACAGAAAATGAGGTCTTGGACTGGATATACACTGGCTACACTAGAACCCCAGAAATACAGCCTCATGACCCCCATGCCTGTCCAAGACTAAACATCAACTAAATAGATTCTGAAATGCATATGTTAACCAAAACAGGCTATTATAACATTATACCTGCCTGAATGCACCGCAGTTCAATCATACAAGCCTTAAACATCATCATAGGTAATGTTACAGGCATCTGTTTATATGGTATATACTGTATTTATCTTCTTTCTTTACTCTTGTTCAGCTTTGTTGACCTTGTTTTTAGCTGCATTTCCATTTTCATATGTATGATGACAGCAAAGTTACCAGAGTCAAAGTCCTGGCAGCCTATGTGTAGGCCTACTCTTACCTGGCCAATCGAGCTGATTGTGATTCAGATCCAATGCGACAAACATTGGCATAAACTGACACGGCGGCCACATATTCACACACATCTGACAGACGTAACAGCATCATTAATCAGGCACTTACATTAACTTTAAAAAATACACTTTAACATAGCCTGGCACAGCGGCCACATATTCACACACACACACAGCTGGCCGCAACATTAGCATAAAATCCAATTGCACACTGAACAAAAACTACACCCAATAACAGCAATATTGAAATTGTAAATTAGCTTACTTTTGATGATCACAGCAGGAGACGACGGGGCTTGGTGTTGAACACTGGAATGATGCCACCATTGGCTCGTTCAAAGGAGAGCAGGGACGAAGCTTTCAGTCTGTACGATGTCCTGATGCCAGTTTCTATCTGACTGACAGTTGAGGCAGGGCAGGGTGATGAGGGCTCACATGACGTTACGTGCCGTTGGTACTTCTTCAGGAGAAATGGGTAAAGTGGTGGTTGACAACGATGACTGAATTTGAGAGGAGAGCTCTTCCTCCTGCTCCTCAGGCTTCTGTTCTGAAATGCACAGGTGTTTCAGTTTATTGAGCGACCATGTTAAGTGGTGACTTTCAGCTGAATACATGCTCACAGTTACTTTTATGTAGCCTGACTGGATGACGTAGATAATAAACAGAGGAGTATTTATTAAAACTGATAAAGTAAAATTCAAGGCTTGGTATTTTCAACAGCTGTCGTCACTACAAGCAATCGCGGCACATTCGGCCTGAGACATCGGCTGTACAATCGGTGACAATTTGCAAAATGCACTGCCAAATCAAATAATCGGACCTATCATTTAACCAAAACAAGAAGCAAAAATTGTTTTTGAAACTGTGGATCAGAAAGATCCAGCAAAAAATTGTTTGGGCTAAACGGCTGCCGTTGTTCCGAGATCGTGTCCTTACCTACTTGAAATAGTGTATCAAGAGGGTTGGGTTTAGTTTACATGCTAATCCAAAATTAGAAAGAAATTTGCTCAAGGCGTTCCTGAGATATCACAAGAATGGGATGGACATGAGGTCACAGTGAGCTACTTCACGAGTACGGACCAGACGGCCTTAAGGACGGGCGGAAACTTGAAAACATGCCTCCAGCCACAGCTGTCGCTGGCACAGAGGCATAAAAACTGCAGGCTGTGGTTTTATGGAGGATTACGTATCCGACTATTCTCGGCTGCCAGCAGTGAGCTCCTGAAGTCTTCTCGTCACTGCGAGGTAACCGACGAAGACAAACACCATTTAACTGGACTCTCAAACTTCCAGTTTAAAACTATTTTCAGGTGGAAAGTCTGTTTTTCTAGTACTTTTTGTTTGTTTTCCCAAATGGTGTTTTGCAGTTTTTAATCTCCACTTTTAATACACGTGTATATCTCTGCATATCAAATTCATTTAATACCCAATCTCTCAAACGAACAGAAAACATAATTCCTGTGTTGATGCTCTGAGAACTCTGATATACTGCAATACACACAGTAACTTATACTGTAACCCGTAATTGTTCTTCGCACATATAGATTTTTCAATAAAGCGGTAATTACTGAGCGAAATCCCAGTTGTCCCATTACATGCACAAGAGTTGTCACGTTATGAGAAGATGATTAATCACACAAACAGTTGCTCGTTTTAAATACATCCTTAATGCTTTCCGTTGCCTCGGGGGCCATACATCACCTCTTTTCCACATTCCGTGTTTGATGAAGGTGTAAACTTTCATTGCTCTTGGACTCAAGTTACGCAAGAGAACCAAGTGTGTTTGTGTGTGTTGGGGGGTGACTCTGAGGCCATCTCTACAGGAGTCAGAGTCTGAACTAGGGTCAGGTGATGTTGTAACTCACCCTGGTTCACCTCCCACTGCACAGAAAGCACAGCAATAAATTCAGAGTCAGGGACCTCTTACATCCTGCTGTTGCTCTCCTGCCTGTACCTGTTGTCAGTCACTATTTTATCCTCGCCAACCCTTATCCGTTCATCCTGCACTCCTCAGAGGAAAATTGTTTTCGTATGCCTCTCTCAATCTCGGCTCCCTCTCTATATTTTACCCAATTTCCAGGCACTAACAGTCAATCTTTCCCTCTTCACAATGTCATTCTACTTTCTGCCTCTCTTTGTTCATCTCTTTCCCGGCGTGGTGAGGGGACTACAGCTGGACATTAATCTGCCACTGATGAGCCCGACTCACCAGACAGCTCACGGCTGCTTATCAGGCGTTGGGTAAGATTAGGACAGTCACTGGTGCCGCGGTGGAGTTTCTGCAAGAAGAGGACGATGAAAAGTCTTTGGGTAAAAAAACATCATTACTTTCATGTGGCTCTGAAGACCAGAAGCACATTCACATTGAAAAACAATGATGGCAACTTTATTAAGGGTCCTTGACACTGAAGAAGCTATCATTTTTCTAGAGATTATTATTCTGGTGCACAATCACACATTTGAGGGCTTAGGATACTCAACACACAAAAATCACTGCAGATATAGCTGCTCCAAAATTTGGTACTCTCATTTCTCTCATCATTCCAGACATATTAAACGTTGGCTTTCCTGAGCTCCGCCCTAACAGAATTGGGCCATTTAAAATTTTGTTGGTAAAATTTGTATTTTATTTGAGCTGTCAATTGATTAAAATATTTAATCACAATTAAAGGCGATTATCCATAGTTAAACACTATTAATCACAAATTAATAGCACATTATTTATCTCTTTAAGATGAACCTCAAAGGGAGAAGTATTTCATACTCTTAGCAACATGGGAGAAGGCAACTATGCTGCTTTATGCAAATGTATGTATATATTTATTATTGGAAATCAATTAACAACACAAAACAATGACAAGTATTGTCCAGAATCCCTCACAGGTACTGCATTTAGCATAAAAATATGCTCAAATCAAAAACTGAGTGTGCTGACTTGCCCAAAACTCACTCAATGATTCATCGTCAACCACTTATCTGGGTCGGGTCACGGCAGCAACAGCTCCAAGCAGGGGACCCCAAACTTCCCTTTCCTGGGCCACATTAACCAGCTCAGACTGGGGATCTCGAGGTGTTCCCTGGCCAGTGTCGAGATATAATCCCTCCACCTAGTCCTGGGTCTTCCCCAGGGCCTCCTCACAGCTGGTTGTGCCTGGAACACCTCTCTAGGGAGGCGCCCAGGGGGCACCCTTACCAGATACCTGAACCACCTGAACTGGCTCCTTTCAACTGAAAGGAGCAGCGGCTCTACTCCGAGTCTCTCAGCTTATCACCCTATCTCTAAGGGAGACACCAGCCACCCTTCTGAGAAAACCTATTTCCGCCGACCCAGCTCTCATGACCACAGGTGAGAGTAGGAACTTGCCCAAAACCGCATGTGATTACCATAAAGTGGGTACGTCTGTAAAGGGGAGACTCGTGGGTACCAATAGAAGCCATTTTCAGGTCAAGGGACCACTTTGAAAATGGTCATACCAGTTTTTTTTAGACAAAATTTAGCATAAGTTTAGAGTGTTATTTAGCCTCCTTCTCAACAAGCTAGTATGATACAGTTGGTATCAATGGAGTTGATATCAATGTATCTCCACTTTAGCTTTAAAATTGGGCCTGCTATGACTAAAAAAAAAAAAAAAGTTACATTAACGCATCAAAGAAATTGGTGCCATTAAAATAAATTTGCATTAACACATTACTATCATGTTAACTTTGACAGCCCTATATTTTATGCAGACTTGGAGGGTTTCTCGGATTTGTTTCAGATTTGGTTGGTATAACCCTCTGACTAATGAGACTAATTGAGAAGGAATAGCCTATATCTTGAACAATGCTGTTATAGGTCACGTGACAATACATCATTCAATCAATCAATTCTTCACAATACCAAATTAAAAGGCTTTAGTGTTCTCATGGAACGGTGTCGCAATTTGCATGTTTCACCACGTCCAATCTGCCCCAAATTCCCCATGCTGGATAAGAGTCCAAGTCTGAAGACAACTGCACATCTACATTGAGCTACTGACAACAGGAAGTCAGCCTTACATGACAAAGATCTGATCTGATATAGCTGAAATTTACACGGTGTGGTCTACACGATATACAGCAACATGACGTATAATCAGTGTGTTCTCTAGCACCGCCTGGTGGACACAGGAGAGGATACAAAATTTGCAACAAGTCATTTCTAGCGCAATGCACTCCACACACGAAATATCTCATGCATGCAGTGTCCGATGGACACGGAAATGCACGGCCACGTCAACCAGGATCCTGTGAGTACCCCTGATGTCCATAAGGAGCGAGGGCCTGTTCATCATTACCTGCAGCTTTATTTTTTTTATCTCACTCAATCACTGTGAGATCAAATCAAATATAAAGTGTGAGCTAACACCCACATCCTTTTTATATTTACCTTAACATTAATTGCGCCATGATAGATAAAGCATATTGAGAATCGGGTTCATTTTCTCATTAACCTCTTCATATGCATTTTTAGATACTTATCAACCACGGTAGGACTCACTGATTGAGCTCCATGGTAACACAAGTCCTGCATTTCCAACACAACAAATAAAGACAAATGTCAAGTGCACGCTGCTTATCCTCCATCCATCCTTAGTTTGTACATGCATCCTTTTTCTTTTTTTTTGCTGAACAATCTCATCCCAGCACTTAACCTCCAATTTGCATAAGTCATTATGGGCTGAGGACTGAGGAGGCTATAAATTCTGCTAAGTGTTCATCCATCGTTTTAAGTTTTAAAAAAGCCCAACCAATTTTTACATTTCTTTGACTAATGGAGACAGAAAGAGCATCCATCGTTTAAACATCATTAATACATTTGATGAGCCAAGCAGTTTCTATTTAATTCATTTGGACAAACAGTACCTGAGTGGTGTGAGGAATCGGTCTTAATGTCAGTGATTATACATTTTTTTCTGATCACTTTCACACTAATCTTTCCTTGGCCAGTTTAATCTAATACAGAAATGTTTCTTTAAACCCTCGGGGAGAACAATACTTTCTTATTGAATACTTTCTCCTCCTGCTAGCATCAATTACGGTGAATGTTTGTTCTGCCGAATGGGAAGCGGGGATATCTCTCCAGCTCCATCAATAAACAGAGACCCGTACAACTCTGGTATCTCACAGTGAAAACAGGAAACTCAATAGAAGTGCTGCAGCCTTTTTAGAAAAACATAGATTTTCCTCCAGCCCTCCTGACAGATGCTGAAGTTAAAGTGTTTGTACACAGCTGGGACTCTGGAGAGCAGGCCGACTGTGGCTCTCAATTGTGTGTGTGTGTGTGTGTGTGTGTGTGTGTGTGTGTGTGTGTGTGTGTGTGTGTGCTAGCAGGCCTGTCATCAATGCCACATCAAAGAGCTGAGTTGACATTCTTGGGTCATTGGCTGCAGACTGAGAACAGCAGAGACAGAGTGGAGGTGTCCTTTTTCATGATAAAACACGAGTGAGGTAAAGAAACTTGGGGAAGATTAAGCTTTCTGCTGACTGCACTAATGCAAGTAGACTCCGCCACTATAGCGCAACTTTCAAACAGAAAGAAGACTTCATCTTTCCAACAGAAAATATAATGTTGGGGATCCACAACGGGAATTGTGCATAAGATGGATAAATTATGTTGTTGTGGAAACTGAGCCATCCCTCTCTATGTTTACAGTATGCCTATGTTTCTCTCTTAATTTTGTAGATGAACTGGGAAAAATATGCACCCCAATTACCTTTCCCTACCCCTACACACACACACACACACACACACACACACACACACACACTTGCAAAGTCAAATCTCCCAAAGTTTCTGTCATAAGCAACAAAACTTGGTTTCTACTTGCTGTTTACTCCCAAAACTACAACTACGTAGTTTGAACTGCAGTCGTATCCACATACCTAACCAACTGAATTGAACTTATTGTCACTTGCCCAATTAAGGCTCAGGGATGGAGAGTGTGGGAGGTTCCACTTACCCTTCTCATCACCACTACTTGTACTTTCTGCACCCAAGAAGCTGAATGTTAAGCAGGCAGGCCTTTCTAAAATCTCTGAGCTCATTGACACAAAGTGCATCTCCCCACTTGGCTCACTCAACACTTCCATAATAACATGTCATTATCTTCAGCACACATCTTTCTGCTTCATTTAAGCCATTCTTAACAAGGGGTATCCATCACGGAGGTGCTACTATTCTGCGGTCGCGCCGACCTCCAGCGCTCTGATTTATTCCCGACAATCTCCTCAGCTCTGTCTTTTGCTTTCGCTGCGGGACAAAACCGCCACTGTGAACCTTTTTAATTATGAAGACATAATTTAAAACTTCATCAGTCCTGGGTGGGTGCAGGACAGGGTGACATAAGCAGCCGGCAGGCTCTCCGTCTTATGGCTGGGGTCATTTTTTAACTGCCGGTGAGGGCACGTTAATAGGGTAGGTAAATAAGGGCAGTGCAGCTCAAAGTGTACTTCATGGGTCTAAAATTATTCAGTGATAATGATCACACTCATGTCACTGTGATGAAACCTTCCTTCTTTTTACAGCATATATGCAAGTCGTTGTCATTTGTCCAACAACAAATCAGATCCTTGCATTAAAGTTTATATGTGTGTGTGTGTGTGTGTGTGTGTGTGTGTGTGTGTGTGTGTGTGTGTGTGTGTGTGTGTGTGTGTGTGTGTGTGTGTGTGTGATGAGATTGGTGGTGAGATTGGTGGTGATGTTAGGCGCACACAGCATCATTATTTTGATTTTGTCCTCCTCTGCTCCTGTTACTTGGTGCAACAGCAGGAGGACACTGGGAGATGAGGGCGCGGAGGTGCAGCCAGCTGCGCCTGGACAAACACAAGGACAGCTCTAACTCTGACAACACTGTATTAAAGCAATTATTCACCATCAGGGATTGTTTTCTGTGACAGTGACGGTTTTGTTTACTCGACTCAAAAATCTAGTGAACGGGGGTGTCGGCAACGGTGCAGGCGGCGGAGATTGTAAACATGTTTTTTTTTCCTCTCCCCTCCCTACGAGAGGATAAATTTAAAAGAAGACTGCTGTTAGAAGATTTAATTCTAAGAAGCCTCTCTCTAGGGCTCCGCGCTGTGCTAAGAAGCCCATTGCGAAAAGCCTTCAATTAGCGGAGTACATCTTCATCTTCTGACCAAAGTCACCTTGAACAATCAAATTATCTCTGAAGTTACATAAAACAATCAATCAGAGTTTATCTCCCAAATGATCCTGTTGAACATGCCGAGAAAGCTTCACACGCACACTTCAAATACACGTGTGAGGTCACACAATAAAAGAACAACCGTAGACAGTAATACTTGACACTGAAATGCGTTTTAATTCCTGATCACACAAGGCACAGTTGTGTTTGCTTTAACCACCGTTTGGCCGATTTTAGTGGGGTTTGTGGGACTTAGAAAAGTTGGAGTTTGCTGTCTGCAAACTGGCAGTCCGCTGGGTATGTGGGGGCAGATAGGAACAAACACCACCAGTTAGACAAATTGCTCCGGTCAGAGCTGCGCATTATCATTGAGATTCCCGCCCTCCATGCTTAAAATTCAACACAGTATAATGATAAATGTGATAATCGCCCTCATCTCCAAGGACTTCATTTATGAAAATGTGAAATTTTTAGGCTCACATCTCATTACCTCAAAAATATGATAAAAAAAAACTGTATTCACAGTATTTTGGATGAAAATTTGATGTTTTATAATACTGGAGCAAACTAATAAAACCAGCTTATTTTGGAGATGAGATGGTGAACATTTTCAAATCAGCATTTATTTAAAAAAAAATTATCAGAATTACGACTGATAAGGACTTAGAGTTAAACAACAGTATTTTAAAAATAAAAAATAAAAATGAAAAAATGACTTCTTTCCTCCTGAATGACGATAAACAATTTACTGTGTGTGTTGTTAAAGAACTACAGATTGCTGTGTTGCTTCCATCTAGGTTGGAGCACTTCCAGTCTCATCAAAATCACTCCCTCGCCGCCGATGGAAGTAAATGCCTTTTTCCCCAGACAGGAGGAACGGAGGAGGCTTGTCTAAAATAAAAGCCTTTTCACACTGCAGGACTAATCTCCAGCATTATTGCCCTGACAAAGATAATTTCTGTTCAAACAGCAAAGCCCAAGAGAGTAGGAACCGATATCCCGGGAGAAAGGAAACTCCATCTTGGAACACTGGGGGGAAACTACCCCGGGAGAACCGCGATAAGGAGGGGTTTTTTTAGAGCCCAGAGGATGCTGCAAAATGCCCTTATCTGGTTATTCGCAGTTAGCCCCCAGATGTCCTGTAAATAGCGTTTCTCCTCTCTCAGCCCTGCCACAGTCTTCATGGCTTCCAGTTGGTCCACCTGAAGCTCCTTCCTGATCATCTCCATCAGGGTGTCATTCACATCTTTGGCCATGTTCTTAGCATCGCTGGTGAAGAAGAAATTACAAATATATTAGAGGAAAGTGCAGTACAATCAACAGATATGTTTCTGAGGAAGCTCTTTGTGTGTTGAAGCACATATTTTGTAAAAGTGGCAAGCGCTGCCACTCCAGGAATGCATCCTAGAAGGAAATTGCTGAAATCTCCATCTTGCTGTTGCAGCATATTGAGGGAGATTGATCATCCTGTGGCTCTAAAGTGATATTTTTTGACTGAGGAACTCACACCGTTTAGATGCTTCAAAGATTATTTACTCAGGTTAAGTTTAAGCAGCCTGGCAGTGATGAGAGATGAGAAACTCTAATCAGAGATGATACTGAGCTATACAAGTGTTGACATGACTTTACGTGTTATAAGCCTATGTGTGTTTTGCTTGTTGTCTTTGTACTGACAGAAACACTGAGTTGTGTTGTGATATGGAAATGGTGGAGAGGGGGGTATGTATACACTATAAATGATACAACTAGTACAAGATATTGCATCAGTGTGAGGTCAGCAGTAGCAAAGGAGCAAGAGACGTGATGCTGTGAGTAGAAAGTTCACAAACTGTGAAGCACTTCAGCACCTTTTGTTAATTTTTTTTATGGATTAAGTGCTTTGCTGCAAAGCAGAGTTAGTTTTTGGCAGACAGGTGAAGCCAGCAGCTGCACTTGGCACTGGATGCTGCTTGGTTGTTTTACGGCTACGTCGTGTCTCCACTGAAGCATTTCACAGGTAGCGTGTCTCTAAGCAGTTTATTCTTTAGCAGCAAAATATGGAGTTTTGTCTCTCGCTCGCTCCTATAAGCAATATCTACCCTTATTTTTAGTCTGAACTATACAGCCTTGTGCAGCAAAATTCGCTTAAATTTCTCTTAATTTGCTGTTAAAAGAAAAAAAGTAAAACTCCAGATGCACCAAATATCTTAACCATCCAAATCTGCTCTTACCCGGGTGATGGAATGATTAATCCCACTTGATCTTATATTAGAGGCGTGTGGCCGATTGATTATTATTAGCATAGGTAATGAAAGAAAGAAAGAAAGATATTCCTTATTAGTCCCACAGTGGGGAAATTCAGTTTTTTGCCCCCTAAACATTATATACCGGCAGGTTTTGTGCAAATACTCATACTCATGCCAGTACACATGCCCAAGAACTGGAGCGATACCACCGAAAAAAGTCTGAGAATAAAGTAAACGTATAATTTTCAAGAAAATCAGTTCTGGCGTGTGCAGGAAAATCAAAAAGCATTTAAGAGCAGTTTGTAAGCTATTCAGAGAGATGAACATAGGCAATATCAACCAAGTGTTTTTACAGTCTTAATTGGGATCAATGGACCAACAGTATTTCTTTAGTCATAATTCAATCATTAAAATTACCATAATATAACATATAATAATCTATAATAATCTAAACTGAATTATATGATATTCATGTATTTTTTATGTTTCTCAAATTTAAAACATGATTTCTCGTTCTGGACTGTAAAAACAAGATGTTTTTTCTTATCTTAGTAACAATGCTCTTAAAATGTTCTCTTAGCTAAGAGAAGAGCAAAAATAAGAAATAAGAAATTGGTGAATCCCAGAAATCCATGGGAACTAACAAAAAGAAGAGGAATTTTGTTCTTATATCCCATTCCTGCATGAGTCCCAATATTAGCAGAAATAGAGATTATATTTTCATATTAACTGCCTTTACTTGACATTGTTGTGAAGTTGTGTGTTGCGTGCCTTTACTGTGATCTGTATATGTGAACAGTGAAAACACAGAAACAGCCTTATTTGTACCTTTCTTGGTAAACTTCCTTTCTATATCTGTGAAAGGCTTTCTCCTGTTTCTAACAACGATCAGACCTGATCATCAAAATTGATAATCTTCAGTAGATCCAGTTTGTTCTGAACTTGGCAAAACTGCATTTAGAGACTATTTTAACCCTTAACGTTCACCGGCACAAAACGTGTCTTTAAGAATGCACATTTTATATAGTCACGATCTTTCCTTTATGACTATTAGGTGTTATGTTATTATGCTATCCGCTGGATGTGAATGTTGGAAATCAATTAATTTATTAGTTAACACTAATGCCATGTTAGCCAGGCCTCTCTTGTAAAAGAGATAATGTAATTTAAAAAGACCTCCTGGTTAAATAAAGGTTTGGAAAAAATTAATTGATGCAGATTTACAAGTAAATGCAAGCCTTTGGAGACCCACGGCAATCTGGCAAAAACAGACCAGGCGTGCAAAGATAACCAGTGCAGAAAAGAGCTGGGAGCGAGATGCTCTGCAGTCCTTTCACACTCACAGCAGACGCATTGAATACAAGTGCAGCCACAACATGACACAACCATACCAGGTGGACATTGGGATAAAAAAAGAGCAGAGTAGGAAATAAAATGTCACCCAAAATCAGATTTCCTATTATTGTTAATGTTGGTGTCGGTCTTACCCGCAGACATAGAGGTAACCGTTCTGTTTGAGCAGGATGTCAGTGATGTGCTGACTGTTAAGTAGCAGGTTGTGCTGCACATATCTGGGTCGTGTTGCTGAGGCGGTGGCCTCCTCCTCCTGGTCATCTCTGGAGAAACAGACCTGGAGGTGGCTCAGCATACCGCTGGACACAAAGCCCTCCAGCTCCTCTCTGGGACAAGCAGAGATTGCAGAGACAAATTAGCCGACTATAAATCCAATTTCCTACAAGCGTATTCCTGTAATCCTAGACAGGTTGTTTGTGATCTGTGAAAAAAAAAAAAAAAGCTAGAATCAGTAGAGGCGAGATTGATGGAGGTGGAGAGAAGTTCATGTGATAGTGAATGGCAGATAACTTTGTTGGAGAGCATCTGTCTATGATTTTATGAAGAAAAACATGCATATTTTTATTGTAACCTAGAAATAAATGGAGAAACTGCTGGCCAAGTATTTCATCCTGACTGTTTATGCTTTCACATCCAACAACACTTGATATTTAGCTTCAACCACCTCACGAGACACACTGGATATAAATCCCCAAACATTTCCTGAGAACAAAAAAACCTGTCAAGCTTGATAAAATGGAACACTGATGAGCAAAAGGTCTAAGCACAACTGTGCCAAACAACCAATTTATCTTGTGTAACGAGGGAAGTGCAAAAAAAAATATGGATTTCATAAGCAAGGTCGAGTCACTGTTATAAGCATCTTTTTACAATCAATCCTCCCAGCTTTTCAGTTGGGTGTAACCTTGCTCCCTATCGGTGGTTGGCTTGCCAACTACTCCGTCTTCTTCTGCCTCAGTGTTTTTTACAGGGCCTGGGGTGCTATTGGAAGGGAAGGAAAGAGGAAGGTGGTGAGGGACTGAGGTTTACTATGGCTCAGAGCATCTTGTTTAAAGTTAAGCAGTCGGAATGAGCAGACACACGTAGACACAACCGCGCACACACTCCTAACAAGCCGCGGCTTCAGAGATCACGGGTGAAGGTCTTCGCCTCAGGGGTGTGGTGTGTGTTTTGCAGCAACTAAAATAAGGTATTTTTCAATAACACACAGACATTGCGTTGTAAATACTAAAAAGGGAGAGATGAGTGTCTTTGTTCTATGTGAAACATCCAGATTTGCTGCTTCTCCTGAAGTCATTAAAGGAAATCTCAGTGTTTTGACCAAAATGTGAGATTACAAAGTCTGTTTGAACAACATGAATAACAGAGAGAACCATGGCGGAGTCTTGTTTGTTTGACGTCTGAATATTAATCATCGTAGATTGATAATCTTGTGAGCAGAAAGTGAAGGATGACAAAGGACAGCTGACTTGTTAGAAAAACAATCAAGGCTTTTCTGAGAGCCAGAACCTCCCTGATTCCTCTGTGTGTTTATACACATACAACCAACAGCCTGTGGCAATATCCCGAGACCCTAACGTGAACCCAGCGGGCCTCCCAGTTATGTTTCCCCTACAGCATGGAATCACTTGCCATGAAGAGGCTGAGAAGTCAGAGGGAGGGGGAAAGGATAAGTGCAGCAGGCAGGAGGACAAGTTTGATGTGACAAGCCGGCAGATTGGCATCAACCTCTCACAGGGATGTTAAGTGCTGCGGCTGATTGAGGCGCATTGCGAGCCTTGTTTGTTTTCCGCTGAAAATTCAGAACATGATCAGAGAGTTGGTCACATCCTGTCTTGACATTCTGTAATATTTATAAGCCTAAAAAGCCATTTGTGCTATATTTATGCAAGTTCAAATTTCAACCTCTACTTACGACTTCGGCTGAACTTTTCTTTTAAAAACGTGGGGCGTTGAAAAATAATGCTACAAACTATGCTAAGCAGGTTTCTCAATTCCGGTGCAATGCCAAACATCACATTGCATTTACTTTTAGAGAAATCCAACAGAGATCAATGCAGGCAGGCAATTTATTTAAAAATTGAGTACAACTCTTCACGGGTGGCTCATAAAACAGACTAATCGCTTTGGTCAACACTGTGGGGGTGTTCATCAGAGAAGCCCACACTGTGAACAAACCAGCTCCTACTACCTGTCTGTGAGTTGATGTTTAACAAAGGGATAGAGGATGCAGAGGGGTACAAGCAACATCCCCTGTGATCTATTCTGGTGTGATTAAGGATGCTAATCCATTCCAGCTATTTAATCCTGAGAAAGAAGTCGTTCACTGCGCCAGCATTGAGTAGCACACGTGCTGCGGATACTAGCAAGAGACGATCAATTAGTGTGTAGTCAGGAGAGAATGAAGCCAAAACAGATTGATCAGAGCACTGTCAATTTACAATGCTTTAACAAAACACGAGGGCAATCCAAGAAGGGCAGTCTGATATTAAAATTTGTTCCTCACAAGCTAACAAGTTTCGTGAAAAAAAAAAAAAAATACCATAGTAACAGTTTAAATAAAAAGTTTAAAAAAAGGCTTTAATTTCATGAAAATATCAGCCGATTAGACAGTAGTCAGGCTGTTCAACTGTTGTTTAGTCACTCTAGGCACCATAGATGTGGATCAATAGGTGCCTACTATGCTCAATAGGTTTTATCATCTGTTCACATGGTAGATCACCCAAAGACGGTAGGAAAGAGCACAAAACAGAGATGTTTCACTCTGGAGACTGGGGATCCCGAGTGAAAGTTGTCTTTCAAAGAAAAAATGTTAAGTTTCACTTTAACTTTTGAAGCTTAGTTGTTTTAAGCCAAAACACCACCTTCTTCCCTTAATTTAACTAAGTGGTGTTGTTGCCTAAACTTAAGAAAGATGTAGTCTTGTTGCCTAAACCTAAAGAAGCCTTTTCCTCTGTGTTAAAAATATAACACTTCATGGAGTTTTACATGTTGCTTTTAAGTTTCACTTTTACTACGTAGTAGGCCCTTAATGACCCACATCTATGGTACTTATAGAGACCGATAAGGCCTATTTAATGTCCTGATAACAGTCAAAACGGGAAAAAATATAAAGTTAAACTGGCGAAATACAAAATACATTCTTTCACTTTATATACTATACAGTATATTATTTAATAGTTTGCACATGTATAAAAAATAGACATTAAAATACACAATTTGATATGACAGCACAATTCAGCAAAGAAAATACTGCTCACTTCAGTTCCTGTCTAAAATACAGCCTAATAAATAAAAAGAGGAGGAAGAGTAAAGATTTCACAAGAGATTTTTTTAGCTTCTGAGCTTAACAAATTCTTTCTATACATCTTATATTTTGGCCCTGTCGCGATTATTGCATAATCGCCTGAGCATAATTTTGTATAATCATTCAATTCTGTGATCCAAGGAGGAAAGTGAATTGTGTATTCATCCTCTGGGTAAATAAAGTGTCTACCTGAGCAAAAGGTTTCAATTTCAGGAAAAACACATGGAAAAAGAGCTTGGCTGTCTCGATCGTACTGCTGCTGGACAGGTTCTTCTGTTTCAGCTCATGAGACCTTAATGGTTGCTATCAGAAGGAAGATGATAACGGGTAAGTCCCTCCCTACGGGTGTTTGACAGCTAAGTTCTGCTGGAGTCGTCGCTTTCATCCAGCTTTTCTAAATGTATAATTCACATGATAATGTTTGGATGGAAGCATGGTGTTTTAAGAGTAGCAAAATAGCTCAGTGTGTTATGTGTGTCAGTTGTCAGTGGCAAAAACAAGCACTTTATTGGAGGTAATGCTACATTAATGCTGCTCACTTGCACTCAGCTCGTTCTCCCTCAATACTGGACTAATAGACACAAACACATGGGAAAATAGGGTTGAAAAATACCTAAGTTACGCTTTAACACAGGCTTATTATACGGGCTTGAATATTAACTTTTGAAAATAAAATCAAGCCTCCTTCTACATTAATTAACTTACTAGCACGTTTTTGTTAGATTAGGCCTACACAACAGTTTTAGAACAAGCTATTTAAAACAACTCTGTGCAGCAGAGCGAGAGGTGAAATACTGTTTCAGCAATTTATTTGAGGATTAATTAACACTCCTTTGCCAACGATCGCATCATTTCGATGAGTAGCCATTGAAATTAACAGCATGGAATTGGGTCTAAATGCAAAACCAAAAACAAAAGCACCGCTGTGTGCCAAAAAAAATGAACAGAAATAGACAATTCATGGCAGTCCTACTTATAATACATCCATGTGTTCACAATGCTCATATGTGGAACTGAAGAAAGCACACCCAAATCACATATACAGTCATTTTCATTACCATTCTGTTGCTAGGGTAACAGCTTTTGGTCCAAGTTTACTTCCTGTCAGCTAGTACATTAACAAGCATTGCAGCAAACAGGAAATGCAAAGTGGTCCATTTATAATGTTTCTATGTAGAATATAACAATAAATGAGCGCATGTGGTCTGCCGAACTGAAAAAGAAACTTACCTGAACAGGTAGTCTCTGTCTTTGTGGCGACAACCAAAGAACAGCCAGGTCTCACCAAACACGACCTCAGGGTTCTCCTTCCTCTCCTCCTCTCTGAAAGTTTAACAGCAGTTGTTAGCGGTCAATCAATACCAACAGAGGACCAGGCCAGATGGAGGAGAGGGAGTCCTTCCTCACAGCAGAGGTTAAAGAAGAGTAGTGACACCATTAAACAATGACAGTACACCGAGTGCTGCAATTGCCTAATGCACGGAAACGACTGTCGTGCTGCAGTGAGGACATTACATGTATTATTAAATTGCACCCAAACAGAAGGATGGATCCCATCACTATAAACAGTTACTGAAAATGAAACTGGGGCTTGTGCTTTGTGTGTGTTTTCGCGTACGCTTGCGCGTGTCCAACTGTGCTTGAGTGCAAAAGAACTGCTCCTGCAAAAGTGATTCCTCTTGTGGCTTGGGAGTTTGGCAAAGCTCCCAGAATCCTTTGCAGGCGATGGCAATGCAGCGGCACAAAGCGGCTCTGAAGATGCCGGTATCTGTGCCGCACACCTGCTGCAAAGGTGACAGCTCTTTCTCAGATAACAACAGTTGACCCCCAACCTTTCATGATGCCATCAGTCAGATGACTCTCTAAAAAGCCCCGGCATTATCTGTTACCCCCGTCTGGAGGGAGAGGGGGGCCGGGGGTGAGAAAAGAGTGACCAACCATGACGAGGGGCTGAGGAATACCACAGAGAGACATTGAGACTGGGCCCTTTGTGCTGTGCTGCTGCACTCCGAGGATAAGGTGCTGTTCCCCTAAACACCAACCTTTACTATTCACCCACAGGCTGAATCACACTTTGTGTTTTCCAGCAGTCACAAAATTAAAATGGCAGCCAACTCCTTGCTGGAGTTATATGGTGCATAAAAAAGTGTTAACACACTACTTTATTGCCAAAATGATAAGCCCATTAAAGACCCCCTCCAGACAACACACATAAAAATACTCTGCTTTGAATAATGATTTGTGACTGATACGGTTTTGCGACTTTTTAATTTTCTCCTGAATCACTGAAACTCCATTCTCAGTGCATGTTTTCCCATCACACTTATATAAGCTGCTTGTACATATACGTCTTTAACTCAGATTTAAGGTAAGTACAGAGAGACTTTCCCTCTTCAGTAAAAATCTGGAGTGAAACTAAAGTTGAATTAATGTGTTTCATTTGGAAGCAATAGCCAAACAAGTGTGGTTTCATACTAGTTTATCTTGAAGATATGTTTACCAAACACCATCAGGAATGAAGATCTGTGGGAGAAAACAAACTGGGAAGAGGGAGACCCAGAAACAGCTGGAGGAGGTCAATAGACAAGGAAATAAAGCACACCAGGATGGACCTGGAGAAAGCAGCCCAAAACTGAGAGCATTGGGAAGAATAGTGGATGACCTGAGCTCCACTAGGAGAAAGCATTTAATTCAGTCAGCTTAGATCATCAACATGTTCATGCTCATTTTGCTGGCTGATAAAAATCAAAACTGGTTTAAAAGGGCATGGAGGGTGTGACAAAATGTTTGAGAATTGCTGGATTAACCCATTTGTGGCCAAAACTGTATTTAGTATGATAAGGAATAATGCCATGTTTGTTCTGATTGTGGTAGGGACATACAGTAGTAGCTAACACTGCAACTTTTCAGATCACATGAAAAATTACACTTTTGTTCACTAAGGGTTTTTGAAAAATTAGGAAAATCATGAAAATTGTGTTATTAAATGTTTTCCTTATGATTTTTCTTACACTACATATGTGTGCAGACCTTTGATATTCAACTTGGTATCACTTCACATTTACCAAATACTCAATTGTGCTTCTTATATTTTCTTATCATACTAAATCTAGTATTTGGGACTACTGTTTTTTCCTTACACATAATGTCTACTGTACACTGTAGTCCCATGTGCCCAGGTGAGATGTAGTTTGACAAGAAAAACTCACTTTTCAGTCAACAGTTTGACAGATTTTGAAAATTTCACTACACATTTGTGCTTAGTCAAGCCCAATAACACTTCCAAAGGAAATGCAAAACTTCATTTCAGGCACAAATAGGTGGTGGTGGTAGTCATGGTAGTAGTAGTGGTAGTAGTAGTGGTGGTAGTAGTAGTAGTAGTAGTAGTAGTAGTAGTAGTAGTAGTAGTAGCTGCAACTACTAATTGATTATGTAGCTTTAAAAAAAACAGTTGCAAAAGTGTGATTGTAAATACTAAAACAAAGCTTCACCCTCATTAACCGAACGAGAGGTTAACAGTTAATATAAACACTTTGCCTTTTGAACTTTCGGTGACTGCAGCCCAGTAACATAACTGTCTGGCTGACCTGATCCAAACGCACAGATCCTGTCCATTAGCATCCTGGACGAGATTCTTCTGATCTGCAAACAGCCTCAAGTAAACTCATTTTAGTGGGCTCGTCTCTCTCCTCTCGCTGCCAGCTGCCCTAAAGGGATCAATACCAATATGAAAAACCTGGATTCCATTCTGAGCAGACCACACCGGCGCCTTTCTCTGAATACAAATCACATCACATCACATCCCCACACTATAACAGCCTGCAATACAATCCCTGGGGGAAGGCAGCATCTACAGAGCACTCCATTTGGGGTCGAAATCAGAGGCGGTTGCCTTTCAGTGCCATTCAGATGATCAGCGGGAGGGGGAGACTGCATGGAAAGCGAGGGTGAAGACTTGGTAAACATCACAATTATCTCATATCTTTCATCCGTTTTCCTCGCAGCTCCATGCGAGAGGTGCTGAGTGGCTTTTTAGGCATAAAAAAACAAGAAGAACAAAAACCGAAGCCTAAACAACAACAGCTCGAGGCTTAATCACTGAAATTACAATGCAGAATTACACCCGTATGCATTCAACGTGCTGAATTCAAAATGTTTTCATAATACAGGACAATGCTGAGTAGCACGACGCTGTAGCCTAATTGTAATCAGCTGTCTGGTTAGACTGATAAATAGGAGCGCAATATTTGTATGCACAAACTTTAATAAAAGTTGTCATAATGAAAGCGGCAAGTATGCCTGCTGGCAAACGTAAATATTAAACTGTTTTGTTTTGGGGGATTTTTTTCAAAAGAAAAGCTTGTTAAGGAGATTAAGGCTAACCACAGTTAAAATACAATATTTGTTTAACTCACTGCTCCCAGCTAAATAAAAAAAAACGCTGAAAATCACATTCTCCATAAAATCTTTCCACAGCAATCAATAGCAGCCTACAAAGGGGGGGCCTTATTAAAATCTTCCTGTACCACCAAGAGAGCCTCTGACCTTTAGAAACGCTTCTTCTACTTGTTACCAGCGCTACAAATTCATACAGTTATTTTGAAACCAGCATCGATTAACAGTAGGGGGGAGGTGGAGGTAAGAAGATCGAAGTGTCCCCATGTTGCTTTGTTGCTAACAGGAGCCTTCTCGGGCCTCGAGGCAGATGCAGCGTCCCGTTGACAAACTGGTGATTGTTATCTGCTATCAGAGCGCAGCGTCAGCCGGAGAGGCTTTGTTTGGAAACTCAAGTGAGATTCTGTACAACGCTGCACACCATGACAGGGTTTTTTTTAACTTCTCCAGCATGATACTCAGCTGGCGGGGGAGAGGATGAGAGGCACAGGGAGGGAGAAGGAGCTGATGAGACAGTCGAGCTGGTTCACATGAGTTTACACTCTAACAGTGAAAAGCCTCTTGAAAGAAAAAAGGTAAAAAAAAAAAAAAAAATATTTGAAATTGAATAAAACCTAAAAAACACTGAACTTTCAAGGATGCATTTGAGGAGGGGTTGCAGTTGTTGCATTATGCCTTCCAAAATCAATTAAGGTCTGAGTGTTTAGCTTGCATTCACAAGCAGGTCTGCAAGGACAGAACATTAATATATGGCTTCAGTTTTGATATTTTAAATTTTAGAGAGCAGTGTTTGGATAACACGGATCAAAGTAAGACTGATTTGTTCATATTACACCAGAGCACTGTCCCTCTGGCTCAACCTTGATCATCAAGAAGAGGAGTCTGCAAGTCGGTCCTAAAAAAAAAAAAAAAAAGTGGTGCAACCTTCAGCGTACCTGCTTCCCAAAGGGCACAAACACCTCTCGACCCACATGACCACCCCGTCCTCCCTGGAATCTGCCTCATAAAATCTGCTACTGTGAAACCTCTCAGATCAATCACCCGCCACAACAGAGCAGATATCCGGGGAATTCAGAGACAATTGGAGTTGACTGGGGCATAACCTCATTTATACAAAGCCACCCAAGAGTTAGACATGTCAGCCTGACTAAAAAGGCTCACTCCGCTTTCTAACAAGTCATGGTGGCTGTGGGCCGGGTTCGACACACAGGCATCAGCTTCAGCCACATTAAATCTTTCTGACAGGTCGTCATCTTGCAGTCTTGATTTAGCCATCAATTCAGAGCCTCAGAAAATTAAACAAAACATAGCAGCACCTCTCAAGAATTTACCCGTACGGCAATGGTTAATCAAGCTGGAGAGAAGAATGGTGTCCTCAGCTAACATTCAATATCCTCACACCAACTCATCAGCAATTACAAGCGATGATTTACTCCAACGTGGCCACCACCTACTGGACTCTTTTTCTTTCAAATCAATAACGCTCTATTTGATGCTTTGACTCCTGGCTCTTTATTACAGGCCATGTCATAAACTTGTGCATCTGAGAGAGGGTTTAATTTATCCCTGTTGAGACGAGTGAGGCATCTGAAATAATCCCCGACGTGATCACAGCCCTCGCCGCTAGATTTATTATGCCTTATGAGATGTACGTTGACTTTTATCGGCTTTGAGCAGGGGTTCATTTAATTGTCTCTGCAGATTACTCGAAAATATGCACAGATGATGTGCACTTAACATCATTTGAACACTGTGAATATTCATTAGAAAAATTTTAGCTGGAATTATCCGCGTCGCAAGGCGCACCAATCAGTATGTAACCTGCGTGTTTCTGAGGCTTGACATGAACGTTTAGCTGACCTACTTCGGCTGCAAATCTTGCAGCATGTTTAACATTGGCAGGATCAAGTTCATTACCACACGCACTTGATCCTCTTGACAAAGACATTTGCAAAATCTCAATGCACACTACATCTGTCTTACTTGATAAAACTTATTATGGTGCAAGAATAAAATGTGTTGTCAAATGTGCGATACCTTTGCTGGAGGAAGCCAATGAAGGGGGCAACTCCTGTTCCCGGTCCGACCATTATGAAGGGCGCCGACAAGTCAGAGGGAGGCTGAAAGGAGCAGCTGGGTCTCAAGCTCACATGGATCTAGAGTCAGAGGTCATTAGCAAGCATTTAAAATAATGAGAGTAATTACAACAAAGCTGAGAAGCCACTGTGGGCCTACCAATCTATTAATTGATCTGCTTAATATTCTAAGACACACTAACAGGGAAACTCATGAGCTCCACGAAATCCATAGTCTGTGGTAGAGAGGATTTACTTGCTTTCATTTATTTTTTAATTAAACACACACACATGCACACACGCACACACACAACTGACCCAAAGCTTTTTTTTTTTTTTTTTTTTTTACATTAAAATGAGTTTGCAGAGCTGCCTAAAACATGTAGTACAAACAGGTTAAATCCTTATTACAGGATAGACTTCAGAGAGCAGGACCAAATCACACTGGATCACACAGGTTTAAGGCAGTAAACTTTATTTAAAGACTAACATTTCGACGCCAGCTGCATCTTCATAAGACTCAAAAAACTCTGACTTTTGGACCTGATGAAGACGCAGCTGGCGTCAAAATGTTAGTCTTTAAATCAAGTTTACTAAACCTGTGTTAAACCTCCAGTGTGCTTTGGACCTGCTCTCTGAAGTCTCTCCTGTTAGTTTTCCCTATTCTGTGAGCACAGCACAGGCCTGCTATTCATTGTGAGGCGGCTGAAGCGCGTCTAACCTCCCTTCTTCAGGTTAAATCCTTAATGCCTCGAGTTCTGTAGTTTCATGGAGACGCTGCACAATTTTCTGATATTCTACTCCACACTTTGCTTCCATTTTCACTCAACAACCTCTTGAACTCTAATATCTGAAGGAGAATGGGCAGCCCAGCTCTCTTGGCATTTGTATTGGCTGAAAATTGAGACAAAGACAAAAAAAAAAAAAAAAAAACGGACAGCAAAGTAAGGTGTAGCAGGATTTCAACTTAGCCAGGAAGGTACATGTATTTCTTTTCTCTCTCTGAGTGGGGAGGTGGCAACTATTACAGCACCGGAACACTTGTACTCGCAAATAAGAGCACTTATCAGCCGTGACCAAGAGTTCACAGATTTGCACAATCCAGTTCCGGCTCTCCATTTTCCAGTATACTCATTACCTGTGGGCTGCCGGAGGATTCAGCCCTCTCAGGGAAAACCAGGACAGGATTGATGAGGTCAAACAGCCAACCAGTACACAAGCCTCGCCTCCCCGCAGGCCGCCCAGAGTATGCTGGGAACTCCACTACATTGAAGACAAAATGCAGCTTTCCTGGGTACCTAAGACGGGAGCTAGAGACATGGGACCGCAGAGATTTTGAGATGAAAGGAAGACAGACATAGAAGGAAACAATAGTGTGTGTGCGAGGCATACAGACAGTGACAAGCAGGCAGATGCACAGAGATGAAGTGAAAAATAGAGTGAAATATAGAAAAAGGCACAAGCATTATGAGGGAGGATAAATTCTCAAGAATAAACAACAATGCTCCAAGAAATGACTCACAAACCACCTTTAGAAAAATCTACTTAAACAGCTGATTAAAGTAACAAGGACATATTTCATGCAATGACAAAATCATGACACTGAAATGTGCGAAATCGTGATCTACACCCACAGCCCCGTCAGATCAGCTCAACATCTCAAACCACCAGTCGGGTCCTAAATATGTTCTTTTGACATTATATAAAATTGGATGTTATTTAACACTATTAAGTATGTAAAATTGGTTATTGTTCCAATATCGTTTCATACAATTAAATCGCCAATGTTTAGGTTGGTTTATGAAGCTTGCATTTGTACCATTATTATTATTGGGAGTGGCACAAGTTAGATATTTATACATTACTTTAGTCCACGACAACTATTGATCCATACTTTTAGTTATCTAATTCAACCATTTATCCACTACTTCCAGCAAATTATTAAAATGTCTCAGTTCACACAATAACTCATGGACTCTCAATAACAAGTGTTATCATGCAGTAATGTAGCTTATTATACATAAGATTAACATTAAATAACAATTTTCCTCCTTAATACAAAAATGTGGGAATATCTATATCTATAGAATGAGATAAATAGATAGTAGGTTCGTTTTAGCATTTTAACGCCGCTAATTCCTTTAACACATTAAGGTAATCAATATTTCAGAGGATAAACTGAGCCCGCTACGAGCTCAGTTTTAAACCTAGAGTGAAAGCCCACTCATACCAACCATGTCGTACTAGCTTGTCACAAAGGAGGTTCAATAATGCTCCAAATTTATGCTAAATTTTGGCGAGGGAAAACTGTCATGGTCATTTTCAAAAGGGTCCCTTGACCTCTGACCTCAAGATATGTAAATGAAAATGGGTTCTCTGGGTACCCACCAGTCTCCCCTTTACAGACATGTCCACATGCCTTTATACCCACAGAAATGTATATTGTCTCCTTGATTAACTCTGATTGTATGTTTTGATCATGATATGACATAATAAGACAATAGGATCGATTCATTTCAAATAGGAAAATTGTGGAAATGAAACACTAGATTATGAAGAGAATCAAGCATTTTTGAAGGAGTATATTCAAATTCAAGCAGATTCCTAACTTTGCAAACGTGTTAAAATAAAGCACTTTCCAAACTTTCAAGCCCCTGTATATGTATTATATACCCCAGGATAAAAGTACCCCTGGTTGGGAATACCTGATCTACACAATGATGTCTGCTTCATTCTAGACTAAAAGGAAAAAAAAAAACACAGCTAGGGTGAGAACAAATAACTTCCTGTCTGCCTTGCTTCAATAAAGCTGCCTCTCCCTCCTCTCCGCTCCAGTCTTCACTGCCGGCTGAAGAACTCTCACGCTCGCTCATCCTTCACTCTCCAGTTCCTGTGGGCCACTAGAGACCTCTATTGACCACAGCATCAATAATGCAGGCCTCTAATGTCTCTGCACCATCTGATAAACTACAGCCACCATCTCTCTCGTCTCTCTGCACAAACATCCACACACACATACGCAGCTACGTGAGGGACTAATGAGAGGAGCAGGCAGACTTGACATTGCGTTGGATGTTACTGTTCCACATGAGCTTTAAAGCAAACATTATGGGTACTAGCTCAACAGGAGAAGCCAATCAATGACTGGCACTTGGGCCTTTTTAAACTAAACGCGACTAGCTAAAGGCTGCACAATATTTACAATGCACTCCTTTGTGCATGTTTTCCCCAGCATTGAACAGCAGCACACATAACACAGACAACAACGTTTAGGGAATCCACAGCTTAACACTTAACTTTACCTTAGACACACATATATACTCAAATAATAATATTTACAGCAAAATCATTTCTAAGTGGCTCAAAAAAGTAATCATGTGAAAATGCCACGCTTAATAATATTCACGGAGCTTCCCTTTGATGTTATAATAAAATCAATCAAATGCCACATAATCTGAGAGCTCAGTCCACCAGCGTGAAGGAGCTGGTAAAACAGCAGGTCTCCAGTGGAAAGCAATGCATTTCCTGGCTGCAAATAGTCCCACATAAATATGTGTTTTATCATAAGAACTTGACTGTCTTGTCTAGTAATAATAAAAAAAGTGAAGTTAGAGAGTTACCAGACCAAACTGTATGCATAAATCTACCTCTTTTCATCTTACAACACCAAAATAAAAATGACATTTCACCACTAATCTTGTGCATCTTCTCTGTGATATAATACGTCCCATGCAAGTCGGAAATGATTAACATTTATGAAATTTGACCCAAAATGTATCCAGTCTTCCATATTTGCATTGTCTGGATTTTTTGTTTTTGTAATAAATGCTACATGATTTTCACATATTGTCTTTCTATCTTCTCCATTATTAAGAAAATAATCCAGCAGCTGTGGACTAGCATTAATAAGGATTATATATAATATATATATATATATATATATATATATATATAAACAAATTAGAGGAGGAGAGTTCATATTTCGGTTGCAGTTGTGTAAATGATAAAGAGATCCATCTTCAAATAAATGAGATGAAATCAATTACTCCCAAAGCATGCTATAATTTAAATATCATCAGCTTTAAAAACATTACTTTTCACTGATACCAGGGCTGTCAAAGTTAAGGCAATAATAATGTGTTAACACAAACTCGTTTTAACGCCACAAATTTCCTTAATGCATTAAAGCAACTTGTGATTCTTGGTCTGTAGCAGGCTCATTTATAAACTGTGAAGATACTGGTATCATATGAAACTAGAAAACCTAAAGGAATCCACTGGTACCAACCATTTCATACTTGCTTGTTGCAGAGGTGGCCAAATAACGCTCCAAATTTACACTAAACTTTGGTGAGGAAAAACCAACATGGCCATTTTTAGAGGGATCCCTTAACTCCTGACCTCAAGATATGTGAATGTAAATGGGTTCTATGTGTACCCACAAGTCTCCTTTTACAGACACGCCCACTTTATGATAATCACATGCAGTTTGTAGCAAGTCATAGTCAAGTCAGCACACTGACAGCTTTTTATGGTAAATGCAGTACCTGTGAGGCTTTCTGGACAATATTTGTTATTGTTTTGTGTGGTTAATTAATTTCCAGTAACAAAAATATTCATATATTTGCATAAAGCAGCATATTTGCCCACTCCCATGTTCATAAGAGTATTAAAGACTTGACAAATATCACTTCAAGGTACTGTTTGAACAGATTAAAAAATGTGATTAATGCCATTAATCATGATTAAATATGGACAATCATGCATCAATCGCAATTAAATATTTTAATTGACTGACAGCCTTAATTTATACAAAAACACATCCAAGGATTCAATTCCTCTCCATGACTCATCAATGTATTTGAACAATTACGTCTTGTGCAGCCAGAAAACACCAGTAGAAATTAGAAAGCCTCCATGATCATGTGGTGAGAATAAGACAGACAGACGTACTCATGGATATATATTTGCGCTCAGTTTCATGCAGTACAAAATGTAACATCTATTCTTATTTTACTGTCACCTTACCTGGCTGCTGAATAAGGCCTGGGCTGAAGTTTCGGCAAGTGCTCTGAAAGGCAAGCAAAACTGTCAATCATCCTGCTGTATCACTAAGATTTTGTTACACAGACACCCATGACAGAGAGCAGACTAAATAAGTGAAAGTCATCTCGGTCCACTGAGACGTCCTACCCCCCACCGATCCATCCACAGTAACCCCCCACCCAGGTTACAGTCTTGTTTCTAGGACACACTTCTATATTTATGAAATTACAAACTCAGGGTTATGGAATCCCAAGTGTCCAGATGTGGAGCCAGTAGGAAACAGATTGCTTATGCAGACCTTATTTCAATGCCAGCCATGAAGGTGCCCTCTTTTGGGTAATATGTAGTGTGCATTACCACTGTGACAATGTGTCAGAGAAATCAGGAAAAAAAAAAAAAAATTACAGATAACTTTTCACCCCATAGAACCAAGATCTGCCATTCGCTGCACTATGACCACCAACAACTATTAGAAGTGGGCAAAAAGAGTGATTGAGAGCAGTGGGATGTGCTCGCTGTGTCTTCTACTTCATTTGCATCTAAGCAATAAAAAAACCTGGAAAAGTAAAGCTGCACCATATGCACCAGCTGAGGCCTTACAATAACACATTTTTCTGCTAAATTGCTTGGAAAGACAAACAGCTGGACTAAATCTGCTCTCTCCTCTCTTTCTGGATCTCTCTGACATCAAAACAGCTCAGGGTGTTAGCAAGACAGCTCTGCACTTTGACGTCCATTTCATCTCTTTGAGCTGGCTTTTTTTTTTTTTATTTATTTTTTTTTTTTAAATGGTGATGCATGAAACACTTAAAAGTTTGAAAGAAAGTTTTGAACAAAAAATACTGGCTTTGCCCAAACAGCCACCTTCCAGTCAACATCCGTCTAGATTCCTTCAAATGCTAAAAGAAAAAAACAGCAGGCTCAAGGGCTAACTCTTCATTTTTAGAGAGCATGGTGGGCGTAGTGAAATATGGCCTAAATCAATACTGCATTCCTGTAAGATGATACAGTATGAATGGATGTTGTTTATAATTTAGCTAAATAACAGAGACCTTTGCGTGCCCAGTAGAGTTATGTTGTTGAAACTAGACTGTATGCCAGAGTAGAAGAAGAAAATAATTCATACAGAAAACATTTAAAGGTGTAAAGTGTTGGATCTGGCGGCACATAGTTGTGAGGTAGCATATTACAACCAGCTGAAACTTCTCCCATTCAACAAGCATGTAAGAACTACAGCGGCCGGTGCAAAAATGTCAGTGGACTATCTAGAGCCACCATTTGGTTTGTCCGTTCTGGGCTACTGTAGAAACATTGCGTCCGAATTTGTGGCGATCTAAACCGCTCATTCTAAGGTAACAAAATCACAAAAATGCTTCCTGTATTTTGAGGTTATTATACACTAAAGAAAACACGGTCAACTGCCTGACAAGGTGCAATAGCAACCTGTCAATAACAATTTATCCACGACCTAAAGCATCCCCGGCTCTATGGTCTATTTGACTCTAAATGGGACCATAGTTCACTCAATGAACATAAAGCTGTATTGAAGAAGACTTGAAACTAGCGATTGAGACCATAAACTCATGTTAATAATGTTTACTGAAGTAATAAATCAAGTGAGAAGTAGGCTTTCTCAAAGACTCAAAGACTCTTGAGAAAGTCTTCTCAAAGACTTCTATGCAATCAGACTTCTTTTTGCAAACAGAGAAGTCACCCTTCAGACACTTCGGCATTGGCTTCACTTTTCAGACCTGGAGTTGCCCACTGGTATTACCTAAAGAGGTCTGTAGAGGCATTTTATGATCCCATATGGGAGGGGCTAAATGTTTGGCACGACAGAAATACAAGCTTTAGTAAAGGGGACTTTTATTTTGAAAAAAAAAAAGTTTAAATGTTTAGACATGGAGGCTCAAAATGTATTACTGAGCCAAGACTACAGGCTGGCCTTGCTTTGTTATAATCAATATGCTGCTATAGATAGTAAAAATAATACAGTAATTAATTTAATAAGAAGAAATAAGCTGCAACTGAGTGGATTAAAAATCGTTCATGTTTGAACATTTTTCAAAAAACAGAGCAGAAAGTAACCCCCTGAAGGACAAAATCTGTTTGGACAAATGATCACATACAACATATCCAGGCAGCAATCCTTCCCATCAGCACCCAGTGGAAACACACACCTCTCCATCAGATGGTGCATCATGTACGTTAACACAATCCTCTGCAGCTGCACCGTGCTCGAGTTGCTGCCTTTCTATCACAGAGTGACAGCACATGTCCGAAACAGAGGACAATCAATCCATCATTTCACATCACTGCACCATGATGATACTGCTGGTAGATACAAAGGATATATCACTTTTAAAACCTCCGTGTGGAAAAGCTGCTTCTCTGTTGCAGTGAGTGGCTCGAGGATACATCTTAAAAAATATGTATTTCAAACAAAAAAAAGGCCTCTGCTCCAAAAAAATACAGTCCCAGGGTTCCCGCTATGTTTTCAGAAATGATCATTTTCAGGGGTATCATCGATCATACTGCACAATATAATCTATTCCATCTCAAAAGTCTCTCTGCAATGCAATTTATATGCAGAGGTATCGTTTTAGTGGGAAAAAATGAGATAGCAATGTGGATGAACGTAAAAGTTATACTTCTTAAGATATATGGATCACATCTTTGGCTACAGATGGAATTAGAGCGGTTGTTGGCATTAAAGCATTAAAAAGACTTCTCCTTGTGAAGACTATAAACGCTAACTTCAAGCCACTTCTGAGAAGAGAAAAGCCCTGCAAGCTCATGGTATTCCAAACCCATTTAAAAGTTTTCCCTGGCATGTCATTATATCTTAAATGAATAAAGTGGGAATATATGTGATACGCAGTGCGTTCTCTGCGACCAGGAAACTTCATTTTAGATTTCAAGCTCTTCTGGAGTGAGGGGGAACTCCGGCCTTTTGGGATACAGACATATTCACTTACTTTTACTTTGCTTTACTTTCTTCCACAGGTCACAATTTTATTTGAACCCTGCGGTAAAGTAAATTGAAAAAGATGCTCATGGACAGAATCAGCTCCCTGGGGCAATGACCCCAAAGTTTTCATCTGACACACTGTGAAACAATGGACCATATAATAAGAGCGCTGACTCTGGGAAGCAGGTATCTTTCTCAATTTATATCCAGCATTTACTTTTATACCCAGGCTGCACTTGGCCAAAGACATCTCTCCTCATTATTTATAGTTAGTATAACAGCATAAACTCTGATCAGCAAACACCTCCCCTCCGCTCGGGGTAATGAACCAAGAACAGTGCAAAAAAAAATGCAGCAGTGTGTTTTGCAAGTGACACACTGAGGCAGAGTTGACCATTAAGCTATGATCCAAACTGACCCTGCGTGTTTATGTCCTTGCGAAGCTCGGTAAACGGCCCCCTGTCCCCCAAATAACAGCTGCTGCCCTGAAGGCCGCATTTTTCACGAGGGCACGATCGGCGCGATTCCCAATTTCTGCATCAGTTCACCACTAAAAAAGGTGCTGTGGTTGGCAAGTGGACCAAAAATAACTGACATTGGGAAAGGCCAAGAGCTGTGACACAGCTGTTTTAGAGGACAACTCAACTTGTATGTAAAGCTGTAGCCAACTAATTTCACTGTCTGGTAAGTTTCAGTCAAAGCTTATTAGATCTATACTGAATGACTGGCCAACTATCTTAATGAGCTGAGAGAACATGATAGTTTTCTACCAACAGTTGGCTCAGACGAGGATGTATAGATGGTAGACAGCAGCAAATAAATTATCAATATTAGCAGGGAGGGAAACTATGAATAAACTGAGAAAATATCTCTTACTTGCAGCTTTAATACTGCCATTATATTCACAGAAACTGTGACACAAAAACCATATTGGAGCTACATGGACGTAAAATGAGACAAGAAAATGAGTTGATCCTTTTGGGAGCCCTCTGATGTACTCTGTCTGACCATTCAGTATAATTAAATGCTCTCACAAAATCAGCCTGGAGACTGGGCTCATAAATCTCACTTTACTGGGGCTATAGTGACCCCTTCTGGATGAAAATTACTCAGACAGACGAACCCGCATAGCTGAAAATACAAGAAGGTACACTTGACATAACCCGCCTTTTCAAAAGTGAAATAAATAGTTCTAAAGTAAATTATTCCACTGATGTTTCATACAGGTGCAGTCTAAATCCCAGTCTCATGTCAATCATTGTAATTCCCCATTTGCTTCAGGCAACATGAAAGCCTGCATTTAATTAAACGTGCATCTATTAACTTGTTTTTTGTTTGTTTTAACTGTTGACGAAGGTCCAGAGGGACCAAAACGTTGGTGTGATCAATAAATTATGATGCTGAGCAAGAGCAGCATGCAGGATCTTCTTTTCTCAAAAAACAAACTGAAAAACATCTTAAAAATATGCCAGAATATTAATCTGTTTTCTCATTAGACACTGGATAAATATTATGCATAAAATGCACCTATTTACTATGTGAAAGAAAAATGAATAAAACAAAAATGGTGTGATGTTTGATCAGATTTTGTACTTCAGAGTGGTTCTCACATCATGTAAAACATCTAGCTAGGATGTTTTTTTACCCATTAACTGTAATTATTGCGGACTCTGAGACCTCATGGCTGACTGACAGACAGATAACAGTGGGTGCTCTGACCTATGAGGAGGCTGAGAGGAGGCGAGCAGGACGGGAAGGCTATGAGAAGCTCCAAGATGGTAAGGCTCGGGTCTCTCACATACAGGTTGTAGTCTGCGGCGCCTTGTTTACTGCAGAGCTCCTGCAGTCTCCTCCTCTGCACACTGTCCCCCGTATGCTCCACCAGAGCTCGGAGAAACGCCTGACAGGGAGACAGAAATCGGATGCAAAGTCACTTGAAGCTGCTGCACTTGCGTCAGCAGCGATGGTCATGATTTTTTCTTTTTTCCAGTTTTTCTGACTTAGGTTTCCATTCACAACTGTAAAAAGAAGAGGCATTTAAAACATGTTCTAACACTGTGGAACAGATTCAATGCCATGCTGCACACAGGCCACAAAAGATGGAGGTCTTTGTTCCTTTTCCAGGTACATGAAAACTGTAAAGGTAGGCCTTGACAACAGCCTAGTTATTCACGAGGCACTTTCTATACCCCATAAAGTTGTTGTTTAGTTTTTAAATGCTTGCAAAGCTAATGAGAAATTATCAGAGGCATTCTTTTAATCCTTAAACAAATTCATCAAAACCAATTAATGCGATCAATTACTTTGTTAAATCTGAAAAAGACAAACTGCAGCTTAACTGGTATTTCATCAGTTATTGTTAATCATCTCTTTGTAGGCTGTGATGCAAACTGCGGGATTAAAAAAAAAGATCATAAATTAATATCAAAACGCCACTCCCTGAACAACTTTTGGAGTGATTTTACTTTATTCCATCTGCAACCATTAATCACTCTGATACTAGTAATCACAACTTCTGAATATTTGTCATGCCTAAGTGTTCTGTGCAATTTCAGCGATTCATTATGAGAGCATGTATGGAGAGATTAGTGGCACAGTCTTGTAGTATAATTATTATCCCCATTTTCCAATCTGGCCTGTATAGACAGCACTTCTCCACTATTTGACTAGCTTCAAAAAATATTGTCTGTATCTGATAAAGTCTCTGAATAGCTTCAGTAATAATATTCAAATTCATCTCAGTAGAAATCACAAGCCAGGAAATGCCACATGCATCTTTCTGTATTTGATGCTATTGTGAATATTACTAGGTTTTGTACTTGCTAAGAGGCTGAGGTGATTATCTTTCACTATCCTAAAAATCCTGAAGTATAAAACTTACAGGCGCTGTAACTGCTTTAATAAAACAGATTAACTGCTTGGATTACACAGACAGGTGTTATAAAATAAAACTCCAAGAGGCTTGTAAGTCTGTAGGCAGCAGTTTGGCCTGAAACAATCCATTTTTTGCACAGGGATTTTATAAGACGGGAGAAAATGAGTCTGTGCACATGTCTAATATACAGCAGGGGCCTGAACTGGTGGTAGCTGTTACAATTAGGATGTCCTGAAGCTTTCTGACACATTATCAATGAGATATGCATAGTTGGATAGCTTCTCTCATAAAAATCAGTGCAGAAATCAAAAGTATGCCTCTTCATTCTATCATAAGCAATATCTGATTGCATATCATATCTTTTTGTATGCTTAAAAACAAAATATAACATAAAAATGTTAGTATGCAGTGTGCCATCATCATATAAGCAACAGAAGTGCTGCATCATGTTGTGCTTTAAACAATGCTGCATCCTGAGCAATACTTAAATTGTTGTATTTATTACAGAAGTAATTGGAGTGTTGCCATATGCTGACATTTTACAAATCGTCTTCCTTTTGTCATTCAGTGTGCTGTTTACAAAGAGCTGTAAACTACTGATGCAGCTCACGCCGGAGGGAAATTAATGGTTTTCATCGTGGTTGGACTGTAATGTTTTTATTAATGAATTTAAATTGTGCAGTAAAAATCAGTGTGTAAATAACTTGAGGGATAGAAAATAGACCAGTACAGAGAGGTACACAAGTTAGCTACAGCTACACTACAGTAATGGTATTTCAAAGAATTTTACAAATGTCAGAGAGTGAGGTGAAATTCATGCAGGCCAAGTCCCCAGCCAAAAGTTAGGTGCTGCCAAAGCTAAAATATGTGACCATTTGACATTTTCACACACCAGCTGTGTTAATCACCATTGCCGCAGTGGACCACGCAAGTTTAATCATTATTTCAGCCTACACTTATCTTACCTAGGGCCTAATGCCAAATATCTGCCACTGCCATTCATCCATAATATATTATAAATCTTACAGTCTTTTTGTAATATGTACATGTCATCTGTCATCACTATGTACATACAGTATTCTAATATGTACATACTTGTCACTGTAAATATAAATCTTACTCCCTGTACATACAGTATATAGATATCTCCATAAGTACAAAATCACCCAGTCAATGTGTATCCATCCAGTATTTAATTCTTTGCACTATTTGTATTGCTACAATTTCTGAATGCTTGACTTGTATAAACACATGACTTGTTTATTTTTACTGTTATTATTATATGCTTTTATTCTGTTATTTATATTTTGTCCGAGTACATTGACAGTGTTGCATAAAACTGGGGTCAAATTCTATGTACTGTAAATTCATGACTAATTAAACTTGATTCTAATTAGAAAAATCAATCTTGCCTAAGCTTTTCAATCCAGACTGTGAACCCATGCAAATCTTTTGTTGTCCAGACCCTGTCCTGACATAGACTATACTATATGTCTGTTCAGTAAGTAAATCATCTTATACCATAAATGGGAACATCTGTGTCAAAATATAACTGCACTTCTACATATTGTAAAATATGACACACTATTATCCAAGCTTTTACAACACAAATAAAGGCTGTTTTAGTGTGTCACATCAGAAAGTTGCTGGACCAATGCAATTTACAAAAGTAAGTAGTTGAAGAGCAGTGTCTGGACATAGAGTACCTTCTTTGGAACACTCCTGATCTCTAGACACCACGTGAACAGGTACAGCAGAGAAATCTTTTGGGAAATGTAGGACGGCACCTGGGCACCTATAACCAGAGAGGAGAGAACATTTGGGAATTATCAGATAGATAAGATAAGATATGAATGACGCACACATAACAGTCTTTTGGGAACATGAGTTTGCAATGTGCCATATTGTGTTGTCAGTGCAATGTATGCATAGCATACATTTAAATGCTATGTTACAATGTTCCTTTCAAGACTACATTGGATGTGAGGCACTTGGGCTATACAAATAAAACTGAATTGATGCGTGTTAAAATCACTTGACAAGTATACTTTACCCCTTTTCTTGGTGTCTTTGCGTAGAGAAATGCATACTTGGTGGTTCCTCTGGTCATGAAGGTCCAATCTGTGGAGCAAGTCCTCCACTTCAGTGGCCCTGTTCGGGCAGAACACATCAAAAGAATCCCCTGGCTGATAGGTCATCATCATGTGAGCCTATGAATGAAAAACAAGCATCTATTGTCCAAACTGCAATCTGAGTTCATAGCACAAGTTTAGAAAATTTTCAAATATTAACATTATTCTGTCAAGCTTACAGAGATGTCCAGCTCTAAGAGAAAGGCAGTCTTGACTGAATCTCCTCTGGTCAGCTGAATTGCCTTGGATATGGGAACCTCATGGAGGGTCTCTTTGTTTAACGGTCCAACCAACTAGAAGAAAAACATTTTGAGATGAAGGACGAAATATGGCACAAACACTGGCTTTATTAGCAGCATCATTCCTCACCTGTTCCATAATGTCCACCTCCTGAAGAGAGACATCGAGGTAGGGAGGAGGCAGAGCAGGAACATTAAGAGAGGACTCGGACAGCGGCGGCAGGGAGTGTGTCAGCGAGGCTGCCAATGCAACATGGGGTACTCCACCATCCCTGATCTGTTTCTCTGGTGCTGATGTAGAAACACTGGCAACACCGTGAGGCTTGGATGCCAACCCAGGGCTCCCTACAGGAGAAGCTGGCCTGAGATCAGAAACAGCAGTCTGTGCAGCATAAGCTGAAAATGATGCAGCAGTTGTAAATTTGGGCACTGTTTCTACAGATGCTCTGATCGACTCGCAGTTCTGTTGCTCAGTTATTCTCAGTAGGTTTAGCTGGGCATCTGGTATGGATGAATCAGGAATATCCTTTGGTGAATCCTCTGCTTCTCCTTTCAAGTAACCAGTCCTATCGGAAGCCATTTTCGATAGGGCTCCTTTGATTGCTTTCCACAGTCCTTCTATCCAGGGGTCAACAACCACCTCCAGCCTGGAGAGAACAAAGCCCACACAACAGTGTAATAAAAAAAAAAAAAGACAGAAAGAAAGTGGGTAGGTTTAAGGCCTAAGGCTGAAAGTTGGATGTCTATACTGCAGAACTTACCCTACACCATCATCTGCATATCCTGTCGCATAGAATTGTTTGGCTCCAAGTTCCTGTAGACGACGCTCAATTGTCTTCCCGCAGTTGCAGAAATTTGCATAATTTGTGTCTCCTAAAGCTGGAGGAGACAGAGGAAAGCAAATAAAGATTTCTCAAGCCAAGAACTGCTCAGAAAGTAAACACTGTGCAGCAGTGCTTTGCGTTATAATTATTTAGACAAATATGTTTTGAAATTCTCGTTCACCATATTGACACTGCAAAAAGAGCTACCTCAGACCTTCATCATACCTAAAAGTGCATAGCAAAGGTGTTTATAGTGGTCAGTGGAGAGGGTCTTCTTCTTGATGCGCTTTACAAATTGGAGGGCATTGTCTGGCGGTTCCCCATCTCCAGTAGTAGACACAATAAAGACCACTGGGGCATTCTCCTTCTCCAAATTGTACTGGAACCAGTTGTATGATTAATCAGTTAGTGCTGTTTCCACTAATCAGTGCGAAAATGAATTAGACCAATATCCACAAAATCATCAGGTGACATCACACTTATTAAGATATTATTGAGGGTTATTATGTGTCAACAGCCTTGCAGTAGAGGAGGGGTTTTAACCGCTCTTGCTTCAAGGAAAACACTTTTGTATATTGTACAATAGATACCTTCTCATTGTGGCTCAAGCAACTGAGCTCAGCGACCAGTCCATGCTCCTCTGCCACCTCAGCTATTCCTTCTGCTAGGGACTCAGCTTGGCCCTTCTGAGACCCGTAGAGAACGACAAACCGAGGCTTCACTTCACAGGGCATGCTAGAAAATCCAGAAAAACATCATTTGTAGATTTACATGTTAAATGGCAGACCTTTTTCAGAGCACTTTCAACATTTTCATAATAGGAAAAGCACAGGTGATACTAATAACATTTACAATGTCTCAGTTGTGTTCAAGATATGCATGCACAATACCAGGACCCTGAAACTGACGCAGCTACACTGAATTCAGCCATATGTCTTGACATGCTGCCAACATAAATATACAGTATTCTCTTTATTCAGTATTCTCTTTTTATATACATGCATCTGAATGATACAAACCTGACTACTGTACTATTGACGTGATTAAAAATCAGTTATTTGGGTAGCCAGCTGTGTTTTCGTGGCTATCTTATCTTACCTACATACTGCACATTTTGACAGAGAGCTAACAAAAGACTTGCTAGAGAACAGCCTTCACAACAGCCCTAGACACCACCATAAAATACCAGGACGTTGCGTAATTTTTTAAACTTAATTTAACGGCAACGTTGCTCGGGTGCATTGAGCATTGTCTTTTTATATGCAACGCTAAATAAAAAGTAACATTTAGCTTACGTCAAATAACGTTAGTAACGTTAGCTAGCAAACTGAACTCTGACATGTGACAAGACAAGCGGCGTTGCCAACATATGTTCACTGGATGGTGTCTTTTCGAGCTAAACTTAACCTCTTTTTAAACGTATTGTAGGCACAAATGTATAAATGCTGTGTGAAGTTCTCGGAAGATATGTGGTCTACCTTTTCAAAACAGCTGCGGAAATCCACCCAGTCCAGCGTGTGGTCCTTTTCATGGAAGTTTAGCGTCTCTTGAAATCACGCGAGATCAGGGCACAGACTGAGTTTGAACGTGATCGGAAGAAACCACGTTACCAAAAGGGGCATTTTCACCTCTAACCTTAAAATATGCTGTATTAGAAGCTCTTATTTTTTCATAATCACGGTAAAACATCTCATTTAATTATTCTTTGTCAATCTGGGTAAAACGTGGTTTAAAGACGTAATAATAATAAGACAATCTTAAGCCTACTTGGTTCCGCCCTCTCCGCCCGTGGAGCCTTCCAGAAGTCGCAGGCTGACTCGTGCGGCTTGCTGTCCAGCCACACTCCAGATTTCCATCGTAAAAACTCATAATTTTATCAACTGAACACTTTCTAAGTGTCCTAATCCCTCAGTCAACATGTCCGCATTGGGGACACTTGCTTTCGATGAGTATGGGAGACCGTTCATCATCATTAAAGACCAGGACAAGAAGACACGGTTATCGGGCATTGACGCACTGAAGGTACAATGGGCTAGCTAACGGAGCACAAATGTGGCATGTTGGTTAGCAAGTTGCTAATCCGCTATTAGTTGCATGACGTTGAATACGTAAAGTCAGCACGATAAATGTTCATATGCAAGGTTACGATTTTAATCATATACTACACTGTTCATATAAACAGAATAATATTCTCCAAAGTATTAGCCTGTCATGCTAACATTGGGGCCCATGTGCTTTCTGTAAAGCGTTCAGCCGGTGGGTGTTGCTACAGGGCTGTGCCCAAAATGTTTTTTATTGATGCACATCATTTCCCACACGTGGTAACCTCAGTCTGTATTCGGTAGAGAGACCAAAAATAAGACGGTATTTAAAATGTGATCTGACATGGATATGTTTGTGTTTTGCAGTCTCATATCATGGCAGGCAAAGCTGTTGCATCAACGCTTAAGACATCTTTGGGACCTAATGGTGAGTATAAACTAAAGCAGTGCCGTACCATATGGCCTCTGTGGACTAAACTGTTTAATCATTCAAGAGGGCTTGATGAGTGTGAAGATGCTGGGCTTCTGTGTAACTTAAAAATGATTTCTATTTTGTAAATTTGGTATCCCCCCATCATACAGTTGTCAGCCATTTTAACCCCTTATCTAAGATTACTCTTCTCTTGAACCATTATTTTCCTTTGTTGCATCCAGGTCTTGACAAGATGATGGTTGACAGGGATGGAGAGGTGACTGTCACCAACGATGGAGCCACTATTCTCAGCATGATGGATGTGGACCACCAGATAGCCAAGCTTATGGTGGAGCTCTCGAAGTCCCAGGATGATGAGATTGGAGATGGAACCACTGGAGTTGTTGGTAAGGGAAAGAAAGATGAGGAGTCTGGGGTGATAAACCTGGATTTTTACTGTTTGGCTGGGTGTTCTGATGGTCCTAATGTAAATGTCTCCAGCATGTGAATGGATTCATAGATGTGCTTTGGGATTATCATAACTTCATGCAACCTTAGAGGTTACTGAAAAGCTGACAATAACTTATTATAGTGGAGAAAATTATTGGGTCCTTCATCTCACTGTCTTCAATGGTGAGCTGCAGTATAATCAGCATGAGTTTCTGTTAAAACCGTCATAGCCTAAATACAGTGATGATGTCTTTATTGTAAATGCACTGAAAGCATTCTGCAGCTGCAGGAAACTGAGCATAGTGTATTTGACATTCGCAAAATTGTTGTAGCTCTGATGATCCAGACAACCTGACTTGTTTCAGGCATATTTCAGCTATTGTTGGTATTGTCTTACTGTGCTTTCCTCTTCTTCCTCAGTGCTGGCCGGGGCTCTGCTTGAGCAGGCTGAGCAGCTGCTGGACCGTGGAATCCACCCCATCAGGATCTCTGATGGTTATGACCAGGCCGCACGCATTGCCATCGAGCAGCTCGACAAAATTGCTGAAACCTTACCCTGCGATCCCAACAACACAGAACCGCTCATTGAGACCGCCATGACAACACTGGGGTCCAAAATGTGAGTCACAAAAGTGTTGACTTTATTAGGTTTCTAATGTTCATGATATAAATTGGGTAGACAAAAATTTTAGAAATAATTTTGTCGTGACAAGATATTGCATCTTAAAGTTCTACTGTTGTCTTTCAGTATCAACCGGTGTCACAGACAGATGGCAGAGATTGCAGTGAACGCCATCCTCACTGTGGCCGACATGGAGAGGAAGGACGTAGACTTCGAGCTCATCAAGATGGAGGGCAAAGTTGGAGGCAAGCTGGAGGACACACAGCTCATCAAGGGAGTGATAGTTGACAAGGAGTTCAGCCACCCTCAGATGCCCAAGGTACAAACAAGAGGAATATGACTTTCAAGACAACGTCGTCAGCTCTATCTCCTTTGTTTCACATGGATTCAAATGGTTGACTGTGTATAAGGACGAATTAAATATTTGTCTGACATCCATCTATATAACTATCACAGTCTATCCCAGTATTTTATTTATTTTTTTTCTTTTCTTAGAAAGTAGCCACAAGCAGTTAAATGGGAATGTAATTGCTAAAAGCCTGTAGAGATTGGGGAAAATGTTAGCTACAAACAGTAATAACCTAAATATAGACAGTAGTGTATGACTTACAAATCATAAGATCACTGCTATATGCATTATACTGCTGCAGCTAAACACTGTAGGTCATATTGCATTTAATTTTAAAATTTTTAAAATGCATGTGTTTTAAAATGTGTAACTTTTGCTAGGTTTATGTGTAGTGTTCACACTACTCCATCATTGTCAAGCCCCTAAAACGGAGACGTTGAAAACACTGCTGACCCCGTTTTAGTGAAAGAAATGAAGACCTGTAATGACACAGACGCCCACATTTGCTCTTTGACTAAGTCTTATCAGTCATAACTAGCTAGCAGCTGCTGTGCGGTTAAATTCTACATTTTATAATGCTGCTGCTGCCAACATGCCTAGGAGATGAGCTATTATTCAAATGCTTAACATCAATTCCCATATCCAGCACTGCTTCCTGTTTACAGTGGCATGGTCATATGATATGCGTTTTCAGGCATGGTCACTTTCTGAAATGGCCCTAAACACTTGTCTTGATGTAGATCTTTTTTGCTGTGAAATTCCATTTCCATTTTAAAACAAAACCATATTAGAGTGGATGTAAGATAATGATGCTGATATCATTTACTCTGTCCCCACTCAGGTTCTGAAAGATGTTAAAATCGCTATCCTTACCTGCCCATTCGAGCCACCTAAGCCCAAGACCAAGCATAAGTTGGATGTGACCTCTGTGGAGGACTACAAAGCACTCCAGAAATATGAAAAGGAGAAGTTTGAGGAGATGATCCAGCAGGTTAGTGCTGCAGCAAAGTACTAAAACTGAATTCTTTATATCTACATTCGCATGTGTGCTAAAATGCTAACTCATATTTCTCTTATAGGTCAAAAGCAATGGTGCTAATTTGGCCATTTGCCAGTGGGGCTTTGACGATGAAGCCAACCACCTTCTGCTGCAGAATGAGCTGCCAGCTGTGCGTTGGGTTGGAGGGCCTGAGATCGAGGTGAGGGATATTTGTCAAATAATAGAGCTCCTTGATGTAAAGATACTTTTGATCAAAAAGTATATGTAGATTCTTTATTGTTTGTATTGAAGTATCCATTGGCAATCGTGTTTTCTCTGCAGCTGATTGCCATCGCCACAGGAGGCCGCATCGTGCCTAGGTTCTCTGAGTTGACAGCAGAGAAGCTCGGCACAGCTGGTGTGGTGAAGGAGATGTCCTTCGGCACAACGAAGGATCGCATGTTGGTCATCCAGGAGTGCAAAAACACCAGGGCCGTAACCATTTTCATCCGCGGAGGCAACAAAATGGTAAGCACAAATGAGACTTTTACTGTTAAAGTTCCATTAACATGTAAGATTATATTTTTTATACCTCTTGGTTCACCTTTTTTTATCTCATCTATCTCATTAGATCATTGAAGAGGCCAAGCGCGCTCTCCATGACGCTCTGTGTGTAATTCGCAATCTGGTCAGAGACAACCGTATTGTGTATGGAGGAGGAGCTTCAGAGATCGCATGTGCTCTGGCTGTCAACCAGGCTGCAGATAAGGTGAGATGCTCTAAAACCCACAGATACTTTGGGAATTGAGCTAAATTAAATATGGAATTCCATCAGCTTCTGTCACTTTTTGCTGTTTTTATAGTTGCTCTGATCATCTTTATTCCTGCTCCTCTCCTTTCTAGTGCCCATCATTGGAGCAGTATGCCATGAGGTCATTTGCAGATGCTCTGGAGGTAATCCCAATGGCGCTGGCTGAGAACAGCGGGTTTAACCCAATCCAGACCATGACAGAGGTCAGAGCCAGACAGGTCAGAGACAACAACCCCTTCCTCGGCATTGACTGTCTGCACAACAACACCAATGGTAAGGAACTAACCGTCAGACAACAATAACACAACACCATAATGTCAAAGCAAGACATTGTGAGATTTAATGTTTTTTTTTTTTTTTTTATGTTTTCCTCCTACACAGACATGAAGCAGCAACATGTGGTCGAGACCCTGATTGGCAAGAAGCAGCAGATCTTGCTGGCCACTCAGGTAGTCAAGATGATCCTAAAGATCGACGACATCCGAAACCCGGGAGAGAGCGAGGACTGAAGGCCTCCTGGAACGCTGTTCTAGAGGTTTTAGGCACTTCCCCGAGCACCATGTCCAAACCGCACTGCATATTGCTATTTATCATTTGATACAAAATGTTAAAGCTGTTGTAGTATCAAAGTCCCCATTAAAATGTTGGTCCGTTGAAATTTCCAGACTCTGTAGTTCTGATTCCAAGCCTCCTTGTGTATTCCCTGTCAGGTGTATACATTACATGTATTTATAAAAGCTGGGAATTTACACAAGTTGTGGCAAGCCAATGTGTAAAAAGTGTACATTCTTAATAACTCTTACATTAATAAGACAATATAGTGCATAGATATTTTTGGCACAAGTGATTAATAATTTTGACAATCACTGCCCTCAGCTTTGTGTAAATGGCACATCTGTACGTAACATTTGACCTTTTCATCCTGTTTGTATGAAAATTGGTCTACGTGTAACTGCTTCTCGTTTACATGTACTTGTTGAGCCAGTTGAGCATGTCTGTCCTGGCCTCCAGGATGTAGGGTTTGTCTGTGGGGTTGATGTCCTCCCTCTTGCGATGGACAAACCCATGAGTCTGACCCGGGAAGATCTTCACCTGGTAATCCATCTTGCATTTCTCCCTCAGTTTTGCTTCAAGGACACTAACCTGAAGAGGAGAGTAAAAGGATGTAGTGGTTATATGGCAGAGATTATTGCTTTTTAAAAGGGAAGACGGCCGTAGAAGTTTCTTGTGCCATTTCTGCTTTTTAATTTCTAGCGTATTTTAACATAAAGGCATATGGATCTTTCTTCAAGGATACCATTTGGTGCTCAAATACCAGGATGAAGCATCAGGCAGGTTATACCATCACTGTCAATCTATACTGTACATTGAAAGTATGTGTACTTACCTGGTCCAGTGGGATAACCTCATCTACCTCCCCAAAGATGAACAGCGTAGGAGCCATCAGCTCATAACGGTCCTCTCTGTCACGGATGATCCCTGCACAGTATCACAATGTCAGAATCACTGTATGGTGATAAAATCATACTGTGAACAAAGCTGGAAGAAGAGAAAATTTTACCATGAACAAACCACTTAAATTATTGCCACTTAAATTATGACATACCATAGACGGAGACTCCTGCTTTGATCTCTGGATATTGCAGGGCGATGTAATGTGTGGCGACCCCTCCCCAGCAGAAGCCCACTACTCCAATATGTTTGGCCCCACACTGCTCTTTCAGGAACCTCAGCACTGCATCCACCTCTCTGGAGAATATTATGACCAAAATGTCTTACTAAGCTAATGCATAAAAGAAAAGAGGAAATGCAGGTAATCGGCACGCCTTTCAAAACACTAGATCATATCAATAATTGCCCCCATTTAATGATTTTAAAGGTGAGAACACACCTCCAAATGCAGGACACCTACTAAAGCTACGTACATTTGTTTCAACTGGGACATCAGCTGCTTAATTAAGTGAAAATTTTAGTTACTTGTTTATGTTCATTGGATCTCTGTCTTCAAGCCACTCCTTAAATGTGGACCAGTCGTGTGATGGAGTCCACGGCTCCTTTCCAACATAGAAGTCTGGACAAACAGCACTGCAGAGCAAATCAACTGCAGAGGAAATCACAGTCATATATGTTCTGTCTATATACAGTATATTGGTTTCTACTCACATGTATCCATTGGCAGCCAACATATCAGCAATGTATCTTGTGTTGGGAAGCTGCCACCCATAGATGTCCTGTATGACGAGGATGGCCTTGTCAGATGCAGCGGATGGTTTCACCACATAAGCTTTGGTGTGCTCGATCTGGACCTCCTGGCCGAGCCCTCCATACTCCATCCAATCACCAATGTGACAGGGGCATGGCTTGGCTTCATTGGCCATCAGCTGACACACAGGAGCAGACAGACACAAAGGAAGTCAGCTGGAGCAGAGTGAATGGTCACCTAAAGTTAACATGTCATCGCTGTTTTGAGCATAGACCCGACTGGGGTCCATAAAACATGATTATGCAAGCATTTGCGCAACAATGCTAAAGCATTCCGATCTGTGTACTTTGACCCACTTTGCACAAATACCTCTAACTTAACAGTATCTAAAATTAAAAAAAAGACAATTTCAACAACGGACGTGTGTAAATAACTGCATAGATCAGATACATACCGTATTGTTTTCCGATTTTGCGATGAAAGAGGAAACTCTTAAATCTTTCGCCTAAACCCTGTCCAAAACGTGCCAGAGTCCAGTCGGGGATCGTAATGTTTGCACCGTGTGACAAGTCGTAGGACCAACTTCCTGCCGTGACCTTCAAAATAAACCGGTAAATTTCAGTATTCCAAATTTTCACACCTTTAAAAGTGGATTTTCCACTAAAATACAATGTCAGCTCTTTATTTCTTTTTCTTTTTACCCTGTCGTAGCTGATAATAATAATCACAGAAGCATTATGGTAAAAAAAAAAATCTACATTTTGGTTATGGAGCTTGAGGCTATGGCAGCATAAATATCCCACAATGCAATGTGGTAGTGTTGACAACGTTCATAACAGGTGCGTTCAAGAACGCGTCAATTTAATTATAAATATGGGATTTTCACTTTGCCAAGAGTAATATATATTTTAAAGTAATTCTGAATTTATTTATCACAAACCGTCGTTTTGGTAACCTGAGGTTAGCACGGATTACCATGGTTACACGTTTCCAACTGGCAAATTACTGCTCAGTGCGTCCGTAAATATAAATACAAGTGTTTATTAATACAAAAGTATGCTGAACGCTAGTACACCTGTTGAGTGCATGGTATGCGATTTCAGACAGAGCCAAGTTGGGTTTTGTGTAGCTTTTGCTCTGTTATGTATTTCAGCGAATGTGTAGCTTGACCAATGAATTTTGACAATTTTCCACAGCCTGAGTGTAATATTTTTCCCACTGAACTTGAACAGTGTGACAGTTAACTCTGATAAACATGTACCCAAAAGCTTCTCTTTAATCTATAATGTTATGTCTTTTATTATGTTATGTCTATTGCAGTAGATACCTTAAACAACACTCACGCGTTATGTTTCACACTACACACACACACGTGGTAAATGTTTACGTGAACAGTGGCTGGCGTGTTTACGTTGAGATGTAATGAGACTCGGTTGCGAAAAACTCGTGAAAATCCAGCCGCCAGAGTACGGACCACGGCCAAGAACATGTAAATTACACCCGGAAATCTGGGCTTTTTCCCTGACTGCGCTGTATACTTTACCTGTGATCATAATAATGTGTTGATCTGAGACATTGTTCCTGGAGCTTTCAATCAAAGAACCGATTCTAACAGTTTGAAGGAGTCAAACAGTGATAGACAGAAGCATTAATGTTTTAGCAGGTGCTTTAAATATTCGTGATTGATCATCGGTGCTTACTGTCACACGCCTCTCAAAAGGCACCGCTGGGATTCGAACCCAGGATCTCCTGTTTACTAGACAGGCGCTTTAACCAACTAAGCCACGGCGCCGCCGTTTTGGGTGGTCGGTGAATACATACGGTTCCGTACCAATGCATATGTAATAAGTCATTATAGTTTCATTAAATTTATTAAAACCTGAATTTATTGTCTTGATCCATTGCTTACTTTAGTTTTCCACCAAGGCTCATAACGTTAACACTTAACCGAAACGTAACAAAACGTGGGGATACTATATTGATAGTTTCCATATTCTTTCACAAAAACAATAGGACTATATATTAAATAAAATCTATTAGGTAAATTTATTTGCGGTCCATTACTAAACGTCGCCCCCCCCTCTCTCTCTCGCTGTCTATCGCTCTGTTCCGGTCCAATATAATAAAGACACAGAAAAGTGAAAAATTAAATAACATAAAGTAGCATTTAGTGACAACAACCTAAGGGACTGGTGAAAGGGAAGACACATTAATCCCAAATTGCGTTTACAAGTATATAATTTTGTAATGTAAATTGTAATAAATACAATTGAGAGTAATTAAGGGGAACATAATGCTCCAAACTGAGGACTGGTGTTTTTAGAATATTTTTTAATAACTAAATACCCAAACTAACAATGACATTTCTCATAAGATGGACCCCAGGCAATATAATCGATTAAAACTCGTCTGCCTCTACTATCGGTGTAAGACAGGTGTTATGGTGAAGTATGTTCCCTTGTCTAATAGTGTTATCCTCCTGTTAAAATGATAGCGCGCTCAGGGTTGGTTCGCTGAGGGGGAACACATGTCGACGGGAAACAGTACTCGACAGAAAACCTGTTCAGAGGCGCAAGTCCAATGTTGTATAAAAGTTGTTGATCCAAGTAGCGTCCTGCAGATGTCACTGTTAATATGGATGGATATTTGATACCCACTTTCTAGAAATATCAGCGTAAAAGAGGAGAAATTAAGAACACGTTCTTGAATGTAGACACTGTTGACACATACTTACACCAAGTGTGTTTACAAATGAGCATCCGGTGTTTCGATATTAAAAGAATTATATTCTATGGCTCGCCTTTCACTAACCACGTGACGGTTGTTATGGAAGTTTCCCTGCCGTAAAACTTGAGCCGCTGTGGCAAAGTAAAACGGTTGGGGTTGTGACAGGAGCTAGCAGTGACGTTGGCGCATGCGTTAGCTAGCTTAGCTAGCCATTTGTCTCCCAGGTTTAAACTGTCATGTCAGCCACACGGAGGATGTAACGTTTATTGTTTTACATTAAAAATACACCGTAAAAACAAAACCCTTTGTTCAGCGGCGAACACGGACCGGATGTGAGAGGACACAGCGAAGCAAAGCCCTGGTTTTCAGTCTGTGGCGAAACCATTTTATGATCGCCAATGCATCCGACAAATAAGGATACACTCGTCTCGCTAGCTTAATTTAGCTAGCTAAACGATATTGTCCGTGTCGTGGATGGGTTCGCTGTACACGTTACTCCTGGAACAAACGGTGACCGGTGCTTAGCGAACATCATGGATACTGCCGAAGAAGGTAAATAACACATCGCTTGACATTGCTTCTCAGATGGGGTTAACGAGCGTTAGCTTCGCAAGTGCATCACCGCGAACCTGCCGCTGAACTGGCCTGCTAGTAGTTAACTTAGCTGGATAGCATAGCTTAGTAGCCTGTCAGTGTAGTGAGGTTAATTCAGTGAGATAGGAGATGACTGCTAGACGGTGTTTCAGTACAACCAGCTCAACACGAGAGCATATGGTGAAGCAGCAATGTAATAGAGAGCATATAAAGACGTTAACGTTACTGGTGATGTCATCAGTCGCCTGATGTATGACTATATGGATAATCGAGTGCAACTCACTATTATCTTGCTTATCTAAGTGCCTAAAATTACTATTGGAGCCCTCATTACAAAAGACACCTGTGTATAACACACCCAGTACTCTATAGTTTGCTTGGCTTTGGCAGTGGGCATCATGTAGTAACTCACATGTTATATGTTTGTGTGTGCAGCGGATATCTGTCGTGTGTGCCGCTCTGAGGGGACACCAGACAAACCCTTGTACCACCCTTGTGTCTGCACTGGCAGTATCAAGTTTATCCACCAGGAATGGTAAGTGTGTTTGGCTCTTCAGCTGTCACTATTGTGACCTCCCCTCCCCCCAGACTCTCCCCTCCACCAGCACACGCACATAACTTTCACTCTGTATTTTGTGATGTAAGTAGGCTAAGGTGGGACACTGTGTTCACTTGTTGCATTAGTCACTCCAAACCTTGATCTTTATTATGGTGTCCCTGTGCGTGCACAGTTGAAGTAAAGATAGGCCATGCGTAACTGATTGTGAAGTTTTTGTTCATAGTGTTGTGTTACATGTACACTTATAAAAAACCACAGTACATACTTCCACATAACCATGGTTGTTCTTATTCCCATTCTGGCACTATGCACATGAGAACAATGTCTTGCCAGCCAAGAGAATACTTATTGTTGTTCAGTTTACTGTAATAGGGGATTTAAAAAAAAAAAAAAAAAAATACTCACATTTAAGAAGCTAGAATCAGCGAATTTTGACTTTTTTGTTCTTAAAAAATTACTCAAAATGATAAAGCGATTATCAAAATAGTTGCCAATTAATTTAAGGTGACAGTTATTTGATTGATCACTGCAGCTTTAGTGATTTGATAGTAAATACAATTTAAGAATCATGAAAGGATGCAGATTCATTATTATTAGTTATTCTTTGATGTGTATGTGTAGCAATGTAGTGCAGCAGTAGCGCTGTCCCAGGCACTGAAACTGGGGAGATGGAGACAGAAAGACTGCGAGGCTTGTTCACTGTGAGGCTTCGAATACATTTAAATATTTACTACCAAAGCCCAAAAATGGTATTTGGGACAGCCCTAGTGAAAACAATACTGTACCAGCTCCAGCAGGTATTTTGGAGATTGTGCTTTGTTGTCATCTGTCCTGTGTGTGAGCGTCACTGGTTAGAGGGTCAGGTGCATGGAAATCCCCAGGCGAAAGCAAAGGCCAGGCCTGGATTGTTCTGTGGTAATTGTTGCACCTCAGTTTGTATCCATATTATTTCACATCCACCCCCCACAAAGTTTAGAAAAACAGTCCATTGTGTCTGGATTGTGTAGTTGTGCTGCAATATTGTAGCTCTGTTTGTCTTATTTTGTTGTGTTTCTCACTATACCAAAATCAAATGCTAACAAACCCCCAGCAACACACAGGTAGCAGTCACATTTTATGTACCTTAGACTGCTGAAATATCATTGTTCAGAGTGACATGGTCAGCGATGTGTCGGAGAATCTTAATTCTTTGGCAATTTCAAGTTGTTTTAGATGTGACTCAGTTTACACATGTGTACCAGAATATGTCAGCTTGATCATATGGCCAGTTTGCCACAGAAAACCCAATTGGTTTGGTCCTATACTGCTGTCTCAGTACAGTTTAACACATTGCGTTAACACACTAGGAAGGAATTAATGCGTTCTATCATGGCGGATGATTTTCATCTGTGGGGGGTGGAAACCTTGAAGAATGAAAGTTGTATTGGATCTGAAGCATAACCCTGTTCTGTAATGCTGTCATATGCATGCATGTCATATGTGTTGGAATCAGCTGGTGTAATGACTCCCTTACATAACCCAGTAGTTAATCCCTAGTCTAGCCTGTCACAACGAGCTGAGATGGTGTTATTGTTATTGGCAACATACAAGCATCAGCTCATAATATAACCGATATGCCATTTTTTGATAGTTGTTAATCAGAGGGTGGGTGTTTCACCATGACTGACGCAAGATAAATTCTCCCAGTCAGTGTCTGTTGGGTCCAGAGATCCTGGAGAAGTCATGACAGCACACATCATATTCTTGTGTAGTCATAGCAGTGATAAAAAAAGATTATGTGAGGTCATCTATAGACCTTTGTCTTTATCTCACAATGTTAACATCCCAGAGCGTGTTTTAAATCTGCAACACAGGAGTTATTTCTAATATTGTGACAGCATGTAGTTGGATCATGTTCATTTTAAAGCCTTGTGGCAGAGTGAAAATCCAGACTAGGGACCAACAGAATCTGTTGAACTCACAGTCATTTGTTTTGTAATGCTTTTTAAGAATTTTAAAGGTGGATGTTTTCATTTTGCTCTGTAGTAGGTCTCCATTGCTATTGATGTGAATATTCAGTAATACAACATTTATCCCCAAAATCACATATGCAAAATGATGTAATAAAAGCTATGGCTGTATGATTTTGAAAAAGATATCTAACTGTGATTATTTTGACTGATATCGCAATTACATTATGATTTGCGATATTAGAGGGTGTGATTTTTTTCACATCATTATTCTCAGTTTAATTGAAAAACATATTAAAATGATTATGGTGTCATTGTTGCGGTGATCTGTAAGGACATCTCTGCAGCACCACAATATTTAATTTAAAATGGTATTTTTATGCACATTTCACCTTTAATAAGTAATGTGATTTCCTCCTCATCCTGCAATTTAAAAATTACAGCAGTTCATATTGCGATTTCAATTTTAATTAATCATACATTTATCCCTAATAAAAACATAAAATACTCAAGCAGCACATGTTTTTGGTTGTTATATTGTGTGCTAACCTTGACTGTCTAAATGTTGCTTTACAGTTTGGTCCAGTGGCTGAAACACAGCAGGAAGGAGTACTGTGAATTATGCAAGCACAGATTTGCTTTCACACCAAGTAAGTACTCGTGACATTGATGGATCATCCACTTTAATATATTAAACAGCCTCAGGTTTCCTAAACAAGCCTTACAGATGGGGCCATGTGGTTCTTTTTTTGCATCAGTCCTTTTTACATAACACAATTTTGAATCCTATTTAGAACACTGTCAGACATAAAAGATTATTTTAATGTCTCTGGTTCCCTCTTTCCACTTCAGTCTACTCTCCAGACATGCCGTCACGTCTGCCCATCCAGGATATCTGTGCCGGCTTGCTGACCAGCGTGGGCACGGCCATCCGCTACTGGTTCCATTACACACTGGTAGCCTTTGCGTGGCTCGGGGTGGTTCCTCTCACTGCATGTAAGTAATACACACACAGACACAAATGCAGAGATAAAACTGAATGCGTACTCAAGGCCACAGTGATCTCCTCCTTAATACTGCGATTACACCTGTCTTACAACTTGTATCAGTTGTTTTATTATCTTGAACATGTAATTCACATTTTTTCTCTTCATAAAGGGATTCATCTAAGCAATGAGGAATTATAGTTTTTATCTGATTTTAGCTCATCAGTTTGTTCCAAGTAGATGTTCATTATATTGTCTGAAGTGGCCATGACATAAGCCTCATATATTAGCTCATGTTCATGGTTTAACACGATCAAGAGAGCTTTAGTACCATTATGTAACAGGCAAGGCTGTGCATGTTCCAAGATATGTAAATCCCCCTCAGTTCTCAATGTAAAAAATGTTTGTTAGATCTATGTAATTCCCACATATTGCAACAATACTTTTTAAAAACAATTTTAATGCATTTAATATGTGTGAAATTATACTAATATATGTATGTGACCTCTGTCTCAGGTCGCATCTACAAGTGTCTGTTTACCGGCTCTGTGAGCTCACTTTTGACACTGCCGCTGGACATGCTCTCTACGTGAGTGATGATACCAGTATTCTCCTACTACGCCATGCTAAAGCTAAAGCTAGTCTCCTTTACCTGTTTATTCTCTTCATTTCCATATAGCTTACCTTTTAAAGGGCTATATTTGTTTGTGTTAATATTTGTGCTCCTGCAGAGAGAACCTGCTTGCAGATTGTCTACAGGGCTGCTTCGTGGTCACCTGCACGCTGTGTGCATTTATTAGCCTGGTGTGGCTCAGAGAACAGATAGTCCACGGTGGCGCTCCCCAGTGGTTAGAGCAGCACCAGCCGCCACCGCCTAATGCAGCCGGACAAGCCAACGAGGTACTTTGTCTGACATACATCCAATCTTAACCACGTGCATACACAAAATCACCCTTACTGTCATCTCCTTATGTTAACGCATCACTCTCAGGCACAAGCTGCAGGCCAGGGAGCAGCTGATGAGCCCCCTGCAGCCCAGCCAGCCCCTGCTGATCCACCGGCCCAGAATGAAGCAGAGCCTGAACCTCCTGATGTCCCTCCAGACCAGGGTGATGACCCAGAGTTGGAGGAAGAAGAAGGAGCAGCAGCTGAAGATGCAGATCCCAATAATGGAGCACAAGGTGTGGATTTGATTAGGAAATTCATCACAATCAGAGTATCTGGTTGTAAGGCTGTATATCATTATATTAGCATAAACAAACAGTGATTGCGTTCAAGAATATCACACTGTCTGTCTGTCCATTACATTTTGCATTGTGTGCTGCTTGGTTAGATTTTATGGAAATATGCTGGAATGCCTAACCTTAAAAAATTTAATTGCTTAACTTAAACTAACTTAACTTAAAAAAACTAAGAAAGCAGTGCAGTTCAAGCACAAATTGAAATGGAGGCGAACGTCATGTTTTGTCTCCAGTAAAGCCAACGGACAAGAACATTGTTGAAGCAACAGAAAACTGCAGAGTTTATGGAAATGCACGCTTAAACACGGAGAAATATTAGTACAAACAGTACCACTGCCGTTAGAGCATACAATTAATTTGAAAATGATATAATGATGTGTCAAAATGCACTCATATCCCACTTAATTTGTTTTGTTTTGCTGCAGTTAATGGGCTGATTTTGCAGCAGGCGAGGCAAAACAGGCTGATAATGAATTGTGATTGTATTATACATTATTGTAGCTGTGGGGTGTCACCACAGCTAAATGAATGGACTAGAAGCAAGAGGTTGTTTTGCAAACAAATTTTCCCAGAACAGCATTAATAATGTAATTATAACCGCGTTCTTAAGTATTATTTTTCTGGGTTGTTGCTGTAAGCCAACACACAAACACAATTATAGTGTTGTCCTGTCTTACAATGATGGATTTAGATGTTTATAGAGATATATATATAAGTGGCTGATGGTTGTGAATGTATTCATCTTCATTGCATTTAATGTTAATATGCTTGTGTAGATGACATGAATTGGAATGCTTTGGAGTGGGACAGAGCGGCAGAGGAGCTCACCTGGGAAAGGGTAACTCTGAATAACAGTACTGATCACCCTAGTACACAATTTACATAACTATCAGAGTTTTCTATTTGTGTTATCCATCACAACGTACTTAAAAGCTTTCCATTTCTCTTTTAGATGCTTGGCCTGGATGGTTCACTGGTATTTTTGGTAAGTCTGTCCATAAGTCAGTTGTGTTTTTTACACTTTTATATGATTTGTTTGTAAATTAAAATCATACTTGGTCTCTTTTGTCTTGTAGGAGCATGTTTTTTGGGTAGTGTCTCTCAACACACTCTTCATCCTAGTCTTTGGTGAGTAGACTAAATCAAGGATTCATCGTAAAGATTGATTGATTGCATTTATTTGATGATTAAAAGTACAGAATAACTTAGTAGTAGTAGTAGTCCCATTCGTCCAGGACTAAAAGACAATAGAGCCTGAAAGGTCCACCAACATACAACAGAAAAATAAACAAAACATAAAACTGCAATATTGTACAATTTAGAGCTGCACAATTAATCATGATTATTTTGATCAATATTGCGATTATTTAGCATGATTATTCATATTTATTTATTTTAGATTATTATTTAGATTTTACAACACTATACTTTGTTATTGTCATCTATAGGCGTTATTTGCATAAAAACACAATTGAAATGATTAGGAAATAAATAATTGTAAATATAAATAAGTAATTTAAAAAAAGCTCTTTAGCTCCATGCTGTCGGCAGACAAGCCGGTCTCTGTGATTACTCCGAGCAGCATTCATAGGACTGGATTATAAGTGTCGGATTAAGTTAGTTGTTCCATATATTTTAAGGTTGTTCCTTCACGGCTTGCAGTTGTGACGATTTGCAAGCTTTGTGTCTGCTTCACTCGTACTGCAGAACTTCCACACCAAAGATGTGTTATTTTAGGAAGCGCTTGATTTATGCAGCAGAGTTTTCCATGAGCGGAGCACGCATTTTAAACATCAATATTGCAATCGATCATGTTCATTTAATTGTGGGAAGCCAAAATTGTGATCGCGATTAATGTTTGATTAAATGTGCAGCCCTGATACAATTATATGATCTTATCTAAGACATATTTCATTTAAAAAATGGTACAGTTTGATTGCATTTGTCTTCTTTTTCCCCCTCTAACAGCATTTTGTCCCTACCACATTGGGCACTTCTCTGTCGTGGGTCTTGGCTTTGAGGAATATGTAAGAAACTGCTCTCTCCCGTTGGGCATTATTATTCAATATTGTGTCTCCTGAGTTGTGATTAATTACTCTTTGGTACTGTTCTTCAGGTCCAAGCCTCCCACTTTGAGGGCTTAATCACAACCATTGTGGGCTACATACTGCTGGCCATGACGCTCATCCTTTGCCACGTATCCTTCCGTCTAACACCATCAATCCCCTCCGCTCTACTGAAATGTAAAACCTAAGGCAAACAGAATTGTATGACAAAGGACAGGCAATGCATGTTTATTCTGTTAGGTCTGTGGCGGTGTTGATCCTTAATGGCCATCTCAGGGACTGGCTGCTCTGGTCAGGTTCCAGCGCTCCCGACGTCTCCTGGGAGTCTGCTACATCGTTGTCAAGGTAACGCCTCTAAGTGCATTCCTGCTTTGTGTAACTCACGTCTGCATTGTCCTTGGTGGAAATATAGACAGGAGTATTTTCTTACTGAGATTTACCACCTGAACATAACACTGAAAGAAAGCAGTTTAATACAGCATGACCTTAAAATATTCATAATAAATAGTCAGGCTTGAAACTGACACTGAATGAGGAAAAAAACATCACATTACTGTATTTCAACACCTTTTATAGAGATTTTTTAATGCATATACATATGGTGTGAAGACATATCTCTGCTTCTATTACAGGTCTCTCTGCTGGTTGTTGTGGAGATTGGTGTTTTCCCACTCATCTGTGGCTGGTGGCTTGACATCTGCTCTTTAGTAAGACTTACTGGCTCTATTATACTCTATTATACTGTTTTCAGAGGCCCTAGCTCCTCATACTTATCTGCATTATTTATTAAATTGTAAATGTAAATAGACTGTGCAATGTTAAGACTTTAAGTGGTATCAAGGTTAATTGTGTTTTTCATCCTTGGCTGATGTAGTTCCACATGCAGTGACAAATACATAATTATAATGGTATCTGTGTTTTCTACCAGCCTCAAAGGGTTCCTCCAGTGTCATTTGCAGCCAGTCTGATTTCCTGAATTTAGCTCTCCTCCCTATGAAATTTCAGTGGATGCTTTCTTGTTGTTGCTAAAATAAGAGTGCCATTTTTCCCCCGTAGAGGCGTCTGTCAAGTAGCCATTGAAGTGGCTTTTAACAGGGCTGAGACAGAAGCAGATGCTTTTGATCACACTGTTCATACATTTATTAGCACAGATAAACCGAAAACAAACGACATATGGGGAGAGTCACATATGCCTGTGCGTTGTGGCTCTCTCTCTCTCCTCGTCTGCAAGTCTCCTATGTGTCAGCAAGTTTTCACTCTCTGGCACAGTACCAAGTCGACCTCTGCCTCCTGTGGCCACCTAAGCTTTCCCACCTATGCTACACATTGTAAGCCAGTGGGATTGTTTTCACAAGCCTGTCAGCCTGCCTCAGAACAGGTGGAGCAGTTTATACAGCAGGAGGGACCTATGTCCTTCCTGTTCGGCAGCTGTTCACCCGTGAAAACAATCTAATTGGCCTGAAAATGAACTGCGTGGGATAAGATATCTTTCTCATTTCAGTTCGTCCCACAAATTGAAATCTTGTGATGATAAAGCTTGTTTGGTCTCTGCTGTTTTTCTGATACTGCGGCAGCGACAGTCATGGCCAGAGGCATTATGTCTTTGGGTTGTCCGTCCGTAAGTCCATCTGTCCATCCAAAGCCTTGAGGAGTTTCTTCAGATTTGGCACAAACATCCACTTGGACTATGGATGAACTGAGTAGGTTCTGGTGGTCAAGGTCACTGTGACCTCACAAAACATATTTTTGGCCATAACTTAAGAATTCATGTGCTAATTATGACAATTTCACAGAAATTTTAATAGGATAAAATGATGAAGTAATGACTTTTTGGCCATACACGGATGTAAACTGCGTCTTGACTGGTTGGCGGAGGTATACAACTGCAGCGGTAATTCTAGTTAGAAGCTGTAATAAATATACAGGACATCTAAAATCCAAAGACCCAACAGAACATACATAAGTAAAGACTGCCAATGTGGAAAATGGGACTCTGAGCAGCAATGGAGGAATCCTTCATCCTGCATGTACTTTCAGAAACTAATTGAGCTTTGTCTAATTTTAATCTGTAAAGCATATGGCATGTGCAAATGTTATTCATGGCACATTTGATTTTCTAGCCAACTGTGCATTCATTTAACAAAAACAAGTAATTATCATCTTGGAACAAACACTGAATTTGAATCAACCTAACTGCAGTCTTTATTTAACATTTTACTTCCTGCAGGAGATGTTTGATGCCTCACTGAAAGACAGAGAGTTGAGTTTTAAATCAGCCCCTGGTACCACCATGTTCCTGCACTGGCTTGTGGGAATGGTCTATGTCTTCTACTTTGCTTCTTTCATCCTCCTACTGCGAGAGGTAACAGCCTGATGACAGTAATGCTTACTTTTTTTTTTCTGTAGCTGCTTTCTTAACGCTAACTTTCATCGTTTACGTCCATCAGGTGCTGAGGCCGGGAGTGCTGTGGTTTCTGAGAAACCTCAATGACCCTGATTTTAACCCAGTGCAGGAGATGATTCACCTGCCCATCTACAGACACCTGCGGCGGTTCATCCTGTCCGTGGTTGTGTTCGGCTCCATCGTGCTGCTCATGCTGTGGCTGCCCATCAGGCTGATCAAACTGCTGCTGCCCACCTTCCTCCCATACAATGTCATGCTCTACAGGTAACCAGCAAGCATAATAAAATTATAGGCCACTTAGCAATAAACTGTGTGAAAGCTGCTGCTTTGTTTCTCTGAAATGGTGTTTGAAACCACTTCCTCCTCAGGCCAGTTAGCAACAACATCTTACCACAGTACATCTTGAACAAAAGAGGAAATATCGACCACATTGCCACTATGAAAGACTAGAATAAAATAGTAGAGTTGCTTGACCCTGTCCACCTCTTTACCCTCAGTGATGCCCCGGTCAGCGAGCTGTCTTTGGAGCTGTTATTACTTCAGGTTGTGCTGCCAGCTCTATTGGAGCAGGGACACACTCGCCAGTGGCTCAAAGGCCTGGTCAGGGCCTGGACAGTCAGTGCTGGATATTTACTGTAAGTCAACCAGTTTTGAATACACTTCTTCATTTTTACCCCTGATTTTTCTGCAGTTGGCTTTCTATAATCAAACACATCTTCACCTCCACAGAGACCTCCACTCCTACCTCCTCGGGGAGCAGGAGGACAACGACGCCAACCAGCCTGTGAACAACAACAACAATAACAACCCTCCCCCTGGTCACCATAACAACAATAACAACCCTGCCCCAGCTGTTGGCGAGGGGCTGCATGCAGCCCATCAGGCCATTCTGCAGCAAGGGGGACCAGTTGGATTCCAGCCTTACCACAGACCTCTTCGCTTCCCATTCAGGGTGAGAAAGCTTCAGAGATTTGAACATTTATCACTGCTGTTTCAGGAGCAGTCTCTGGGAATTACACATTGTGTTACAGCTCTTTTTTTTAGTATAGTTTCTGCACCTGTTTGATTGACCCAGTTCTATGAATTTTCAGTTACAGTTGTTTGCTAACATGCTAAGCTAGCTTTTTAGTGTCTTACCCTGGACTCAGCTGTGAGTGAGGTCTTCCACTGTTTAATCCATATCCGACATCGCTCCTCTGGGGTTTTCTGGTTCGGAACAGTGAAAAAAATACAACACTCCTCTCTAAACTTTAAGAATATCTGCTGTCGGACTTGCAGGTTCCACAGCTGAAAGCTTGACAGCACTCCTGCACCTAGTTACGGTTGCTAACATAGGATGGACAGTGGCCTTTCTAGGGACGGGCTTAGCGAAGGGTCAATTCTTAGATGCATGGATTGGATTCTAGTTAACATCCTTAAAATGATGATGCACAAAACTAAATTAGTCAAAATGTGCTGACATTCATAACCGAGTATAACATGGAAGCTGTTGGCTCCCCCCACCCCCCCTAAAGTTTCTTTTTTTTTTTTTTCAAAGTATTTTTGGCTTTCGACACCAATTTAGAAGTGAACCAACGCTGTAGATACCACTTCCTGTATATCTTAGGCCAACTCCCAGTTATTACAGTCCTCTTCCTTCATGTTAAATGACTTCTATTTTAAAACTGTCCTCTTTTCTCCAGATTGTGCTGCTGATAGCATTCATGTGCATCACTCTGCTGGTGGCCAGTCTGGTGTGCCTAACCTTACCAGGTAAGATGTGGTGGCAGAAAAGATAACCAGCAATTTACTTTGCAGACCCACACCCATACCATAATTACAGGGTCAGTCTATATATATATTGTAGAAGAAAAATCCTCAAAGTCTAGCTCAGGGATTTGCTGTGATGATGTGAGCTTTATTGAAGTATGCCGGCAAACTGGTGAACGGAGTACACAGAGCAGGTCTGCATCTGTGAGTTGACCCCAAACAAATGAAATACAAGCATTTATATACAGTAAAGCAGGTAATGCTAAACAAAAGAAGACAAAGGAACAAAGGCAGGGAGGGGCATCTTCTTGATCAGACTAAGGAAATCAACAAGACCGAAAGACTGGGTGTGGTATTTACATTCATACATACAAGGGTGACAGGATGAAGGGGTCAAACACATAGCTGGCATGAACTGATGGAAGGCTGAAGGCCCCAAGACGTCATTTGATTACATCAAAATCATAGGTTCACACCAGTAGGAGGTGTAAGCTCCAGACATCACTCGATCTCAAGACATCTCTGCATCAATATGCATGCTGTTTAAGTGCTTCTTTTTGAAAGTTCTAGCTCGAGTAGTAATTAACTTCTAGAGAGGTCATGTTTGTTTTGTCACATGTGCGTTTCAGTGTTCACCGGGCGCTGGCTGATGTCCTTCTGGACAGGAAACTCCAAAATCCACGAGCTATACACGGCAGCGTGCGGCCTGTATGTCTGCTGGCTGTCTATCCGCGGAGTCACCGTGCTGCTGGCCTGGATGCCCCAGGGACGCACCGTCATCGCACGCAAAGTGCAGGAGTGGACACTCATGGTGGGTGCCTGTGAGCAGCCTCCATTTTTGGCAAGCATCAAAACTGGGCAGCAGAGTGGTATTGTAGTGAGTTGTTCTCTTTCCAGCGGGTACATTGTCTGGAGTTGGACCTAAATGCAATGTTTTTGTTAAAGGACTGGTTGGTTATTACAAGATCATTTAGCCAATATCCAGAATTTGCCAGCATTAGTAGTAATACCCGAACCTTGTCATTAACTCTGCCAGTGCGGCAGCAGTTTTGTCCCCTGAAGGAAGAAATGTGCTACCATCACATGTGCTACCATGTTCATTGTATATCCATCACTGTCTGCAGATTCTGAAGACCTTGGTTGTAGCTCTGCTGGTTGCTGGAGTCATCCCGCTGCTACTGGGCCTGCTGTTTGAACTGGTCATTGTGGCCCCACTCAGGGTCCCCCTGGACCAGACACCCCTCTTCTACCCTTGGCAGGTATGATTGTGGGTCTGTGTTGTATGGGTATGTCTGTCTTTTTCCATTTTTCTCTACAGAGGCTTCATTTTAGTGGTTCATTGTTGTGTAGGTATTGTGTAGCTATTGTTTTTTTTTTTACCCAGTTTTCCCATTTGTGTCACATAATTCTCAGCTCTTATATCCATGTTCATTCATTGTTGTATCTGTTATCTGCAGGACTGGGCTCTTGGAGTGCTCCATGCCAAAATCATAGCTGCCATCACTCTGATGGGCCCTCAGTGGTGGCTGAAGACTGTTATTGAGCAGGTGGGATTTAGATGAATAATACCAACAAGTGTTACATACAAGAAATAGTCTTGTGTCTCTAGATGGGATGCAAAATAAATACATGAATATTATTTGATCAGTGAACACTGTAAGTGAATTTGTATGCCGTGTATAAAAAGACCAAGAGGGCAGTTTGTCTGTACTTCAGTGGGACAAACTGGGTTAAAGCTCCCATGTCACTAATACCCTTTTTCCACCAAAATTAGCACTTATTTGGGGTTTTAAATATGGGGAAAACCCACTAAAAACAGATGATGGACTCTTTACCCACTGCCAACAGACAAGTAGCCTTTCTGTTTTTTGTTCTGGTGAGTCATGTTCGACGTCACGCCGGAAAACGGTTCGTAAACAGTAAAAATGTTACGATGGTTACTTCTTTTTTATACTTATTACTTATTCAGTATTTCTTTCAAACTTCCAAATCAGAGATGGTGATATTTGAAACTGTGGGAAGATGAACAAAGACAGTTTGGGGTTTTATTTTGTTTCTGTCGAATTTAAATGTGTTTTACAATGATCATCGAGGTAAAATTACTGTTTCCGTCAATGGTTTCAGGTAACTTTGAGGAGCGCATAGACCGGCTATTTCTTTTCACATGTAACTTGGTGAATTTAAGGTTTATTTCAACCAAACTAGAGATGGGGACTGTTGAAACAGTGGAAAGTCTAACCAAGACAGTTTTGATGAAGTTTAGTTTGTTTCTGTCAAGTTCAAATGAATTGTATTTTGGTGATCAGCAAGGTAAAATTACTGGTGTCTGACTAGTCTGGTGGCTTTCAGGAGAGCATATTGATTGCACGTTTTGTACATTAAACATTAGAATAATTGTTCAAATCCCTGTTGCTTGTATTTCTTACACAAAGCTTTGCGCCAGAAAACGACTGAAAGTTAGCATGTCCACTCAGGTGTCATATTTTCATCATGAGCCAATCAATACCCATGACCACTGCAGTAGTATTTCTCCAGAAATTAATGCAGATTGTAACATTAACCCAAAAAGCCAGATGTTAGTAGCTGTTAGTGGCTCATGAGGCCTAGAGCCACACAGTTGATCCCTACCACATCCATAAGTGCTGTTTCGTAGCGGACTCTGCACTCTTCCTGCTTCAAGAGCGTGATAAGAGAATGACATTGTTATTATCTGTACAGTATAACTGTAAACTTTCTCCTCAGGTTTATGCAAACGGAATTCGCAACATTGATCTCCAGTTCATCATCCGTAAACTGGCAGCTCCGGTCATCTCAGTCCTGCTGCTGTCCTTGTGCGTGCCATATGTGATTGCTGCCGGGGTGGTTCCTGCTGTGGGTGAGTGTCTGTGTACATGGGAAGCAGTTAGAAAGTTTTAAATTTCAGTATTTTCGCTGTAGGTATGTTTATTTCACCTTCTCAGTTCAAGGGTTTTTTCTCCAAAACTGGAGCGACAAATATTGTCACAAATACTTCTGTCTTCTGTGTGGAGTAATGCATTCAGTATCAGTTCAAAAAGGAGAGCAGTAAAGCACTGGCCGTGTTCACTTTAATCCACTTAGAGCACTGACAATTTCCATTAGATTAATCCTGCAAATCTGCTGAGTTCATAGTAAGATACTCTGCTGCTTTCTATCTCCAGATGATTGTTGCAGTGACTACAGTGTGAGCTAATGGGGCATTCACTGAAACCATTCATAACTGAAGTGCATTACTTTTGCAGGAGTTACCCCAGAGATGGAGATTCTAATGCAGAGGAGAATCTACCCGTTCCTCTTGATGGTGGTCTCGCTTATTGGCATCTTGTCCTTCCAGATCCGACAGTTTAAACGCCTTTATGAGCACATCAAGAATGACAAGTAAGGATCTTTCAGTGTAGAAAGCAAGACTTGTTTCACAATTTGAGTATTATTTTCATGATAATCTCTCTTTACAGGTACCTAGTTGGGCAGAGGCTTGTCAACTACGAACGGAAAGCTGGAAGAGCGAGCTCAGTCCCGCCTCCCAACCCTGTCGCAGAGTAGATTTTTGTGTCACACACTGCCACATTTTTGCACCTGTTACCCTGCGTACATACCTAAGTTTTTCCCAACTTAGTCCTTGGACCGTAATCCTTTTGAATCTCCTGTGGATCTGATGGATATCGTTCAATTTTCTTGAATTCCCCGTCGTGCCCCATCAAAGGTGGGATGGGAAAACGTATTATAATCACAGGACAGCTGAGTACTCCCCCTCAGACAGAGTAGGCAGGAGGGTGAGGGCTAGAGGTTTGATCTGAAACATCTGTATTGTCGTTCATGCCTTGCTTTGTAAGGTGCTGCCTGATAATTGTACATGTGTAAATACTTTGAACGCAGACTTTGTCTTTAAAAAAAAAAAAGAAAAAAGACATATGGATTAATGCAATGACCATTGTACATCTTAAAAGTGTATGTATAATTTATTAAATCAAACTGACAATTTATCTTTTTTGTTGTGTGTTCTTTTTATAATTAAAACCTGAGAGTTAAAAATAACTTGTATCACATGTGTGAATCAAAAACAGCTTGCAATGAGAAGACAGGTTGTTCACATACTGTAGTTTTGGAGGTGTAAAGCATGATCAGTACATGACTGACGGAGGTGTGATTGTCTCATCCTTTGGTATGAGTGGAGAATTTAGCACAACTCCAAATTCCTCTGCTAGAACACCAGGTATCTCCTCATCTTTGAGGTACCTGGTTGTGGTCTCCAACTCAGTCCCCTTTGTTGAAACTGTGGTTCTTGTAAGTCTGTGGCCTAAGTATGTGAGTCGAGTCCCATCTGGTTTTTGAATGGTGCAGAGGGACTTGCAGAAGAAGATGGAGCAGGGGGAGCTTTGGTGGTATTGGCACATCTCAGCAAAGTCCTCCAGACGTCGAGGTTCAAGGGTGAACTTGTAGAGCTCTGTCCAGTCTCCATCAGCCCCTCTGTTGTCCTCCCCCTGCCACTCCAGAAAGTGCATCCCCTTATCCTGTCTGATGCGGTAAACTCGGTGGCCCTGCTCCTGGAGGCCGCTGGTCTCCAGTGAAAGGGGGGTGCTGAAGCACGGGGTACCGAACCCGACATCGCACAGCCAGCGCTGCCCATCGAGGCTCACCATGAGCACCAAATGGTCAAAAGGTGGTCCGAAGAGGCCTGTTGTCAGATTCTTTACCTGTCCTGAGAGCAGAGTCACCTGGAAGCCCAGCTGGGACAGCAGCCAGGCGAAGAGGCCGTTGTTCTCGGTGCAGAAACCACCTCGGCGCTGGTTCACGATCTTGTCGTAGAGAAGAGGAAGGTCGAGCCGGACTCGTCCGCCGCTGTGCACCGTGAGGTTCTCAAACGGCACCGACATCAGGTGACTGGTCTGAACCGACCGCAGCACCTCCAGGCTGGGCTCGACTGGGCCAGCGTACCCGATCCGCGACAAATACGTCTCCAGATGCATCTTAACGGAAGCCATTTTCACTGTTCAGTTTTACAGGCAGCAACTAAGTTACTTTAACTTATTTTAAACCTCAACTTCCCAGCGAATTAAAACGTCTGGAAAAAACGAACTCGTGGTCAGTTTGAGCCACGTGGTTCCTGTGTTTCCACTAGATTTTGCTTCCTGGGGCTGTTGTTGCCTTGATGGCAGTTCAAAGCCACTATTAAAGGTGCAGTAGGCGGAGTGTTTTTGGCATCATTTGGCAATAAATCCATAATAACCTTTCAGCATATTGTAATGCAGGAGTTCTGAGAGAAAACTAGACCTCTGCACCTCCTCATGGCTCCGTTTTCAGGCTTTAAAAAAATCTAACCTTGACTGAGACTTTGGCCAATCACAGGTCATTTTTAGAGAGAGAGCCTTCCTATTGAGCATTCCTATTGGCTGTGTCCTGGCTGGTGGGCAGGGCTTGGTATTTTCTTCAACTGATCTCAACATGGCTGCCGGGTCACAAATTTTCTCATTTTACAGCTAAACAGTAACTACAAGATGTTTCTGAAAACTTTTTGAGATCATAAACATTACATAACAGAATATTGATTCATATTTGATCAGCACTACCTAGTTTGACCATTTGACCAAAGTTTGTGAGTGATTGACGGACTGTCAGGATACGGTGACTGTTTTAGAAAAATAACTTTTTTTAAATCACATTTGCTCCAATTCTGCCCACTGCAACTTTAAATTACATAAACAGAAACATAAAACGAAAAAGGATGATGAGAGTAAAGGATAAAGAAAACAAAAAATACAATACAAATAAAAAACTTTTTTCAAAAATTATAATTTCAACTTAGAATTGTTATATTATAACAATTATTACAGTAATATTAAATAAAATTCTAATGATTACATAATTGTAATTTTATGGAATTTAGCCATGAGTTCATTAAAAGTCATGAATATGTTGTGGTTATATTCTGTATGTTTGATGCACATATTTGTCTATAATTCTTATATTTCATCCATCCATCCATCGTCAACCGCTTATCCCGTTAGGGGTCGTGGGGGGCTGGAGCTGATCCCAACTGTCATTGGGCGAAGGCGGGGTACACCCTGGACAGGTCGCCAGTCCATCGCAATTCTTATATTTCTAATTTCTTATTCTTATTTGTATTATTATTTATATTTCCCACATATGCTGCATTATGTGTACATCCTTTACACGTTACATGCTCCTTTATTTCTATTTTCTTTCTTTATCAGAGCAACTTTTTCAGTAACAAGTTCTCATCAAAATAATATTTAAAAACATATATACATTAAAAATATTTAATGTCCTTAACAAACATTTCCAAATTGTGTTTATAAATTTGTAAACTAAAATCTGACAAAAAAATTGCGGTAACATAAACATTAGTTATATATATGTTATGTATGATAATTACGTGTATTTTTAAGCCTCACTGGGTTTAAAGAGTGTAATTATAATTAGTTTTATTCTCATTTTTAATTAATCCCCAAAAACATCGATATTTTCAGACCAGTGACGTCACACAGGGACACTCCCTTTTCCCCAGTAGAGGGAGAAAGATGGCGCCCACACACGTACTGAGATGCTGTCAACGGGGTTTAGCGTGGATACCTGTGATTTTTATCGCCCTGGTCGTCTGCTGGTCGTACTACGCTTACGTGGTGGAGCTTTGTTTATGTAAGTAGTCGTCCTGCCGCCGTCCGTTGCCTCTTTAAAGCCTCCAACGGCTGGTGTTTTCATTGTGCCGTCCACAAACATACAGCTGCTGCTGCTGCTGCTGCTGGCCAGCAGGAAGTAAACGGACTGCAGCTCAACAATGGTGTTGGCAAGCCTGCCCAAATGTAGATACAGCTAATTATCTGTTAGCTGCCATCGCGTTGGGTTGCCTTATTTTAATGGGAAATGTGTTTTGGACAAAGAAAAACTTCCACCGTGGTGTTTATATCGCTGCCCGTCTCGTCTCTGTTGGTTCGTGTCGAGCTGAATGGAGTCTGGATGGAGAATTAAAACGCTAACTAAACGCTATTTTGCCGGCTGACCAGCTGAATACTTTCCCCCTACCGGTAATTAGCTTGGCGAGGATTAAGTGTTGATTTGGCGAGGTTTTGTAATAACATGAGAGAAAATGTTGGACCATTATTTCTAATCAGAGGAACAAAATGAGTGTGTGAGCTGTGAATGGTGTAAAGTACAGTTTGTGTGTTTCAGGAGCTCCACATGATCATGTTTCAGAGAAACACCCACTTTGGTGTCAGGGTCTGATTATATGTAGATGTACTTTCATGTAATTGTGATATGAAACATATAAAAAGTACACACAGCTTTGGTGAAGATTAACTCAGTGGTATTTTTTGGCTTGTGAACATGATCCCATCTTTGCATATTATGTGTGTTCAAGAGTTACGAGCAGTGATTTATCTTTCTCACATTGTCATCTCAAAGGGTTTTCAGTGCCTGAAGAAGAGGTGATGGTGTCCAGCGTTTTTCAAGAATAAAAGCAGCAATTTGACAAAAAGTTGACAGTTTTTCCTCAGCAGATAGTTTGTTAATTTCTGACTTTAAAGACTTTTTTCCTCTCCTGAATTAACCCAAAATTCGAGACTGAAAGTACAGTCTAGACCCAGGAAACAGCAGCTGAGGAAACAATCCCCTCACAAGCTGGAGGAGAAGTAGTTAAAGTGCTCAGACAAATGGAAATTATAAGACAACTGGCGACAAAGCTTGTGCAATTGGGCTGAAAGCCAAATGCACCTTGTAGTGAGATTGCTTTGTCAACAAGAGAAAAGTTGTAAAATATAAGCACTGTTTTGTGTAAAAGAAATTTGCATTTATATCCCTTTAAGCATGTCATGCCTTGTGAATTTATCTTGGGAAAGCCTGTCTAAAGCCCACTGTCAGATGTATAACCATTGATTTTAATGGTTCTATGTAATCATATACTTATGTCTTCATATCTAACATTTTCTCTGTTTTTTTCTCTTCCAGTCACCATCCTCAGTGTAGGAGAGCAGAGTAAGTGTCTTGGTGAATCAAAATAATCGTTATTAAATACATTGTGAAGCTCCTTACCGGGATAATGATCTTTCTAAGATGCGGTGAAATATGCTCTGTACACTTAGCTAAAGGAGGAAAAAGGCTGGCACAGAAAACATGCTCTCTGTTAAGTGCTGAGGTCGGTCTGCTTGAAGCAGAGCAGCTCGTCATTCAGCATTCCTCTCTCATTAATTTAATATGTAGATGTATAGTGTTGCCACATACTTTTTAATGGTAATGCTTGTGTTCAATGTATACGTGAGCCTGCTGGTCCTGACGTTTGCTTAATGTCTCCCTCCAGTTGTCTACTTGATCTTCTTCCACCTCTCTTTCATTATGTTTGTATGGTCTTACTGGAAGACCATCTTCACCCAGCCTGCCAACCCCTCCAAAGAGGTACAATAATCAAAGATCCTCCAAAACAAACCCACTCTCTCTTCATGTCTATAATCCCCTGCTGACCTTAAAAATCTGCTTTCTGTTAACTCCAGTTCTGCCTACCCAAAGCTGAGAAGGAGCGTTACGAGAAGGAAGAGAGGCCAGAGTCCCAGCAAGAGATCCTCTGGAGAGCTGCCACCAGTCTGCCTCTGTACACCCGCACAGGAGCTGGGGGTACGTCTGTGTTTGTCTAAATGTGAATGTGTGAGTGAATTTGCACCTCTGTGTCGGAGCTGTCCCATAACTAGATCCTGTTGTGTTGACACGATGCAGCAATCCGTTACTGTGACCGCTGTCAAGTTATCAAGCCAGACCGGTGTCATCACTGCTCTGCATGTGACATGTAAGAAAATCATATTTATTGAAACTGTGAGACTTCCTCTTGTTTCAACCAAGATGTGTTTCTCTTCCACTTATCTCTTATCATCTCTCACGTGTCTTTCTAATCTGTCCTCTCCTTCCTCTATTCTCTTGCTGTGTGTGGCAGGTGCGTGCTGAAGATGGACCACCATTGTCCCTGGTATGTAAGACCTGCTAAACAAAGGCATATACTGTATTTCTGTTCACACTTCATGCCAAGTATATTTGCAACAGGCCCATATTGTTGAGATGGTATTACCAGTTTTCATGTGCTTTCTGTAGGTTAACAAGCATACGGAGAAAGATTTGATAGTTCATACTGTAAAAGCAGAGCACAGCCAGCCAAGAGCAAACTGCGTTCTGAGCTGTTTTTATTTATTCTTTCCTGCTTTGACAACCTAATTGTTAATAGGGGTGTAAATCACAAGTTTCCTCACAATATTATATTGATTCTTTGGACAACAACACCATAATGCTGATATCACAAAGTCATCATATGATTTTTCAATCCAGGGAACTGCGACCAGTATGATATATATGCCCATTTAACAGTTATATCAACTCACAAAAAGCAACTAAAATGTGATTTAGCAATTTTATTACTGGGCTCTTTCAGACATTTTAATCAAAAACAATCTATTCTTTTTAGTTAAAAAGTGTACATATAAAGTGGGAATTTAAAATAAAGGTGTCGTAAAGCTGATGTGTTGATATTTTTCAGTTTGCATCAGTGATACCGTATCATTGATCCAGATCGATGTAATATTACACCTTTAATAGTTAATGTTACAAAAACTGAATTTGTTTTAACTCCACTATGTTGGATCTCATCTTGCAGCGTGACATGTTGCTAAAACTGTTCAAAAAATACTTAGTTATGCACATGTTCTCATGCCTCTGTTAACCAGATATAAGAGGGCAACAGAGCATTCTTCACTGGTTTGTACCAAAGAAAGCAAACTCCCAGCTTGGTGTAACAATCAATTGATGGGTGTAACCATAAGATTAACACAAAGCCTCCACCTTGTTTTGAAAGTTCAGATTGATAAGATTACTATTCTGAGGAAGTGACGTCATATCTGACTTTTCTGCGTTTGTGTTCTCTCAAGGGTGAACAACTGTGTCGGCTTCTCCAACTACAAGTTTTTCATCCTCTTCCTGGCCTACTCGCTGGTGTACTGTTTGTTCATTGCGGCCACCGTACTGCAATATTTCATAAAGTTCTGGACAGTGAGTAACGATGTGAATGCAACGCTACAGAGGATGCACATTCGGTTGCATGTCGAAGGCTGCACGGGCATCCTCTGAGTCGGTTGTGCATGGTGCTGACCTCTCCTCTCCTGTGCTGAGCTGTTAGTCAGTCCTCTGTTTTCTCTGTCCTCTGTCCCCCTCCGACCCCTCTCTGTCCCCCCTTCTGTTTTCCCCAGTTCTCGCACACTGGGTCATTGTTCTGTCTTTTCTGTCTCTCTCTCCACTATCAGAACCATCAGTCACACCACTCATGCAAACACCTCCTCTCTTTTTCCTTTTCTGTAGCTGCTCCACTTTGATTTCCTCTCATCTCCTCCTAGTTGTTCTCTCAATACTGGGCACACTTTGTACATTCACCCACTCTCTTTCATTCCCCCCCTATTTACCCAACTTGGCCTTGACTTGTATTTGCCCGCTGGTTCCTAAGTGCTTCCTCCCCTCCCACCTGTTCTCTCCTGGTGTTGCTAACCAGTCTTGTTTCTGTTTGTACTAAAGCTTTGCCGGAGGAAATCGGCAGAGAACTGCCCAAAGGTAACCCAGCTATCCTCCAAAAGCCTTTAGTGTTGCAGTGCCTCACCATCGTTGCCATGGTTTTTGTCGTGATGTGCGTTGCAGTGACGTGGTTCACATGGCATCCGTCTTATTTCTCTTTTACACTGCCTTTTTCTTTTTACTTTCTCTCTCTCATTCCTTTCTTTCCATAAATATCCTCAATGTGAACGTTATTGATTTGCTCTCCTTTTCTCTTGTCGCTTTTCCCCCCCAGAATGAGCTGCCAGACACTCACGCCAAATTCCATGTCTTGTTTCTCTTTTTTGTGGCGGCCATGTTCTGCATCAGTATTTTGTCCCTCTTCAGCTACCACCTGTGGCTTGTAGGGAAGAACAGGTCCACTATAGGTATCAGACACACACACATTCAACAGGAGTTTCTGACGCAATTATTACACGCTTTTAAGAGCTTTTCAACAATGTTGTAGTTGTAAATTTGTACTTGTCCTCAGTCCATTCCTTTCCTTCATTTCACCTATCGGTTGTTTATGTTGCTCCCTCTCTGCAGAGGCGTTCAGAGCACCAGTCTTTAGGACAGGCTCTGATAAGAACGGCTTCTCTCTGGGTTTCCGGAAGAATATTGCTCAGGTCTTTGGAGACCAGAAGAAGTACTGGCTGCTGCCCATCTTCACCAGGTAAAGGAGACAATGCCTCAATTAATCCATTATTTGTTTGGTCTATATAATGATGAAAAATGTCCATCAGAGTTTCCCAAAGCCCAAGATCATGCCCTCAGCTGTCTTGGTTTGTCTGCAAAGATATTCAGCTTACTGTCATAGAAGAGTAAAGCAACCAGAAAATGTTCACATTTAAGAAGCTGGAATCTGAACTCAAACTGCTAAACCGATTATCAAAATGGCTGGCGATCAATTAATTAGTTGACAACAAATCTATTAATCGTTGCAGCTCATGTGACACTCGATGGATTCAAGCTAAGTACTGATTCTGCTGAATTTACAGCAGTCATTTTTTAAAAAATGTATGTGACATAATTTTTTTCACGCTAAAGACAGACTTATCACAAATATCATGTTACCTTTGTAGTAGTTCCAGGGGGAATCTAACCCAGCTTGTTGCCCTGCAGGCTAATCTTGAGTTTCCCTTATCCTTGTCCACCACAGTCAGGGAGACGGTCTGACGTTTCCCACAAGGCTGGTTAACGCTGATGTAGAGCAGGCCACAGTGACCCTGCAGCCGGAGTCCAATAAAAGGTGATCAATCCTGGTATAATAAAAGATATAATATTTGACGTGAGGCTCTAAAAGGGATTTATGTTTTTTAAGGGGTTGTCGATGCACAGTTCATTTAGTTTTTTATTCGTTGGGCATGTTTCCAGTGCTGCTGATGTTCCTGTGAGCCCCGTGAACGAGTCACAGAACCGCCTCCTGAGCAACGACCAGCATGTCAACAACATCGGAGACCATCAGGCTAATAACACCCTCAAATCAGGTGAGCTCTATTTCACCAACAGAATTAACAACTCACTCTCTGGTATCTGCCACCTTAAGGGGCCATCCACATGGCGTGTCTAAAAACGTGTGAAAACCACCAGCCGGGCCACTTTCATCCTTTTATCTAAGGTACTATCGAGGTTGTGCTCCTTTCCCGCCTGCCGTTACTAAGCAACCAAAACCTGCGCACCACAATGACAATAATGAAGCTGTGGTAATTTAACAGTGAAAGCCTCACTGACTAACTAAACAAAGTCAAAACAAAGATAAATGGATTTTCCAGCACTCTAAGTCCCTCACAGTAACATTACTGCTCGATGTCTCTGTGTTAATTAGGCTGACCTTTCAACCGGATGTTGTGGCGTCCTCGAACGAAAACACTGAAGCAAGTAAAAAGTCCGCATGACAGATTATAAAGCTTGGCACTAAAATGATTAACTTCTCCAAATATTCAGCGTAGACTGATATTTACAGAAGGAAGGACAGATATCTGCCGGCTGGGATTGGTTGTTCCTCGTCACATGACGTGTTGCACGCTGCAGCATTCTTCAAGTTGAACTTTGTTCATCTTGGGGCGCAGCCTGAAAAATAGGCACTTGGGAACGCTTGTGTCGTCATTCACGCAATCGAGTCGGCCTTCCACATGTCTACATTTACAACAATGGATTTGAGGGCACAAAAACCACTCCACATGTACGACCTCTAACACGTTTTCTGTTTGACCTCACAGCTGAAAGTGAAACCATTACAATCTCCATGGAAAGCGAGTCCTAACCAGGTAAATGAGTTCAGTCAGTCTACAGTTTTGCAGTGTTGCATTGCACAATTATGTAATTTGTGAATATAATCAACAATTACGTATCTAATTGTCTTGTTTCTTTTCTTCTCTACAACAGGAGAAACTCCTCAGTCATCTAATATGATGCCTTAAGCAACGCAACAATTTTAGTTTGTCTCCATGGCAACAGTCTCCCAGCTGGCAACTCCATCCCCACAGACCCCATTCAGAGTAGCTATGGAAATGCATTTCTTTTGCCCGTCACAGCACAGTAATGCATCTATGGCACTGGCATTTACACATGCAGTGGCATAAGCAAATCTCCCACCTACCCCGATACGACATGTGACATAAGCTTGTTCCCTCCCTCTCTCACACACACACGCTAACATGCATACATTCAACTGTATACATATTTCCTTGTGCTGTTTAGTTTTCTTTTGCTCAGAAGTGGAGCATTTATTAATGAAAATTCAAGAATCCTGGAAGGAGTATGAGCTACTTTTGGTGTTTAATGAGAAAACTTTTTGGTGCCAAAAGCTCCCTGGGTGCACCGGGACCCGTTTTAAAGGCACAAAGCTGCAGTGAAGAGTCGGGGACAAGCTGGAAGTGTGTTTTTGTTTTGAACATTTCATGTTATTTTTTTTATTTTTTAGAAAGGCAGTGCATCCTGAGGAGATGGATCAGTTTACCTGTGTGACAGTTTTTATTTTCTTTCTATTTTTAACTCATAATGTTGGAGCGCAACTGTGGTCTGCAACTATTTTGAGCTGGATATTTCCCACCCAAAACCTGGACTAGCTTACAGAGGACTCTACCGCACGGTCCAGCGGACTGAACCGGTGCACAACAGGGAAGACTGTAGCTGGGTTTTGGATGGCGTTTTGGATATCAGAGCACAAGGTGGCACATTTGCACTTTGTAGATTATCAATGTCCATCAAACAACATGCTGCTTTTTTTGTTTTGTTTTTTAAAAATCATGTCCAAAAAGCATCCCAGGTGTAACGGATGTTGGATGATTATGTGATTTCTTGCGTATTATTTGTGTGTGAATGTGTGTAACAGTTGAAGTGGCAGTAAGAACTAACAGCAACTAAAAGAATCAGCTTAATGTGTTTTTGTGGCCAACTTGTGTTAAAACAAGCTGCTTATAAATGACCTGGGAGATGCATTTTAAACAGTGCAATGCGCAGCGTTCAACACTACCTGTTCTTTTAGCGTATGTATGCCGATCAGTGATTCTCAGCCCGCAGCGTCTACAGCCTGTTTTTCTACCGCTCAGCGCTTTAGCCTTTACTACGTCACAAACACTCATTGCCAAATAAGGGCTGACCTGTCAGGAGCTCTGACCTCTGAACCTAAAGTGTTTACAACATCCTAGCTTTATCGTAACCTCACTGGCCAAGGTTACCATAACCAAATTCTACTTATCAGTCATTATGGCGCAATATTTTCTACAAGGGGCGTCTGTCTCTCCTGCCTGTAGCAGGTCATGATGTCCTTGCTATATCAGTGCTGGCTGGCAGGTGGTAACACTGCTCCTGTTATCTGCCAACGTTCAGATGGAGATTTCTTTCTGAACTCCATCAACATGTGGCTTACGGCTCAATTCACTTTCAGTCTAATTTGCAGGTGCAGCTTTTTCAGAAATAAATATTTAATTCATAAAACGTAACGTTCCTGTAATAACCCATGCAGATTTCTTTTGGAATGAAAGTGAATTGAACCCATCTGATGTAATGTGAAGTTAGAGGTGTCGACTGCGGCTTTTTCTCACCCCGTCTGCTCCATTTTGAGTCAGCTCAGTGTTGTGACCTTGAACTGTCAAGCGACCCCGAGGGTCTGACAAAATCTGTAAAAGAAGTGTTTTTAATTAGATTTAGTGATTCATGCACGTGTGAATATCCGCTAAAGAATGGACCATTCTGTCAGTATAACCAAATAACAGCTGTTCAGGATTCAGTTATGTCCTTTTCTGAGGAATTTTGTTCTTTATATGCAACTCCTACACTGGAGGAAGACCCAGCAAATTCCTGATGTCTGTCATTGCTCGTGTCTCATCTGATCACATCCTTGACTGTTGCTGGAAGAGCCTCCTACTTACTAGATCCCACCCGACTCTGGTGATGTACAAGTTTACAGCTGTTTCTATGGCGTAGAGTGAGTTAGTGGTGTCGTACGGTGTGTTTCTTGGTAATCATTGTGCTGAATGTACCACAGCTGGGACAGTAGGGGGGGTGGAGCGTTATAAACAGCCAGCTCTTTTGACTTTTGTGTTTATGTTTTGTCCTTCCAATCATGTTTTACCTTTTGAGCCCAAGTGTATTTATAATTACAAACCAGTGATTTGGAGGACATTTGTTGCTGTATGGATTATGCTCATGGGGGCCTAAGTATTAGAGTCACACTGTGGTTCAATCTCAGTTTAGGAGATTAAATTACCAAGATCATGATTCAAGCCAAGGTTGTATTCCGATCACATGTAGATCTTTTCTTAACCTCGCACTTAAACATTTAATTGAAGAAAAAAGACAAAAACATATATGTTCATCTGTCAGGAGCCTGGTTCTTTGCGCTCATCACTTACGGCCACTGATTCTGAAACATTAGGCCTGTCATCTTGTTGTTTTACAAATTGCCTATTTTCTGGGCTGTTTGGCCTTGAGACTAAAGTGCGTGTGTGTGTTTTGTAATGCTTAATTGAGTGTTCTTTTGTAATATTGTTGTCTTGGAAGAAATGCTTCTGTGCAGCCATGAGATTTTTACATGTCTGTGTACACACATAACGTCTGACTAATGCTCAAAAGCACGGCGCCTAACGCTCGTAAAAATGTGTTTTATCATGATAACTGGGATTATGGTATTAAAACAAACATTGGGGGGGTTTCAATTCTTGCTGTTTTAAATTAGCTTTATTCTGGTCTGTCTCAACTTTATAAACAAAGCCATAAAAACTGCTGTGAAAACGGAGGAAGGATCTGAAAATTTCATTTCTTTTTCGACTGTAAGCATTTTACATCTGTACTCACATTGCAGGTGTAGCCCATCATAACGTGCTTATTGCTACACTTTGGTTTCTTTTTGTTACGATGTCCTATTTTACAATGTGTGTATATATATTGATACTGTAAGAAAAAGACTACATATATATTTTTCTTGTCTTATTAATTTTATTGTTCCTATTTTGTGAATGAAGTACATGCCTCTACACAATTAACATGAGAATAACAAATGTTTTATTAAACCTCCCGTCTAATTTTCCTGTCATCAGTTTTTTTGATTAAAGCTGCAGTAGGCAGAATATTTGTGGCATCATTTTGCTAAAAACCCATAATAACCTTTCAGTATATTGTAAGTCAAGTGTTCTGAGAAAACTAGACTTCTGCACCTCCTCACGGCTGTTTTCAGGATTTTTCAAAATATAGCCAGTGTCGGGAGGTTTTGGCCAATCACAGGTAATTTTAAAGAGAGAGCGTTCCTTGGTTGTTCATTCAGTGAAGGCAGCTGTCAATCACCCGTGAACTTCATCAAACAGTCAAACTAGGCAGCACTGATCAAATATGAATCAATATTACTCTCCTCACATGTTTTCAGAAACATCTTGGAGTTACTGTTTAGCTGTAAAATGAGAAAGTTTGCTCCAACTGGTGGGCGGTGCTTGGTATTTCCTCAGCTGATCTCAACATGGCTGCCAGGTCACAAGCTTTCTAATTTTGCAGCTAAACAGTAACTAAAAGATGTTTTTGAAAGCATTTGAGGTGAAAAATAGGCATCACAGTAACAGAATATTGATTCATATTTGATCAGCACTGCCTAGTTTGACCATCTGATTGGAGTTTGAGTGATTGACAGCTGCTCAGAGATGGCAGGCTCCAGCTAGGCTCTGATTGGTTGTTTTCCTCCGTTCTGTGAAATCTTGCAGATGCCATTAGGAGCAACAGAGGACACAGACGCACATATTTTTTTTTTCTATCAGGATATAGTGACTATTTTATATTTATAAAAAAATCAAATTTGCTCCAATTCTACTTACTGTTTTTTAATTCAAGACATATATTTGAGTACTGCACTGATTTAGCTTTGCACTGCTTCAACATTATCAAACTTGGGATGGGAAATTTTGAAAAACAATCAAAACCCACAATGCAACTGGACCACAAACAGTCCAGTTGGAGATTTGTGTGTTATATGCTAGCAGCAGCAAATGTAGCCTCAAGGAGAGATGAGGAGCGAGCCACACAGCTCTGGTATACTTTGTAAATGGACTTGCATTTATATAGTGCTTTTCTAGTCTTCTAACCACTCAAAGCGCTTTACGCTACATGTCACATTCACCCATTCACACACACATTCATACACTGATAGCAGAGGCTGCTAAAGTGGCAACTTTGCCCATCAGGATCTAATCTAAATATTCATTCATACACACCGATGGCTTTGCCTTCAGGAGCAATTTGGGGTTCAGTGTCTTGCTCAAGGACACATCAACATGTGACTGGAGCTCAAGTAACATCACTTGAGGCAGTTTATCAAACTTTTTGCAGCTCAAAGAGCCACAGAGGGCTTTGAACAATTTTCACATATGCAGTAGCACTCCCTAGGGACTGTAAAGGCATTTTGATGTGAACATAATTGCTGGTGAAAGATTGCCATGGCACTGGGAGCGCCTTGAAGGAATTTCTTCAAATTTGTCAAACATCAAAATGATCACCGCATGACCCTGCAAGATGGCAAACATCTCATTTTTGGGTTCATAACTGCACGGTGAAAAACGGCACAAACAAAAAATAATTCATAAAGATGATCTCAAATAAAATAATGGGTAAATAAGTTTATGAAAGAAGGAAAAAAATATACGGACATACTGTATATGGATGAAGGATGAACTGATAAGATTTTCATGTGACCTCACTAAACACATTTTTGGCAATTACTCAGTAGCTCATAGCTGAGGCTAGTTATGACAATTTCACCCAAATGTCTAACAAGATAAAATGAAGTGATGACACTTTGGACAGACATGGATTTAAACTGCAGCCTGACTGGTTGGCGCAGGCCTACAACCACAAGGTGGTACTTCTAGTTTGTCCATGTGGCTTTAATCTTTAAATAGTGTCAAATATCACAAATATATGCTGTATAGCAGCACCCACATTGTGTATTACAGGAAAATAAGAAAAAGACAGTTTTGCACAGTGTTTGTGGCGCTGCCCAGAGTCAGTTTGTATGTAAAGGGTACTCAGTATCATCTCTAATGTAAATTCCTGAAGTGAAAGTTATACACTGATGCAAATACAGCATGCAGACTGAACTGGTAGCTGTGTTTAGCCTAGTGCTATCAGAGAAAGACAGTGATTTAAGTGAATGTTACTTGTTTTTTGTATAAAACTAGTACTTTTAGAAGAGCTCAAACTCAAAGCGAGGGCAAATAGTTTCATGCTCACATTATTTGGAGGCAGTCAACATTTGCTATAGTATCTGTCTAACACCCAGGTCCTTGACCTCTGCTATTCACTGCTCTGCTCTTCCTCTCAAAGCCCTCGTGCTTCACTTACAAAAGTGCCTGACATGGCTGTTTGTAAATCATACTTTAGGCATATGGGGACAGAACAGACCCCTGGTGTATCACATCTGCTCTGCAGATCTGTACAACACACTGACCAAGGTCATAACAGCATGACTTGGCACATACTGTTTAATGTAAATGTCAAGTTGGAGGCTGCATTATAGAACAGTCTGTTCAAGAACCACATTTAATATTAATTTAAAAAAAAATTCGAAGCATTTTTTAAAACATTTTATCAGTTTTGTGTGTGTGTTTATAAAGTGTGTGTCCATGCACATGATAACTATAAGTTCCCGGGGTAATGACCTTGGTGTCAGTTTTTGAAGGAGAGTAAACAGTGACTTGTGAAAAACCAAACAAGTCTTAACGTCCACAAGGCCAAAGCAGCTGCACTTTCACTGAAGACCTTTGGATGGGTTATCAATTAAAAGAAAAGAATCCACCATTAAACTGTGATTTTGTATTGTAACATCAGTATCTACAAACCAACTGTGTCCCCTGGCAGGAGATCAGAGCCTCAAAACCTCAATAGATGACGTGATCAGGTTTTGGAGTTTGTCTGGTAGCAACAAATGAATCTGAATGTCTGGCTTACAGCTGCTCATCATAGTCGCAGCTGTCTTAGTGAGCTGAGTTGTTCCCTTAATCATCATCCAAGGATTAGTCCCAAGATGAAATCATCCTCACAATCTGTCTCTTTTTAATGAGAGACTTCCTACAATGAAGCAGAATATGGATTCATTTTATGGCGTCATTTTCCCGTAAATGTCTGTTTAAAGCAGCAGTAGGTAGAATTGGAGGAAAGATGATTTTTAAAAGTTATTTTTATAAAACGGTTACTATATCCTGACAGTAGTGCATGAGACAGGTAATCTGAAAAAAAAAAAAAAAAATCATGTGTGTCTGTGTCCTCCGGTGCTCCTAATTGTATCTGCAAGATTTCACAGACCGGAAGAAAACAACCAATCAGAGCTGTCTCTAAGCAGCTGTCAATCACTTGCAAACTCCAATAAAACGGTAAAATATGAATCAATATTCTTTTACTGTAATGACCATTTCTCACCTCAAATGTTTTCAGAAACATCTTATAGTCACTATTTAGCTGTACAATGAGATAGTTTGTGTCAAAGTCAAAGTCTCCCGTTACGGGCTAGATTTTTCTTTAAAGCCTGAAAACAGATCCATGAGGAGGTGCAGAAGTCTAGTTTTCTCTCACACTTAAATCACAATATGCTGAAAGGTTATTATGGATTTTTTGCACAACGATGCCAAAAATATTCTGCGTACTGCCACTTTAATGAAGCTCTGTTGTGGCTAAGGATTGCTGTATCGTAATTTCATAAACTCAGGCCAGTTGGGACAAATCCATTCTGCTGAGTGTGAACCCCCTCTAGTAGAAACGTAGACAAAGGTGTGCCTTGACGCAGCAGAAATAAAAGTTGCTCAGACTTGCTGAAAATGATTCATATAAAATGAGATGGAAATGCATCATACCTCTTATAAGCAATATTGTGTTGGGGTGTGTACTAGGCTAGGTGACTTGTTTCCCTGTTTTTGTGCCCCTCGGTCTTCTCTAGTAGTCATTCTTCAAATGTGTCTGCACATGTAGCTCAAGGATGAAGAGATTTCAGAGCAAAGCAAAAACATGCCTTTAAGTTATTCTAATCTCTGGAGGCCAAGTTTGCTTGAACGGACAAGCAGACGCGATAACCAATAGAAGTGGATATGAGGTAGATGTTAGAGTAGTTAGAGCATGAGAGATAATAACTAGGATGCAGAGAATAAGTGACGAGATGTGCCTGGTGAACTGCACTTCAGGCATCATTGCTATTATAGCTTTAGTTCAGTCACTGGACCTCTATACAGGCCTCTCAGTGTTGTGGAAAATTATTCAAATGGAGCCATGGGTGCAAAAAGATTTGCAGCAAATGCCTCACATGACAATGACCCTGCATGTGTTGCTATGGAAGCGAGGGGGCATGTGATGTGTTGTCCACAGGCTCCAGTCCTAATAAACACCACCTCCCATAGTAAACTGCCCCCTCCTCCAGCCCTTTTTCCAGTAACCTGTAAAAATATTCCCAGTCAATCAGGAATCCCCATTTGGAGAGAAAGTCATGTGCTATATAACTGCCCGAGGATCCACACAGTTTCTACTGCGAGCTTCATCAGTGATGAAGACTTTCAGTATGCGAATACGGACCTAAGTTGAGTGAGCTGATGTCAAAAAAGTTATACTCCTTACCAAACTAAGGTTATTCAAGTGCGCTATTAGTATACTTCATTTGAATTTAAAATAAGAGATTTTAGTTGATGAAAGTACACTTTAAAGTATATTCACAGTAATTTTTTTTAACTGCAAGTATACTTGTAAGTTTTTTTGTAAGTTAGAAAAAAAAATCTCGCATGCTTCTACAGTGAACAGAGAATGCAAAAAACTAAAATTAATTAATATCAAAACATGTTTACAAACTCTCACACCCTCTAATAGGACACGCTATCTAAAAGTAAGCATAAGCCAAATATACTTGGACCTTTCTGTATACTTGTCAGTATACTAAAAGCAAAGTATACTTCAACTTTTCTGTATACTTGTCAGTCGAAGCCAAGTATACTTCAACTTTTCTGTATACTTGTCAGTAGAAGCCAAGTATACTTAAACTTTTCTGTATACTCGTTGGTATCAGTCAAGTATACTTCAACTTTTCTGTATACTCGTTGGTATCAGTCAAGTATACTTCAACTTTTCTGTATACTTGTCAGAATAAGCCAAGTTTACTTAGACCTTTCTGTATACTTGTCAGTATACTGAAAGCCAAGTATACTTAAACCCTTCTGTATACTTGTCAGTACACTGTAAGCCAAGTATACTTAAACTTATATGTATTGTCAGTAGAAGTCAAGCCTACTTAAGTGTAATTTTGTTAAGTATATCTCCGATAAGTACATAAAAAGTAAACTGATCTCTTATTTTAAGTTTAAAAGAAAAATATACTAATGGCACACTTCAAAAAACTTCTTTTTGGTAAGGGACACCTCAAACCTCTAAAACTCATCACAACACACTGAACATGAGTACACTAAGCGACAAAATGTAATTTCTAAAGAGAAAATCCTAATTTCTTGCACAAATCAAATATTGTTGCATCTTATGCTGCATTGTAATGTTAAAGTAACATATAAGACAAGTGCAAAATCCTGCTCGTTTCTTTTAAAAATAATAATAACACTGATGGCATGAGTGCCCACAGTCCACGTTTTTACGTCAGTGACCGAGGAGGACCGTCCTATGACAGCGCAGAGGCGGGTCCACAGATTGAAACAAGTGGTTTTTGGGAGTTCTGGAGGCAGATATCTCTCCGTGGGAAGTCTGACGACTTTCTTTGGCTCTTCGGAGAGAGGAGGGTCAGCGCGGCTCCACTCACAGTCAGTGGATGTAACTTGGAGGACTTGTTTGTGAAAATCCAGCAGCAGCAGCCACCATGGATAGCGGTCCTTCACCGACAGCAGGCAGCACGGATAGCGGGCTCAACCGAACTATTGATCCGAGCTGCAGGGAGAAACCTCCCCTCGCCATGGACATCATCCTCAGTGAGTACTTCCACAAACATCTCCACCTGATGATTATTTACCTATACACCTGGTGTCGTTCATGTATTTGCCTACTGAACTGTAGAGCAGTAACAATCAGTGGTTGATGGATTCCTAGATGTCCCTGAACGCCACTTTGGGACCAGCAGGGCAGTAGGATGGTGGATCTAGTGGTCCTCTTCCTCCTCTGATAGTACAGTTTCCACACTTATATTATCTCTGTCCAGCCTAGTAAATAAAGTACAAATAAAGACTTTTGCTAGGCTTTTTCTCAAGAGCTCTGCTGGATCCTCAGTTTTGAAAACATATGCAGCACAGACGAGATCAGTGTCCACATAAATAAATATTAAATAGTTCATATTAATGTTGTTTGTTCAGAGAAAGCTCACTTGTCCTTAGGCTACTGATTAGACTTTTCATCAAATTATTAAGGTAATCCATTAATCCATTTCACCAGGGTGTCTGTGTCATTGTACATTCATATTTTAGGCTTCTGACTCAAGTTGGATTATCCGTTTCAGTTTGCTTTTCTTAACGCATTCAGCAATGTGCAATACAGTAGAGAGAAAATCCACTTAAGTAGAGCTTAGTGATATTTTTATGACTGAAATCCCAAAGTAGTAAATCACTGAATAAATCTTAATATATGTGTTTGTATGAAAGTACAGTAAAATTTACAGTAATTAATGTTTTTTATATATTGGCAATTCCTCCTTAATAATATTCATTATTTGTTTAGACATATTTTTTTAGTTTCCTAACTTTACATTGGCTTGCTTAAATTTTGTTTATTTATTTTACATTTTTTAAATGTGTTCTTTAAACAAAAATAACATTTATTTTCTATCTTATCATTAAGACTAAATGAAAGTTAAAGATTACCTTCTAATTTGAACCGTTTCACTGATTATGTGTATCCACAATTTTTTTCTCCATTTTAATATACTCCTGATAGATTACTAGATATACTGTATAGTGTATCCTTATTATAAGAGCTTGATCAATAAATCGGCCAGCCCAACATATACAGATACTAGCTTATTACAAATATATTGTATTAGCATGTAGTATATGCAATAATTAACTGTGTTGCCGTTGGTTTGTCCACCAGAGAGCTCTGTCATGTTTTTCAACTATAAAATGCCGCAGTCACTACACATATTAGTCACAATCTGTTAAAACACACATTTAAGGGAATCTGTAAAAACGATTCTTCTTTCTTCTTAATGTTATTTGTTTATGTGAAAAAAATATATATTTTTAATCCCCAAATATCAGTATTGGTTGGGCTATAGTCTTGATAGTAAAACATTTAAAGTCTCACAAGTACCATCTGGATCAGTTTTGTCAATGAAAAAAGATCTTAAGTCTCTTTATATAGCTGACCATGTGTGGTTGCATAAGACTAGAACTAATGAAGGACAGAAGTAGCCTAGTTTCATTAGATTACGGAAAAATAATGAAACATTATTATCAGATTTTAGTAACTATTCAAAAAGTCTGCCGTGTCCGTATTCAACTAAAATTTCAAACCATTAAAAAAAGCTGAACAAACGCAACACAAGGGCATAGTGGCCACCTATACAGAAAGAAATCATCAACGGGATGGTTTGTTAATTGTTTTTTTTTCTTGTTCTGATTACACCATAATGAGTTTGGATACCAGGAAATAAATGACGCGGATTGCAAGAATACGCACAATTACGGGGCAACATGCTGAAACAATTTACTCAGCCTTTCCTACCACTTTTTGTTTCATTCTGAACATAGCTGCAGCTTTGTCATCACCTACAGTACCTTGCTTTTGTCTGAAACATCTGCCGTCTCCTGACTCCTTCCTCAGTGGTTATTACGGGAAATGACACCCTGCGTACTTCCTTGCACTATGCGTAACAGCACACACGCTTCAGAAGTAACACAAGTGTTGACAATCAACTGAAGCTGTTTCATGTCGTACAACCAATCGATTTTTCCATCTCTGTCAGTTCTGTTTGTTTCCAGGCTGCAAAAGAAATAAACTTGTATTCTGATGACGCAAAGTTCATCAAGCTTGCACGATCATATGGCACGATGAAAACTCTCCACAGTCCAACAAATGTAAAAGATCTATCCATTCTCTGGCTTGTTTTATTTTGTCAACATGCATGGCTATGGCAACGGTCTGCATTTGATTTCCATGTGCTGCTGTTTTCACTTTCACAGTTCAAACTCAACATTAAATCATTGTTGACATTTTTGTATACCTCAAGTAAACAAGTTAGGTGCTGCACTCTTTGTTACTTGGCTACTTGTTATTATCTGGCAGTAAAATTAATTCAGCCTGCCTAAATAAACATTTTGAGGCCAATATGATTACCTATTACCTTCATAAAGATCATATCAAGTTTTAATTTCCCGAGAATGATCCGCGGGTCCAGAATCCCAGCTCAAAGTTGAAGATCGCTAAATTCTCTCCCTCCAGAGCTGGACATCTTTGGGATCATCCTGTACTCCGTGCTCACCTTCATGGCTGCAGTGTCCATGCTGGTCTTCATAGAGGAGTGTATCTACATCTATAGGAAAGTGCCTGCCAATAAGAAGAGTATAATCATCTGGGTGAATGGGGCAGCACCGGTAAGACTGACACTGCGGAAAACTACATATTGTTGGTCAAATATAGTGTATCTTCACATTTGCCTCTTTCTCGTCTCTTTCAGGTGATTGCCACCATGTCATGTTTGGGGATGTGGATCCCCAGAGCCACCATGTTTACTGATATGACCTCTGCATGGTGGGCCTCTCTTTTCTGCTTCTCTTTTACTCACCCTCCATCTCTCAATGTGTTGTGTGTTTTTTTACCCACAGAGCCCCGCAGTAAAAAATCACAGATGGGAAACTTGAACTTCGTAACCTACTGAGTTTTATAGAAAACAGTGATACTGTTACGCAATGTGTGGAAGCTATGGCTTTCATTTTCTCTACTTCTCCACCGACCCTGCCTCCCGAAAGTCCCCTCCATGTTCTCTTCATACTTAAGTCATTGTTCCTGCATACGTCACTGTAATTCCCTCATTCCTTATGTCTATTTACCCTTCACTGCTCCTCTTATCTCTCCGTAGCTACTTTGCTGTTGTGGTGTTCAAGTTCCTAATCCTGATGCTGGAAGAAGTGGGTGGTGACGAGGCTTTCCTAAAGCGAGCAGGGAAACATAAACTTAGGATCAGCACGGGGCCATGTTGCTGCTGCTGTCCATGCCTACCACACGTGGCCATCACACGGTAAACACCGCAATAATAGACAGTCTGTCTTAATCAATACAACATTACTGCTTTTTCCTGCCTATAGAGCTGCTCATTTCTAACAACACCCCGGTCTTTAATTTGATAACAGCATCAGGTGTAACTGGACAGCTCCCAGTGTAGTACATGTTGATTTAAAAATCTGCTCCTGCTGTTCTCGTCAGGAAAGGCCGTAGGAGTTTTGCTTTCAACTGTGAAGTCAATAGTGTAAATATTAAAAATGAGTTTTTTTTTCCGTTATACTTAGCAGGCACTGTGTTGTCATTCAATGAATAGTTCAGCATTTTGGAAAATGGGCTCATTTGCTGTCCTGCTGGGAGTCACATGACAAGATCAATGCCACTCTCATGTCTGTCTGTTAAGTTTAAGGCTACAGCCAGCAGCCGATCAGCTTAGCTTAGCACAAAAACTGGAAGACAGGGAAACAATTGGCCTTGCTCTGTCCAAAGGTACTGGATTTTGTGGATTTTGTTACCTTTGGATGGAGCTGTTTCCCCCTGCTTCTAGACTTTATGCTAAGCTAAGCTAACGAGCAGCCAGCTCCAGCTACACAAACCAATGTGTGACATCACAGTGACAACGTCCACTTCTTATATACAGTCTATGATTTAAAAGCTGCAGTGAACGGAGATCACTCCCACCAAGTTAAAGGGAAAACATGCTTATCACTGTGGTCCCATGTTGTTAATATTTGATACGCTGTTGCTTTAAAGGAAAATTCCGGTTTATTTCATTATGGTGTATTTTCCATAAAAACAGTCGACCAATCAAAGTGAAATGACTCACGATCATTGCATTAATCTTTTTGATCTTCCTGACGCATGCACAGTAAAACAAGGTCGGTGTGCGTGGATGAATATGCAGGGTGATTAGGTCAATTGGCTCCAGATGTAGATCCCTACGCAGTTAGCCATTCTTTCGGTTTGCTTTCTGTCAGACTCAGAGGCAAGTGTTATTGTGTAATTTGTGTAAAATTCATGGTTATTTGCAAACCTATAGGGGGTCCTCATTTCCCTGAATATCTGCAACAGAGATGGCTAGTGCAAGTTAGCACAAGCCAGAGAGCCTCAAATGCCACATTCATGGGAAATACTATACACCAAGGATAATACACCAGAATTATCCTTTAATATGAGCATGAGTGAGGTGGTGATTGAAACATCCTGCAGTGCTAACAAAGTACAGATCCTGTGCTAAGATGGTTACAGCCATGTGTTGTTTGAGGGGTCAGAATAGCACGCTTTGATGTCATTTTTGTCATGTTTGAAGATTGCATAACCTCAGAGATCCTCTGTAGATACAGATAGCATATGTACGAATGGATTGTTCTCTGAATGCAGGTTGAACACACTCCTGGTCGTTCAACTCTTTCAAGGCGGGGACCCAGCACATATCTCAGCACTTGTCTGTACACAGCAGTTTCATCCTGTCCCATTCTGACTGAGTAAACTGGCTGAATTCACACTGTGTGGCACAGTTGTTTGATCGATCCATCAAGTTTGAACTTAGCCAGGAGTCTGTTTAGGCTTTGTGCAGTTCTCACTAAAATGATCTGCATGCCAGTGTCAGGCAACGGCAAGCAGATGTGCTTATTTCTAATGCTATGCACCGCTTAACATGCATGCACTTTGTGCAAATACACAGAAAATCCTTTTATGTCAAGCCCATGCTGTACACAGTGTTGATGATGATGATAATAGTCAAGCCAAGACAAGCTCAGCCTTTCTTTCTTTAAAGCAGTGCCCACTTTCCTATCACATGCATCACAGAGGGACTATTAATTTTGTTGCTGCACGCGTAGGCACATTCAAATATGGGAATGCCTAAAGCCAACAGAGATGTACCCAAGGCCACTCTGAAATGTTCAAAACATCCTGCGGTAATTATCCAGGATGGGTTTAATGGTCAATCCACAGTGGTCTTTTTAAAATGCATTTAGAGAGTAAAACCATTATGTGTCATCAGCGGCTACTTTGAAAGAGTTTCCTCTGTTCCACCACCAGGCGCTCTCTCTTCCTGCTCAAACTCGGCTCCTTTCAGTTTGCCCTCCTGAAGATTGTCTTCACCATCCTTTCCATTGTCCTCTGGACCAACGGGACATTTGACCTGGCTGACGTGAGTTGCTTCCATGGAAATACTGGATATAATTCCTCCATGCCTTTGAATCCCTAATTTGTTTTTGCTATTTACTTTCTAACCCCTTTGCTGTTAAACAGTGAATCATATAGCCCTGATTTCAAATGTTTACTGTTATTTACTTGTCATTTTCTAGAAATTACTTTGCTGCAATCATTACGGGACGAGCAGTATATTTTATATTTTGTGTAGAAGGATGACGTTGTAATCTTGCCGCAGTACCTATTGTACTATGTGGGGAAAAAAGCAAAGGTGTAAACATCATTATTCACTCTCGCTTTAGAAAACAATCTTTGTCTGTCAAACATTTTGGAAGAAGGAGACTTGATTAACATGTTTAATTTATGTGTAACTCATGTACCTCATAATGATTAATGAATGGATGAACGCTGAGTGTGTGCAGAATTCCTGTTGCTCACTACTAAGACATGATCAAGGTACTATGAGCTTGTGTGATTAGTTAATGCCTAATGAATCTTTAATTAATGATTTATAACTTGGTTACATAGACTTTAGACGTAGACCCCATCACTTTGGTCCAGACCAAAATATCATGAAATTTCATAGTGACATTCATGGTTCTCAGATGATGTATCTTAATGCCTTTACTGATCCCCTTAACTTTTTCTCTAGAGCCACCATGAGATAAAAATGTTCAATTTTTGTCCAATGCTTTAGGACTTAATACTGTACTTTGCATTTAGCGTTACTTAATGATAATACTAATGACAAATGTGAGCATAGCGTGCTAACATGCTAAACTTATAATGTGAACATGGTAAACATTACACCTGCTACCCATCAGCATGTTGAGGTTAGCATTTAGCTCAGAGTCTCTAGCATCGCTGTGGACATTATTGCAGTCGTCAGATGCAAACATCAACAGTACATGTTGCTGCATGATGGAACAGTTAACAGATTCACTGCATAACATTAATACCCCATTTTTTGTCACTTTATTACAGTGCAAACTGATCAAAACTCTCCATTCTTCCCTGACTGTTTCTGCCAGATGTTTTCAGATTTAGTGCACCATTCTCTTCATGCAATGCTCCACTTTTCTTTAGCAACAACAGTTAGGTCATGCAGCAACATACAGATGTTTGTTTGTTTTTAGTGCCGCTATACCTCAGGAGGTAGAGCAGGTTGTCCACCAATCGGAAGATCGGCGATTCGATCCTTGGCTCCTCCAGCCCGCATGTTGAAGTGTCCTCGGGCAAGATGCTGAACCCAAAATAGCACCTAGATTAGATCCCGATGGGCAGGTTGGCACCTTGTATGGCATCCTCAGACATCAGTGTGTGAACTGGTGAATGCTGACATGTAGTGTAAAGCACTTTGAGTGGTTATTAGACTAGGAAGGCACTATAGAGAGTTAAGGAGAATATAAATGTATGGACCTAAAAGGCCCATTTCTATCTAAGGGCTCATTTGTGGCATATAAATGAATATATGTTTACTAATCTCAAACACTCATAGTGACTTAAGTAATGAGAATAAAGGTACTAAGTGTAAAGAGGACAATAGAAGAAGAAAGTACATCACAGACTACTACATCCACTTTATAGACTTTTTATGGAGCAGTGACAATGTTAGTATTATTTGGGAAAAATATCTGGAGGAATGATGGTGGACAGATTCTTCCTCTTGCTAACTTCCTGTCTCCTGTGTGTGTGTGTGTGTGTGTGTGTGTGTGTGTGTGTGTGTGTGTGTGACCATGTTTCAGTTGACCATTAAAGGGGCTGCGATATGGATCAACCCATTTGTGGGCATCTTGACAATCATCGCCCTGTGGCCTGTAGCGATCATGTTCATGCACCTGAGGGTTACCCTGCGGACGCTCAAGATCATCCCCAAGTACGCCATGTACCAGGTGAGGCACAAGAGATGCTTTAAACACACATGTGCTGCACACAAACAGCTGTTTACACACCTCATTGTGGACAGTAACCCAGCACCACTCATACAGTATATTATACTGTATATGGCTGTAAGTAAACATGTCTAATAACATGCCAGTTTATGGGGTTGTCATTAGATTTTTACAAGATTTTCCAGCGTTCTGTTTGTCAGATTAAACAGTGGACATTGTGTGTTTGTAGTTGGTGCTGATCCTGAGCCAGCTGCAAACAGCTATCATCAACATCTTGGCTTTGAAAGGAACCATCGCCTGCGCTCCGCCCTTCTCCGCCGCAGCCAGAGGATACAGTGAGTCAACATCCATCATATGACCAATCTGTTACCGTACATGTGTTTATCTGTTTCATCAACAGCTGGTCGATCCATACCTGTGAATTCATGTAGTCACAACACCAGGAATGACTCCCTGAAGTCTCCTTTAACTAGCAGCTGATCTTCGCTTTCTGTTCTCTCTGTCGCCACAGTGATGAGTCAGCAGCTTTTGATCCTGGAGATGTTCATCATCACTTTGGTAACACGTATGTTGTACCGCCGACAGTATGATCCTTTACCTGAAGAGGAACAGGACGTAAACGAAAACACCAAGATGGTCACAATACCCGAGTCTGCATGAGAACTGTGTGTGTGTGTGTAATTTTTATTTCCTGTATTTGATTATGAGATTATATATGTCTGTATGAATAAATGAAATATGAATTATTTGTAAACTTATCTTGTGCATGTCACAGAGGCGCTGTTTAACTGACCGGTCACACACCTTATCCAGAGGGATCCAGCAGTTATAATTGCTCACACTTTGTGCCATTTTTGTGTCAATTTGTTTTTACCAAAAAAAAAGACCATGCAAGAGGCCAGCAATGCTCTATTTTACAGGTCCATAATTCTTGTGTAATTTCCAAGGAAGTGTCTTGTAAAAAAAATAATAATTATGGGGAAAATGGGGCAAAGGTTTTTCAAAGGAATTTCCTTCAAGAACTAAACGATGCTTAATCGTTAATTTATTAGTAGACTTTAGATTTTTAGTGTATGTTCAATAAAGTGTCTGCTGGTAGACACAGTTTTACATTTTTCAGCCTATACTCTCCAGGTAGTAATTACGTACTGAAGTACTTACTATGAATTTACAGATGCAGTAAAATTCTAGGAACTTACAAGGAATAATGGGACCTCAAATATAAAGTGGCACCACTTACTTGTATCCACTGTCTTTTTGTGAGGCATTATTGCACAAATGAAGATAAACTATACTTTTGTCTTTGCATTCTGTTACAGCCACTGGACCTTTACATTACGCCACTATCATGAATTGTTATGTACAACATGAATATTTTAAACATCCTCAGATGAAATTTCACTGCATGACTCTGTGATGTCATTTGTTGGTATTTTAAGTTGCCACTGCCACACTACTGCTAGGTGGCAGTAGAAATCAAAATCTGCTGGATACTCAACAGCTGGGATCGTAATTATCATCACCTGCTATCTATCATCATTTACTGTATTGCTATGGCAACTTTTTTTTCTATGCCTTATTTTGAAAGTTCAGATTTTTCAATGCAAAAAAAAATAATCAGCAAATAGATTTCACAGTAAAAATAAAATAATACTATAAAAATAAAATAAATTATATAACAAATCAAATGTAAGGTAAGGGGTCTGTTAAACAATTAAATATAAATATTATTATAATATTATTATAATAAGATATCTATATTTACATGCGGGAGTCGTAATATATTCAAGATGATTTCCAATAAAAGAATGAGTACAATTTCTATCAGATAAAGGGACATTCACTTCTTCTTTGTGCTAAATACACAACATTATTAGATATTAATCTGATAACCATGTCAAACTCCCGACGACATATTTGAAACATCACATCTTCTTTCATACTTGTGGCTGTGTATAATGCTGCATGTGTAAGAGGCTGCAGATAAACATGGTAATGTAAATACGTGTTGATTGACGCAGCCCCGTCCAATTGGGTCGTTGCAGTTTCTCACTTCCTGGTTTTAAACCAATCACCGCAGCGCGTCAACCAACCTGGGCCAAGTGCGGTTGAGTCGAGACTTTCTAACGTCCGCTCTGTCCAAACACGTCAAGATATCGCAATAAGGCCGGAAGCTAAGAGATTTGTGCTTCAAAATAAAATGTTTTGCAGCTGTACAGAAACTCCCACGCCACTTGTAAAAATAGGTAATCTAGATGTCTAAATCGTTGCAAGTAATTAATGAATAATAATAATCAGAATATTTAATATTTTATCAGTAATAATAATAAAATATGTTGATAATAAATGCTCTGCAGCTCTTCTTCAGAAGGTCAGAAGTCAGATGATACATGTGTGCTGTCTTTTCATGTTGAACTAAAGAGCTAAAAGACAAAACAAGTGTATGATAAGTTGATGTATTATATCACAGACGTCTTTTCATTTTGGATACAGTTGTTTTTTGCTGTTTTTTTTTTTTTTTTGTCAGCACATGCTGCTGAATTCTTCACCCCCCCCATTTCAAGAAATGATACAACAAAACTTTGCTCATTATCTATCACTATTTACTATTTAAAATATTATTGTAAATCCTCACCCACTTTATTTTGTTTTATTTAATCCATTGTTGTTGTTGCTGTTGTTGTTTTTTATAACATATATAGTCTATACCCTTTGTTTAGCATGGATAAACTGCTGTAATTGTTTGTAAATTCACATTTGGGGGAAAAATGCATAAAAAGATCGTAAAGGCAAACATTTAGAGCATTAACCAGCAAGAGATATTTCAAAACATTGCATCCCACAAGTTTTTCTTAGAAATGGATAATTGATCTTTACATCTATCTATAAATTATTTATAAACATTAATAACATGGAGGATCGCCACAAGAGTCATGGACATAGTAATAAAGCATTTAATTAATTAATAACTAACTATACCATAAAAATATTAAAAAATATATAGTTACAATAAATTTGTTTACAAATAAATTTATTAATCTATGAGTAAATGGACTAAATTACAAGGTAATTTACAGAAACACAAAAGCATGTTTAAAAATACATTAATTTGTAAATAATAATGGAATTTTAAATTCTATTAAAACTATGATATGATATGATATGATATTATATGATACGATATGATATAATATATTATAATAACGATCAATAAGGGAGCCTCTAAAATACCTTGCAAATTAGCTGGCTACATTTGTTTATTGTTGTATTATTTTGAAAAACACTAACAGGAAGTTGGCTTTTGATTCCGGGTAGCTTGTTAGTGTTTGTCTTATCTGAACGTTCAACAATGTAGATCCGGGAAGCCCTCCTCAGAGCGTATTGTTTGTGTCCTCTCTGGACCCTTATGGACATTTATCCATCACTCGGCTTCGTGTCCTCCGGAGGCCCTCGGGCTGGGACAGATGTGGACGCCGACCAGAGGGGAGGACTGTCCGTGTGGCTGTCAACACCAGCGGGGATGAAGAAATGCTCGTGTTTTCTCTGAATCTCATTCTCACGGTCACGTCCAGGCATCGTCGTTAAACTTTCAAAATGAGGATCTTCGCGTCTCTGCTGAAAAACACCAACCCCAGAATCGAGTATTACTCCAGATTTTCCCCGTCCCCGCTCTCCATCAAGCAGTTCCTGGATTTTGGTGAGTAGCGTTAGCTGTCATCTTGAAGGGATGACTTGCTGATAAGGAAGACAACCAGGCAGGGGCCTTGCTTTTTAGCATTTTATTCACCATTTCTGTACATTGTAAGTGTCACAGGCAATCTCTAACAGGTTATTAATAGCAAAAGTCTTCTACAAGCTGCCATGAAACATTATACTTTGCTCTGATCACATGTGGCATCTGGATTTACTTTCACTTAGCCTCCTATAACATCACGAACAGTAATATGCATGATGATGGCTCTGCGTGACACCTCTCTGCTGCAGGTTTGTTTACTATGTGGACATGTGACACCCTGTTTAATCCATGGATGCAGGTATTTTCCACTGGACAAAAGCACATACTGTACTGTGCAGTATACAGTGGAAGATGAACCCCCCCACATTTTGAATTTCATCATGTTTACACATGATTTCAGGTTTATTTGGAGCTGATTTTATAGCATGGATCATTGTCGCACAAGAAGGGTCTTCTCTCTCACTGTGGTGTCAACTGTGCTGGACGTGTGACTTAAAACGCAGTGTTGGCAGGCTTTTCTTAATCCATCTCTGATTAAACACAGTCATCTCTGTTGCGTAAGTTGTTCTCAGGAGACATGCAACACTTGTTTTTACATTAAGAAACACAGCAAGGATCTCGTCAGCGGTAATTATTTTGTCAGCAGAGCAAACGATGGAGGTGTGTTTCACAGGGGAACAAATCAGACGTCATCCAAGGGTAGCCAGCAGCTGCAGAGAGTGTGTCATTCCAGGGCTGAGTCAGTATTTGGTGGTTTCACTACCCCATTTTATAATTAGGAGCCCTCCCTGTATATTGCTGAATCAGGGGACGCCTCTGAGCAGAGATGATTAGACATTTCCTTCTGCCAGATCATCTAGTTTTCACCCCAAAGACACTAAAATATCACGTCTCCTCTGTTGGAGTCTTGAGGTCACTCACTTTTGATCCATTTTTAGTAGCTGAATTGATTTTCCGCAACAAATTTTCATTGTGTTCAGTGGTTTTCTCTGCTGAGACTTAGTAGGATTCACATGCTGTGTGAATGTGGCTGTGCATTTTGGTTGTCGAGAAAGACATTTAGCATTATGCCACAGTAATTCAGCTTTTCCTGTTTATATCTAAAGCATAAATCCCCCTAACCTTTCCATGACTCCCGCTCTCTACAGTGCAACGAGATTCATGGTTTCCTAGAATGGTTCAGGCTAATGTTGGCGGGCAGTAAACACGGTTCCAGACAGTCACAGCAGCAGAGTTTAAGGTGTCATATTAAAGGTTGGAAATTGAAACTGACTACAGCTCCCAACCCGAGCTGTGATAGCTAGTGTGTTTATCTCCTCTCCCAGTCACTTTGGTACAGAGCTGAAACATGTGAAGTCATTTTTTATTCACTGGGTGAAAAGAAAAGGGAGATTACCTTAAAGGGAGGGTCAATTATATAGCACTCTTATCAACATTGGAGTGGGAAAGTATGCTGCTTTATGCAAATGTATGTATAGATATGTTATTAGAAATTAGTTAACAACACAAAACAATGAAAATATTGTCCAGAAATCCTCACATGTACTGTATGTAGCATTAAAAATATGCTCAAATCATAACATGGCAAACTCAAGCCCAACAGGCAACAACAGCTGTCAGTGTGCTGACTTGACTATGACTTGCCCCAAACTACATGTGATCATTGGACATGTCTGTAAAGGGGAGACTGCTGGTTACCCAGAGAACCCATTTTCATTCACATAAACTTGAAAGTTGAAATGTGTTTGGTGGATTATTTCTCTGTTGGTACATTGCTAGTTGGCATTACGTTTTACATAGTTGGAAAGCCTGTTTATTCACCTTCACAATGATGTCCAACTCCTAAGGATCATGCATTTGTATGATGAGCAGTACAGCTGATTATGTGAGTAGCGCCCAAGTGAAAATTGCCAATGCTGAACAGTGTATTCTCCTGTTAGTACTGACTCTTGTTTTGCCTGATTGGCAGCGTCTGTGTGCATGAGGCCTGCTGGGTGCTGCACCCTACTAAAGTGGTGATTTTCATCAGCTTGGGCGTGCTGTACTTGTTAGAGTGACCAACACAACCACGTTGGCTGACCTGAAAAAATCCTGGTTGAGGAATGGACCGCCATCACAGTGACGTGTGACCCGGTTGGTGACCAGCTTGAGGAGGAGGCGCCAGGTTGTTGTGGCTGCGTATGGATCTTCCACCTGCTACTGAGGCTCTTGACGATGTATTAAATGAATGAAGTGTAAAATTGCCAATACATCTTGTTTGTTGTTTGTTACTGATAGAGAGTTAAATCATCCAATCCACTAAACACCTCAAAACAAGAGTCAAAAACAACAAGAGAATACACTGTTTAGCACTGGCAGAGAATTTTGGCAAATTTCACTTGGTCGCTACCCATATAATCAGCTGTGCTGCTCATCCCACAAATGCATGATCCTTCCAAGTTGGACATCATTGTGAAGGTGAATAAACAGGCTTTCCAACCATGTGAAATACAATAATAATTAGTATTTAAACAACAGAGAAATAATCCATCCATCTGCAACCGCTTATCTCATTAGGGGTCATGGGAGGGGGGCTGGAGCCGATCCCAGCTGGCATTGGCGGGGTACCCCCTGGACAGGTTCGCCAGTCCATCACAGGCCACATAGACAGAAAACCATTCACACCTACAAGCAATTTAGAGCCATCAATTAACCTGCATGTCTTCGGACTGTGGGAGGAAGCCGGAGAATCCGGAAAAAACCCAGGCTAACATGGGGAAAACATGCAAACTCCACACAGAAGAGCTCCAAGACGGATTCGGACCCTCTTGCTGTGAGGCGACAGTGCTAACCACTGCACCACCATGCAGCCCAAGAAATAATTCAACAAATACAAATTTCCAAAGTTTTTTTTCTGGGTTTATCTTTAGGTCAGAGGTCAAGGGACCCCTTTGGAAATGGCCATGCCAGTCTTTCCTCAATAAAATTTAGCATAAGTTTAGAGCATTATTTAACCTTCTTCCTGACAAGCTAGTATGACGTGGCTGGTACCATTGGATTTATTAGGTTTCATATGATGTTAGTAGCTTCACTCTGACTTTAAAACTGAGCAGATACAACCACCAAAAGATCGATATCATCAATATGTTAAAGACAGTAGTGCCGTTAATATGGTATTGTGTTTACTTTGACAGCCCTAGTTGGAAACATGCATTTTGGTGTTCTTCCATAATTTTTGGAAGGGTTTGCCATGCCAGAGAGGTCCGGGGGTTTTCTTAACCGAAAGGTGAATTTAGAAACCTGCTGTATGAGCCACTATGACTGTTAGTATTAAGACAAGAGAAAACAAATTAAATCCTGAATCTGTTTCTTGGCAGGTAAAGTTAATTTCCTCAAGGGAAAACCACCAGACTTTCCAGATAGTCCAGTCGCATTTAATGATGCAGCTTTGACAAATAGATTTTTATTTTCAGGCAGGGACAATGCTTGTGAAAAAACGTCCTACATGTTCCTGCGTAAGGAGCTGCCGGTGCGGCTGGCCAACACCATGAGAGAGGTCAACCTGCTACCTGATAAACTCCTTAGCCAGCCCTCCGTCAGACTGGTACAGAAATGGTGAGCCACTTCCTCGAGAAAAATAGATTATATTGCTTTCAGACGATAAGCTTTATAGTGGTAGACATGTTAAAATGTGTGCCTTCTGACCTCTATTTGCTTTATTAGGTACATGCAGAGCTTCGTGGAGCTGCTGGATTATGAGAACAGGAAGCCAGAGGACTGCCACGCTTTGAATGAGTAAATTAATATTATTGCTTTTATTAATGATTCATTCCTACAAAAACAATACATGTGCAGTAAGTACTTTGTCAGCCACCCAGCTGTTGCATCCTGGCTTTATGTCCACAGCTAATCCCCTTAGCACACATGGCTCTCTGCTGACTGCACAGGTAACGGTGTGTATTTATACTGTAACCATGTCCGTGAGATAAACGGCCACACATGACTGAGAAACACAGACAGGAATTTGGATAAGGCCGTCTGTTTAGAGAACACACTCCCAGGAATTGTTTGGTACAGCGATATCAAAGGGATATTACGTACGTACAGTAGATGATGGTCGGCATGCCACCAGTGTATTTTAGCCACCTAAAAGAAAGACTCACCTGAAAAAATACTATCATTTTAACTGTATTTAGAATATTTTTGCCAGTTTTCCTTGCCGTGACACAGCTATACAGTCTTTGTTTCTGATGGAGGACTGAAGCCATTATCTATGCTCTCGCTAACCAAACTACATTGAAAAAAACTGTAATTTTACCTCACAGAGTACAGGAGTTGCTGGTGTACTGCTGCCTTGATTGGTTAGTTTGTTTATGTTTTTGTGTGACTTTGGTTAGATTCACAAAGTCACACAATAGCACAAACAAAGTGATAAGTAGACCAGCAACTCCCAGGTATTGTCAGGTAAAATTACAGATGTTTTCAATGGAGTCTGGCGGCTTTGGCGAGAGCATAGATGGATAAAACAGCCTGAGTTCCCCACTGGAAAGAGCTGTCTGGCGGCAAGGTAAAGCAGCGAAAATATCAGTTAGATCTCATCCTGACTGAGCATTTTTTTCTGGCCTCCCATTTTAGCCGTTATTTTTAAATGCTAGAAATATGTGCGTGAGATTAATGAGCAACCTCAATGACGAGCTCCAAATTACCTGACAGTTTGCTCATGGATGAGTGGGTTAATCATTTGGATTTATCTCCCTCCTCATTTATTTATTTTATTTTTAGTTTCCTGGAGCTCTTGATTGAGATCCGAAACCGCCACAACGACGTGGTTCCCACCATGGCGCAGGGGGTCATCGAGTACAAGGAGAAATTTGGCTTTGACCCATTTATCAGCAGCAACATCCAGTACTTCCTTGACCGCTTCTACACCAACCGTATCTCTTTCCGCATGCTCATCAACCAACACAGTGAGTCTCAAAAACCTATTGGTTTATTTGGATCGCAACCATATTGTCTATCCTTAGTGGCTCTTTGTTACTGACCTTGCTTTCTGTGCAGCTCTCCTGTTTGGCAACGACACCAACCCTGCCCATCCAAAACACATAGGCAGTATTGATCCCAACTGCAGCGTTGCTGAAGTCGTCAGTGGTGAGTTTAAAATCATCAGTTAGTCCAGTCTGTGATGTGTTCTCCTTCTGTGGGAATATTTTGTTATCTATAGGTTGAACTGTTTTTCCTTGTTGCATATATTTTCATTATGGGAAACAGAGTTATATCAACAAGTGAGTTTGTCCACACTAAACAGCGTGTTTACATAATGATAGTTGTTAAAGAATCCCAGCAGACTGGATCCAACGCTGCACTCTCGGTGACCCAGCGAGCAACAGAATCAGCATTAGTAACTTGTGACAGGAATCTTGTAGGCAATGTAAACAATGAACTTGTTCTGCTTGCTCTGCGCTGACTCGTGTTGTTTGGCCTCTTCTATCAGATGCCTACGACACCGCCAAGATGCTGTGTGAGAAGTACTACTTGGCTGCTCCCGAGCTGAAGATTGAAGAGTTCAACAGTGAGAGATTTTTATGCTCCGTGCATTCGACCTTTTATCCCTGCAGTCTGTCGCACAGCTGTAGCAAAGCACTGCCTTCTGTCTAGTTCATCTGAAGTCCAGATTTAGTCCTGTAATGGTCTCCATCTCATTAACTTCAAAGCTTTCATTCTTCTCTTCCAGTGAAGGCCCCTAAAAAGCCCATCCAGGCGGTGTATGTGCCCTCTCATCTCTTCCACATGCTGTTCGAGCTCTTCAAGGTGAGAGGCACAGCATCAGTGGCGCTAATCTAACTAGTTAAGCGCTCTTTAAGTGTAATTAAATTGCAATGTGGCTATAATTCTGTAAGGACTTCTGCCGAGCTGAGCTAATTAACGGTGTGGGTGTTTGCAGAACTCAATGAGAGCCACGGTGGAGCTTCATGAGGACAGTGTAGAGGGATTACCACCAGTAAAGGCAAAAGTCACTCTGGGTAAAGAGGATCTTTCCATAAAGGTAAACCAGACAAAACTACACATCATATTAGACAAATATTTGTAGTGTTTTGCTCCATCTCTCCCATGTTCCGTCTTCAGATCAGTGACCGAGGAGGAGGAGTTCCTCTGAGGAAGATAGACCGTCTGTTTAACTACATGTACTCCACCGCTCCCACGCCGAGCCTGGAGCCAGGAGCTGTCCCATTGGTACACACATAAAATCAAATCAGTGTTGACCCCTGGTGACCATTTGAAACATATTTTAGCCCATTAATTTGTTATATATGGCATGACATCTGGGAAATTAAACTCTGTCGCTCCCCCTCTCCCATCCAGGCGGGTTTTGGCTACGGTTTGCCCATTTCCAGGCTCTATGCCCGATACTTCCAGGGAGACCTGAAACTCTACTCCATGGAGGGCGTTGGCACCGATGCCGTCATCTATCTGAAGGTAAAGTGAGCCAGTCAGATGTGGAGCATGTTGATGTGATGGGTTTTCTGTCTTCCAAAGACAGAGTTTAAAGGGACATTTAACCCCCAAATCCAAAATACATATTGTTCATCTTACTTGTAGTGCTGTTTATCAATCTAGAGTGTTTTAGTGTGAGCTGTGTTGGAAACTTCTCTCAAATATAATGGGACTAGATGGCACTCGGCTTGTGGTGCTCAAAGAACCAAAAAACTACATTTGAGAAAATTAACAGCAATGGAGTGCTGCAGGGATGAGTCGTAAAACCTGGAAATAAGATAAGATAATATATTCCTTTATTAGTCTCACAGTGGAGAAATTCACAATTAATAAGTTAGCATTTAACACTTCTGGTTCCCTTGTCTGGAAATCAAGGTTGTTGTTTTTTGAATGAATTTTTAGTTAGATGTCTGAATCAAGGTAATACAAGCTTAGGAGATTTTAACGTTTTGTTCTACGATATAAAATACGTGAGTAACTGTCCCACTTGTGTATTTTGAAGCCGACTCATCCGCCTTTGTCCGCACTCATGCCACCGTGTTGTAGTTGGTTTACAGCCGAATGTTAGATTTTTACCTCTGGAGATTTCATTGACACTTTAGAAACCATAAAAGTGTTTTTCATTTGTGGAGATTATCTTGCTGAACAATACATGTAAATATCATAAATGTTTGTTTTGCCACAGAGCTTATTTTCTGTATTAATCCAAAAACCAGTGGAAAAATCCCATTGTTTTTCTATTGAGAGAATCAGTGTGATGCTGACTTAATTTGTTAACTTGGGGAAATGCACTGATGACCTTTTTTTTGGAAGAGGTCGATGAGAAGATTTATACCACTCTCATCTGTCTGTTAAGTATGACGTTAGAGCCACAAGACGCTTAGCATTAAGACTGGAAGCGAGGGGAAACAGCTAATGTCATCCAAATATTGACCAAAAAAACTGTCATAAAATTATTCCTTTAACGATAAATGACTGTGAGTTCTTATCTCCATTTAAAGGCACTTTCCAGTGAGTCCTTCGAGCGTCTGCCCGTCTTCAACAAGTCAGCATGGCGGCATTACAAGACCAGCCCCGAGGCGGACGACTGGAGCAACCCCAGCAAAGAGCCCCGCGATGCCAGCAAGTCCAAATACAAAGCCAACAGATAACTCCGCCTAACCATGCTTAACCCGGCCCTCTGCTGGGAGCCCAAATGCCTGTTCCCTGCCCAGAGCATGTGCGATGAGGTGTTGCCCTTGGGTAAATGCTTGGTTTAAGATCAGACTTACATTCCGGTGGTTAATGCTTTGGAAAAGATGGATGACCTTGACTTATATTTGTACCCAATGGCAACAACAGTCATCAGCGTAGCTTTCATTGTCGTGGCATTACCACCGGCTCTCCAAAGATGAACCTCTTCCAAATTATAGATCCCCTCTTGTGAATATTTACCAACATTTCCTCCTCTATCTGACCATTAGTTAAAGCTGAATTCACTGCATCACTCTCGCCTGTCCTCTGTCTCACACACAGTTTGGCTCCTCTTTGCTCCCTGTGGCTGAATAAGCCATGCACTGCTCATTGAGTGTCTTTCTCACCATCAGTGAAGGCCTGTACTCTGCTTCTCCCCTCTCAAACAAGTCATGGGTTTTCAGTTTCAGATGCAAAATGGGAAGAGGAGGAGGTTTCATTTCCTTCCTTTGGGAGACACTTTTAACCGAATGCACAATTAGGCCAGTGTGTCATTGGCATAGTAAAGAGTTGTTTTGTATTTAAGCCTGGGAAAATGAAAGACGGGATTGTAGAGATAGATGAGAGAAACTTCTGAGTTTTGGAAAAATAACATCGGAAGCAATGCATCAAGTCACACTTTATTTTTAAAGATCTAGAAGTTTTATTTTATGTCAAAGAGAGAAAGCCTTACTTCCAGCATATTTGATGTTTTAAAAAAAATGCCTTAAGGGCTCTACTGGAACTTGAAGTTTATTTATAATGGGAGGATGTTAGCGAAAGAAAGTATTTTACCAGTCCTCTCATAGAAGTCAACCGAACGCCCGCCTACACACAGTCGACCGGCAATACTGACCCTCATTAGACATTTTCTGCTCGCAACATTTGCAAGCATAAAATGTGCAGCGCTGCACCCTGATTTAACAGCTACTAAAGGACCAAAGGATGATGCTTATGAAATGCCTCGCAGCTTCAACCACACCAGCATGATGTATTCTTGTATGAACCCTCACAGAGAGGAATGGACCTGTTGCATCTGATGAGGACTATAAAAGTGGGAATACATCATTATATCTTCTTTCCATCCTGCCATGGTGGATGTACGCAACATGTTCACAGTTTGGACTTTTTACCTTAACGCACTGGTTCCCAACCTTGGGGTCCCGGCCCTCCCTGGGGGTCACCAAAGCTTCGCTGGGGGCCTTCTTGATTTTAAAGGGTGCAAGATAATCTTTTTAAAAAATATATATGTATTTGACTTGATATTTCAGTATTTTGTTAATTTCTATGAAGAAAACTGATTTTTTTAAAGTCTGGATTATTATCTAAGATATAAACAGGATGGTGAAGCTCTGAACACAACATCTATTCAAGAGCCTCCCCTCTCTGTTTTAGAAAAGTACCGAAGAGCTGATATAACAATGGCTGAGCGTCAAAGAGAAAACACTGAATTTGTCAAAAAAAGAAGCCTATTACTATTACTATTAAACTATGAATGACTGTTGAAAATTTTAAAAAAATAATTATAATACAGAGGGAATTGTATTAAAAGTAACAGGAAACTCATCTCTGATGCGATATTAACGGGAAATAATCTGCTCAAAATTCCTCCAAATCTCTCATTTTACTCAAACTTCCTGCATTTATTGCAACTGTTTGGGTTAAATGTGCAGTTTATCAGTTGTCCGGTACTATTATTAGTATGCGTTGAACAAAATATGAAATATATATCAGTTAGTTCACTTAGATACACGTAAGATAGAATAGATAAAATGATAGGAAGGGGGTCCCTAAAGAATAAGGTTGGGAACCACTACCCTAACAAACAGTGCTTCATCCAGTCCGCCTGGTGTCTCTTTTAGTATTACTAATCCTTACAGTCTTCTGAATGAGTTTGAACAAAGCTTGTGTATTTTTAAAATGTACTTTTTGGTTTTATTACCATGAAAGTGACAGAATTAGAAGATCCAGCTCAAGTGCAGAGGGAATTGATACCTGTTGACACTGAAAGTGCGTTACTTTTGATGAAGGATTATTCTTTAATGATTTCTACAAGTGTAACAGTCCACCTCTTTTTCATTGTTTGGACAAAAGGAAATCAAGCCAGCGGGAGAAAATTCCACGTTGTTAAAGGAGCCAGTAATCTCTTTAAACTTTGCATCAAATCAAACAATTTTTGTCACCTGAATCACATTCAGGAACTTTTTTGGTGCACTTTACTAAATGTACACACACACACACACACACACACACACACACACACACACACACATATATATATATATATATATATATCTCCTTCAAATAACTGCCCTACAATCATTTCAGACCTCTGTCAAGAATTTCCTTTATAAATGGAAGATTAATTATGATCAGGCATGATCCCAGGGCTCTATTAAAACCTTTATAATGGCAACCTAAATCAAACATGGCCCAAACCATTTGTTAAGAATATCAATAATCTGAAGTGACTTCCTTCTCTCATCTCCTTTAGCTCCGTCTGATGTGAAAAGAAAGGAGTGTAGATGAGGAATTCGGTATGGAGAGATTCTCCGCTTTTCAGCCTCACTGAAAGATTTCATCACTGCCAATGCCTTCGTAACCTGCCAGTCTTGCTGAGTGACGCTCAGTGACAAACCTGCTGTAAAGGAAGTGTTACACGCTAAAGACAACAGTCCTCTTCATTTAAATGCCTCAGTTCACCACCTTTAATCACATTTTACAGCCAGTTATTTCATTTCCAGTTGTGTGACTTAGAGGCCCGAGGATCTTCCATCTTCAGTAGTCGTCAACCTTTCCTGTTAAACACTGTCTCCGGACCTCTGGTATTTTAGGAAATATGTATATATCTATTAATAATGTGTTTGCTGTACATGCAGCCAGTGTGGAGTGATCACTCTGTTTTCCATCCTACTTCCTCCAGCTTAAACATATTTGTATGCATGAACTCCTCACTGTGGAGGTGGTCACGCAGAGATATGGAATCAGTGCAACGTCATACATACAGTATACAGTATACCAAAAAAAGGTGATATAGAGCAGTCTAATAATGTGATTCAGCATGAGATCAACTTGTCAAACCAGACAATAAAGAAAACTGCTCTTGTGTGCAATCGGCCTGTGAAGACTTTTTATGCATCTTGATTTAATAAGACGGTGAAGTGCACTTTCATTCACATTCAGTTATAGATTTTTGATTTATTTACATATCAAGCTGTTTGAACATTAAAAAATGAAAAAAATACACACATTCCCAAAGTTTGTACATATAGTGCAGATTAACATAGTAGTGCGTACAGGACATTAAGGTCTCTACATTGCATTAGGGGTACTTATTGTATTGTCGGGCTGGAAGAGAGGTGTGGCATGACTGAGCAGATCTGAGCAAAATAAGTCATTACATACATTTCCATTAATAGCAAATGAAACATTAGGGTGATGATCCGGCTTTTAAGGACCTGACAGTTCACCTGGAGGGCTTTGATTAGCTGTATATTTCAAGTATCATCAGAGTCCTAGAGAAAGGCTACGTCTCCAAGTTTGCCGGTTTGATTAACAGCTGACATCAAATTCCAAAGAGCAAGAATGTCTGCTAAACATTGGTAGATAAAACATGGCAAACTGTCAAAAAATGCATGGCTTTTTAATGCTGATAATCCATAAATGTGTCTACTGATGGATTACTGCGAGACGTGATCTTTGCGTGGCCTACTTGAATGAAGGATTTGTGTGTTTGTATGGCATGTGACTAGAAATCAGAGTGATTACGTTTACTTTCTACTATAGGTGTCGTCTCAAAGACTCAGTTTACATTCAACAGGCTAATACATGAAGGCTGTTTTTTTTCTGTCTCATCACAATCAATAGATGCAGATCTGAAGGGGCTCGTTTTACAGTCTCGATTTATGACAGACCTTGTGTCCATTTTCATTTCAAAACTCCTTCACATGAACTTTACAGCTGGGATTATATTGCTTGATTTCAAACAAAGCTGTACAAACGAGGTGATAAAAACCACCTCCCAAATTCAGTCGTCCGTCACTAGAGCTGGATACATTTCAGGAACATGCTGGCTGCCGTTCGCACAGGCATTTAATTGTAATGCCACATGATTTTCTCAGGGAGTAGTTTTAATCAGTTTCAGTGGTCATAATAAGGAGTGCCATAAAAATAAATCTGTGAAACAATGAGAAAAGAAATGCATTAACATAAAAGGAAATAAATAAAATCATAAATAAATGAGGAAATATAAAGACAAATAACAAAATCTACAATAATGATAATCATTTTCATTTATTTATTTATTTGTTAATTTATTTCTATATATTATTTATTCAGATATATTTATTTATTTCTGTATATTTGCAAAAAAAAAATTGTAACTTTTATATAATATCATTAATTTAATTTAATTGTCATTAATTTTCCCTATTGCTTTTGTTGTTCCTTGAAGGGCCAAGCTGTCAATCAACTGGCTTTGGGCAGGTCCAGGCTCAGTAGTGCACACGTGAACTCTATTTTAAATTTAAAAAAAGAAAGAAATTAAACAATAGATAATTTATATGCAAAAGTAAATGTATATTTAAATATAAAAAATACATAAATAAAAATATACAAAATAAATTAACAAATAAATGTGAAAATAAATAAAAATGCTTGTAAGTATTCTATTATATTTTATTATTTATCTCTATATTTGTTTTATTTATTCCTCTTTATGATTCCACATTTGTTTTGTCATTCTTTAACAGATGTATTCTTTCCTTATGGCACTCCTAATACTTCATACATGACAGCTGTGTGGGAACAAGTGAATCAAGGAGTGTGGATCATTGATGTTATGCTCCTTGCCAACTGTTTATGCTAAAATGGTGCAAACTAGCACTGATTACTTTATGTGTTTTAATGCCAAGAGGTTGTTCAACACTTCACCTCTGCTAATCTACAGCGTGCAGAGTCTTTTCTTTATTTCCTAACTCTCAGTTCAACAACAAAACTGAAACAGAATAAGACAAAAAAAACAATGAGGTGATATCATGAGCAGGCTGTTGGACAGTCTCTGGACAACCCAAAGTAAATCCTCTTGAACGATGCTGCAGAGCATTCTTATGATATGTGACACCTGTGCACGTAAATCCTCTTTTTCCTTTGTCTTTCTTCTGTCTGCTTGGTTGCCCAGACAACAGCGACAGTGATGGCTTCTTAGCTCTGCAGCGCAGGACTTCATTTCCCATGATCTCCGTCTGCATATTAGCAACTTCCTTGAGGATAACTGTTTCAGTATGCAGCCAGTGTTTGTGTGTGTGTGTGTGTGTGTGTGTGAGTAGTCCTCAGGCAGTGTACTGTGAATGTGTGTGAGTGCATGTGTGTGTTCAACAATCCCTCTACTTTTCATCTTCATCACCTTCGCTCATGCTGCTTATGGAGGCAGATGCTCCTTTGGGGGAGGTCGGGGGCGAGGGCCGTGCATTGTGCCAGCGGGCGGGGGGAGACGGGGGTGAGGGAGAGCGCAGGGGGGACAGTTCGCGGGGGGGACTGTTGCAGGGCGACTCTCTGGGAGACAGAGCGTAGGACAGCATCCGTCCACTGCGCTCCTGAAACACCTGTTTCTGTTCAGGGAGAAAAAGAGTGGCTGTTAGTACAAACACCACAATGGTCCATGCATCAAAAAACCCGTTTTAATATCAAATACTGTCTGACATTACTAAAGGAACTCTCACGAACAAAGCTTCAATATTGCACTAAAGAAATATAGTGACGATGATAATAGTGATTATAGTGATGGTGACAGTTATCAAAGAGTTACCTACCCAAGTTCCATCAGGTCCAAACAGTTCCAGGAAGTTGCCGATAAACTCTCTAGATTTCTCTTCCCACTTCTGAATGAGGTCGTGACTCTTCTCCTCCACACGGTAAACAAAATGTTTGCTCTTCTCCTCGACAGTGCGAACCTTCTCCTTCATTCGGTCCACTTGGTTCTGCAGCCGGTACTTCTTCTCCTGAGGGGGTTAAATGTTGAATTTTGTCGAGTGTTACAAATGAACACATCCCGGAAGAATAAGAGCCTCAATCAGAAATTCTTACCCTGACCCGTTAAAATTTGTAGGGTGGTACAACCCATTTTAAGCAATTAATTCCAGTTGACGACACAGTGTAAAACGGTTCCTTGAATGTTCAGGCACTTTGGTGTCACACCAAATATGTTGAACTAATCTTTTAAGGACTCGGAACTTGTATATACACCAATCAGCCATAACATTAACAACATTATGACCACTGTCAGGTGAAGTGATTAACATGGATTATCTCGTTACAATGGCATCTGGCACTGGGTGGGATATATTAGGCAGCAAGTGAACATTTTGTCCTTGAAGTTGATGTGTTGGAGGCAGAAAATGGGCAAGCATAAGGATGTCAGCGACTTTGACAAGGGCTAAATTGTGATGGCTTGACGACTTCGTCAAAGCATCACCAAAACTGCAGCTGTTTGCAGAATGTTCCTAGTCTGCAGTGGTCAGAAACAACTAAAAGTGGTCCAAGGAAGGAAAACCTGTAAACCGGGGACAGGGTCATTGATGCATGTGGGGAGTGAACTACAAATTGCTGAAAAAGTTCATGCTGGTTCTGACAGAAACGCGTCAGAACAGATTGTTTGTTGCCTATGGGGCTGCGTAGCCGCAGACAGGTCAAGGTGCCCATGCTGTCCTAATGTTATGGCTGATCTTTCATTATGTAGTTGCATTGCATACAGAGATGTCTTCCATTATTCCATGTAGATTTGATCATGCTCTTACGTTGATGTAGCTGACGTTAAGCTCCTTGGCTGTGTAGCCACGTTGGAGGTTGCGTCGGGCGTAGACGTCATAGTCTCTGACGATTCTGGTAATCAAGTCAGATGTTGAGATTCCCTCCGTCCGCTGTGTAGGCACAAACATGCCTGGCACGCACATAAAAACACACCGAATTTTGAAAACTGTCCAAGGTTAGAGGAAATACACACTGTTGTCACACACTGACCTGCCTCCTTGATGTGTTTATACACATCCTCACTTCCTGCCGAGGAGTATGGGATGTCATCGTGAGCCACAAAATCGATCTGAGGAACAATGAAAGGTCATGACTGTGTGGCAGAAAACACAGATAGACATGACTTAAATAATCACTCATATAAACACACAGTAGGTTACAGTTTTGCAAAATATATAGACTAACATGATAAGGGTTTAGTTATAAACACAGCATTATGTATTTATTATGTATTATGTATTTATCATTTTGGGTTTCAGGAATAATTCTTACACACAGCTGAAATATTTCATGTTCATCAGCATTGAAAGGGTCCACTTAGCAGACAGCTGTGAAAGCTGTCATTCCTGGTGTTATTACCTGTCTTGTAAATTTCTCCACTGTGGGACTAATCAAGGAATATCTTATCTTATCTTATCTTATCTACATCCGCCAAGGAGGTTATGTTTTTGCCGCCGTTTATCTGTTTGTTTGTTTGTCTGTGTTCAAGATAACTCAAAAACTTGGACGAATTTTGATGAAAATTTCAGGGTGTGTCGAAAATGTGAAAAGGAAGAACTGATTTCATTTTGGCCATGATCCGAAATCCTGGATTCTGGATCACTTTGAAATTTTCGTGAACATTGGGGTAAATGGGACCCAAAAATTGTTTCTCAATATCTCTGGTAATTGTTGCCCAAAGCTCATGAAATTTGACTCAGGGATTTACAATGTGTACTTCTATCAAATCCCAAAGGCTGATCCAGATCTGATCCAGATGGCAGATTTTATAGCAATTTATATAAAACAAATGGGGGTACTCTTACATTTTGGCCTACTGTTCATTTAATATTAGAGGTAGAGATTTCTAACAAGCGGCATCGTGTAGCTGAGACAATTCCGCATCTGAAGTGTCAACGAATTTGATCTAGCTTTAATACTTGAGGAGATAGATCCAGAAGAAACCACCAGGGGGGAAACTCTGGCGCTTGGCGGAGGTCTGCGCTCTCTGAGTGCTTTTCTAGTTAGATTTGGATTTCTTGGTGAGCTAATTTGATTCTTATTAACTCAACTGCTGTTAAAACATGCTTAAAAGTTTATCATTTTTTTACTAAAATAGAGATGCATACCTGCAGCATCTCAACACAATAACCAAGTTTTAGTGACTCAGGAGTCCTCTGGACTGCCTGTAATGTCTCTCAGACTTTGGCGTTAGGATTTTAGCGTTCAGATACAGCAAACAACCACACACACACTCACACACCTTGTGTTTCTCCAGGAACTCCGGTGTGAGAGTCCAGGGTGCGTCTCTCAAAACCTCGTCGACATAGCGGCAGTGTCTCAACGCTTCATAACGTTCGATCTCTGTCATGACTGTGAAACCCTTGTACTTATGGGTCAGCTCGTCACTGCACACTGTTCCAAGGACATGAGAGGGAAACCACACGAAACGTACACAAAACACAGAGGCACGTAAATCACCACTGGTCACCTCTGTATGGGTTATTTTTTATGTGTATGTGTGTTGTCTCAGTGGGTCTGACCTACCTCCTACTATGAGGTAGGTGTTGGGAAAGAGGTTCTTGGCCTGCATGAGAGCACGAGCGTGTCCAGAGTGGAACAGGTCAAAGATGCCATCTGCGTAGACTCTGACTGGCCGGTCCACTGAAAACACACACCTTCATTAATACTAGAACTGCAGTGGTATCATAGTGAGACACATAGACACAAACACACTTTGTCGCTGTTTAGCCTCTTTTTGTGCTTGTTCTGTCATTTTGTAAATGTTTTGGTCTTTTTCTGGTTATTTTTTGTCTGTGGTTGTTTGGCTCCTTTTATAGGTATTATGCGTTTCTCTGTAGTTTCATTGTGTCCCTTTGTGGTCATTTGTGTCTCTTTGTGGTTGTTTTGCCTACATTTCTCGTGTACTTGTAGTTGCTTTATGTCTTTTTCTGGTCATTTTGTTTCTTCTTGTAGTTGGATTGTGTCTGTTTATGGTCATTTTTGGTATCTTTGCAGCATTGTGTCTCTTTGTGGCTGTTTTGCCCCTTTTCATAGATGTTGTGAGTGTCTTTGTGTCTCTGTGCAGCTGTTTTGCATCTCAGTCTTTTTGTCTGTGGTTGTTTTACCCCCTTTGTTGTCCTTTTTTGTTACTTTGTAGTTGATTTGTGTCTTTTTTTTAATAGTGATTTTGTGTTTCTTTGTGGTTGTTTTGACTCTTTTCATAGTCATTATGAGTCTTTGTCTCTTTGCAGCCGTTTTGTATCTTTCTTTGTACTCATTTTTGTTTCTTTGTGGTCATATCGAATGTCTTCCTGGTTGATACAGTATGTATCCACCCCTGAGACTTTGGGCTTCTGGGCCTGTGCCCCATAGGCTCGTTCAGTGTATTTCCATCCATGCGTAGGAGTAGCAACAGTAAAAGCAGTAGTAATGGTAGTAATAGTCCCTTTTCAAAGCAGCCATTCTGACATGTCATTGCAGGGTGAGCACAGGTGTAATTAATAACATTAATCGCAGGTATTGTGTATACTGACTCACTGGAGTGGTTGTGACTAAATAAACAGGACCATAATTACTTTTATCACTTACACCTGTGTTCACCATGCTATGACATACCAACATGGCTGCTGTGAAAAGGGCCTGTAGTATGTACTACCCATAGAGATGGTGTCAGTAGTATAGCATTAGCATTATTAGTAAAGTGTATTAGATGCAATGATAGTGATACTGTAAAAGTAGCAGTAGCAGTAGAAGTAATACTTGTGGTAGTAGAGCTTCTGAGGTAGTAGTACACAGTGTCAGCTGTAGTTGATGTGATGGTGATAGGCTACTGTAGGAGTAGCAACAGCAGTAGTAGTAGTAGTAGTCATAGGTTTGTAGTCATTGTAGTAAAGGTAGCTTCAGAGGAAGCAGTAGGTATAGTAGCTGTAGTTAACATTACAGTATAACAGTAGAAAAAAAACATATCAGAGGCAGTAATGGTATCAATGTACATTAAGTAATAAATAAAGTCAGAGAAAGGAGGGATTGAGGAATATGATGAAGATAAAAATGAAAGCTGGAGAGGGAGAAGCTGGAGGAAATGGATCAGAGGAGGAAACCAAGCAGGAGGAGGTCTACTGTACCTGGGGTGCCTCTGCGGGCCTGAGCGATGGTGAGTTTCTCATGGGGGGCGCGACAATCACAGCTGGTCTCCCTGGCAAAGATGGCAGGCTTTGTCAGAGTCTGCGACAAGGAGAAGCAGAAAGAGAAAGAGACTGGGTTACACAGAAAATACAGCACAGATATCTTATTTTGGAAGATGAATGAACGCAGGAGGCTAATGTTCATCTAAAACATCTGCATTAAGAAAACATGTCCACCTCCATCCGTTCAGTGGCGCACATGCGTCTCCCTTTCCAGGCTCACTCCTGTTACGGTAACCTCCATTACGTTATTGACCACAGCTGATGCCTGCTCCATACAGCACTCTGGTATTGATCACTCTCTGTGAGTGTGTGTGTGTGTGTGTGTGTGTGTGTGTGTGTGTGTGTGTGTGTGTGTGTGTGTGTGTGTGTGCAGCATATGTGTTTATTAACATGGCAGAAAACAAGGGCAGAGCTACTGACCTGCTTTAGGAGGCGTCTAAGGAATTAGATGAAATTCAAAGGGAAGAGTGAGATGGAAGATGCAGGTGACTTCCATTGGACAGGAAGAAAACAATGATAATTCTTCAGATAAATGACGATAAATTGGCAGGTTAAGAAATAATAAGTGGGATATGATATGGAACCAAAGACAAACAGAGAAAGGTCAAGTAAGATAATGGATGATACTTGTTAGTGCTTGTCAAAGCTACATCAAGGTTACAGTGTTGCAGCATGTGAGCCTGATTTTGTGTGCCATCTGTCGACTGTGGGGAACATTCAACGAATCTCATTCACACCAATAAATGAGAAGCAGAGTCTGCACAGAGCAGAAAGGTGTGGGAGTGTGAAAGGAGGAGGAAAAAATGGAAACAGATTCAGTCTCTGTGGACAACTGACGTCGACACATCCTCTAGGAACAGCAAAAAAAAAAAAAAAAAAAAAAAAAACTGGCATGACAACATGTTCCACAGACACAGACGGGGACTGTCAAATATCTAATCAGCCGTTTTGAATAATAAAGATAATAAGTGCAGGTTTGGAGAGCGTATTTGTTTAAGAAAATGAAGCTTTCACCCGGAGCTAAACGCAAGAGATTTTACTAAATAAAATATTTCTTCATGAGAAGAAATAATGACAGCACATTATTCCTGTTTTAACACAGGTTTTTCAGATTCTTGCCATAATACCAATTTGATGTGAAACCTGCCAGACTGAGGACATCCTCTTGCCTCATCCACCTCTGCACGACATATGCTGTAAACAGGCAATCGCCTCACCTCGGTTTGCATGCAAAGAGATGATATAATAAGCAATCATAAACATCTGGGAGGTGCTATGTGTTCAACACTCATGTTCTGTCACCTTGATGCTTCATGGTAGGGCTGCAAGAGTTTGAAAAAATATCCATTTGCGATTATTTTGACTGATATTGCGATATGATTTGCGATATTAGAGGGAATGATCATTTTTACATCATTATTCCCCTTTTCATTGAAAAAACATATTAAAATGATGGGGATCGTTACCAAACAAAGACATTTTCTTCAGTCTGTTGAATATGATGCGTAGGCCAGGACGTCTCTGCAGCACCACAATATTTAATTTAAAATCATATGTTGATTTTAACAAATATTGTAATTTCCTCCTCATCCTGAAATATGAAAATTGCAGTAGGCCATATTGCAATTTCAATAAAATTTTGATTAAATTTGCAGCCCTACTTCATGACTTTTCCTAATTTTATGACCATAACCATGATTGTGACCTTGCAGATGTCCACTTCAGAAAATGACCCTAAATGTAAAAGTTAGATACAATGGATTTAAAATCGAGGTAAGCATAACTCCATTTGACCAAACCTATCACATACTGTATGTGGGATAACATTCTGTACATTTCTCTGACAAAATGAATATATATATATACACATATTTGCTGATGCATAGCCCATATAATATATAAAACATGATATATTCCCTTATTTGGTGGAATAATGACACTTCTATGGTCAGCTGTAGTTGATGAAATGCCATTTCACTTTAAATTCATTTTATGAATTGCTGGCAAATCAGAAATGTGGGCGGTAATTTAGAGGTCTGGAAACTTAGCATGGATTTTAATTATCATGCATGCAAGTAACAGAAAATGACAGCAGGCAATAGAGAGATATTGCAATTCAGTGTTAGCCATCAGAGCTACAACAACAACAAAGCAGCAGAGGTGATGTGGATAGGGGGCACCCTCATCACCCATGATTCCTTGGGCAAAGTGAGAACAGAGGGGAGGCTTACAAACATTTAGCAGATGGCAAAAAGCTTAAGCTCGCAGACCACCAGGGGACACACAGGCCTATCAGGGCGAGCGGCGTGAGCATGAACAGGAAAGCTGGCACAAGCAAATAACATCTGGCATAAGAAGGATTAAAGCTGGAAAAAAAAGAAACACCACACTGCCTCAAAAGAATAGAGAGGTTGGAGTGAGGACCGAGGAGACAGACAGGCAAAGATGAGGAGACAATTATGAATGCCAGGACGAAAGAAGAGAGGAGAATCCAAACAGGCTTTCCTTACTGCCGCAATGTCCCATCAGCAGGACATTCATGCTGTGTTGTCCATTGTGTGAACCCCCTCCTTCTCTGGCATCACACACACACTGTCCACTCAGCATTCTGAGCCTCATGCTATAGGGGGATCTGTTTCGTAACAGTGGGGGGGGGGGGGCAGGACCCTTTGTCTTCCTCTCCCTCCCTGTCACACACACACTACAAGACATGGACACACAAGAAAAACACATTCAAATGCCCTACCGTCCGGGGATGGGGGCAGGTGTGCTCGAGCTCCTCCATGATTCCCAAAGGCTCATGGGATGCGGCTGTGGTCCCTCTGTAATGTGACTCAGCATCAGTGAGACGCTGCCTCTCTCCTCCTCCTCCTCCTCCTCACCACTGTCTCTTTCTCCTTCCTCTACTCCCCCTCCCACTCTGCCTCTCTGTCTGTCCTCCCTCCTCCTCGTCCTCCTCCTATCTGATCCCCTGCTGCAGAGAGGAGCAGGCACTGAAGAGGTCTCCCTCTGCAGCTATTTCTTCCTGCCACAAATGGGATGAACTACAACTCTCCAGCCTCATCTGGCATGAATGTAAAACATGTTCAGTAACATTGAAGGCTGTGCAAAAACAGTACAGTATAGTGTAAATTGTACAGTATAATGTAAATGAGGTGGATACAGTGTATGAAAGAAGTGCAAACATTGTTGTTATATCATCCTGTTTTTTACTTATTAGTATTTCCTTCCTGTCTTTTTGTCTTGAGCATTTCCTGCATGGAAAAACTATTCTTTGCTCTTTTTCAGATATTTAAAACAATATTTATATCTGTTTGTAAATTGTAATACAGCTGTCTTTAATTTCAGTGTAAGGTGAATTATTTTCCAAGCACCCACCTGTGCATTTATGTTATTGTATATATCTTCTCTTTTGTTTTATTTTATCATATGCACAAATAAAGACCTAAAGAACTAAAACAAAGGAATGAGATATCCAATAGTAGATCACCTTGATGTAAAGATAATTGTTTTTGCTATGTAGGTCATTGTAATCCTGTGGAAGTGACTAATGCAATAAAGTTGATTTGTCAGTCATCAGTCATGTACTGTAGCCTTTTTAATTTTAACTCTCTAAAGGGTCTTTGGGTTTCTTGAAACGTGCTATATAAATGCAATGTATTATTATTATTATTATTATTAGTAGTAGTAGTAGTAGTAGTAGTAGCAGTAGTTGTAGTAGTATATGTTACTGTAGGGAATGTATCACTTCAGGGCAGAAATGAGCCATGTGAGAAGAAAATAAATATTATTTATGATTTTCATCCGGTCTCTGAGTGAGTCATTGTCTCAATAAACGATCTTCGTACGCAGAGCTGATGAGTTCTCTCCATGGCGACGGAGAAGAGGAGAGAGCTTCCGATAAAGGACCAATCAGAGGAGAGCTACAGCAGTCCAGCAGTATAGGCAGAGAGGATTGGTGGAGTGGTCCATAGCACCATCAGTGAGATGATACGGAGTGTCACTACTTATTCATTAGCTCGGCAGGGAGGTAGTACTATTGTGAAGAGACTAGAGAGTATGTAGGAATACTTATTTTGTAAAGTGTCTATAATCGGACATGATAAGGAAAAATACTATGACTAATGGATATAAGATTCATCTTAAATTTAAGTGGTAACCATACCCTATTTTAGACTATTGCAAAGCTCAGTATTTGGTAGACTCACTGTCTCCTGTTGCATCCAGTTTTAGATACATAGCTCCCGTTTTACCCATCACATCCACAGCATTTATGAGTAGTCTGATCTGCTCGACTACAGACGCACCATACGACAGAGTGTTTGCTATTTGGCACAGAAATAAAAAATATGGAGTTCTTAGCTACAGACTATACAAATTAGGCCTCTTTTCTGTCTTTTTCCCACCATACTTGGCAGACTTCCCGTTACCGTTGGCGACTGTAGCCTACTAGAATAACTATAAGAGAAACTCGCATGCATGCTTACCTTTCCTCTTCTGCAATAAAGAGGCGCAACAGCTGCGCAACAGGAGTGCGATCTGACGCGTCGCTGTTTCACCATAGTGTCCAAAACCAACGCAGTTATGCAGTAAGTAATTTGTTTACCGCTTGCGTTTCTGTCTGGTTTGCCGTGTAGTCTAAAAGGTGGTGTGTTGCTCCAGCGCAGCGGGAGGGAGCAGCAGAGGGACGGTTACCCGCCTGTCCATTCTGTCCACAGGACACATCAGCTGCTCACCGCTGATGAGCTGCGACAACTGTTGGCCACGGTCCATTTAGCAGACCTTACAGTTGTCCATACGGCTATTACACTGTACATTCAGCACCTAAACAGTTCATACTGCACACATGTCGATATGATACTACCAGCCAGTTTTCAACATGCAGAGGCATCAGTTCAATCTACATGATAACATAGCCAAAAACTCACTTTACCAGGACTATAACATATGTATTAGCACAGTGATTTATGGTATAAAAGCCCAAATAGGCTGGGGGATGAGGGACAAAACATGCTTTGTGTTTTTATTGTTAGACGCACTGTAGTGTCTCAGTGGCCCCAATCTGGGACAGGAACCCATTGTGCCTAAAGTCCTGCCTGGTCGCCATGGAAACGAGTTTCATAGGGATAGGCATTTACTTTAAAAAAAAGTGGTAGACAAATGCCCTAATTCTATAGTTTGAGGATAAAGTTATCATGTTATTGTCTGGAAAATACACCATGACCTCACTATTTGGAACAATAGTTTTTCCATAGGAGTATTAAATTGGTGGGAAAAGGTACTTTTATTATATTTCTCTGCATGACAAATGCCCTATACAATTGTTGAGTTTAGAAAAAATTATGAAACCACCTCAGTGATTAAAATGTCTACTGTGTTTGCTGTCTGTGGGGTTTCCATTTATTGCAAATTAATGGAAAACCCAAGGGCTTTTGGAAATGATGTGGGCATCATTCATGGATTACCTGAAGTATTATTCAGCACAGGATCCCATCTCTCAGCCGAGTTGTATTTGTTTGCTCTGCACCATTGCTATGAAGTAATTTTATTTTTGTTGTCATTTTGTTGCCTTTATGGCTGAAGTACATGCAAACATACACATAATACATATAACTTCACTAATTTCTTTGATGCATTTATGCAACTTTTGATTTTTAGGTTGTGGCAGGCTCAGTTTTAAAGCTAGAGTGAAGACACTGATATCATATGAAACGAAAAAAAAAAACACTGTCATAATAGCTTATTGATAAAGAGAGTAAATAACACTCCAAACTTACACTGATTTTAGTGAGGAAAAACTGTTATGGCCATTTTCAAAGGGGTCCCTTGACCTCTGACCTCAAGATATGTGAATGTAAATGGGTTCTCTGGGTACCCACGAGTCTCCCCTTAACAGACATGCCCACTCTATGATAATCACATGCAGTTTGGGGCAAATCATAATCAAGTCAGCACACTGACACACTGACAGCTGTTGTTGCTTGCCATGTTATGATTTGAGCATATTTTTATGCTAATTGCAGTACATGTGAGGGTTTCTGGCCAATATTTGTCATTGATATGTGTTGTTAAATGAATTCCAATAATAAATATATGCAGTTGCATAAAGAAAGCACATTTTCCCACTCCCATGCTGAGAGTAAATGCTTGACAAATCTTCCTTTAAGGTATATTTTGAACAGAAAAAATATGCAGTTAATTTGCTAATAATCACTGTGATTAATTGATTTAATATTTTTATAGATTGATAGCTCTAATATAATTATTGAAGGTATTCAAATTCGAGTATTTAGTGTCTTATTTTTTAGCGTATCATGTATTTTAAAAGTAGAATCTTAATGTACAGAGTACCTTACCTTTATTTCTGTCAGGTAAATGTAATAAAACGTCTTTTGGAGTAAACATGTCTCACATACTGGAGAAATACTGGTGTCGATCCTGTGGAGTAAAGTTGAAAAACACTGCCACCATGCGGACAGAGTGGACATGGCGCTTCATTTCATTGGCTGACAGCGACGTGATGTCACTTCCTGCATATGACTTTCCCCGGGAAGGCGATTTGGCGCGGACATTTCTGTTGTTGTGTTGACCTGCCGTTGTCGTCGTGTTGAGGAGCTGTCACTGAGCAAACGTTAACGGCATAAACCACGTAAACGTTATGGCTCCGGTATCAAACCCAGAGAAAGACATGGACGGTCCGGACTGCGGTGAGTTGTTGTTTCGCGTTGCTTGCTAGCTGACTTTAGCGGACTTGTACAGGGAAAGTAAAGGAGTTAGCTAACATGTTAGCTAGCTTACATTGTCATTCTGCAACAAGGGACACGCGTAGGCCATTACTGTGTGTGTATTAAAATCTGTCAGCTAGTTAAGCTAACAATTTGGCATGTGAGTCCGGTGTTATTAAAACTTAGAGAGGATAACAGCAGGTAATGCTAGCTAACTTCATTGTGCTGCTATGTCTTTCATTTTCGGACTTTGTCTCCACTGCAACATCTGTGGCTGTGTGTTAGATGTAGTCATAACCCTCGTAGCGTTATTCATTACAGAAATAATAAGTTCACAAATGCCACCACGAGTGTCCTCGTGTTCAAAGAGAAAAAGTTAGAGCAAAATGTCGCTCTTCAAAACCCTGCAATTCCCTGCAAACGTGACATTGCCGCAGTACTTGTTTGGATAGACGTCTGCAAGTGTCTTGTTCATACCTGCTTCTGCGTCGTCATGTCCATGTGTTTCGCTCCTCAGACGGTGGAGGTGATCCCTGTAGTCTGGCAAAGTCTCGCTCCAAACGGGAGAAGAGAGAGAAGGTGGGGAGGAAGTCTGCACTGGAGCAGCTCAAGAAAGCCAAGATGGGGGAGAAGATCAAGTATGAGGTGAGAAACTTAAGTGTTAAGAGCATATGGGGGTATCACAATCTGGGTGTCATGGTTTCTATTTAATTTAGCTCAGCGTGGCAGGTTAATTCAACTCAAAGCCTCATCACTTTACTTGTTAGGCTCCATTAGCAAAGTTTGTCCTGACTTTTGGTCTTTATTGCATCTGTGCCTGGAAGATATTTGTTGTATAGACAAAATACCTTTTAAATCATTTCCGATTTCACTCAAGCATGAGCTGTTTTGACAAAGTATTTACTGAATTAACAAGTACATTAAAAAAGATTGATATGATTAGTTAATTAGTAGTTGATTATTTCATCGCTCATCAAGCACCCTGGGCTCTGGGACATTGTGATGGCTATTATTCACTATTTTTGGATTTTACAGTCTAAACAATTATAGATTCAGTGAAAGAATAATCATCAGATTATTTTTTAATAAGCTAAGCAGCCCCATGTTTTGGTTTTTCTGTAATAGATTGAGTATTGTGATTTTTTTTTTCAACTGCAAATTATGCAGTTTGCCAACATGTTTTATCTAATGGCATACAGTTTTCAATGTGTTTATCTCAGAAGGTTTATTCACATATGTTGAGGTCAGAGGTCAAAGGACCCCTTAAATATAGCTGTGCCAGTTTTTCCTCACCAAATTTCGCATAGATTTGGAGTGATATTTGGCATTTTTCCCAACAAGCTAACATGACATGAGCGGTGCCAGTGAAACCCGATAGGCTGTTGGGGTAACAGGTAAATAGTTATAATGAAAGATTGATGCTTGACGTCCTTGTATCGGTACAATGCTGCCATGCAAAATATTGCGATACTATGCTATATTGATTTGTTTCCCCACTCCTAATTTCCATGCTGTATATAAATATTATAAGATTAAAGAAATAAAGTGTAGAAAAAGTAATGAATCATACATTTAAATAAAAATTCTGGTGTTATCAAACGGTGAGTAGTACATTTGGATCCGATATTTATGCTTCTTTCTTATGTAATGGTTAACCAGTGTTTGTGTTTTCCAGGTAGAGGAGTTTACCAGTGTGTATGAGGAGGTGGATGAGCAGCAGTACTCAAAGATGGTACGAGAAAGACAAGAGGATGACTGGATCATTGATGATGGTGAGTCTCCTTCCTGTCCTATCCACTGTGGGAGTATGCCTGATGGTGAGGTCTAATGTTTAAGTTTCTCTTCTTTTCTATCAGACGGAACAGGATATGTGGAGGACGGAAGGGAAATCTTTGACGATGATTTGGACGACGATGTCGTTGAAAACAATAAAGGTAAACATTCATATAGGACTGCATTGCAGCAAGTTATGTGCATTGTGAGTGTGATGAAATGTACACTAAATGGTTTTGCGCAAAGAGGAACTTTTTTTGTAAAAATGTGGTTGCAGGAAAAGCAGGTCCTAAAGCAGCGGACTTAAAGAAAACGGCGAAGAAATCTGTGGTCGCCAAGCCCAACACCATTAAGAGCCTCTTCATGAACAGTCATGTGAAGAGACCTGTTGAGGTGTGCTTCTGCTGCCGTCATTGATTTGCTTCTATTACAAGTGTGCCCTGTGTGGATCTTAACTTGAAATAAAAAGAGATGTCCCTGCTGTTGCCCCTTTTCTGCTCATGCATTGACCTTAAGCATCATTTTATCTCTTGCAGAAAGATGTTGACCTGTCCAAAGATGACCTGTTAGGAGATATCTTACAGGACCTGCACTCTGAGGTTTGTAATATCGTCTAGACAGTGCAGAACTTACACATAATTCAACACCAGTCACTGTCAACTAATGCCTTTGACTTTCTCAGTTGTGACATTGTGATAGCAGTATTGAGGTAGATGTTTTCCAGGTCTGCGCATTGATATTTACATTTAGGGCTCTAACTGATGTGTAATGAGCGAGCAAGTCATGTTGTAGAGGATGAAAGAAGGGGGCAAAGTGCTGTCACAGTCAAGTGATATGCTTTTGGCTAGTTTTTGTACACAGTTTGGGTGACATTGTGTCTTCTTTTTTTCTTCACAGCCAACTTCTCCACCTCTTCATTGTCTATACGCATTATGATATGTTGTGATATTGGCTTTTAAATTCTCTGTCTTCCCAGAAACCGTCTCCTCTGACTCCTCCGCCAGTGGTCACTCTGAAAAAAAAAGAAGTCGCTTGGATCACCCATGAATCCTTTTTCCATCAAACCTCAAATGCCAAAGGTATCCTTTAATCCATCATATGATTGGAAGTATTTGTAGACTACATCACTGGCCAGATTTTACAATTCAGATTCAATCATTTTAAACCATTTTATGACACTTCTGTAATACCAGGAGTCACCTTCAGCTACGGGGTTAAAGGCCAAAGTTATCAGGCCACCGCCTTCTGACCTGACCCCCAAGTCATCAGCCCCTCTCCCTCCCTCCAAACCTGCTCAGCCTGTGGAGAAGCAGAGGGCGAAAGTGGAGGAGCTGGATGAAGAGGAAGGTAAGACAGATGGATACAGTTCTACCAGCTTTTTGCCCTTTGTCTTGCTTCTTGCAACAAGAATAAACTTACCTTTTATGACAATGTGTTTCTCAGTGAACGATGCTCTGGCGTTTGATGGGGTGGACTTCGATGAGCCGATGGAGGTTGGGCTTGAGGAGGAGCAACCTGCACTTAAAGATGATGCCGAACCTTCATCGAAAACAGCAGCAGCAGTTAAAGTGGAGCCGAAAGCAGAGCCTCAGGACCCTGTCTTATTGTAAGCCTATTATCTTTTTTGTTTTTTACTTCTACTTTATTAGGAAATATAACTTTTTTTCTGGCTCAATTCTAAAATGTTGTATATGCATTAAAAACACAGAACTAACATGTAAAGACCTCAGAAATGTATCTATGATGGCGTAACACAAGCTTCAGTTTTAGTATCTTCCTTCCTCTGTTCGTTTTCCAGGTCCAGTAGGGTCGGGAGCTCTTGGGGACAAGAGGAGGAAAGTGGAGTCAGCGAGGCTCCGGTAGAGATTCAGGTTGACTCCAGCCAACTCCCACTGGTGGAGGGGGCAGATGGGGAGCAGGTTTTCCGCTTCTATTGGTTGGATGCCTTTGAAGAGCCATACACCCAACCAGGTAGGGCATATTCCTTACCTTTAGTGAATATATAGTGGATGCTATACCATGTAAATCCATAATCCAAAGATCCTGTTTGATTTTGTGGAGCACATCCTGATATTTTCACTCATCTGCGGCCTAGGTGTGGTGTACTTGTTTGGAAAAGTGTGGATTGAGTCTGCAAAGTCACATGTCAGCTGCTGCGTGACTGTCAAGAACATCGAGCGGACCATGTACTTCCTGCCTCGCGAATATGTAAGTTTCCTGCTCCGTCACATTACTGTGTATTATGGAAACGAGATTACCATGTTTTAGGAAACAAACACTTTTTCTTCACCTTTATACACTTTGTTGAAAAGCTCACTGAGCTCATTGAATCCTCACTCATAGCATAATATATTTGTTCTTATGTGGGGTCATGTTCAGATTCGGTTGCCATCAATTTTCCAGAATACTTAACAGTATGACGTTGTATTATATTTGCTGGAATCTGAAAAGTATGCTGTTACCATATGAGATACATTATACAGTATGTTCCCCCAGCTTTAAACATGTCTGTTGTCTTACATGTAATATCTGTGTATTTTTTGAGTAATTCTTTTAACTGTTTGGCTGTTTTCATGAACAGAAAGTGAACACCAAGACCGGGCAGGTGTCGGACGCTCCAGTAGGAATGATGGACGTCTACCAGGAGTTTAATGAACTCTCTGAGAAGTTCAGGATCATGAAGTTCAAGTCCAAGGTCAGTGCCAACCTTTGTTACAGACTGTTATAGTATGAATGTATGTTCTCTGTCAAGTTTTAACATGTTTGTGTTTGTTTTCTATGCAGAAAGTGGAGAAGAACTACGCTTTTGAAATTCCTGATGTGCCCACTCAGTGCGAGTACCTGGAAGTCAGATATTCTGTGAGTGGATGAGCACACAGCTCTTACTGTAGGTAGAAATCGTCCAGGCTTGTATGTTTTTTTTATGTTAACCTATATTGTTTTGCAGGCTGAATACCCTGCACTGCCTCCAGACCTTAAGGGTGCGACCTTTTCCCACATTTTTGGAACCAACACTTCCAGTCTGGAGCACTTCCTCCTCAGCAGGAAGATTAAAGGGCCTTGCTGGCTGGACATCAAGACACCGCGTAAGGAGGATGTCCCTTTGTGTTTGAATAACGGATTTTAACACCTTTCCTTTAGTTTAACTTGATTTTTATTAGCGAGATTTTGATATTATAAGAACAACTCATTTTATGCTGGAAAATTCACATGTACTTCTGTGTGTTAGAGCTGATCAACCAGCCGGTCAGCTGGTGCAAGGTGGAGGCTCTGGCCCTGAGGAGTGACCTGGTCACTGTGGTCAAAGACCTGTCCCCTCCACCCATCACCGTCATGTCCATTAGCCTCAAGACCATCCAGAACCCCAAGACGCACCACAACGAGGTCAGAATGATTTAGTGTTGTTATTTAGTCTTGTTATTTTATGGTGCATTCAAGGACCTGATGATATAATTGTTCCTCTGCAGATTGTGTCCCTGGCTGCACTGGTCCACTACCAGTTCCACATGGATAAAGCTCCACCTCAACCTCCATATCAGACCCATTTTTGTGGTAAGTTATTTTTACTCGTATTATTGAATATTTTCATTGTAATGCATGACTGTAATCGAAATTTTTAGAATTATATTTTTATTGACACTTAGCAACATACTTTGATAAAATGAGTTGCACCCTGTATACATATATCACCCACCTATGTCTGTCTAATGTGCCTTATTTTACAATTTGGTATAAGAACAAAACAGTGAAAACTACGAACAAATAGGGAGTGATCTTTTCATTACCATACAGTCATAAATTTCCAAAAATCAAATCTTGCCTCTGGGGTGTTACATATTTAACCCAGTTTTCCCAGCATGTCACAAATAAATCCAATTTATGGTTGACGTATGCTGTTATCCTCTTCATTTTGTAAATGTCCATTCATGCATTTAGAGTTAGGCTGTCTTGTGATAACCACTTTCTTGTAAGACCCTTTTTTCCAGCTACCAGCAGTACATTTAATAAATATATGTCTCTTCTCAGCCATTCTTGAGGCATAAATATAAAAAACAGTCTTACTCTCCAGGGGTTGAAAATATGAAAATAACTTGTAAGGCCATATGAATCTCTCCACAAATCTTGAATGATGGGACAATCCCAGAAAACATAGTAAAGATGTACTTTTAGATTTCCACAATTTGGCACCATCATAGTGGGATTTCTGAGAGGATGTAATAAAATACATTATCAGGGTTTTCCAACTAAATACCCTCTAATTTTGTGAGCTGGTTCATTTTCATTGAGACAACCATATTGTTGTCCATTCTTCCGCAGATAAAATGATCTCTGATCTCTCTAATGTGGTTGAATTTTAAAGCTCAGTTGACAAGAGAAAGAATGGTAAAATGACAAATGTTATGCTATTTTTGTCTTTGCAGTGGTCAGTAAACCGGCTGACTGCATCTTCCCCTACGACTTCAAAGATGCTGTGAGGAAGAAGGTGAGTGGCCATGTAGCTTTGGAGCTCAGCTTGGTCCTAGAAACAGGAAATACTTTGTCTTTACATATTCAGAAAAGTCTGTAGTTTAAAGGCATTTTCTATAGTACTTTACAGAGAGGTAGTTGGGTTTAGTTTGTACAAAAAGTAGATCTGATGGAGAATAAACTCTATGTTGCTTATATATTTTCTTTATTGTATGTGACCCAAACATTGACTCCCTTCCTCTGTCAGAATGGGAAAGTGGAGATAGCTGCTACAGAGCGGACCCTGCTCGGCTTCTTCCTGGCCAAGATGCACAAAATCGACCCAGATGTGCTGGTGGTGAGTAGAAGATTATTCTATACAATTTCCTGAATCAATTACAGATAAGTCGTGTGCCCAGATGAAGATGCAGTGCTTCATCATGCTAAAAATGAGGACGCTAATCCTTATTCTTTTCCTGCAGGGTCATGACATCTTTGGTTTTGACCTGGAAGTGATTCTGCAGAGGATCAATGTGTGCAAGGTTCCCCACTGGTCTAAGATTGGACGCCTTAGGAGGGCCAATATGCCCAAACTAGGGGTAAGAAGAATGAATAGCAAATATGTGTTTTTTTTTTTTGTTTATTTCCATGCCATATTGTACACCACTAAGTGTTGTTGTATGCGACAGGGTCGTAGTGCCTTTGCAGAGAAAAGTGCAACCTGTGGCCGCCTGGTGTGCGACGTGGAGATCTCAGCCAAGGAGCTGATTCGCTGTAAAAGTTACCATCTGACTGAACTGGCTATGCAAGTGCTGAAGACGGAGAGAGTCGCAGTCCCTCAGGAAAACATCAAGAATCTCTACAGGTTTGTTCAGTTCAACCAAATCTGATGTTTTATGTTTTTTTTTTTGCCATATCTCAACATTGACCCCCAGAAAACTGTGTATCCTAAAATATGTGTGTTTGTGTATCAGCGACTCTCCTCACCTGCTCTACCTGTTGGAGTTGACATGGACGGACGCCAGGCTGATCCTCCAGATCATGTGTGAGCTCAACGTGCTGCCACTGGCCCTGCAGATCACCAGCATTGCTGGCAACGTCATGGTAACGCACAACTACACCTTTTCTTCTCTTCTTCATTAAACAGCCACCCACAGCTGTAAAAAAAACCCCAAAAACATTAAATGTTACAGCACAGCTATTATCTAACCTTATTAGTCAGCTCAAACAGAAAACACAAAAAACAATTAAGTCTGCAGTCACGTCACAATTTGCTGAGTGTCATGATATCAGCATCCAAATAATTGCTTAAAATGCATCTGGCTCTCTGACATTATTTGAAAAAAAAAAAAAAAAGCATTTTAAGCACATGACAAAAGAAACAGGGTTGAACTATCGTTGAGGCTTTTGAATTCCAGGCAGCAGCTCTTCTCGCTTATTGTACAGCTGAAGTACAAATACTGAAAATTGAAGTCAGAAACAAAATGATCTGCAGACAAAAGCAAGAGTTGCTTCTCCTGTGAATGAGGAGAACTGACTGAACAAAACTTTGATAAAGGCTTTTAAGATATAAAAAGCCTTTATCAAAGTTTTGTTCAGTCAGTGTGTTTCATGGAGAACTTCAAAATGCAATACAGCGAGGTAAGATGACAGTTTAGACCAGTTACAGTGGGACATAAAGATACCATCACCTCAGAGCGTTGCGTCGGGTTGGCTCAAGTTACATGCAGCTTCTTGTTGATGACTCTTTTCCTTTTGCTAATGTCATTTGCCTCCTGCTTCAGTCAAACCTGATTTCTTCCTGCTTCTTCTCTGCAGTCTCGTACTCTGATGGGCGGTCGCTCCGAGAGGAACGAGTTCCTGTTGCTTCACGCTTTTCACGACAAAAACTACATCGTCCCTGATAAACCCTCCTTCAAAAAGACCCAGATGGAAATGGTAACACCACTCACAGTCACGAGCAACTTGTTTTTAGTGATTTACAGACATGTGACAAATGTTTCTATTTGTTCCTGTGTCTCAGGTCGAGGGAGAAGATGATGTGGATGCAGGGAAAGGCAAGCGGAAGAAGAAGGCAGCCTATGCCGGAGGTCTGGTGCTGGATCCTAAAGTCGGTAAGTCTGTGTTTTTAGTTTAAAGTCGTCCTTTCTGTCTGCGTACATGTTTCTTTAACTTCCCTCACTCTCTGCAGGTTTCTACGACAAGTTTGTGCTGCTGCTTGACTTCAACAGCTTGTATCCGTCAATCATCCAGGAGTTCAACATCTGCTTCACCACTGTGCAGAGGGAGGCTCACAACACACAGAAGAAGAATGAGGTGAGTGTGTGCACTGTTTTATATGTTTATTAGGGGTGTCACAATTCCCCAAATCTATGCTTCCATTTGACTTATGATTTTAAAGTCACGATTCAATACGAGTTTAGATTTAAACATGCCATTGTTGGACTATGGAGTCTTGATTGGTAAAGATCAACAGATCCTTGGTTTTATGTCCTGACGGCTGCCATTTACACTTTCAAATTCTTTAAAAAGAAAATTTTTTAGCCTATTCAGAAAGTGTTTCAAAAATTAACAAAAAGGTCTACAATATTAAAAAGCTGCATCTTTTCAAAACCAGTATGAGTGTGACCCACCTCATACATAATCATTACAAAACAAAACATAAATCCTCTGCAGTACATTACAAATGTGCCATAATCTACAAAAATATGTTTTTTTTGTTTTATTTTTGTCATTTATGGCTGCGCTTGTTTCTCTCCTCTCTGTGGTACCACACAGCTCTCATCACCAATATCAGCTGCTCTGATTCAACAACGACGAGTAGAAAAATGCATGTAGGCTGAAATTCAACTGTGGTGTTGTTCTGTTGGGAGACACACTGACCAAATGTTAAAACAAGTAAGAGTAGAAGGTGTAAGGAAAAGTAACTAACTAATGTCTGCTAGCTGCTAGGCAAATTCACACGTAAAATGCCATTGCCATATGCAAGAAGTGCCTGAGTATTGTAGCAACCGGAGTGGCCCACATTTCCCATCATGCCTGCCTAGTCCCGAGTGCTGGACTAAGTAAAGGTTGCTGTTTTATGTGCCAAAATTCAAGCGTTACTTGTGTTAGTGTTTGTAATGTAATGTTTCTGTTCAGACTGAGGAATGAAGGGAAAAAAATTGTTGTTCCTGCTATTGTTTTTGATAACTGTTGATTGTAAGGCAATTTCGAACAACCTCTTAAATTATGACACCTCCAATATTTATTGTAGAAACGGGTGCATTTGTGTAAACAAAATGATAAATTAATAAATGAAAATCCATCTACAGTGCCAGGCGTGCTTTATAAATTGATCCCAATGCCCAGGTGCAGAGGTGCAAATAGCCTCAACATCCTGACTTCCAGCTAACTTCCAGCTCCTGTTTCCATGGTTGCAGGAGGACGGGTCCGAGGAGATTCCCGAAATTCCAGACCCTGACCTGGAGATGGGAATCTTGCCGAAAGAAATCAGGAAGCTGGTCGAGCGGCGTAAACAGGTCAAACAGCTGATGAAACAGCAAGACATCAACCCAGACCTCTACCTGCAGGTACACACAGACTGAAACACACTGATGCTTTATATACTGTATAGTATTTATTTAGCCATGTACAGTATTAATGAAAAGATAACTGTTTGGATCATACAGATGGACAGCCGTTGGGCATCTTTTAGTGCATTATATTATCATCTGCTCTCAGAGGTCATGCAAATAGCTGTTTGGTAGTCGTGTTGGTGGTGTTTGACAAAATGGTTTTCATTTGGATGAAGAGAGTAATTACTCAAAATCACAAATTTATTTAAATAACCAATGTTTCGAGTTGGATCTTTGACTAAAATGAATGAAAATGGTTCCCCCAAACACACTATGTACCGATACAGGTGATGACAGGTGTGGTTAACCATCTAACCCGGCTTATCGCTAGCTTTGAATCCATCTGTGATGTTTCTGTAACTTATCATATCTTCGTAACTTTGGAGTTTCTGTTTGGTTTTATATGCGTCTGTCTGTCCATCAGTATGACATTCGTCAGAAGGCTCTGAAGCTGACTGCGAACAGCATGTACGGCTGTCTGGGATTCAGCTACAGCCGCTTCTATGCCAAGCCGCTCGCTGCCCTGGTCACACACAAGGGTAGAGAGGTGAGTCAAACCCACATACTACACGTAAACACATGAATGACTGTAGCCTTTATGGATGCTTACATTTTTAGCTGCCACACCTCTGACAGCGAATACCAGAGGGCGACCAAGTAAGTCTCAAGACTGACAAGTCCCGAGTCAAGTGCCAGGGCCTAAACTTTTCGTTTTGAGTGCTAGGAAAGTCATAATTTTGCACATTTGGTGTACTGCAATACATTTTTTGTTCACCACTGCATAGATTTTGTATGTGAATAAAATTATGTATGGTATCATTTTTTTCAACTGGCACTCAGTAACGTAACGTAACGTGAAGTGGTCCATTTATTACAGCAGGCAGGGCGTACAAAGCCACAAAACACACTCAGGGCTGATTTAAATAGTGAGGATGTCCCACAATCCTGTTGTGATTTAGAATCTGGTCAGTAAAAAATAAAATACTACTTTTCATCCACAAGAGGGCACTGGTACATCAAATTTCACATCGTGCATCACTCCTTCCACTATAACATTTTCTTTCTGACTTCTTCCTCATCTTTTTCTCCCATTTGGATTTCTCCTGTCTCACATTCGTCATCTTTTCTCTCCACAAAATCATCTCTTCCTCCCTCGCCCTGTGCCCTTCCCCGTTCTAAATATGATTTATCTATTATTCCCTCAAGTTCATTTTGTCAGAATAAGAGGCCTGTTGTGTTGCCTGTGATATCAATAGCCCTGTGTAAGTATTTTCCAGCAACAAACTGCCACACATGAAGCTCACCTCTCTCTCCATGTAAGCTAGTCTGCTTGTGTAATCACTTCTTTCAACACACACAAATGGAACAAAATGGACGTGCACGCTCAATAAATTGGCGCACAGGGGCATGTGGACCGCATGACATAAACGGCTAAATGTGGTATTGTAACTGAACACCCCCCCCACACACACTCTCTCCCACCATGTCAGTGGTAGTACTCATGTTCATTTAATGAGCTCTAACAGTACACATCCTCAGCAGAGGCGTCGAGCTTTGCCTCAGGGGAGTCCTTCATTAAGATCCCCTTACACATTCATTGTGTTCACTAATAGAGGGCAGGGCAGTAACTCAGTGTGTGTGTGTTTGTTATTTTGTCAGTCCATTTGAGCCTCCAGTCACGCTCGTTGTTCAGCTGACAGAGCTACTTTGTAAAAGGTGCACATTTGATTCTCTGGTACAGGTGGAGGTTCGTCTCCCTCCAGTCTTACTGCTTGTACAGTATCTTTGTCAACAGCCAGAGGTGGATGGGTTAATTACATTTTACCTCATTCTGGCTGCATTTGACTCGGGAAGCGTCACCACATAGGCAGCTACATTTACATTGCCTGAAATGGCGACAGTGCTGCACTTTGCAAGTTATATGCAGGCTTGTTAAACTGAATGTTAATGATGGTTAATTCAAGACTGCATTCCCTGTAGTCTAGAAGCCTTGAATGACATAAAAGTGTTGTAACTGCCAATGGACATGGTTTCATTCAGTTTGGTTTAATAAAACTGTTTACCTCCATTGCACTTTTCTCACAGACAGCATTGGTTGCATCACACACAAGTAACCAAATAGGGATGTTAATAATCGACTGTTCGACCGATAACCAGCATTTTAACTGATTGATGCTTAATTAATTAAAATCTAGTGTACAGCTGTGAAATAATAATTATATGTATTTTTTTTATCACACTGGTATCAGGAAAGAAAAAATGGAAGAACTTTTCATTTACATACCAACTTGTGTCCACGAATAACACCTATTGTGTGCTAATATATTCTGATAGTTTAGATTTATTTACATTGGTTTCAGATCAATTTATAGCTCTTGAAACCTGCTGATGGCCTGCTCTGCCTCCAGCGTGTTCTCAGTCTTCTGACGTTACCCAGTAGGATGAGGGGACAGTAAACTAATTGGATTGTGTTTTATTAGGACTTGCACTGTCGTAGTATGTTGTACACGGTGGAGAGTGATGTGACAAATTGGAGAGACGTGTATCAAAAGGTCATCAGTCAGATCTGAACCCACAGTGTACTGAGTACACGGCATGGACCTCAACTTGCTGAGGTAGCAGGAGATCCCACTTCGCACAATCTTAGTGTTTTGTTTACTTTGTATCCATGATCCTAGACACGCATCTATTTATACCGCCGGTTGTGTGTTTGGGGAGAGCACGGCATCAACACATCCAGGGTGTCCCACTGTAAATGAGATGCTGTAAGTAATGTTGTTGAGGATATAAGTACTCAACAAAATCTATATATGGACATTTATTTGTTAGCTATTAGAGGTGGGAATCACCAGAGCCCCTGTGATACGATATTTTCACGATACAACCCTACTGCGATTTTAAACACTTTGCAATATGCTGAGTATTGCAATAAGATACAGTGTATTGCAGTTTATTAAGTGCAAATTATGCAGTTTGTCTGGTAAGATACAGGTTTCACTGTTCATCTCAGAGTCATTTCACATATCTTGAGGTCACGGGTCAAGGGACTCCTTTGAAAATGGCCACACTGTAGCGTAAACTTGGAGCATTATTTAGCATTCCTCCTGACAAGCTATCATGACACTGTTAGTGCCAGTTCATTCCTTAGGTTTTCTAGTTACATGGGATATTAGTACCTTCACTTTAAGCTTTAAGACTGGGACCACTTCAACCTCTGAAAGACAGCATAACGGCTGGGCTTACCAGCGGGCCATCGGTTTCAGAGGTTTATATAATAAAAGCTTGATACTTGACGTCCCTATATTGATATAATATTGCCATGCAAAATAATGCGACACTATACTGTATTGATTTTTTTCCCCTATTATCATCTCTATTAGATATTATATATTATATAATTAGATATTCATTTATGATCCAGTTGTCCATTTAAAACTGCATTTTATTTAATTACTCATGATTTACTATCCAATCCCTAGTAAAGTAGTAAAGCTTATTACTATAAAATCACAGGCTGTGTAAAGCAGCCGAGAGAAGTTTGGTTGAGGCAGCCGTTCAATAAGCCAAGCAGTTCTTGGTAGTTTCCAACTACAACTCGCCGGAAAGGCCAGCTGGCATTAATAGCGGGGTTTCTAGTGTATTTGTGGGTGTTGCCGTTTGCACCCAGGCCCTCATTTTAATCGTCACATTTGCACTCTACTTTCATATCAAGATTTAGGAGGCTTTTTATTTTTGTAATTGCAACACGTACACAGACCACTGCTCTGTACGTGGTGTAAATCCACCCTCCCGTCTCTCGCTGCGCTCCCTTCATCTGAGTGTGCGGGTGAATGTGCATGTGTTCTGCGTATTTATTGATTGGCTTAACTCTCATCTTTCTCTCACTCTGGGCCTGACCCCCCTCCCCAGTGGCAGGACGGGTCAGGCCGGGGGCCACAGTGGTTTCTCAGCCCAGGGAGGGTTCAGATGAGGGGGCTCAGGGGGGATGACAGACCCTTGGCGGTGGCTCTTCTGATCAGACTTGCCAAGTTAAGATGGGAAAGCCCCCCCCCCCCCCCCACACACACACACACACACACACACACTCAGCTCCCCTCCCGACTCTTGTGTGTGCTTCTTGAGTACGTCTTGTATCTCTGGGTCTGCATGTATGTGTTGACGTACATGTGTCTATGCGTGTGCGCGCACAAGTGCTACTGGCCGAACTCTGCCCTTTGTCGGGGTACCATTTGTTGTGGCCCTACTCTGTCCTGGTATGTGTGGGTATTAAGGGGGGGATGATGGGTATTAAGAGGAAGGTGAAGGTTTAGGATTACACAGCCACAGATTGATGTCCCCCTCAACCCCTCAGCGTTATTTTGGGTCCTTTTGTATGTTCGCCAGAGAACAGTTGGGTGCAGAGAAACCGATCTATGAAACACAGACAACTTACACGCATGTGGTTATAATAGGCTGATAAATGCATTTGTCATACCAGGAAGACTTTTATTGTCCGCTGACGACCCGCTGTTGTATCCCTCTCTTCAAATGACAGTTTCAGCTTACAAATCGAGAGAATTAAACGTAGAGAAAGGAGGATTTTCTCTTGTAGATCAGATATCAGTTGTAGGAAAAACTCTACAGCATTTGGCAGGTTGTTGGTGTTAATTTCCTATGCTCGTGCTAATGTTGCTAGTTATTGCAAATAGAGAAGTGTCTGTTAACAGTCAAGGGCACCACAAAAGCTGCTTTGCCCCGGTTTCTCTTTGGTGTCTTTAAATGAAAGTAAGGAAGGACACTGAATCAATCAGTAGCACTTTTTTTTTAGCCACTTTTATGACATTCTTGTTTTAGCAGGCTTATCTTGTCTCTGATCGCAAACTGTATGTGTGTGTAAGTCCTCGTAATCGAGTGATGTTAACAACAGAGGCCGGTTGAAGCTGTTGATTGTTGTGGCACGCAGATTGGTTTGACCCTTCGACCCTTTTGCCAGCAAATCTGACAACCATTAGCAGGTGTGTGTCTCAGGATGGAGGATGACTCCTGAAAGCCATTCTGCTGTAATTGAGTCTCTGTCCTTGTGTTTAAAAACAGCCTGACAGGAGCTCGTAGTTCACATTATTGGATGGCATGCGGAGTGAGGGATGGAAGCGGTCGTGGGTAACGGAGCCGAGGGTGTGGAGAGGTCAAAGTTTGGTTTAGGTTAAACTTCTGTGTGAGTGTGTTGGTGCATGTGCTTGTAATGAAGTCTAAGTAAATATTGTTGCCCCTGGTGCCCCTCATTCAAGTTCTGTATCATTCGTCTTGTCTCAGAAATCACATATCATTTCCCTGAATTAGACGCAGGAATACCTAAACCACCCTATCAGGTTTCATCTGTGTGTTGTGATGGCGTGTGAGTAAATATTGTTGCCCCCATTTCTTTCATTCAGGGTCTCGATCGCTGCTGTGGTCTCAGAGTCACAAGGGTCATTTTTACATTTCCCCGAATTAGATTTAAGAATACATAAGCCTGCCTGCGCTGAAATATATACAGTATGTGTGTGTCAGCACATGTATGCACGTCGAGGGAAATGAGGGCTGCATGTTTCCGTGGTCCCGTAGTCTGTGGAGCTGGCTTTACTCCTGATAGGAGTGGGCTTAACAAATAGTCACATGGGAGCAGCGCTGCTATTTTGGCTACATTAGCTTGTCTGTGAAGGCTGACAGTGTACGGTACAAGGTTTCAGAGTCTAAACTGCGACTTTAATAACACCTACTAATGAGGCCATGTGAGAACCGGGCTAATGGCAGGGATTATGATTCATTACGGATTGATCCGACATATGGCGCCTTTATCAGGGCCACTGATAGAGTTGTAAACGAGAGGATAATTAGTACATGGTTTAAGCTGACTTGACAAGTAGGTGATACATACGTTCTATTGAAATCTTAACATTTCTTGATTTATGACCTAATGAACTTGATTCTCTAATGTACTTTACTGCATTTGTGTATTGAACCAACTATATAACAATATGCTTACATTTACGGCTCCCTGATTTTTCAACCCTTCATTACCGTTTGCATACTGGCTTCTGTTAGGAAGTTAAACAGGTCATAATCCCCTCTCTATGATCTATTTTATATTGCTGTGAAAACATCTCCCTCAAACAACTATATTTATTTTACAAGATAACATCTGAACACATCATGTTAACATTAGAATTTACCTTCGCCTATTACTCATTTTTACTGAATAGAAAAATACATGAACACACCATAATGTATGGCATCTCCAGTGTTGAATTTGGCAGGTCGAGAGCTAGTTAACGTTAGCTGTTAGCTCCGTTAGCTCTGTGCTGCTTACCGGCTGCTTACAGCTAACATTAACTAGTTCTTGTCCTGCCGATTTCAGCGCTGATTTGTTGTTCGCAGTGTGACATGATGATGGGGAATATAAGGTGTGCCCCCTGAATGTGGTGTTAATAAGTTAACTGAACCCCAAACACATTTTCTGTCATTCCCAGGATGACGGAACGCTCTTCAGCCCTGAGGCTACCAGCATTACCGTAGAAAAACAAGCACCTTTTCAGAAATTTGGCATCAGCGTTCTTATTTAGACATCCGGCGGTTATGTAGCAACACATTCATTGTGTCGAGTTGTGTTTCTGACTACCAGATGAATGCAAGCCCAATATTACTTTAAATTGTCTCTGTTTTAGCTCTATTTTTGGCCTCTACCAGCTCCTAAAGGAAATGTCTGGTTCTTTAGCATTTATATGCTCCTCTTTGTTCACCAGCTAGTAGCTGTTAACTTTGTCTGTTTTTGTTTGGTGCTGAGCTGATAGTGTTCAGAGGAGCTTTTTCACTGAAAGACTGCTGCTGCAGAAAATGCCATGAGAGCAATCGGTGAATCAAATCATCCTGTCATCCAATACATTATTATACAAAAATATTCCTTATAGACACTTTATAGTTCAGTTAAAATATATTCATAATAACTAAACCTGGCTCAGTTCATGAAATTGAAGTTGATGCTTAATGACCTGATCTATTGCCTGCTATCATAGATATCACATTTTAATGAGCCCTTTTGACTTATTTGCCTGGCTACATTTTAAGAAGTCATTGGTGACTACTTGTGCCACAGATGAAATGACACATGTTGAAGTGTCCTTTCCAGCTATCAAAGTACCACATTTTTAATTGACCACACAGTGGGATGATTGCTGTCATTGTCGAGTTATTTTCGATGAACGCCGGCGTTCGTGATCTCAGCCGGTTGTATTAAATCAGACAAAGCTTTGCAGCAAATTGACCCTCCCAGCAGCAGACATGAGAACACAGCAATGGCATCTGCCAGGACAGGTGTGTGTGTGTGTGTGTGTGTGTGTGTGTGTGTGTGTGTGTGTGTGTGTGTGTGTGTGTGTGTGTGTGTGTGTGTGTGTGTGTGTGTGTGTGTGTGCGCATTCTTACAAGTGAGCTCAAGATTCATTCTCCATGGCTGTGTATGGAGGTGTGTGCACATGAGCGCTTACACTGGCTGAAGAGTGACTACAAATCTTTTATGCATCTTTGTGTGTGAGATTGTGTTAGTGAAAATTGTGTGTGTGTGTGTGTGTGTGTGTGTGTGTGTGTGTGTGTGTGTGTGTGTGTGTGTGTGTGTGTGTGTGTGCATGCACGCAGTACTCATGTGCGTTGCATACATGTTGTGCGTACATCCCCCCAGCTCTGACAGTGGTGTGTTCCTCCACAGGTGCTATTTCAGTCGGCCGACTGTCATCCCAAAATGCTTTTCAACTGAGTGCTTTTCAAAACAATCGTCACTGGTGCCCCAGGCTCTTTTTACAAGGGCCCTCTGCCGCACTGAGGTTTAACATGCTGCCTCTGATCTGCTGATCACGGGGTGGGGGGGAGCTATGGTATGTATGTTTGTGTGTATGTATGTGTGTGGAGGGGTTTTATCTGTGTGTATCTTTGTATTATCTTTATTGCTTCCTTTTCAATTTGTAAACCATTTGTCACTCATCCAGTGCCGACCAGTTAAGACCCATATTCTTTATTTAAAATGACAGCCTGGCAAAAGACAAAAGATATTTTGATCTGGAGGCAAGGGGGTAAGTGAAGTGAAATGAAATGCATGAGAGCGACATCACAACAAGACACATAAATCCCTTATAGATGAAGCCAGCAAATAGCTGAGCTACAGCAACTGGGTGCACATGCAAAGACATGAGACGTTGTTAAAAGCACTGAATTAAAAGGGACTGCAAGCTGTGAAAAACCAAGTCAGAGATTCGGCACTTGTGGATTTATTGCAAGATATTAGGACTGGGTATTAAAGTGTAGATGATTTCACTTTTTCCAATTTAATATCTGTTCTGAAAAGCTTGATTTAGGTTTATCCGGCTGCACTAGTCAGCTGGACAAGATTAGTCATTTATCGTGGACCTGTGCTCCTGTAGTTGTCTCCCTCGTTCACTTCATGGCAGCTTTGAGTGTTACAGACTACGGTAGCACCACTTAACCCAACTGCATCTTTTAGCAACATGGCAGGGTCGGATGCCCTGAAGTCTGTGTCCTCAAGTCTCAAGGCAGATTGTTGGGTACATTATGTTTTAAAAATGGGGGAGCACACCGTGAAAGTGTCACCTGTAAGCTGTGAAAGCCAGAGTTGAAATATACTGTATGTGGGAACACAAGAACTATCCACAGCACTCATTTAGTGCTGTCAGGTCAGAAACTAAAGCTACAGACTGCAGTGTCTTGAGGCTGCCATCTGTTGCAAATTGCAGGTTTATCTAAAATGTTTTAATGTCTTTTCAATGCAATTCTTACAAGTATGACTTTCATGTCAGTTTCAAGGCACATTGTGCATTTTTAGTCTGAGGATGCTTGTTTGGGTCAGTTCATTTGAGCTGGTGTGAAACAAACTGGTGCAGACCTGTGAAAAATATCATGTTCCTCTGTGACGTCCTCGTGCTCCTGATGGCATTTGCAAGATTCTACTGCGCGTGAACCAAAACAACCAATCAGAGCCAAGGAGACTCTACAGCAGTTGTCAATCACTGCTCATGAAACCCAAGATCTCCGATCAAACGGTCAAACTATGCAGCGCTGATCAAATATGAATCAAGATCCTGTTACTGTAATGCCTATTTCTCACCTCAAATGTTTTCAGAAACATCTTGCAGTTACTGTTTAGCTGTAAAATTAGAAAATTTGTGACCTGGCTGCCATGTTGAACAGTCAAAACAAGCGCTACCCATCGGCTGGAGCAAACTTTTTCAAAATCAGTCAGTGTAAACATGATGGGAAAATAATTGGGTCACCTATGTGTGTATTATTTCTGCACGCTGGATTTATTGTTCTACATGTGTTCTTCGTTGTTGTCTAAAGAAACGTGAGTAGCAGTCGTTAACGGCAATGTGTATGCATGTGTACAAAACCCATATGAAGAGGCATGCCGTGTCATTTGACCTCTGAACCTCCTTGACCTCTCACAGCCCAAAGAATGCAAACTGACACCTGAGCTCTCACCTCATATTGAGCCTGAAAAAGGGGGATTGCCAGGAGTAGCAATTACAAGTGTTTCAGTCTTTCTTTACTGACCAATCTTCTGTCCTGATCCTGCACACCACGGGGTCTTGTCAGTGAGCTGCTCAATTACTGTCCTGTCTAATTAACACCAAGGAGCTGTGCAGAGAAAGAGGCAGGAACATGAGAAGAGATTAAAAGAAATTTACCAGGGATGTGTACTCCAAGCAAAAATACTATCTGAAAATCACTGGGAATTATTTGATTATTAATCAAAAAGTGCCACATGACCTGCAACACACACACACACACACACACACACACACACACACACACACACACCTGCACAGAAAAGAGATGAACTGAATATGCCACACACGATTTAATGGTAGTAACGTTAACCTGCAGTGCTTAATACAAAGGAAATATGCAGTATACGTTTAAGATGGGACAAATCATCGCATAAACTATTCCATTATTCGAGTAATTGAATATCATGACCCATCCCTAAAATTTACTGAGTCAAATTTAGGGTAAATTAGTGAAGAGATTCACCTTGTTGTGGCTACCAAACCATTAATGTTGAACTAAAAGAAGAGAGTGAGAGAATCGTCTAACCATAGCTCACAGAACTGGAGAAATATCTAACCTTCACAACTTGTACTTAAATTTGACTATTTATTTACTTTTTAATGCCAACAAATAATGAGAAAAGACTGTCAAATGTCATGTTTTATTCAACCACCACTTCATAATCCAAAAACATTCAGTTACCTATCAAAGAAAAGTAGGAAAACAAGCGAATATTGACGAATAAAATTTTCTGTGGATTAATTGTTGCATTAATCCCTTTTTGATGTGGTTGATGTGAAAGTCTCCTTTGTGAAGGACACAGCATCGGGATGACACTAAGTAATACGAGTCAAGCTTTTTCAGTTGTTTGCCCCAGTATGAGCGGCATGCACGGTGCTGACTGCTGCAGTCAACAGAGCGACGATATACACACACTCGCTTTTCTATTCCCTGGGGCTATGTGTTTGCATTGGTACATATAGTATGTGTGTGTTGGCATGTGTTTAAAGATGAGCGCTCACACACACACACGCGCACACACACACACACACACACAGTGCATCATGGTCAAATGACTTGTCTTTCACATGGTTCATTCCTTAAAGCGGTCTGTCCTGCTGGGACTGACAGCATATGGAAAACCTTTCTAAATGAGTCCACACATCAATTACATCAACACATTCTCACCTCGCTCGCCTCACTTTGCTGTCGCCCTGTCCTCGTCTTTCCCACATCTCTCTATTCATCACTTCTCTCCCCTTTCCTTCCATCTATTCTCTGATCAGTCCTCATCTGTCTCTCGCCTCTTTCAGCGCTACTCTTTAGCAGTTTTGTCATGGTGAAATGTGTTGCTGAAGAGCCCCTAGCAAGGCCTGTACCTTAACTTGTTTTTGCACATAGCACTGGTGCTACAGAGGTTGAAAGTTTTAAAAAAATATAAAAAAATATCAAGTAAGTCCACCGTAGTTTGAGACTGTTCACAAAACAGTTTAAAAAGCCATTTCCATTTTTACTGAGATACAGTAGCTGTCTCTTTATTAAATGTATTAGTAGGTGTTCAGACTCAAAACAGGGCTGTGTTGGTTGGGGTCTGTTCAAAGTCTGAAACTATGAGATATTATCCAGGAAGTCTGGTTTGAGGTCTGTGAATCTGGAAGCTTATCAGTAGCCATTGGATTTTAGAAATCTGGAAAATTCTCACTTTTATTGTGGTGATCGTGAGGTAAACTGTAAAAATAAAATGTTTATATTATAATACAGTGAATGTGCGGCACCTTGCTGGATGACGTTAGGCTGAGGCAACAGTTTCGACACATTTTGTTCCTGGAGCACTCTGATTCGTGTGAATTAGACCACTTTAGGGCAGCAAATGCAACATTCTTGTTCAAATAAGTAAAAGGGCTGTGTTTGTTAACGCAGTGCCATTGTCTGAACACAGGAAGGGTGTGCTAGTGTTATGTGAGGAATATTTCAAATCAATGAGCAGGTCTACTTTGTGGCAGAAATTGATTTACTGGATGTTTTGAATATATCAGGTATTTCATTTGCTGGATTGTCTGGTTATTTTTCTGTGAATTATTTCTCAATTGAGTTGAATTTTAATTTCCAGAAATTGCACTATATACTGACTAATACAGATAAAATGACTTAGAATAACCTCAATATTTGTAGGAGGGAGTTTATAGGATAATTTCATACTTCATGTGCAGATGGAGCAGTGTCGTCTTGTTGTTATACATCTGATGACTGGCTCTTTGCAGATTTCTTCAGGTTTTATTTTTAATGATTCAGATATTCTCTGCCATTTAAGCCATGATTTCACCATCTTACGAGCGCACTTTGTCATGTGTATGTTATGAGAAATATGAACATATTGAGCGTTAGACTGCTGAACACAGACACAGTTCCTTGCTCAAAAGTTCCTCAGTGGCATTTGTTGAGGGACAGAAGGACATCCTGTTCAGTATTTCTGCCCTGATTGTCCCACCGTGACATTTACTGTACTATATCTGCAACCTTTGTGTTAGCAGCCTGCTTTAATTTAGAGTCCAGTCATTGTCAGTTGTAGTATGTGATACAGTTCATGATCAGAGATGTAGTTAAATGTGTGGAATCTTAAAAAGGTCGAGTTTTGACTCAGTCACTTGATCATTTCTTTAGCTTCTTTCTGTATAGTGAATAACTTACTCTATACTCAATAAATGCAACTCTGAGTCATTTTAACTTAGAAGAAAAAAGTGTTTTCATTCGTGACTTGAAGGCTTTTATGCCACAAAAATGCATTATGTTTAACTTTTAGAGGTATTGAAAAATCATACTTAAGGCTTGCCCACATTAAATGATTTTTCAAATCTTAACATATTTTGAAAATGTGAGGACCCCACACATTTACTTATGTTAAATTTAACAGATTTGTCCTTAAAGAGTGTGGAGAGCAACAGTTTGGCCAAAACACACAAACAGATTCCATTCATGAACATCAGAGACACAACAATTGAGTCCTGACTCAAAAAATAAACGTGAACCTTTCGCGATCAAAAGTGACTTAAGTGTAAACAAACATGGCGTACGATGCACTACTTTGTACTGAAAATTCTCAAAGAAAATATGGATGAGGTCATGGAGACACATTAAATAAACACTTGTGTTGTTGCTGCAAATCAACAAGTTAAATCTCCATTTCTGAGCTCCATCTTACCACTACTTTATGCTTTGTGTTTTGCATTAGCTTATGCATTAACCGCGGCCGCCATGACTGTGGTGGTTATCTTTCTACTTTAGTCAGCTTGGTTCAGTCCCACGTGACTGTCATCGACTGTCCTTGGGGTTGTCCACATGTAACAGGAAATCCAATTGTAAATATTAATCATGTGTAATATTTGCCATTTGAAATTGGCTCGACCAGGATGGACTTCCGAGCCGATTGGGGTATTAAAAAACACTCTTAACGTACCTCAGACCACAGAAATATCTGGAAAAAGAGTCTACCAGAAGCATCAAAAAAAATCTGGGCTTTGTTGAGCGTTGTCCTGAAGGGAGAATCAGACCCAAAGGTGGACTGATTCTTGTGTAGCGTGTACACAGCATTAGTTCTGCTCTGAAGATTTAACTGTACACTCAATCTGAACCTGTCCTAAGAATTAATTCATCTTCATTTTCCTCTTCCCCTCCCTTTCTTCATCTCCTAAACTAGCCAGACAGACTAGTCATTTTGTCTGCATTAAAGCTTAGCAGCGCAATTTCATGCGTATGTGCTTAGGCCAAGATTTTTGTGTGTGTGTGATTGTGAATGTGTGTGTTTGCGGTGAGACCTTGACCTTGACTACGGTCCCTAATGGAGGAGGATGTTCTGTGAATGACTCAAACTCCCCCCGCCGCCATACAGTGGTATGTAGCAGCCCATAAAGCATGCTTAAGTCCCGCTCTGGTTTCAGGGAGTGGATCACCCCCCCTGGTCCTGCCACAGTCCGACCCGCCCCTTCCTCACACTCTGAAATAGCCACGTCCTTGTCCCCACACGGAGCTCAGTGTGATTCGGGGTGTGTATATATGCGTCCGTGGTTGATTGAGGAGCAGATTGCTGGTGACAGGTCACACCGCGTTCCGTCCCTCCGACCCCCCAGATTAGCCACCCGGAGCCCTCACCCTGCCCTCCCCTCCTCTGGGCCCCCACCTGTTGGGATCCCTCCGCCGCTTGGATCCACACACACACACACACACACACACACACACACACACACACACACACACACACACACACGCACGCAGTGGACAACCTGCGTTAACAGAATTCTCTTATTTGTCCGTCACTCACTCAGCAGGTGATAAAGGCCATTACGAGTCATTAAGGTGTGCGTGTGTGTTTGAGTGTGTGTTGCCCAGCTCGGATGTGTGTGGGTTGAAAAGACGCCTGTCACAGCACGCTCTCATAATTGCCCTCTTAGCCAATTATCCTCCATTTAAAAGCAAGTCACCTGCTCTGCTCCGATGTCCACACAAATGCACACACGGAGAATAAATAACATAGAAACGTAATATTTAATCATTGTTTGTTCCTCAGTGATTTGTTTGTTTACTGTGCTGAAGTGCTGTACGTGCAGCAAAGCTTTTCGATTGTATCAGTCTTCAGTCTTCTGTTGTGTCTGTTTTCTCTTCAGATTCTGATGCACACCAAAGACATGGTTCAGAAGGTGGGTTATTAACAAGCTAATATAATACGAATCTGAAGGATGTGACCTAAAATATGTATCAAGATAGAATTGTAGGGATTTTTTTCATTGTTGATGAATCTGTTGAGTATTTCATTGATTAATCGTTCAGTTGTTTTGTCTATAAAATTTCAAAATGGTGAAAAATGTCGATCAGTGTTTCCTAAAGCCCAAGATAACGTCCTCTTGCTTTGTCCACAACTCAAAGATATTCAGTTTGCTGTAAGAGGAGGAAAAAAACTAAAAAAATCACATTTAAGAAGCTCCTTAAACACATTAATTTATTATCAAAATAGTTGGTTAGTCATTTGATAGCTGACAACTAATCGGTCAATTGATTGAGCATTGCAGCTCTAATAAGTTGCCACAGTTATTTCACTAATGGTGAATTTAGCGGTAACCATTTCTTTCAATAGATCAGTGCATGAGATGTTTTTTCATGCTGGATCAGTATATCACTGATTATGACAAGTTAAATTTCTTTGATGAGAAATTAACATGTTATAGCAGCACATAGACAGGCTAAGGGATAGTAAAAAAAAAAAAAAAAAAATCTATTCGAATGACATTAAGTAAAAAAGTAGTAAAAGAAATTGAATAAGAAAATAAAGAGATAATAAAGACATTTAAAAAGCTATGTACAATACCTTTGACTGTGTAGGACACTTGAGCAAATATCTGTGGCTGATGTGTGAACTGTACAGTATATACTGTAAGTGTGTAGGTATTAATAGGTATTAATAATAAGCTCTGATTCTAAATTGTTATAGAAGTACATTTAGTGTTGTAAAAGAAATTAATGTAATACAGCCCCAATTTGAAGCTAAAATGTTGTCTTCTCTTACTTATATAACAGTTGTTTCTTGTGTCATTTTCCTCTTGTGTTACTCAGATGAATCTGGAAGTCATCTACGGAGATACCGACTCCATTATGATCAACACCAACAGCAGGTCTCTGGAGGAAGTCTTTAAGCTTGGCAATAAGGTGCGTTTGTCTCCACGTGTTCACTCATTGTTTTCTGTATTTGACATTTTCACTGAATGCATATGTGTGTTTGTTATTCCCAGGTGAAGGCAGAAGTAAACAAGCTCTACAAACTGCTGGAGATCGACATTGATGGTGTTTTTAAGTCGCTTTTACTGCTGAAGAAGAAGAAATATGCTGCCTTGCTGGTGGAGAACCACGGCGAAGGACGATACAGCGTCAAGCAGGAGCTCAAAGGCTTGGACATAGTCCGCCGAGATTGGTGTGACCTGGCCAAGGAATGTGGCAAGTACGTTAAACAGAGTCGTGACTAGAACCTACACTTACAATCAGGCATTGCAAGGGACTGAAAAGGCACAGAAGCACTTGCTATGCACAATAAAATGTGTCTCTCCTCTGTTCTTGCAGCTATGTGATTGGTCAGATACTGTCGGACCAGAGTCGGGATGTCATTGTGGAGAACATCCAGAAACACCTGGTGGAGGTGGGAGAGAAAGTAGCAGCTGGAACCATCCCACTCAACCAGTATGAGATACACAAGGTGAGGACGTGGCTCTGTGTGTGTGCATTTTTGCACCTGAATAGAAAAGTCCTAACCTGAAGCACCTTATGTGAGGCTCTGGGTGTTTTTATTTGGTTAATTCTGTTGTATTTGCTTTTTCCTGTCCATTCATTGTCGCTGTTATGCTCTTTCGTTCAGGCTCTGACTAAAGATCCTCAGGACTATCCAGATAAGAAGAGCCTCCCACACGTCCATGTGGCTCTTTGGATCAACTCCCAGGGTGGTCGTCGGGTCAAATCTGGAGATACAATTTCGTACATCATCTGCAAGGTGTGTGCATAGGAGAGAAACATAAGCTTGGTTTCCATTAAGAAGTTTCTGGTACATTTCAAGGAACTAAAAAGTTCCTTCAGCCCATTGTTGTCTGCATTTCCATAGTGGTTTAAAGACGAACATTTGGCAAATTAGTCTGCTGATGTACGGAAAATCAACGTGGGACAAAGTCAGCTGGTGGTTGAAGCAGTAAACACCCTGTAGCCTGCAGTTGAGTGTGCCTGCCTGTTTCATCTAAAAAACATTTTGTCTCACTGAAACATTCACTGTCGAGTAGTATTTACTGATACACGTCGGACGTAAGGAATGAAATTCAGAGGAGTAAAATTAAACTAAGAGCGTCCATCTCTGCAGTAAATCATCTGTTGAGTGTTTGCTGGTTATTTATTTGTGCTTCATGAAACAATCAAAAAATAACTTTATCATTCACAGCCCCGCCGCACGTCTGTCTCTTCTACCACTCAGTCTCTTGACTCGCTCGCACAATCTGTCCGAATGTTTATCTCTGTCTTTGTGAAAATGAGTTGGGAGGCCGACGGCAAAGCCTATCTTGACTTTTAATGTTATCAAGCAAAGAGAAATGCTCTCCCCTCATCCTAAAATGGTCCTAAATCGACACTGGATTACTTCCTTGTTTGATGAATGAAGCGATACAGTTGTAGCAGTGGAGCTGTGTTTGTGTGTGTTTTACCAATCAGGGACGGTTATCCGTGAACGCAGTTCTTCAAAAGGTTTTCAGTTCTGGGGGAAAGTTTCTGCAGGCGAAATGGGGCTGTACATATTATGTCTTGAGACACTGGTCCACTAGTCATTTTAGTTTTTTTTTTTTTTTTTTTTCATAATTACATTTCAATCCTGAAATGCAATGAATACCACATATATTAATATATACCAAAGTAAGTTCATCCAGATAGATTCATAGTATAAAATACAAGCTACCACTCACACCCCTGTATGTCTCTTCATTCTCCCCTAGGACGGCTCCACCCTGGCAGCCAGTCAGAGAGCCTACGCTCTAGAGCAGCTCCAGAAGCAGGAGGGTCTCAGTCTGGACACCCAGTACTACCTCGCCCAGCAGGTCCACCCTGTGGTGTCTCGCATCTGCGACCCCATCGAGGGCATCGATGGCGTGCTCATCGCCACGTGGCTGGGTGAGTTAGTCAGTCTCAGTCTTACTGAGAGCGGGTGGCCCGACGTCACTCTGGTGTTTAATTATGACTTGAAGAATTTCAGGTTTCCTTATGCCTTCAAAAAATGACAAATTATAGAAATTACTTAATAAATGCTTGTTGAAAGTGTTTAATTAAAATTTAGCAAGTGAACTGTTTTTAATTGGTGTTGCTGACATCACCTTGCATAACACTTCTTAGAGTGATTAAATAGCTCATTTGCAGTTTACAGACGTACTATTATATAAATAAACACTGGCCATGAGGTATTTGTGGGGCACAGCTTACTTTGAGTGATAGTACTAATCTCTCTTTATGTATGTGTTAGCATTAGTCCTAATTCCTGTTTTATAGTCTGTTGACAGCTGAGGCAGCCAAACATAGAAAAGCTGTCACACATAATATCACAACAGTCTAATAAAAGTACAAAATAGATGTTTCATTGTTGACGACTTGTCATAAAATGAATTGGTTTGGATGGAAATTTAATATTATTTCACCTGCTCAGCCCCATCTGTGTGTTAACATTCACTGTAATTATTGTACATGAATGAATAAAAGAGAAATGCAACAGGATAAAACAATCTGTGGTGTCAGCCAGAAGTATCTTTTGTGCTCACCAGGTCTGGACCCAGGTCAGTTCCGGGCTCACCAACAGTATCAGAGGGAGGAAGAGGCTGATGGCATGCTGGGAGCTGCGGTCCAGCTGACGGACGAAGAGCGCTACAAAGACTGTGAGAGGTTCACCTTCACCTGCCCTCACTGTGGCACTGACAACATATACGACAGCGTCTTTGAAGGAGCTGTGAGTAGAAGTCTACGTGCCCACGGTGTTAACTATCACAAAAGCCCTCTTATTAATCCTCTGTTGTGTCTTTACATGTTTTTCAGTGGTCAAGGAGCAAGTTTAACACTACAGCACAAAATAGTCCCGTGATTTTTATGTTCCCACAAAGGATTCAATTCAATTTATACTTTCTGCATCCGCGTATTACTCACGGAAAAGTTTTAAATGTTGATTTAGCCAAAATGTATTAATGCACTATTAATTATTTACTTAGCTTATCCATTCTTCAAATATTTGGCTAGTCATCGTAGACGTTTGAGACAAGTTCTTGGGTGTATTTGCAGTTGGAAAGAGATCTAAATTTTAATCACTGCCAACACTTTTTCTCCAAGAGGAATGAAAAAGATGTGCAATCTAACACCAACGTTTACATCATCCCAAAGAAAATGTTGCAAAGGCTCCAGATGATTTTTTTTTTTTTTTAATTTATGCTTTATTTACTCAGAAAGGTCCCATTGAGATACAATATCGCTCCTGCCAGGGAGTTCTGGTCAAGATGATCTTCTGTTGAAGAATCTTTTTTGGATCTGAAAGATACATTTGAAATATACTGCCAGGTCACTGGGTACATTTACCTAAAACTAATGCAGTGGAATCCAATACAGAGAGGGGCCTCTGTTATTTAGCCTATCCTCACTGATTTAAATGGGGTGGACAAAATAATACAACACCTTCCAGCATAACACGATGCAATCAACAGCACCACAAAGCTTCGAAATGACACCACCTCTGGACAATAGTTTCAGCAAAAACTGAACATTATAATCTTCACAAGGGGAGGATTTATTTCAGGATTGTTGCATTAGACTGCTCTAGTTTTAGCGAGGTGTACCTGATAAACTGGCAACTGTATATTAAGCCTACGTCGGTTAGGCTGTAGCAGAGTAAGTCGTGGAGATAGAGCTGGTCTTTTGTCCATCATACACACACATCCACACAGAGAGCCTCACAGAGACACGACGAAAGACTGAAATGATAACGAGAAGATTGCTTGTATCACTTAATGGTGTGTTTCACTGGTGTAATGGATTAATCAGTAGAGACGCAGATAAAGAGTCTGAGAGTGGAAGAATGGTGTTTCCGAAGGCATTTCAGTCCAACTTCCTGCGAAGGATTCATGCTTTAGTCATCCTCCATATTGTGTCTCTGTCTGTATTTTTAGACAGCTGCCTGGCTCCAATATGGACTCTGTTTTCATTGGCATAGTTTGGACTCCACAACTTGAAAAGCCTTTCCTTAACCCCTGCTGCTCTATGAACACACACACACACACACACACACACACACACACACACACACACAGATCTCCTACCATTTGTCAGGCCAAGGTCGTGTGCATGTGTGTGTGTGTGTGTTATCAGCCTCTAATGAGGAGCAGGGCACACAGCTTTTTCTTGTCTGAAAGACAGTAATAAAACTGACAACCGTCTGTCCTCTGCTGGCGGAGAGAACTTGCATTAAATTAAAAAAATATAATATACACACACTCCATAAAAACTGATATGATTACACACTTCAGCAGACACACTGGTATGTTTTACTGAGACATGCAATCAAACGCTTGAAAAAGAAAGGAAACAACCTACTTTACTGTAAAGAATATGCTCTTATGTCAATTCTAAACTTTAGACTAAACAACCCAGGATATGTCTGATTACTGGTGTTAATTTTCCAGCCTGCGTCAGAGGCCGGTATGCACGCACACACACAGAAACTGATAAGACAGTAAGTTAATTAGGGTGGTGAACATGGTCTAACAGCTCAGTGAGAGGGGAGGACAGATGGGCCTTGACTCCACCATTGACACAGAGCCAGAGATGGTAGGAGGAGGCGGTGATGGATGATGGAGGACAGACAGAGGAGGAAAGTTGTTTGATGGGGTAGCGGGTAGAGGGGGGGATGAAAAGATAAAGTGTGGAGGGAGAAAAAGCTGGATGGAGCTGCAGGGACTTCCCTGAGTTCAGTTTTAATAGAGCGTTAGATTAAAACAGTCAGGGCAGATAAATGTATTTAAAATTGTTTTACAGGTTTGTTTAAAGTGCAGACATGAAGTGGTAAAGATGACAGCTGTTTGGGTTGTAGACAGTACTTGGAGGAGGGATAAGATAGGATCCTTGGGTTGCATTATTTGAAAATTCTCACTCAAACACAAGTCAGAAACTACTTAGGATGTTTTCATATTTTCATTTAATTGCACAGCCATAAATTAACTTCCAAGTGAGGAGTGTTGTATAATTTTTTAAGGGAGAACCCTGTTGTCAAAATGACGTTTGGAATGAAACAAGTGGGATAAAAGAGTAGGAGGGGAGGACAAAAAGGGAGGCTGCTTTCATCCAGAGCAGACAGGAAAGAACATGAAGAAGAGGAAATGAAGAGGAGGATGGACCGAAATGGAGAGGGTTAATGTGCATAGCTGCATATTAGGGGAGTCAAATGAGTTGAGTGACTCAAACTGGCAGAAAATCTGGTGTTTTTTTTTCCAAAAGGGATTGATGTAGGCAAGCAAAAGAAGCTGTGTGTGGCTGGGTGGGGGGGTGTCACATGCATACTTGTGTGTCATTGACTTCCCTGCAGAAACCTTTTTTGTTGCCGTCAATGCGACAGTTAAATGAAGTTCAGGTTTAAAGGAGCGAGCAGTGTTTAAAGCTGTTATATTTAGTGTAATTGTTATGTACTGAGGCTACGTTTTTTTCATCGCGTTAACTATAAGCCTTGCTGTCAAGTGGACAATTCAGGGGTATAGAGGTCACGCTGACCTGTTTTCTTCAGGGCTACAATAATGTTAAAATTTCCAGGACCCAGGGGTGCTTTAAATCCGTACACCTTCCACGCCTGTGACATGTTCTTTGGAAAGGTTTAAAGGTAATGGCCAAGTTGCTTTGTTACGTAACTGCTTAGCTGTGATGAATCCCTGTGCACACATATTTATGCACAGGACGTAACATTCAAGAAATCTAGTGGGAGTGAGATTGTAGGTATTGGAGTGTAGTAAAATACTTCTCTCAAATAGCCATTGTTCTCGCAATTGCAGCAGTTTCACGGCTTGGATGGGTAGAAGTTAGGGCTGTCACGGTACAAGAAATTTAGTAGTTGATACCACTATCAATGAAACTCCACGATTCATGCACTTCCATAATTCCATCTATCTATTTATATTGTTGTGAAGACATCTCCTTCAAGCAACTGGATTTATTCAAGGTTCTCGCCAAAAACTTCATTGTCCAAGATTACATTTGAACACATCATAATTTAGACAGATTTTTGCCAGGGGGACAACAAATACTCTGAATTAACCTCTATTTAATCACTACAGAAAACATGTTATTCTTATTTTTCAGCATTCATTATACTGAAAATCACTCCAAACAGCATATTATTAATAAAATTACATTATATGCAGGAGTGTTTGAACCATACAGGACTGATTACTTTGCATAGTAATGTTTCCATTGACAAACTTAAGATTTAACTTAACATTAACTCTTACGTTTCCTGCTTTCGTTCCTCGCTGCTTTTATATCTTAGCTAGCAGCCCCTCGGCTGTCCTCTCCTTCTCATCTCCATATAGGTTTCTGTATTTTTCTGCATGTTTTGTCTCAAAGTGACGTTCTAGTTGTATTCCTTGAATACAGCCACGTTTGTTGCAAACTAAGCACAAGGCTTTACTGCCAACCTCCGCGAAAAAATACTTGAGTCCATGATTTATTAGATGAGCCACCTCAGCAGGTGACGCTACGTCAAACATCACTCACGTCAATGTACATCAATGTCAAGTGTGAGAGGAAGAAGCACACTAACAATACGCAAACATTTCAAAACTAAAGCTATTTTCTGAACTTAGCTTCGTAAGTAAAATTGCGGGGTTTGTCCGAGACCTCCCAGGTTGGGCAGAACCATCACAAGTGCCAGTTCCAGTCGGCGGGCTGTATGATGCCCAGGTCTGATTTAGACTTTACCTTTGCCTAATGCTCATTCTTAATTTCACTGAATAGAGCCTGAACATATCATAATGTAAATGAAAGGATCAGGGCTACTTAACGTTAGCAAATACGGTGCACCATCTGGACATGTCGATAGTGAGTATACTACGTCCAAAACACATTTTCTATCGTCCCAATGATGCCGTTAGTTTTGACAAGGTTCCTATGGGCTCTTAAAAAGTCAACAAAATTTCCTAAATACAATTTTAGCGGGTCTTAAAAATTCATTAATGTTGCTTTAAGTTAATAGATAAATGCATTATCTTGCATGTTTAATTTTTTTAGCATGTCGAAACAATAAATTATACAATACATGCTGTATATCATATTATTATTATGATAAATATATTTTCATTTTGGGATGAAGACAAATTAGTTCAAAAATAAAAAACAGCAACAGTGCATTTTTATCCAGGTTTATAAGGTACTTTGTTCTGCTGTTTTTAAGTAATTATATTTTTTCTATTTATTGATAGTTGAACAATGAACATGGACCCATGGTGGGTGGAAGTCAAGGGCCGGGTTATACTAGAATAGAAGTGTTTCGTAGGGTGTAGTAGTATTTGTAGTTGTCCTGAACGGCCACACTTTAAGGTGGGATGAAAAGCCAGCCGTCATAGAGATGGGCGCCATGCAGTATGTTTAAAAATGAGAATAATGACGTTCATGTACATAGTGTTTCGCTCGTTTGTAGACATTAAAAGTCACAGCAATAGTTTTGTCATGAATTGATTACAGAGTGCTGTAGAGAAGTTCAAACCAGGCTCCTTTCCTTTCTCCGCACAGCTGACCAATCAGTGAAGTGGGTGTGAATGTCTGATTGTCAGAGTTCCAGAAATGATCGGACGCCTCTAATGCAACTTCAGAATGGTGTCGGCAGGGAGGGAGGGAATCTGACCAATTTTTCAACATGACTGCTGCCCGTTTTTATTCATATATTTTGAACGAGAGAGAACAGTTTTGGCTTGATAGCTGATATTGTGTGTATATGAACTGATCTGTTGCTGTTGTCTCATTTTCAGGGACTAAAGTTGGAGCCCAGCTTGTTGCGATGCTGTCACATCCCCTGTGGGAGCCGCCCCGTCGACTACGCTGTCAACGTCAGCAACAAACTCCTGCTTGATATCCGTCGTCATATCAAAAAATACTACTCTGTGAGTATTTCTGTCTCGTATGCTAGTTCGTTCTGCTTTACACACACACACACAGACATTCATGTATTTATGTCTTCACCACCTGCAGGGCCACAAATGGACTTCATTTAGTTTGCATTCAGTGTTTAATGCTGCAACTTGTTAGACCAGTACAGCTGCCAAGCCAGTTTTTTCTTTCTTTTTCAACCTTTTTCTCCAAAGGAACTTGCAGTTAGTTCACCAATGCAAATGTCTTGAGAACATGTGCTTCAGCTGATCAAAAATACACACTAAATGTAAGTCTTTTGCCTACAAATACTCGTTTTTAAGCTTTATGAGCTGCAAAGTATTGCGGTTGTTTGCATACCATACCTATCAACACATTCCTAAAGATATTAAATTGATGTGTCCGCTGACAAAATACAAGCTCAATTGTTCAGAGAAACTGAGCTGCATATAATGAAAAACTTGTGAAAACTGACCTTCCACTAAGTGTTTCTGAGAAGGTTTGACTGTGTTTAACACAATGTGGGTTTCAGCAGATGCAATAATGATGAGAAATCATCAGAAAGAAGGAAACCTCAGCAGGGCAGTGCGCTGACATTTTCAACCAAAGAGCACATTTATGCTAGCAAAATGAAAAGAGCACTGGAAAGATTTGAAGGAGCATGATCCATGAAAACACTTAAATGGCCGTTCTGACTTTGAATACCAACTTTGACACGCACTCTTTGTCAGTTTTTTTTAAGATGATAAGGTGAAATTTAAGTGATACATCAGGACAGCTGGGTCACTGGAGAATCAGCAAAAACTAAAAATACAACAAATCAAATGTATTTGACTTTAAAGACCACTCAGATTTGTCTCAGTAATGCAGGGCTGCTCTTGGTTTGAAAGAACACTTACAGGGTTTATTATACGCTTTACAGGGTAAATTATTTTTCACAGTTGGACACATTTTGCCATTTCAAAGGGGACGCGTAATGTGAAAATATGGATTATTGTTAGTTATTCACTCTGCGTTGTGTCTGACCAAATTTTCATTACACAATCGCTGGTGTTACTTTCATAAGGAGAAGAATGCCTCTTAATCCATTACTTTCAGGGACGTGAGGCGCATGTGTGTCTGAGATGTATGTGGCGCTCCCTCGGAGAACATAGACACACTCACACAGTCCTTGTCTCACTCCTCAGTCCTGACAGCTGTGCAACTATAACATATAAAGTTGCCCAGTGGTTGTTCAGGTTGTTGATTAAAGCATAATCTGCTCTCATAATAGGTCAAGTAGGTGTTAAAAAACCTGACCCGCCATCACTACTTGGTAGGCGTTGAGTGCAAACGTATCAGAATTGGTATATCTCAATATGTTTTGTTTGAAAGGCGCATCCCCTTGCAAACGCTGTGATGACTCTCTCTGTTCTTGGAAGTCATGAATGGGCAGGTGCATGTTGATTGGCTTTGAGTCTATTGTTAAATTAGATTAAATGTATTTTAATATGCTGCAAGGAGCTTTTTAAGTTTATTTATAATTTATTTAGCACTGGGGCTGATTTATTTAACCTAGAGATAACTATTTTTTTCCACCCATCAAGCAGTGGATTGATTGAAGAGTAGGTTGAAGATTTTCTTTGGTTGACTAAAATGGTAACACTTTATCCTGCCATTGTTGGACTATGAACCTGATGGGACTGTCAGCACTGCATGCGAATAAGACTCACACAGGCTGCCCCTTACCCATCATGCATCTGCCCCCCTCCAATCCTCTGTGAACTGCCACTACCTGGCCAGACATCACTTCAGATTGTCCAGTACATTGGTTTATGACCAAATACCTGCACAAGACATACCTAGCATTTGCAAATGTTAGCATTGTCACACGCTGTGGTGGCTGCATGGTCATTCTGAGCATGTTAGCATGCTGACAGTAGCATTTACCCCACAGCACTGTTGCGTCTAAGTACAGTGTGACAGAGCAGTTAGCATGGTGGTACGCCACTTGGATCCTGATCAGTCTCATCTAGCCTGTGACCCTTTTTGCTAGCTGAAAGTTTAATTTCATAAAAATGTAATAACTTTTTATGATTATAGCTGAAGTTTTTGGAAAGATAGCCCCCCTCTGGTATTAAATCTGTATGAAAACCTAGACATTACCTTTGTACTGATGTGCTATATAGTTATATACTGTTATAGATTCTGGGATTTGTTTTAGCTAGAGAAGAAACATGATGTGAAGCAAACCAGTGTACAGGGCAACTTGTTACTGTACTCAGTGCCTGACAAGCAGCCAGAGAGTGAAGTAAACTGGATGCCTGTGTTGTCTTTGTAGAGCACTCTCTCTCTCTCTCTCTCTCTCTCCCTCTCTCTCTCTCTATCCTGGTAGCTTCTAACACCTTCGTCTTGAGTGAGAGGAATGCGCTGTCTGTAAAAGTGTGTGTATGTGGGGGTAACTCTCCCACAGTGCTGAACAGAAATCAATTAGTTTGGTGAATGTGTGGGGAGCGAGTCCCCTTCAACCCCTTTGTCACGATGTGTGAAACAGCTGCTACCACTGAATACTTACACCTCACACAGCAACACACACACACTCTCTCACACATGCACGCACACACCACTGGAGGCTGAACAGCAGCAGACACAGCACACACAGCGGGGCAATGAAGAGGGGTAATATTGTGTAATTAAGGATTCCTTTCAGGCCGAGGGAGAGTTCAAATAGAGCTGTTTGTCTGGCTAGATAGAGTGAAAGCTCTGCACCTCTGTGTGTGTGGGTGTGGGTGTGTGTGCACAAATATATGTGCATGTGTGTCGGCGTCCTAAGCTAGGACCACAGAGACATTAATCATTAGTGAAATTACCTCCTGCCCCCCCCAACCCTCATCCCCACCATTATCAATAAACCAGCACCCTGAGAATGGGCAAACACTTGTTCACTCCTCACTTACACTCTCTCTCTCTCTCTCTCCTTCTCTCTGTCTCTCTCTCTCATCCTTCCCTCCGCTCGTTCCGCTGTCGTTGGCAAAATGAGAGATTCGCTTGTTTCCTGAACCACCCAATTCTTGGTTTTTTTTTTTTTTTTTGGTAACCCCTCCCATCTAACCACGGTTGCCATGGCATTTAACAAATTATTGCAATTACCCTCGTCATGCGGGTCGCCCCTGGAAACGGGCTGAGGGGCAAGAGAAGAAAGGGGGAGGGAGGGAGAGAGAGGGTGAATGAAGACCAGAGAAGGTGATAATCCTGTTTTGAACAAAAGGTCAAATTGTTGAATAGAGAAGCTTTGACTAAGCAGAGAAGGTACAAAGTGGAACCGTTTGAGCTCTATTCAGTGTGTGTGTGTGTGTGTGTGTGTGTGTGTGTGTGTGTGTGTGTGTGTGTGTGTGTGTGTGTGTGTGTGTGTGTGTGTGTGTGTGTGTGTGTGTGTGTGTGTGTTGGATTCTTCTGATAACATTAACAGTTGATCAGAACCGATTAGTCAATGAATAGATTAGTAGTACTAGTAGATTAACAGAACATTACTCTGCAGTTGTTTTCATAACTAAAATCATTTGTTTCATTTTTTATTTCTCAAATGTGAATATTTGCATTTTTTAAAAGTCTTCGTTGAAAGTAAAGTGACTATTTCCAGACACTTGATTGATCTAAATAACAATACCCTGTTTGTTTAGTCACTGAAATGTAAGAAAATTGTGAAGATGCCTTTAATCGTTGAAGTAAATCTTCGGGTAAAAATGGCGGCGTTTGATGGTTCCAGCTTCTCAAATGTGGCGAGCCGACATGCAGTGTCTATGAAAAGCTGCGGCGGCCACTTCCCGAACTCAGCGAGCTGCAGTAGAGTACTACCAAACTAAAAGTTTGCAGCCGGAGAGCACCCTTAGCTAGCAGATTGTATGATTCCTTTTATATTTATATATATATGTATATGTGTATATATATATATATATATATATATATATATATATATATATATATATATATATGTATATATGTATATATGTATACGTATATATATATATGTATATATGTATACGTATATATATATATGTATATATGATATATATATATATGTATATGTATGTATTATGGGGACATGGATCTGTTTACACAGTCATATTTTGGGGACATGCCTTCCTTTTGGGAACAAAATGCACGTCCCCATAACGTAAATCATTACATTTTAAGGTGAGAACTTGGTTTAGGGTAAGGTTGGGTTGGGTTGAGGTTAGGGTAAAGGTAAAGATTAGGCAAGTAGCAGTACAGTTATGCTTAGCATAAGTCTCCAGGAAATGAATGTAAGTCAATGTAATGTCCTCAGAAGTCACTGAAACACGCTTGCTCTACCAAGTGAGCAAGGCAAGCTGCACTTGGCCTGGTATGAATTATGATTTTACCAGCAGACTGTTATGCTGAAGTATGCTCAAGCGACGGCCGGGCCGGCATCTTGAAAACGCTGCAGTGTCCAGACAGCCCTTATTTTTATAAATCAACCACATACTGACAATCTTAACAGTTACTTTCTCACATGAAAACATATTAAAAGTCAATTAAGTTACTTATGAACTGCTTTTAGCTTGGCTCACAATCTCAGATGCAATGCACTGTGGGGCATTTTAGTATGTGCAGTAAGCTAATGCGGTATGCTCAGAAATTCTTGTAGTTAAATTAATTGACTGACTAACAGATTTATAGATTGATCGTTTCAGTACTAAACAGCTGTTCAAGGGTCAAAAACAGCAGCATGCAGACAGACTAATGAAGAGGATCTTTAAAGTATCAGATCCCAAAATGTAAGAACATAACAGGTTTTGTAACAGATGGGTGTTCAGAGACAAAGAAAAGGAAGCAGGAGAGGGTATATTTCCTGGTGGGCCCTGTCGTGGCCTGGTCTTGCCTCTGTTTGGTTAAATTATGTGGAACTCATTTGACGTCTGCATTCAGTGTGTCAGGTATCCGCTGCAGTAATTATGCAATTATGAGCCTTTATTCTCTCGCGTCCGACTGTACACCCACACCCCCCACCCTCACTCCGGCGAAATGCCTCAATTAGATTTTTTTCCCCTCCTACCTCGCTCCTCATGTGCTCCTTGTTTTTAGTCCTTTCTTTGTGGCTCACACAGGTCTGCTGCACTTAAATCTCACTTTATTTATATTTTTCTCAGTTTGTGGGGATGCATTTTGGTTCACAGTAGCAGAGCACAAAGGCATTGTGGGTGACTTTCAGCCCTCTCAGTCCTGGGCACTTGAGTCTTTGATGTGGGTCTTATTAAATAATTTTAATGCATGTGAATGGGAAACGATTAATATGTTTGTGCTCACACTGAATGGTGTGTGTGTGTGTGTGTGTGTGTGTGTGTGTGTGTGTGTGTGTGTGTGTGTGTGTGTGTGTGTGTGTGTGTGTGTGTGTGTGTGTGTGTGTGTGTGTGTGTGTGTGTGTGTGTGTCTTATGAGTCCCATGGGAACAACAGTGTGTGCCAAGGCTTGTGTCGAAAGAAATGCACAAAAAAAGACAGAGATCAAACAGCCGCCCATTGAAAATCACACATTCATGCTCCTTATCTGCAGCACTATTGTCCTGCATATGTCTTTATCAGAGACAGCGAAGCAATCTCATTTCCCATGATGCTCTGCTCTTTGTACAAGTGCAGCAGAGGTGTTTAGATAATTAGTCCCCGAGCTGGGGTTTGTGGGTAAAGCTGTGAACTCTGGGACTTTCTAATTGATTTGGGACATATGTGTGTGTTTGTGTAAATGTGTGTGTTTGGTTTTCATTTAGAGGAGATTGTGTGTGTGTGTGCGTTTGTGTGAATGTGTGTGCATGCAGCTGTATGTGTAGACTGCATGTCTCCCTGTCTAGTCTCACATTTCTTGTTGCATAATGAAGAACATATGCACGCTATAATGTGCAGTTTGTTCTTAGATTGTGACAGGTATACCTACTTGACACAATAAGCCAGTCTTGCAAAGCACTTTCACATTAATGGAAAATGATATTGTCCTCTTTCAGCCACGTTCATGGGGTCTGGAAGTGTTTCCTCTCCGTCACAAAGGCTAACAATGTACATTTTGTCCCGCCTCAGGAGCACCAGGCATTGCTTCTTGTTACAGATCTGCTGACAGTGTGGCTCACCACCTATGCTCTCTACTGGATTAGTTGTAAATGTTGTTCTCATGTATTAACCCCCCATTTCCACACAGGAAAGAGTCTTTAATTTCAAAATTAGTGTTTGCAAAATGGTCTAAATGCAGCAAGTTCCAAATACAAAAAAACACAAAAAATAATTGATTGCACAAAACAAACTTTACAATGACATATTAATAATCACTGTTCTAACAAATTGGTACTAAGTACTAACAGGAGATCATTGGTGTGTAATCAAGGTGTGACAAGAGATTAGAGGTTGAATTAGGGATGCAAAACAGAACCGTAAAATATCAAATCGTTAAACGATGTAAAAAACGAACTGCGGGCTTGTTGAACTATTGCACCAGAGACATAGCAGAGGTAAATATCTGAACATAGGCCTATGTGACTATTAAATATTCATCCTGCCTTGTTGCATGTATAAAATCAGTGTTAGGGCATCATATAATACATAAATATCACTCATACTGTCAATCTATTTATATGTTTTGGGGTTCAAACACACAAAATCTGCATTACAAACTGAACCGTGGGCCTGCTGAACTGTTACACCATTAGCTTAAATACACTACACACTGTTTATCAATTTCCTGGAAAAACTACAGTAGTGTATTGCAACACAATAAATCCAAATCCTGTAGGTACACCTAATGTAGTCTACACATGAAAAGTAACAACAATGACCTGAACCAAAAGTCAAACATACAATGTAATGGCTTCAAAAAACTTTAATGTTCTTGCAAACACATGCATAGACTGAAATGGTGTAATTGTGGCTAAAGGTGTCTTTAATGAATATTGACGTGAAGGGGATAAATACTATTACTATTAAAACTGTTCTGTTGATTGACAGACATTATATGTTAGAGTTTTATTTTTATCTTTTCTTTTTTAATTTGCACTGTGTGTGACCTGCTAGCAGGTATCAGCAACTTCATTCATTTATATTATTGTACCGTATGTGTAAAGTTACACAACAGTGGCGATGTTTTTTTTGTTTTTTTGCATGATTAATTTGCACATCAGTGTATTTTTTTTTTCAAATTTTTGTTTTTGTCAAGAATACTTTCTCAGAGAATGCAAATATTATGCGGCAAAGAAACATACAACACATTTTATTCCTCCCCTGAATGAGGTCTATTTTCTGAGCTTTTGTGCTGTGGATAAAGACACTGAGGCTCCGTAGTATGAACCAGGTCGGCAAACTTTATTACTCCTTTCAACCTGGACAAAGGCAGCTCGGACCACATCTACTTCTTCCGTTCTTACCTTTCACAATAACAGCCCAAACATATACTGTACGCAGGCGAGTTTTTAGCATTTTCCTGTCATTTATTCAGTCTTAAGAGTCACTTTAAGTAGTCAAGTTCAGAGGAAACACATACAGGAAACCCGTCCTTTTAATCCACCTCAGTTTGTTCTGGTTGGTTCTTCCCATGAAAGTTTATTGAAGGTATCAGCACAGTGGAAAAGGGTTAGATTCAGCTGTAAAGAAAAACATTTACCATTTCTTTTTAGCTGTTGCTCAAAGCTGATCAGGAGACTGGATAAAGCCAAACATATAAATCAATGAGAGAACCACTGCATGCCTGTATGTGAGTGGATAGAAAGACAGGTGCAGTGCCTTTGAGGGGGGTTATTTTGAGTGAATGGAAGGAAGGATAGATAGATAGATGGAGGGAAAGAGGCAAAGGCGTTGATGGTGGTGGGTCTTATGCTCTGTCATTAGTTGGGCATTAACCCCCTCCCCTTTAAACCCCCTTAGTAATGACAGGGCATAAGAAGCAGAAGGGGGTGGAGGGGTCTAGAAGAATACAGAGAGATTGAGAGGGTTAGACCACAGCACCTGCCCAGGGTCACTACCTCACCCCAGGAGGTCCTAACTACTGCCGTTTTGCCTGTCCACTGCTCCGCCTGTCTGACGAGTACTCACAGAGCATAACCCCGACAACACGGCAGCTGAAGATACATTCAAATGTAAAGACAGAGAGAACCGGGTGGGATGTGAAGTCACATGTAAACCTCACTTCTTTTCCCTCTGTCTTGTGCAGTTTTTATTTTACAACCCCTCTTTTACTTCCTGCGGCTACTTTTCCTGTCAGTGCTGTCGTGCAGAATTAGAGCAGCTAAATGGAAGCGACAATTTTCAGCAAAATTTCCTCATTACAGACTCGTTTTTTTTTTTTTTTTTTTTTTTTTTTAAAGTTGAGGCAACAAAAGTTTTTTTTGGTCAATTTTTAAGAACGCCTATCAACAAAATAAATGGTGACAAACACATTTTAGTAAGTAATCATGTAGGGTAGCTGAGGCTGCTAAAGGTTTTTTTCTGATGAGATATTTTCATCATCAAAAAGCGAGATTTTAAAGTAATTTCAAAAGAGTTTTGCAGTAGTGGGAATTCGGGGAGTTTGATGAATGCTCTAAAAATCATAGCAAGGGAATTAACAAATGGCTCATGAGTGTATTTTAAAACTTTTTTTTATTTAACTTTATTTCTTGACATTTTGGTCTTTAGTGTTTAGTTTCTTCCTCAGAGCAGAAACCAGATTAACACCTGAGGAGGAGGCATGTTTGGTCATGGCTGTGTTTCAGTAATACACATTTAAGATTAGAAGTTAAGATTTATTTTATTTTATTATTTTTGATTAATCACTTAGTCCATGAAATGTCAGAAAATTGTGTAAAAATGTCCACCATATTGTCCCATAGCCCAAGTTGATAAAACCTTAAAAATGTCTTGTTTTGTCAGAACAATCTAAAACCACAAAATATTCAGTACAGTGATATAAAAGCAGCAGATCCTCACATTTGAGAAGCTGCCACTGTTGAATGTTTGCAGTCTTTGCTTAAAATATAACTTTTTCGATTTAGAGCTGCAAGGGTTAATCAATTAATATATTAGTTGTTGACTATTAAATTTACTGCCAACTATTTTAATAATAGTAACAATAAATTTTACTATTTTAAGAAGGCAAAATGATCTGATTCCAGCTTCTTAAATATTAATATTTTCTGGTTTCAGTACTCCTCTGTGACAGTAAACTGAATATCTCTGAGGTGAGGACATCATCTTGGACTTTGGGCAACACTGACCTTTTTCACCTGTTTTTGACATTTTATAAACCAAACAAAAAAATCAATTAATTGAGGAAATAATCAACATATTAATCAACAATTAAAATAATTGTTAATTGCAGCCCTATTAACAATTTCTAATCATTATACTTTCGATTAATGTCAGAGAATAGTGAAAAATTCCCACTATAGCCCAAGTTAACTCCTTAAAATGTCTTGTCAGACCAACAATATATTAACCCCCAAAATATAAAGTGCAATGATATAAAAGCAGCAAATCCTCACATTTGAAAAGCTGCCACTATTAATCGATTAATCGACAAATCATTGCTCTTCTGAAGTTTTACAGTTGTTGGAAGTAATATGCATGACGTGTCTCTCACAGGGCTGGTTGGTATGTGAGGACCAGGCCTGCCAGAACAGGACCAGACGTTTGCCCATCGCCTTCTCCCGCCATGGACCCATCTGCCCCGCCTGCACCAGGGCGACCCTCAGACCCGAGGTAACGCAAACATCGGGATTCACACTTAGACACACACCACTATGCATTCCCCTGTTTGAGGTTGAGATGGCTGCACACACCAGAACACATTGCTGATTTCTGTACATGTTGTCCAGGTGATGGTGCTATGGAGCTGAGGTCTCTCCTCACATATATTCTGTACATCTTTGCTCATTAGTATCACATTTCACCATATATACACACACACACACAATGATAACATGAATCTTCCCTTTGTCCTCCTGTGTGCCCGTGTGACTGTAGCGCTCGCCTTATGAACACTTTGTTAGCTTGACCACTGGATTTAAAAGAAACACTCTCCCTTTCAATTTGAGCGTGACGGTTCAATCAATTTTTTTGTCCTCTCTTTCTCTGTCCCATTCCTGTCTCAACCCTCGCCTTAACTCTGTCTTGTCAATTTCTTTTTTTTTTTTTTTCATCTTGCGTGCTCTGCTCCTATCTGGCTGCTTTGCTGTGTCTGGCTCTGTGGTGACAGGTTGTAAACCAAAAGGCCAATTTCTGCTGTCACTGTAGCCACTTAGGCGGCCGCTGCTGTGCCTGAAGGCCGTGGCACTTTAAACTGCGGGCTGAATAAAACATTTAACTCTCTGTGCTCACTCATGCACCCTCTCTCTACCCTAAAACCTGTAGCCCCTCTTCATTTTACCTGCACTCTCTCAGAACATATTTCTTTTATGTACTTCTATGGATGATGATGATGATAATCCAGCACAAACTTAATCAGCAAAGTTAACGCAGTGTTAGCCAATTCAAAATTCATTCAAATTCATCATCTGTTTATACTCTATTAAACTGAATAGTACTGAGATGGCTGAAGGATCTCTGTGCTCTGCATAATGCTGGTTTGATCTTGTTAGCACCATGTTACAACCTGCATATGCTACAGATCCTGTAGTGGGAGGTGGGAATAAGCAAACAGGTGGCACACAGTGTAGACACCATAACTGTTAAAAAGCTTGGCATAAAAATCAGTTTGCAGAAATAGAAAGCATAGTGTTAAGCATAGAACGAGCTTTGAAATCAGTCATGTAGGCAGCCTGGGCAAGAAGTCAGAAGGATCTTCTTCTGTGGTGTCCTGATTTTGCTACTCACTGCCGTTCTCCACAGTGCTGCACCCATGGAGGGCTGACTTAAACCACTAATATGTTCATGAACAATCACTGAACCCAACAAGACGTCTATCCCTCGCTATGTGGTTGTGTTTTCCAAGCATAACAAGGTTTTTCTTATTGTTTTCTACAGTATATTGTATACCAGCTGCAGGTTGTTTGAATAATAATAATTTGATTGAATGTTAGGGGTGAGAGATACAATATTGTCATGGTACGATCTTATTGTGATTAGGGATGTTAATAAATAACTGTTTAACCGATAATCAACATTGTAACCGATTAAAGCTATCGGTTAAACGCTTAAAACAAATATTTCCATTTAATCAAAAAGCTGAGAAAAACAGAGGAGCGGCTCGTCACTTTAAGGAGAAACGCTGGTCCACCTTAAGAGAGAGCCAGTGCAGATACAGGAAGTTGGCTCAGTACTTCCAGAAGAGGTGTTGTTGCTTGTAGCCTCGTAGCTTTTATTCAGCGACAAATAAACTGTACACACACTGTCTGCTACAGCTACGCTCACAGCTACAACGCCACCGACAAACCCACACTCACTACCACACGGTCTGTCGGAAACTCGCTAGCAGCTGCTAACGTAGCACAAACACACGCACTGTTCGCAATTCAACTACATTTCGTAAGAAAAATAAGTCAAAATTATTTGATTCCAGCTTCTTTAAATGTGAATATTTTTGGTTTCCTTACTCCTCTAACAGTAAACTGAATATCTTGGAGTTGTGGACAAAACAAGACAGTTGAGGATGTAATGTTGGACTTTGGGAAACGATTGACGTTTTTCACCATTTTCTGGCATTTTCTGGACCAAACAACTAACTGATTAATTGAGAAAATAATCGACAATGAAAACAGTCTTTGGTTGCAGCCCTAGAAAGAAGCAATTCAATTTCATTTTTTTAACAATTATTTAAATATTTTGAAAATAACAGCTATAATATAATAACAGCTTAACTAATAAATTTAATATTTGTAATGGCACACTCTTTAAATACCTTGTTAACAGAAAGGGCTGCTACCCAACAATACAGCAAGCATCGGCCCTGCTGAAGTGCCCTTTAGCAGGATATTTAAATCCTAATACACGTTGCTCACCCTGATGTCTGACCTCTCTGTGAGGAGGGATATTTTCCTCCCAAGGATTTGGTACAACATGATTCATATTAGGCTAACACTGACTTCTCAGTATTAGGTAACACTGTTCTCGGAATCAAGCCAGTGGATGGAGATTAATAGCCCAGCAGCTTACATATTAAATTGCTGCCAATTATGCAAAGTACTCAAGAGGCCATTCATGGCTGTTTGAGCTGGTGGTAGATAGCCTGAGCTCAAACAACTAAGGCGAGATGAGGCATCCACCAGTCCCCACTGAGAGGACTTTTTTGTTGTTGGAAGCTCTGTCGGATTTCTGTGCATTTAGCTGCATCGCTCTGACAGTCTTCCCTTTATGCTGTTTCTCTGCCGGTATCATCATAGATTATCAAGCTAATATCAACCAGAGAGACAATCACTTTCTTCTTTGTGTGCGCGCTACTACTAAAAACACTTGTTTGTGCCAGAGTTTTTGTAAAGGAGCGTCTTGTTTGTGACTCTGTGCTCCTTCTTCTCTGTTGCATCATGGTACATTTACCATCGCCGTGGGCGCCGCCTCTCCTCTCCTCACCTCCCTCCATCCATCCAACTCTCTCCCTCTGCTTCTTCCTTTTTCTCTCCCTCCCTCTCTGGACACCGATTCAGACCGTGATCTGATCTCCATGTAATGGGAGAGTAATAGGCACTCTGCCTTGATTGGTTGGTAATTTGGGGGAGTTATGCACAGGTGCAATTTGTAATATTTTCAGTAAATTAAATTTCTTTCTCTTCCTCTCTCCCCTCGCTCTTCCTCGCTCCCTCGCTCCTCTCCCTCCCTCCACAGCGCTTAACTCAAATGGGCTATTTTTTTTTCCCCTTGCCGTGTCTCGAATCTCTGTCCTGACTTTCCTTTTCTTTCCCCCTTTTATTCAACGCTTTCTTCCCCCTGCTCCTTTTCTTTTCATTCTCTCTCCCTCCCTCCCTCCTTAGCTCTTACGCTCATTCTCTCTTCTCCCGGCTTGCTCTTTCTCTCCTCCTCTCACCCTCCCCTTTCTGTCGCTCTCTTTTTCTCCCCTCGTTTTATTGATGTACGCTCAGGCGCCCATTAGAGCTCCCTTTTTCCCTCTAGTGGAAATTGCAGCATGTTAATTTTCACACAAATTACGGCAATAGCAGGTATCTCTATTTGATACATTATAGCGGGAGCAATCAGAGATAATTGAGTGCCTTTCAGAGGGAGACGGCTGCATTCACTGCCGGCTCAAAGCTGCCCCATTATCGCCTAATCGCTCTTTAAACACTGAATTTTGCCGAACAAAAATTCTTGTCATAATTTTGCTTAAGTGTATTTGGAAATCACAGTCCTTTGAGCGAGGATAATTGAAATCAAATCCCTTTCACTGGAGCTGACATTTCTACATTTCCCTCCAATTGAAATTAATTTCAAAAATTGAGCATGAATATCTTCAAATAGCAGGCAATTATGCCTTTCAATGGGGAGAAATTACCGGTGCTGAATCGTTGGAGGCTTGCGGGCGAGAGCACCAGTTAAATGCCTTTGTTTCCCGCCGTGTTTGCCTAGTAAAGATTTACATATATTGACTCATTATGATGTCTTGTGAAGCTGATCGGCGTGACTACCACAACCGGCAATAACGCTCATCGCATCTAAAAAGCTCAAGAGTTTTAAAGCCTTGTGGCCTCACAGCTGAGGGAAAATGTATGTTTGTTTCTCTCCATCTCCCTCCCTCTCTCTTTCTGCAGCTGTTGTGTGTGGGCTTGGATAGCTACAGTATTTACAACGCGTGTTTGCAGCTTAGCTGGAGAAGAGTATGGAGAAAAGTGTGTGACGCCGAGGCCTTTTTGTGTCACTGTTGCTGCGATGGTTTCCTTCTTAGCCGGATCCATGTCAAGGCATTTAGTGGTCGTAGTGTTTCAGCTTTCCATCAGTCTTTTCCTCGCATACACATTGTCTGACTGACTACCTTTTCATTAACTGCTTCACTGGTGTACTTGAGCGACAGTACAGAGCGGAAAAGTTCTTTAGAGGTCGGATGTGTGTGTCCTAAAAGATGGAGACCGGTGTTTTTAAGACTCTGACGAAGTCTTGAGTGCTTGTTTCATTGTGTGAGCCATTTTAGACTGTTGCTCTGTGATTTGGTTCAATTTGTGTGATTTAGCCTATTTTTCTTGTTTCATACTTTATTCTATACATCCTGTCTCCATTCTCTCTTTATTCTCTTGCACACATTTGACTCCTTGCATTTGGCTTAACTGTGTTTGTGCGTGTGTACATGCCTGGGATGTGTATATGTGGGTCGGGGGGGGCAAAGGAGCAAGGGGTACGAGGTGGGGGCTGGGGGGGGGTCCTACGCTCCCGGGAGAGAGGCAATTTCACAGCTGGTTTGCTCCTTAGGCAGTCAGGCTGAAAATGCTGCAGATTTGTGGAGCAAATTGAAATGGTGTCAGTGCAGGAACAAAGCACCGAGCTGAATGACGAGGTAGGCGTGCGTGTGTGTTGCAGTGTGTGCTGCAGTGTGTGTGTGTGTGTGTGTGTGTGTCAGAGAGAGGGAGAGTGAGGTGGGGTTGAGGGGCTCTAAATTCAATAACAACCCTGTAACATTTTAGCCACGCCTTTCTGACACCTGTCAGTCAATCAGTATGCAACAACCGGCCCGCCCACAATCAGCGTTATTGTGTGTGCGTGTGCGTGTGTGTGTGTGTGTGTGTGTGTGTGTGTGTGTGTGTGTGTGTGTGTGTGTGTTATTTTCAAGAGGAAGAAGTGGTGCGCAGTTTTTGTGCCGATCGAGCTTGTTCAACCTTGGCAACCGTAACCGAGGCTCCATTATGGGATGCGCATGGTTTGGTTGTTGACTAGGCAGTGCATCAACGGTCAACAGCTGTGTGTGCCATGCGGGCAGCCATAGAAAGCCATTAAACACACATACAGTATACACACACACACACACACACACACACACACACACACACACACACACACACATCACATAGTTTGCATTTAGTTGCATTAGACACTCTTGCCACTTGATTACGCACACAGCAGTAAAAACTGAAATTACAATTACGCACGTTGCCGATTGGCAGGTATAATGGGCACACACAAACTCGCTACACACACACACACACACACACACACACACACACACACACACACACACACACACACACACACAGATACTGCCACACAGGAATTGTCAGGGGATTCTTCCTGGTGGTAATAATAAAGCACTCGGCGCACACCTGATGGCAGTGTGGGGTCGGGGCTTAGCGTGCCCTCTCCAGCGTAGCAGGGAAATGACGAGCCAATAACTGCAATTAAACATGCAGTATAATGGCTAATCAAATTGACAGCCTCGGCTGTTCGCATGCCTCTCTCACAATGGCTTATCACAACAAACTATTATGAGGGAGGGTATTTCAGGCCTGATCCCCTCTTTTCTTTCCCTCTCTCTCTTCCTCACCATCTCTGATTCTCTCCATCTCTCACTTCTTTCGGTATCTTTACCCTTTCTCTTTTTTCTTCCTCTCTTTCCCTCCCACCTCTCTCTCGCTCTTCCTCTCTGTCTCTTCAACCCCCCTCTCTCTCTCTCTCTCTCTCTCTCTGGCAGGCTGTCGTGTGGCTCCAGTTAATTGCAGTGGAGATTAACAAAGCAAGCAAATTTGTTTTCTTGCTTTACTGTGTCACACAGAGGAAGGGAGATGTTTTCAGGGAGGAATGGTTGTATGAGCTGAGTGCGCATTTGTAGTGTCATGTTCATGTGAACGAAGTTTATTAATTAAACGCCATTTAGTTGCCCTGTCATGAAGCACTAAAATAATTGAGAATAATAACTTATACACACAGGAAATAAAATGGATTAACAGCATATCCAACATGTGGTGACGTACTGTATGTGTCTCTATCAAACAAGGTCAAAGAGAATAATGTAGAGGTCAACTGATTAATTGGTCGGCTGATTAATCTGTCTTATTTTTTGACGTTTCTTCATAATCGGCCGATGCCTGAGCATATTAAGCCGATTAGCAAGCTGGCGCATCAAAGGGCAGCCCAGTGTTGTTACTGTAGAATACGTGACTCCGCCCCTTGTGTCAATCAATTTGCCAAACACCAAAGGCCGACTGTTGCTTTGCCACATGTGGCCTTTGTCTTGGCCAAAAAGCTGCTCTTGAACACACCGCAAAGACATTCACAAAAGGAAACCAGAAAACCTTGGACGGCAGATATACAAGCCGTTGTTATGATGCACACATGAAACAAACAGGCATTTGCCAGCCATTTTCACACCACTTAGCTTCATTCTAGATTGCCATGTTGTTGTGAAAATATCCGTGCAATGGAATGATGAGATGAGATGAGATGAAGATGAAAAATGAGATGAGCCCTCTGTGTGATTCAACATACTTAATCGGCCAAAAAAAGCCTCCACCACGGACAGACAAGGGCCAACAGAAACTAGGCTGCCAGACGCTTACCGACCACCCCACCATCGGCTCGCTGTGTCAAGGGCCTTTAGGACTCCAAAAACACTACACTCGCGGTTGTACAGTGGTGTTAGGGAGTGCTGCCTCTTTTACTTTAACAGTCTTTGGCTGAGTACAACAAACAATCCAGACAACAGCCAAATTTAATTTTGGCCTGGCATCAAGTTAGTCACAGAATTAACGTTAATTAGCAGGAGCTGATTTGACCTGCTGCCAACGTTTGTGATTTCAACTGCTGAAAACACCAGTCGACCACAACGGAGAAACTAGCTGAATGTTTTCTACACTGAGCTTTGGTTTTGAGATGTGGGGGGGGATAATGGATTTCTTCCGTTGTTAATACTGTATTTTATTAAGATGTGACTTCTGCCATAGTGACATTTGCAGCCATTTTGCAACCAGGTTGTTTCATTCATCAGATTGGGGGACGTGATTTGTTCATGTTGTTTTATCAATGTTTTAATCCCTGTCTTTCTGTGTGTTTTCTCTACAGTACTCTGAGAAGGCCCTGTACAACCAGCTCTGCTTCTACAGGTTCATCTTTGACTGGGACCACGCAGTTCCCAAACTGCTACCGGGTGACGAGAGAAGTAAGACTATGCACACACATGCATGTTGCTTAACTTCAAGTCTTGTACCCAACTTTCTCTGAAGTACTAGTTGAGAAAACAGACCTGCTTTTTTTTAAAATCAGCTTTTATTCATTTATTATTATTCTGCAGTAGCGCCTTTGGATCTGAAATCAAGTTACTCCTAACAAAATCAAGTTGCTCTAACAATGCTTCCTCACAAATACACATACAACATAGTATTAGCAATCAGTGGCTCAACATAAACCTTTTACCCAGGCTACACTTATAGTATTCACCAATGATGTGACACACACACACACATGCATACAAGTAGCGGAGTATGGGCATTGGATATAGGGAGGGGGGTTAAGGACATTCAGCTCCTCGAGTCGACAGCCCTAATTTAGGAGACGGATTCAATCACACACACATACAGAATGCAAAACGCTCCAATCACTGGAAGAAAGAAGGAAAGAGCCCTCCATCGCTCTCCCTCTACCCTTACCCTCACTGTCCATCTACTGCTTTCTCTCCTTTGCTCTCTCTCTCTCCGTTCTCTCTCCCTCTCTTGGACAGGCACTCGTTTGGCTGTGTTGATTGAAAACAGGTTTTAGATTTGGGGAAATGATAGGGGGAGTAATGGGCGCGCTGACGAAAGGATAGCCCTTCTCCTATAATGGGACATGGAGCGTATATTTCCCCCCTTGGACTCAAATAGACGCTACTCCAGCGCTCTGGTCGCGCTCAGTAGGCGTCAGCCACGAAGCCTCTTTACCCATAGTTCTCCCTGATTGATGTCACTTGATTAGAAAGGGCCGCTGGGCCGAGTGATTTATTTATTTGATTAAATATTTATGTATGTATGTTTTTTATGTATGTATGCCTGAATTTGACGAGTGCGTGTGCCAGTCAGGACCCGAGTGAGGCAGAGAAAGAGTGAGACAGCAGAGGTAAATATAACGTGTAATCAACAGATGACCACTCAGAAGATGGAGGGAGCTGAAATAGAGGGATTGGACCGGTGTGTGTTGGGGGGGGGGGGTTACTAACATGATTATAGCTTTCATTTTTGCTTTCTTTTATTTCTGTCTTTACCCAGATGCAAGGAATAATCGCCAATCAATTCTTTGGCCTCCTCCTTTCTTTATGTTCCTCTGCTTTGCAATGTTTTTGAACAATACCGGACATCCAAGTGGTAAAGCGCTGGAAATGTTTGCAAATATTTAATTTTACATATAGAAGGTACAGTGTTCAAAATGTTCAGTGTACACCACACGTTACATGACTGTGGAGTAGTTAAGTGTCCTGTTTCGTGATGGTTGCAAACATTTTGTGGTCGGCCGGCACCAGATCGGAGCCTTTTACTAGGAATCAGACATTTCAGTTGGGCCATCCGTCTACTTCCTAGTTCAAGATCTGACATTTTTGAAAGCTAGATGTTGACTGTGCCTCTAGACCAGTGGTTCCCAACGTTTTGGGCAAGAGACCCCTCAAAACAAAGAAATGTGCAGCATTTGTGACATGTTGTTACAGGCAGGGATGTCAGTGAGGAAATATTCCCAACGGTTGATAAACTTGTAACACTGGTGTTACCGATCACCAAACATTCGCCACGCACATCGGCTGTGAACGCTCCATCCTCCGCATGGTGATTGCCTCATTAACATTACGGTTCCTTTATAGCATTGGGTTTAAATCGGCATTATTGCTAAATAGGCGTTCTTGCTTTTTGCTTCGACTTTAAATCCTCCGCCATCATCTTGTCTGTCAACTCTCTCTCCAGTGTCTCTGAAATTGGACTCCTGCTACTCTGAGCTGAGACTGTACACTTTCACTTTCATTTGATAGCATACGACTATGTATTGATATCATGGCGCTGATAAGCAAAAATGAACTAAATAGCTTTTATTTCTATAAAAAAGCAAAACAACTGTGGGGCAAGCCTAGTTATAGGTCGTACATGTCTATGAGCTGTTAGCAGTGTAGTCAGTGAGGGATTTTGTTTTCCCAGATTGGATGGTTTAATATTTTTGTTGTTTAAAACTATTCACCCTTCATCAGTCCTTAGGAACTCAGTTATTTCATACAAAAAACAAAGATAACTGAAGAGTTTCCTCGGTTTGGTATTAGTGAGGAAATTTTCCCACCAGTTAATAAGTTTGTGACAACACCAGTGTTACTGATTACAGGAAAATATAACGCTTAATATGTAGAGAGAGCTAACTTTGATCTTAAACGTTGGATGGCGGTGTGTCTGGCCTCTCTGGTCGAGGTTTTGCTGCGGTCCTGTAGGTTTCCACCTGGCGCCGCACAAACTGGCTGTGACTGTTTTGTCTTCCCCACGGCTTCATACCAAACATTTACAGTTTGCCTCATTAACGTTAACATTTAAATCCAAAATATTGCCAAATAGGCCCTTTTTCCTTTTCACTTTGACGCCAAGTCCTCCATCATTGTCTTGTGTGTTGCCACACTGTGTCCCCTGCTCTGTATGGAGCAGACACTTTGTTCGTCGATGTATTGATATCTAGCTTGATATTTTACAAATTAGAGGTTTTTATTTGATGAACGTTGGCGCTGATTCATGAAAATGAACTTAATGAGTCTTAGCCTATTTCTAAAAAGAACGAAGTACCAAGTAATGTAATTGTTGTGTACCTTAATACTGTGTAATACTGGCAACATGGTTACGCAGACTACCGCCACATGCCTAGTTGGTATCTACATCCACTGACACGTTGAAATGTTTGACATTTCTTTCACACAACCAGGACCGAAAAGTGTCTGGTTGTACCATTAAGTGTCTTGGATTAGAGACACACAGGACACAAGGTTCTTGAGGGATTGGATCACCTACCGGCTGTGGGTTTTAACCTCTACAACACTTCCAGACATGATCGTGTTTACTTACTGCTCTGTCAGTTGAGAAGCAACAACTATTGTCCTGTCCTGCTGCCAGTCCATCAAATCATTGCCCTTCCTCTTAGATGGTTTGGTTTCCTCAACACCTCCATTTTCCCTACATCATCCCCAAAAATTTGACAGAATATTTGGCTTGAATGCCGGCTGAAACACCCAGTACCCGTCACCGGCCAGCTGCAGCTGGTTTCAGCCGATTTGGCGTCACAGTAACGGCCACACTTGTAGTACCCAGAATATTGTGTGAGTCAGTTATCCAGCCAGGAGGTTGTATTTATGGCAGATCTGTGTTCATCAGGTACGGGTCACTGTATTGTCGATAAAGGTTTACAATGCATGACAGTTAATCTTGTCTGACAACACTGACGAACCAGTGTCTCCACCAAATGATTAATATCCACCACACACTCATGTCACTGCTTTCCTCAAATAGAGCAGGACGCATGTATACACACATATCATGCTGCTATAAAATATAGGTTTAAGGTGTAATCCCACAGTCCTGGGGCAGTAATACCCCATATTACTGCATTACACACCCAGGGGCCACACTGTTCAGATTACAGGGAGGAGACATACAATCCTATACACCCTACTCTACTGTTGTGTTGTCTCTGTGGTAGAGTCGGCATATGTACCTTTAGAGATTTATTAGCACAGTCTGTCCTCAATATTGTTGTCTTTCTGGTGGCGCTTGTAGTGAATTTAAATAACCTCATTTACTGCTTGAAGAGCTGGTTAAATCAGGCTCAGAATACAGGAGTTTTTAAGTCCTAAGCGATTTTGAAGTTGGGTTGCATCTTCTCTCTAATCTAAGACACGCACACGCTACAGCATTTGAAGATAATGGTGCACAGGTTGCCTATTCCTCAGCAAGAACTGGAGTTGAGATTTTAACCATCAACAGTAGTGTGCTTGCTAATGTTAGCCTCAATGTTTACCGTTGCCTGGCATTGGCCGTTGTGCTCGCGCTCAGAAAGGACTGACATAATCATCCAGATTTTAACTCCCAAATCAAATCAGATGCAACTTTGCTTTGCGTTTTTTCACTTCATGAGATCACAAACTGTTAAAGGTACAGTATGTAGGATTTAGTGGCATCTAATGGTTTAGTTGTAGATAGCAACCAACTGAGTACCCCTCTACTTATCCGTCCTTTTCCAATTGTGTCGAAGAACTATGGTGACCTTCAGGTAATGTAAAAACGCGAAAAACTTTCTGGAGCCAGTGTTGGTTTGTCTGTTCTAGGCGGACTCTGTGAAGAGGACCCGCTCCTTGTGCAGATATGAAGGTTTCATTCTAAGCTAACGAAAAGACAACGGTTCGTATCTTCAGGTGATTATACATATGTAAACCACTTCTGCTGATAGATCCCTGAAATCCTACATACTGATCCTTTAATCCTGGTCATCAGTGATTTAGGTATGAGTTTTGATGTAGGAGTAAAGAAAATATTGTCACCCAATCCTATGAAAAGCCAAAAACCAGCAATGAACTGATTGTACTAATCAGTGTTCTGTGTAACGTCTGATGCCCAGTATGTTGTTCCTCTGTGACGTAGACCTCAGTTGATGGGCCACTCCATTGTACTCGGTGACATGTTTCTTCATCACGATGAACATGAACACTTTGTTACTCGAATTAATCCTACATGTACCATCCTAATATGTCACTATATAGAATATCTCCAGCCTTGTCTCTTAATATTTGCATTACTGTTGTTTGCTGAATTCAGAGCAATATTAGCTTTAAGATAAAAGTGTGTCATCATATACAGCAGCGCCTATATAGCTGTATTGTACATATGTTTACGTGTGTACTGAACATACACAGTAAAGCACATTATATTAAAATAGCTTCACATAAAAGAGCTCTGAGTCTACGCTGAGTATAATTTGATCAGCTTGAATGTGTGCGTACGCTGCAGTGCTGCGCTGTTTGTGTGTGTGCACATTTGCAAGCCTGTCTTATCTACATGTATATTGCATTTTTGTGCCTGATTGCTGCAACTGAGTAAAACATGGAGGTAATTTCATCCGCTGCAGGAGATCTCTAATAGATTACACACACACACACACAGAGGCACACACACACTATGAAAAAAACATGCTGTCCGTTCCTTAGCTGGGAACATCCCGTATCAATGACTTTCAAATCATTTCATGTCACTTTTCTTCTCTCCGTCTCCCCTGCTCTCCCTTTTTATCTCCCCTCCCTACCCGTCTATCTGTTGCCTCCCCCCTCCCCAGGTCCCAGTCTTGAGTGTGGGCAGTATGATTGCGTGTGTGAGCAATAATGTAATTTTGCCGCATTGATAAAATATAAATTGTCCTTGAGCTGTGCTTTTCTAATGATCCATTTACCGACAGCTTCCTTGCCACCTCTCAGCACTCTGCGTTTGGTCCTCTTCTACCCTCCCACTCCTCTTCCTCTCGATCTTCTTTCTCTTCTCCTCCTCTCCCTCTCCATTTTCTTCCCTCTCTCTCTCTCTCTCTCTCTCTCTCTCTCTCTCTCTCTCTCTCTCTCTCTCTCTCTCTCTCTCTCTTTCCATCTTCCACTCTCCCCTCCCTTTCTCCGGCGACACAAAGCGGGGTGGCAAAATCCACGGGTGCGATTGTCAAATCAATTATTCATTCTGTGCAATTACACTCACACAAAGAAGTTTCCCTGTGCTCCGAGTGGTGATTAAATTAACTGCTATTCCAGCTGCCCGTCGCCACCAGCCTAATAGAATATTCATGGAGGCGGCCGACGGAATGGCCGATCTCCATTAACTTCATCATGCTCACTTAATTACAGGCTTGTTATTGTATTTACACCTAGTTAGAGCGTGCAGAGCCCCGATCTACTCGTGCCCGGCACCGCCAGAGTATGTGCGAGTGTGTGACAACACCTAGTTAGAGCAAAGATAACCCCTGATACACTCGCTGTGGGTGCGTGTGTGCGTGTAGGAGTCCATGTGGATGTGTGTGAGGAAGAGAGAGGTGACGTTTAATGCAATCAATTAAGCAGTTTTTAGTATCTGAACCTGCATTTGTGTCCACAGTATGCTTTAAACCTGTGCATCATTTCCCATCTTTCATTCCAGTCGTCACCTTTCTCGTTATTTCCACTCCGCTCCTTTTTTCTCCAGCATCTCGGGCCTTCCCAGCAACGCCGGCGGCTGCCCTCTCTTCTCTCCTTCCGCCTCACACTCGCTCCTTAAGGGAGGCTATTTATTTGAACTGCACTCCCCACTGTGCTCCCGACTTGCAGCGAGGTCTCTCCCTCTTTCTTTTCCTCTCTGTGACTCTTAAATCATTCTTTTATCTGTTCGCCACACAGTGATTGAAGGTGGAAAAGAGAAAGGAGTGAGGAAGGGGAACGAGGAGAGGAGGGAGGGTGGAGAATTATTTTCTCCTACCTTTCAGAAATGATGACATGATTGCTTTCGCTTGATCATGCATCATCACCCCCCTTCTATTCCCCAGATAAATAGACTAGTTTGTCTCTCCCTGCCTCTCCTCTCCCCTTTTTCTCCCTCCATCCCTGTCCTTGCTAACATGAGGATTATCTGGTAATAGTTGCTGCTGGCGTTTAAGTCAACCACACCATCTACTATGAGTGTGTGTGTGTACTGTTTGTCACGTGGATGTTTTTCAGTCGCTATGACTGTGTCAGTGTGCTTTTTAAGTGTTTAACTACTATCAATCGTCTGTGTGCATGTTCTTTTAGAGTGTGTGTGTATGTGTGCGTGTGCTTGTGTGTGTATGTGTGCGTGTGCGCCTCTCTGTTGATCTCTGTGTATCTAACCTTTGTTCCCTTGGGCAGTCAGTGGGCTGGTATTTATCCAGCAGCCACTAATGCAGTGGGCAGGAAGGACGAGACAGGAGATAGGGCTGTGGAGATGGCGAGGACACGACAACCGGCCATATGGACAGCCAATGTGTGTGTGCATGCGTGTGTGTGCGTGCGTGTGTGTGCGTGCGTGTATGTGTGTGTGTTTCTATACAGTATGTGATCTAGATGAATAACAACCAAGTCAATGTTTTAAACAAGTTTTCAATTTGTTTGCATGTAGTGAAACACTTTCATTAAGAACTATGACTGTTCAGTTATGATGTGACGTTCACGATTTGGAGTACTGCTGAAACAGTGGATTTATTGATGGATATTGCTTTGATAATCGAATATTCACTTTCAATCAATATCATTATTCACTATTTACAGCTTGTGACGTGAGGATTTGTTGCTTTTCTCTTGAAATTGTCGTAAAGTGAATATCTTTAACTATTTGAAGATGTCCGATCATGATGTACCTGCAACTACCGTGTAGTTTCATTATTGATTAATCGTCCAGTTGTTTTTTTCAATTAACCAATGAACCATTTGTTCTGTAATGTGTCATAAAAAATTGTGATAAATGCTCCTTGTAATTTCCCAAGAACAAGATGTCTTCTTCAAAGTGTACCCGACAGTCCAAAAGCCAAAAATCATCGCTTAACTTTCGTAGAGGATAAAAACAGCAAATATTCACAGTTAAAGGTTGGGGTGGTAATGCTCAAAAGTTAGCAAGAGTATGCTAAATTTAAAGAAATGATCAAACTAAAAAAACAGCCCAGTGTTGTCAACTGTTTTCCAATGAAAGCAGCGAGCAGCATTAGCTCCAAAAGTCACTAAATCCCCTATCCCTAATCCCATGAAATTTTTTTTTGTAAAATAAATAAAGCTTTTACTTTTATTAATTGCTTTTGGATGTAATGAGAATTTCAACTAAATATAACAACTTAATTTTAACACTACCAACCATACATATAACATTGATAACAGGGACCATTATTTTTTTTTTTTGTCATTTTTGCAAAATTATTTATGTAATGAATTATTAATTAATCGACATAGTTTCCAATAAGTGTCCTGTTGATGGAATCATTAATTAATTAAATGTTTCAGTTTTAGTTGCAGCTCTAATCAGATTGCTGTGATACTTATTGTGGGGTGGGGTAATATTCGCAGAAAAAACTTTCTGAGATAAATATAAATATACTTGGATATTCTCTGAGATAAAAGTGGCAACTGTTTGAAAAAAAAAAAAAACTCGGAAAAAGACTGACAAACAGTAGTAAATAAAAAATAGTGGGATATTTATGTTTAGGGATTACATGGCTTCACTTTGCCGGGTTGGCTCAACCTCATCACATGCCGGCGTAGCTGGTAGACTCTGATTGACTGGGCTATGTTAACATACATATATATGGTACATGTGATGTTTGCTTGTATCATTTTACTGAAGGTCTGAGGATCATGATTTTTTTAACAGGTAGGAAAACCTAATTCATGTCAAATATGGAAGAAACTAGATTAATGCTCGAAAATCAGATCTGTCGCAGACAAAACACAAACTTTATCCCATTTCCATTTCCCTCCTTCTTCTTCTCCATCAATGACCTCTCCTGTCAGTGCACTATTATCCCTGATGTAGCTCGCTGCACTCTTTGGTGTGATGGTGTGTTATTACTTGGTTTCATGATACTTCATCTACACTTGACGCTCAGTATAATATTGTAAAGATTTGGTTTTGGTGGCCGGGATAGCAGCTCTCAGTCTTCTCTCTGGCCTTATTACGGCCCACCCGAAGGGATAACAGGGACAAGATATTGACTTCATGCTCTCATTGGGCTTTTCTATCGATCTCATGATCCGTGTGTGTGTGTGTGTGTGTGTGTGTGTGTGTGTGTGTGTGTGTGTGTGTGTGTGTGTGTGTGTGTGTGTGTGTGTGTGTGTGTGTGTGTGTGTGTGTGTGTGTGTGCATGCTGCCATCGACCCATCTGTCCCATTCTGCGATGCCCTACCCGGCCCTCAAAGTGATAGCATTACTGGCACTGGATCTGCTAGCTCTCCAGTTAAGGGTGAAACGCTCCTCTGTGTTTATTAGCGACGAAACAAAGCCGGCGTGCGCTCCGCTGCTCTTCCAGTAGAACCCTGCAGAACCTCACCATGGGGATGGAGGGGAGGGGGAGTTTGAAATGCACACATCCCAGCAGCCTGTGGTATTGACTGTGACGCAGTTTAGGAACTTGATGATCTTCCATTGAACTCCGATGATAACTCTTCTTCTCCTTCACCTCCAGATCGTGCGAAAATGTGGAGCAGAGAACGAGATGTGTATCGGCGGCTGAAGGAGGTGCCAGACAAAGCCTTGGCCACCAGCGGCTACTCGGAGATTAACCTGGCCAAACTCTTCCAGGCCTTCTCCTCCCTCAAGTAAAACAACACTCACACATCTGTAAAGACAACACCTGACGGGAAACGCCAACGGCTGACTTGGACATGTGCACATTCAACCACATCTGTTTTTGAATATATACAGCAGGGTTGGTGATTTTAGGCTTTGACCTCCTAAGTTCGATATCATCTTCTGCGAACCTAATGGGCTTGCTCTGTGACTTAAAACCCAATCACACCTCTCCCCTTCTACAATTTCTTCACATGGACACTCATGACCCCATCACCCTGACTCTGTATGGTAAAAGGGAGTAGCAATCATCCCTAAATGACAGTCTATTGTGTGTATGTGGAGGCTAGCTGCACCCAGATGTGCGTGTGAAAATGACTTATCCTCAGAGCAGCCAGAATACTCCTAAAGCTGCTAATTAGCCAATGATAGTGACCCAGGCCACTAGGACCACTGGATGCCTGCAGCGATCGGACACTTGGTCTGATTACCACCATTCATCGGGGTGTGTGTGTGTGTGTGTGTGTGTGTGTGTGTGTGTGTGTGTGTGTGTGTGTGTGTGTGTGTGTGTGTGTGTGTGTGTGTGTGTGTGTGTGTGTGTGTCTGTGTGTCTGTGTGTCTCAGATCAGTGGATGAAAGAAAGGAGTAAGGAGGATGCCGGGAGTGACGGGGTGAGGGAGGCCACACGCGCTGCTCCCTCGCTCTTTTGTCTCCATATCGAACAGCTGATCTCCTTCTCCTCCACTGCTCCTGTTTAACCGATTCGTCCCTTTCACTCGTTCCTCTCCTACCCTCCCTCCTCTGTGCAGATTGTGTTTTAACACCTGTAATTTTCTATGTATCCGAGTTGTGTTGCTCAGGTGGGTGTGATGTAATGATTTTTTTGTTGCTTTAATCACCAGAATGTTTCGTATCAGGTGTTTTGATATTGATATGAACCTTTTTTTGATACTGAATCCTCAATAAAAAATAAAAAATAAAAAAAAAAATCTGATTGGTTAAGATGTTAATGTGTTGTTGTTGGGATGTGGGGGGTGACAGAAACAGCTGGGTGTATATCCTGCATCTTTGTGTTTCCTGTTACCACTGCTCAACATTTTCATTTATTTTCATTTCGATTAATCTGTTCATTATTTTCTTGATTAATTTATTAGTTGTTTGGTCTATAAAATGTCAGAAAATGGTGATAAGTGATGTCAAGCCTCAAATGACATCCTGTTTACTGTCATAAAGGAGAAAAAAAAAGTTACTCATTGATTTAATCAATTATCAAAATAGCTGCTGATTCATTTAATAGTTGAAAACCAATCGAGTAATCGTTGCAGCTCTACTGCACTCTGACAACAAACATGCCATGAAATTGAAGTTTTAAAGACAAAAACTTTTTTATAGCATTTTGTTTGATACCAAGATAAGTTTGTCTTAATATCAACAAATCCTGTAGTGTCTTTGTGTTTCCTGTTGCCGCTGCTCTCTAGGGCTGCAACTAACCAGTATTTCCAATCTGTTGATCATTTTCTTGATTAATCGATTAGTTGTTTGGTCTATGAAATATCAGATAATGGTGATAAATGACCGTCAAGCCTCAAATGACGTCCTCAAATGTCCTTGACTCTGTTTTCTGTCATAAAGGTGTCAAGAAACCAGAAAATATTCATATTTGAGACGCTGGAATCAGATTTTTTTTACTTATTGTTCTTTAAAAAATTCAAAAATTTATTTAATCAATTTTCAGAATAGCTATAGATTCATTTAATAGTTGTAAAGCAATTGATTAATCATTGCAGCTCTACTGCACACACAACAAAGTTTATTAAAGAAAAAAAACTTTTGTGACACCAAGATAAGTTTGTCGTAATAGCAACGAATCCCACAAAATGACTCAAACCAACAGTGAACTGACACCTGAAAGAATGTTACGATATATTTTATTCCTCCATTATTGTCCAAAAATTATTAAAAATGCACCAACACGTTTGCCCTGTGTGACGTGTTCATTCCCACGAACCTGGCTTTATCCCACGTACACCGTCCTGTCGTCTATACACACCTAATGTGTATTATTCTGCTGCTAGAAGCAGTCCCCACATACATTACAACTGTTTAGGAAATCACTTGACCTTTTTTTTGTAAAAAAAAAAAAAACAAAAAACAAAAACTGTATTTTCGCTTTCAGAAAGAGTGAAGGGGCTTTGGTGCTGAGACAGACAGACAAAGAAGATATATGTAAGTAAGTATTCATGATTAGCTGACATAAGGATTGATATCGAATATCACAAGTTTTATCCTTTAAATATACAGATTTACTTGATTTCAGGACAGTGCTGATTTCTAATGCTCTATTATAATCCTCTAGTATATGTAATTGTCTATGGCAGTATTATGATATAGCACATTCTCTGTAAAAATCAATAGATAAGTATTATGATTAATTATGGGTAATCCGGTGACTTGAGTACCAGTTAAATTAATGTGCTTCTTTACATTAATGCCAAAATGATTCATATTGTATTGATATTGTCATAATGGTAAAATGTGCTGTGGTTGATGTATATGATGCCATATCACCTTACTCTCTCTGTATTTCCTCTGCTGTATAATTTCAGCCTGTAACTCGCTCCATGAAGTGTTTCACCGCTTTCTTCCAAGAATTCTCCTTTGTGTTAATACAGTGGAGGGATTTTTTTTTTTACTCCATCCTGCAGCGTGCATTTCCATAAACACTGCACGCCTCACAAATCACTTCAAAACCACTGTGACTTGTGAAGGCAACCTTAAGTGGGCTGAACACTTAAACCATGATTCACTATGCAATGGATAGAACATGCTGTGTGTTAGAGAAAAGTGTCTCGTGCATTTGCAGCCTATTGCTCATAACTTTACATATTTATTAAATCAGATCAGCTTCACTTCTTCTCCCACAGCCTGTTTTTGGGAGGTTTAATCAACAGTAGACATGCACACAGGCCTTCCTCTGTACCAGGCTGCAGGTTTTGTAAGTGAGGGCCCCCGTTTTGTCCTCCCAGTTTGGAGTAAACCCAGTCAAATTGAGTCTCTGCATTAATTCGACCCAGCTAAGCTAATAAGGTCGAACAAGTCTCTTTGTATTGTCGTGTTAAGCTTTATTGCTTGTCGTTTTGACCAGCGATGGACAAGGTAGGCTTTGATGAGGGAATTAGTCCCCTATTCTGTCCCCGTTATTCATAGCGCGGTGGAACATACAAGCAGCAGAGAGGGTGTCAAAAGGAGAGCTGGTCCTATTGCAAAGTGTCTCCCTTGTTGGAGCTGAAAGGGCGGTTATGAGACGATAAACCGCTTAATACACTGAGCTAATTGGATGAGAGCAAGAGAGACGAGGAATTAAGGGGCGATCCGAGAGGGGAGCGGAGTGCCATGGCCCTGCTATTCAGGTCTTTTCATCGGGGCCGGTTCTCCGCCTGGAGGAGGAGGAGGGGAGGTGATGGAGAAGGGGGGGGGGGGGGCTGTTCATCAAAGCGCCTTTTAGAGCTCCTCTCCCGGGGACTGAGTGAGGACTGATCCGGCTGAGGCTGTGGAGTGATTGGGCCTATTCTCTCAGGCGGGGTCGTGGTGGGAGAAACGAGGCCCGGGAGAATCCAAATCACGGGCCAAATCAAGTCCAGCAGCTGTGGGAAGGAGCAGGAGGGGGCGATGAAAATGGGCGCGGCATTTCTGGACACCTGGATTAACCTGTGAGAGGCGGGAGGAGCAGAACGCGTCGACACAATCCATTTTTTTCCATCTTTTTTTGCAGAAAGAAAACGCACGATTGGACTGTCTTCATCTTCATCGACATCCATTATATTGATCATTCATGCAATAAGCCGCCTGATCCCACGTGCAAGCGCCTGTCTTTGAATGCATCCAACAAGTGTGACTTTATAAATCCACAGCTATTGCCCCTATGCGACAGCATTTCAATTTTCTCGCCTTTTTGCGCTGCAAAGAAAGTTTAAGCCTCGCTCCCAGCAGGTCACCCGCCTCCCGGCATTCCCCAGATATTAGGGACAAATTGGTTTGCCATTCATTAGTTATATTCACAATAAGATTAAAACTCCCCCGGACAATCTCATCAAAACCCTATAGGGCTATACAGGGAGGAAAAAACACACACGGTCCACTGGGTTTGAGCAATGGGTTTTTAAAAAAGCATGGCGCATTGTGGATGGTTTTACGCACGGGGGAAATTGTTTTTTTTCTCAATTTTTGCTCCAAGGAGCAGTTGTGTGACTTTATGAGCATAAATAAATGTGCAGAAATATCCCTCCATCAGTCCCTTATCTGCTCGTTTGGACTGAATTGTAACAGGTAAACCTGTAAAACAAGAAGAGGGGTTTTCGTAGATGAATAAAAAGAGGGACTACTTTAATCCGCGGGGTAATTTCACGCGGTTTGCTCTGGCACCATAGACGGGTCAAACGGAGGAGAATAACCATTGATTGCTGTAATAGTGCTGCATTAGTAGTGAGATCCAATGGAAAGGGGGGGGGGGTGAAAGCCGTTTGATGAAGTGGTTTGTTACTTCATTAATGACAAAGGAGACTCGCTTCCATCGACACTGCATTACAGATGTTAAGACCAATTTAGCGCCTTTAAAGGGGTTTAAAGGAAGTTTTGTGACGCCCCTCCTCTCCCTCCCTCCATCCCTCCTTCCCTTCCCCAGATAAAGTGGGCGATCTAATTGAAAACCCCTCGCCTTTGTCGCGCGTTTCACATGTTGGGGATTAAGCTCATGAATATATGGTCAGTATTTTGTCAACTCGGCTGAAGAGGATAGACGCACGCAGCGCACTGGATTATACACCTAATACATTTTATTCAGGTGGAGCCTCCATCTCTGCTCTCTGCAGCGATAAACTCCTCTTTGAAAGATGTTTTCATCCTTCTCAGCAGGCGTTTTAAACACCAGACAACCTGCAACTGAAGTCGGATGTATTTATTTTACATTCCAGTGCACTATCTAGTGAATAATATTAAAAATATTTCTAATGATTTACTTAAGAATTAGCAAAAGACAGAAAACACAGTTTCTTCATAACACCTTTTATTAATAGTTCTATAATATTCTATTTTACATTGTTTATCTTTTCCTGGTTTAGATCAGTCCTAAAGGAATTTGAAATAATAAAAGATAACTCATTTTACCAATGTAATTTATTAAAATTATTAAACCAGGAAACTTACAATCACTTAATAAGAAAAAAAAAAACTCTCCTTCACTCCAGTTCCTCTGGGAAAAGTTTTGACATAAATAATAATGATCTAAAAATCCTAGTAATTCATAAACACAGGTGAAATTCTACACAGGGCGACATTCATTAAACACTACACCGAGTGCAAGTTATCAAAACATGGTCTCCTGAAATATACACGACCTTGTTTTGAAAGTGTTTTGTGGTACTTTTTTTTACCCCCCCCCCCCCCTTTTTTTTTATTTTTTTACACAATATGTACAGTTTTCTTCCACATAGTCAGGTCGTTATAGAGTCACATCTCAGATCTCAACTTTGCTCGCGTGTCCTGGAGTCAGACTCAGTGGGGAATGCCACTGCTGTGGTAATCAAAGAGAGAGGAGGGGAGGGGAGGGGAGGGGGAGAAAACCTCAAATTGCAGCAAATTTACAGAAATCTGATGCTGGAAACGACCTCAAATGACTCTGGTTTGATTCAGAGATTTAAAATGTATATTATATATCTATATACAGTGGTGCTGCTGAGTGTGACTGGTGGACAGGCGAGCAGTGGAGAGGAGTCAGGCTTGTAGAGAAGGCTATGGAAGGTCTATGGACAGTTTTCCTTTGGTTCAGGGGGGTGGTGGGGCGGTGGACCTCCTCCAACTCGTCTTTATTATAGACGCAGACTGGCTCAGCCCACATCAATGCATACAGATTAAGCAGTGTTAATGTCGAGCACTCGAGTTGTCCACATTTGAAGAAGCACAAGAATCCTTTTCTAAAAGTCTGGGTTCCCCTGCGGTTCTTCAGCTTTGTATGTGTGTGTGCGTGTGTGTGTGTGTACAGCAAAATTATAAGCAAAAATTGTCAAAAGTAAATACCGAATGCAGAAAACTGGCCCCTGTGAGTAATACAGCCATATATTATATTACTGAATTATTATAATCAATGCATTAACATTTAGGTAATCAGGTATTTTTTTCCATACTGTTTGTTTATTCAATCTAATGCTTAATATAATTATAAGTTCATGTGTTTTGTGTGAAAAATCCAAAATGTACAGTAAAAAGTACAGTATTTCCATCTGAAAAGTAGCATCAAATGGAAATACTTACTTGTATTTTGTTACGTTCCTCCACTGGCACAGTGTGTACTTAGTATTTTGTTGTGTATGTATGTGGCACGCCGTCGTAAAAAGCTAAATACATACTGTGTTGTAGTCTATGTGAATGATATGGAGTCTGATTTCAAATTTGATTTATTGTCAAAGTGTAAAGAAATATTAATAAATCTTTAGAAAGGCATCTTTTAGCTATGTCATAAAATATTGCAATTGTTTAAGTGAAAAACTTGGAAAATACTGGACTGGAGTAACTGGACTGTCATTCATAAAGGTGTGTGTATAAGGTGTGTGAGTGTAAAACAATGTTTTTGATAGTTATAATTTCCACACGCACACACACACACACTTTTTTTTTGCCAGTGCTCTTGAATTTGGTCGTGCTATTTTGTTGGGGAGACATGAGGTAACAGGGATGGTTGAACAAGGGGACGTCAGCCTCCAGAGGTATGAATGGGTTTGTGGAGGGGGGACGGATGGGGGGGGGGGACGGATGGGTTGTCATGGAATGGGACGTGAGCCTGGGATGGGGAGGCCTAGAGCTGGTGTCGAGTGTTCAGCACACCTCCTTCCCTGCGGCTCCGGCGGGCAGGATGTTAAGCTGGGTGAGTTGAGCCGAGTGTTCCTTGGCCTTGAGGCGCAGCGCAGCGATACTGGAGGCCCTGCGGTCTGCTGCGGCCGCGGAAGAGGGGGAGGAGGATGAGGAGGAAGGGTCTGGGAGGACGGGGACCGTGTGGGAGGGGTTCTCTACAGGAGGGGTGGGCTGACGGAGGAGGGCTGCAGCAGTGGAAGCGCTGGACAGGGGACCCATACTGGAGAAGAGCCTGTAGGGAGACAGAAATGTCACAATCTATAATATTTATAGATACTGAACACGTTCAAGTTTAAATTATTCATTCTGAAATAACACAGAAGTCTTATGTTTCAAGAAATGCTCAGCGTTGACTCAAAATGTTGTCTGTATAATAACAGAAGAAGAAAACCACTGCTTGTTGATTAAGATTTTCACCATCCCTGAGATTTATTCTCTTTCATCTTAGTTTCTTCAGTTTGATTTCAGTTGTCTTGATCCTAAATAGCGTTATATCATCTATTGCAAGCTAAAATGTGGACAACACAATGTTAATAATGTTGTATAATAGAGAGGAGGAAGCAAATGAGAAGCTAATTGTGGCATATGGAGTGGTCGGTGTGTAACACCTCCTCACAGCTTGTCTGGCAGGATCACATGTTTGGTTAATTTATTAAGGCATTTGACAGTGATTACACACCACTGTGAACAGTATAACATATTTATAATCAGACACAGTAATGCAGAGTGACTGAGGTTTACTGCAACCATCAGTCATTAGAGTTGCATGATGTGTTGGGAGTTAAGCTTGGTTGCTGCTGTGCAGATTTCCATACATGTGCTTGACTGCAAAATGCAGTCATTTATTATAAAAATACAGGGTTAAAACTACAGTACAAAGACTGGTGGTGTAAATAAGTGTAACAGGTCCAAGGGGGCTCTGTGCATGAGTGTAGCTTACCTGCCAAAAGTGGGTCCAATGAAGGCAGGGTGGCGAAACATGGCAGCTGTGCCCAGGAACGTGCCCAGGCCGAGCGGGGTGGCCAGTGGCGGAGCGGAGCCGTTGTGGGGCGGCGGGGCCAGGCCCGGGAAGGCGGCAGCTGCGGCGGCAGCAGCAGTCCAGGCGGACTCGAGGGCAGGGTGGTGGTGAGGAGGGAAGGGCCCTCCCTCCAGGTAGTGGCTGAGAGGGTGGCCCGCTGCCAGGGGGCCGGGGAACGGCAGGCCCGACGGGTGGGCCTGCACCCCGGCCTTCTCGCGCTTCCTCCACTTGGCCCTGCGGTTCTGAAACCACACCTGGTGGCGCACAGGAGGGATGACAGAGATTAATATGAGAAGATATTTAATTTTATTTCCCTTAAGTTAGAAGGATATAAACAAGGGGCAGCAACATATTTTGATTACAGGAAGACTGAGACCAAATCGGGTGATATAAAGAGGCTCCATGTTTGAAAATTAAAAAAAAAACAGCTGTCTCGACACACAAATAGGCCATTTTTGCTCCATAAAAAGGTCTTTCCTCTAAACGGAGAGACACCTCAATATAACTGTTAGGTTCTGCAGGTCTTTCATGCTATAAATAATTAAAACCACAACTCCCTGTCCTGCTTATACATCACAGCAATGATTCATTGTAATTAAAAATGACTAGCCTCTATTGAATGTTGTGTCAGTGTAGTCTAATAGTTGTCTAGTTCAGGTGGTGGCCAACAGGCGGAAAGTCAACGGTAATTACATGCAAGGTAAACCCTGCCGCTCACAGTCCTTTAAATCTACTTTCTGTCTAATTAAACCCCCCTGTAGACGGGCTCCGGGGTGGGGGGAGATAATTAAGAGCGGTGTTAACAAAAGATCCAGAAAATTACCGCTGAACCGGCTCCAATAACAATTAATGCGCTTTAAATTAAATTCTTAAGAGATGTAGAACAAGTGACTTCCATTTGAGAGAGTATTTAACTTTCCCACGCATCCACTGGTGCCCAGTTTGCTCTGCAGAAGCACGGGGCTCTCACAATGAGCAAAATGTCAACATGAGGGAAGTGATTGAACGAGCTGGGATTGAGCGACATGGACACACATTATTCCCAGAGGGCTGTTTAGCATTACACAGCCCCTCGGGAATTTATGAGTTTTTATCACCTCCTGATGGCGCCCGTTAAGTGATTTGTTCACCTACGGTCCCCCTAAAGAGACATCTGTTGTTTTACCGTCACCCATAACCCTCCCGGAGCTGTTTGAACTGTCTCTCTGGTTATGAGCCCAGGCTTTGGAAATGCAAGCCACGCTTTCAGTGAAGAAGAGAGAGAGATGGAGAAAGTGGGGGCTGGGAGCAAACACCTTTAATGGTCTCTCATTCGCTCCCAAGTGCAAAGCATCGGATCAATGCAGGTCTATTGCAATCACATAATGGGAAATCAAATAGCATTATCCCTCCCCTCTTTCTCCCCCCTCCCCTCTCTCCCTCTCACATCGTTTTACGCGCACACACTCGGCCTCGCTGTCCCCTCTCTGATGGGAATTCAAACACCATCTCGTCCCTGGGATATACACAGTGTTTGCTCCTGCACTAAGTGAGCTTTTTATGAATCGCCAGCGTCGGCTTAATTGCCACTAAAACGCGTAATAACATTCAATAACAGGAAAGACCTTCTGCGCGCAGCGACTGGGGCCATTTAACACATTTTACTGTAATAAATTACCGCCTCAAATTGACGCGTAATCGCTGATCTCCAATCGCTGACGCATATCGCCGGTTATGTGTACCAGGGAGGTTTTATAGAGGATATAAAACATTAAAAGGATGCAGCTTTTCCCTTCCTCCCTCATATTTGATTTACAAGTCTTTCCAGATAATGATAAACATGAGAGCCACTTACTTGAACGCGGGCCTCGGTGAGATCCAAACGCATGGCGAGCTCTTCTCTGAAAATATTAAAAAAAGAGGGAGAGACAAAAAAAGATTCAAGGTTACAGGTTGGAAGAAACGCACAATTGCTGTTTTGTCCCCTCTTGTTGTTCACTGTCAACAATAGATGGCCAAAAATGGGCTTGATTTTTTTGTCCTCCTCCCTGGCGTGGACCGCAGAAAAGACGCCGTAGTCATATTCTATTTTCCCTGTCACGGATGGATAGAAATAGGCCTAGTGATTGTTAGATTTCCCTTAGCACAGGCCTGTCACTGTAACGACATAATGGTTGAAATAATGGCATCTAAACTAGCCTGCCACAAAGCAATCGACGCTCCCTTCAGTTCTGCGAGATGGGCTTGCAGTGTACATTATAAGATCTACAAGTCGCCTTAAAGTAAATCGATTGGAAAATAGCTTATGAATAATCGCAGTGGTAAGAAAAAAATCGAAAATATGTAGGTCATTGAGTCAGAAAAGCGTCTCTTGTCAAGCATTAAATGCGGATGTGTCAATTGTCAAAATATAAATTAAGCAGAAAATATTGCTGAAATTTTATGTATAGTTTAATTTGTTTTAAGGCCCCACATAAATAAAAAATAATAATGTAGTTTTTGAGGCAAAACCCTGAGGAAATTCATAATGTAAAGTAAAAAAAAAAAAAAAAAAAAAAGGACAGTTGCCCCTGGGCTTGAGGTTATAGGCCCTGTTTTGTTTTTTTTTTTTTTTTTTTGTATGTGTGTTTTGTTGCAGATTGTATCCAGTATCAAGTCCAGCAGGTAACCTGAGCTGCACCGGTTCATTATTCCACCCGAGGAACAATGACACCGCTGCCATGTGAATGAACAGGTAACAAAACGTCCCCAGTGTTTGCACTTGCAGGCGTATTGTGTTCTTTTACGCATGGCACGGGGTTTGGTGTTGGGACATTTCATGAGGTGTGATGCGCACAGTGTCCAGTTTAAGACTTGTGGAATTACTAGGAGGTTTTTTGGAAAAATAGTATGAGGTGGGGATGTTTATTTTATATTAAATACATTTAATTGTCATTTTCATTCATGGAATTATTGGAGAACACACTGAATGCGTTTCTTGGATTATATTTGAAGCAGGCCTAACGAAAATAATATTAATTATAATATAGTTCTCAAAAGACAAATATTGTAATTATTGTAATTGAAAATTTAAATTTGTAAGCCTAGTTTTTATCGTTTTAAATTTGTAAAATAATCAGTTTTAAAATTAAATAAATTAATAATATAAATTTTAGGGGAGACGATATTTTAGAATTTTACAGCATTTTTTCAGACTTAAATAAAATAATAAAAATTGTAGTTTAATTGTTTCTTACCTGGTGAAGACGTCTGGGTAGTGTGTTTTCTGGAAAGCCCTCTCCAGCTCCTCCAGCTGGTAACTGGTGAAGGTAGTCCTGTATCTTCTCTGCTTCCGTTTCAGCATCCCTTCCTCCGAGTCACTGCCCGCCGACAGACACACGCTGTCCTCACCGTCCCTCACGTCCCCATCCCCGGCGTTCAAGCTCTCCCTCTCCTCGTCCTTTGGGGACAGCGCGGCCGCGTCCCCGCAGCTCTCCTCCTCCTTCCCCGCGTCCTCCTCGAACTTCAACGGGCCGAGCTCCACCAGCCCCAGGCTGCCGTCCTCCGAGACCTCCCCGGGGCTCTGGTCGTCCTCACCCCGACTCAGCGACGCGTTCTCCCGGTACGACTTACTGCGGCTGATGCTCACCTGCGGCGCCTGGCTGATTTTGAGGTTGTCGCTGGCCTGCTCCAGGAGGAGCCGCTCCCTCTCCAGCGTCTCTGCGTGGTCGTGGAGGTACTTCCCCCCGGCTCCGTACAACCGGCGCAGCTTGGGTGGCAGGTGCATGTCGGCGCTTAGAGACAGGGGGTCTTTCGTTGATCCTGAGAACGAATGGCGTCAGAATAATAAATTACAAAATGGCCAAGAAAATCCTGTCGCTTAAATAAAGTTTGATAGCTTTGGACAGTTCTTTCAGACTTTACAACAGCTGTTTAGTCTTGGAAATATTTAGCCTAGCCTAAACGGCCATATGCGTAAAACGTGTTGATGGCTACATTAAAAACAACTAAAACTATTCCATGTTCCATCACTGTTCCATGTTTATCCCATACAACGCTCCAAACCAATGTAGACTATCTTTTTTCATCTCTAAGGAAACTTACTGTCAGCCGTCTTCTCGAGCTCCCCTCTGCCGGGCAGACCAGTCAAACTTTGCGCACCGATCAGTCTGACCTTACAGGGACTCCGGCGGCCCAGAATGCTGTCTATGCAGTAAGAGGAGAGCAGCGTCGGGGATTTACTGCTCTTCCTCTCGCCCCGGTCGTGGATATCTTCCTCAAACTGACCGCTCATGTCGACGCTTCGGTTCATCTAGTTTCGGTAACGCCTGTCAGTCTCCCACTCTCTCCCTCTCTCTCTCTCTCACTCTCTCTCGGTGCTCTCCTCTTCTTCCTCTTCTTCTCTCCTCTCAGGCCGGTGTGTCTGCTTGAACTGTTCACTCCTCCTCTCCCTCTCTCCTCTCTGTCTCTCCTCTGTCACTCCTGCCTCAGCTAATGACAGACAGCGGTTTGGCTGCCTCGCGCTGAGCTCCGGTGTGCCAAGCGCTTCTCCGCTCCGCGCGCTCTGAGCTCAGCATATGTATAGTAGGCTGTTACCGCGCGCCTGATTGGCTCGTGTGTGTGTGTATGTGGGGAGAGAGACAGCGCGGAGCTGCTTTATATATTTTTACGATTAAAGTTAATTTGAGGGAAAGGCAATAAAACCTGACATGGAGTCCTTTTACTCCGTGGAACGAACTCAGCAACTAAAGTTCCAACATTGGTTTGATTTTTATTTTCTATCGTTAAAAATGTTTAAAATTATGTGAGAGGGCAAAATCATAAAAATCAAATCATATTCACTTTATTGAAATTATTTTATAATGCAAGAATGTGTTTGGCACAAGAGTGTTAGCACATTAATTTAGTGCAATCGCAATAATCAGTACAAGATCACAACAGGCTTTTTATGGAAGATTATGGAAGTTGTGTTATTTCACAGTAGCCATAAATAATAAAATCCAGGTTTCTATTTAGCTGCTTCAGTTTAAGGCTCCCCATATTGTGCCTACTGTCTCACTGTAGACATGTCTGCTGAGGAAAGAGGCCTATTCTGCACATCTAGTCCTCTACATATTATTATTATTATTATTACATTAATACAGTAAAATGTCACTATAGCTACAAATATGTTTATTGTTAATAGTCTGAAATTGTTTAAATCCCATCTTAAGGAGCCCAGTTTACTGTAGAGTAGCACAGGCTTATTTTGTTATTTTTATTATATGCGTATATATCACCTGTTAAATTGTTTATGTTGTGAATTTCCTTTGAAAGCACGTCGTGCATATGGCTTTAAATGTGCTCCATAATTATTATTATATATTAATTTAAAATGATTAGAATTTAGCAGTAATCAAAATAATAATAATAAAATCATTGTTGATATATTTTAAATAATAATAATAACTATAATAATAATAAACGAAAATATTTCATACAATGTAATATTTTTGTAATTATTTAGGCAGTCTTAATCCATTACAGTATAGTTGCATGAAAATTATAAATTATAGTGGTTTTTATTATTTATTTTTTTTAGGCTCATACAAACAGTGGCTCTTGAATCCTTGTGCCAAGATGTAAAAAAAATCTGGCGCGGAGTTTGTGTTCAACCTCAGAACACCTGCGATGACAGCCATGTCACGGACTGAGTCACATAGAAATAGAAATATAAACATTGGGATCCGAATTTGCCTAAAAGTGTTTCAGATTGTAGCATTTGGAAAAATATTGCATTTTGACAGGAGAAAAACAAGCATTAAAAGGATTCTATCTATCTATCTATCTATTTATGTCTGTCTATCTATCTATCTATCTATCTATCTGTCTGTCTGTCTATCTATCTGTCTATCTGTCTATTTCTTGCTCTCCCTCTCCCTCCAGTTGCCTGCTCTCTGCTGGAGTTGTGGATTGACTTAAAAAGTGAGGGTGGCGCGTCGGTGATGAGACGCCGCACGGGGAGCCGGGGTGGTACGCAGGGACTCCGCCGAGGAGAGGGGGAGAGATGGAGAGATGGATCGAGAATGTAATTTTAAATGAAAGTCTATTTAACCCGCTGTGAATGGCATGACCCTTATCCTCGCCTCAGAGCCCATCACTGTTAAAAGGATCATTTTCAGAATTCAATCCAAAAACTTCAGCAAGCTGCAATTTACTCTCTCATTCTGTCTCTCTCCTCTTCGTCTCCTCCGTTATGTATCTGCCCGGGCCAGCAGAGCATCACAGCAAACGAAAAATAACAATAAAATATATGTCCAGAAAATTGCACAAGTTATTTTTTTCTTTTATCTATTTTTATGACCCCTTTTGTGATTGGAACTGGAATAAGAGCGCGATTGATCTGTTTAGTTAAGGCGCTTATAGATTTAGTGTAACTATTTGTTTTATTTAACAGCCTCACACATTTAACCAACGCTGATGCTGTGAAATGTATCTGCAGAAATAGCACATAAGCAGAAAAACAGTGTTTTGCGTTTAAATGAAGCCTATTAAGTTCATGTTATCAGACAAAGTCTATACTATTGTGTCGTCTTCTGCATTTATTAGTAGTCATGGTGCCAGATTCAGTCCATCCGCAACTTTTTGGTGTCACAAACTTCCCAGCTTGTTTATTTGCACGCAAATCAATGTAATGGGTGTAATAACAATATAAAATGTTATGCCTTTTCCTGCGCGGTCACAAACAGACGTGCGTAATACAGACGGGTATTTAGAGTCGCTCTGTAATTTGGGGGCCACAATTTGATTCATTTATCCGCACACTGTTATTAACCCTGTGGAAAAAGAGATGTCAGCCGCCATTTCAGCCAGCAGGACATCCGCGCTTTGTTTAAATGCACTAATTACGCGCATACATTAGAGAGAGAGGGGGGAGGACGGACTAGTCTGAGCGCAATTTTCACATTTTCAATTTTCCGTCTATTTGACGTGCAGGTGAAGAGATGGCGGAGAGAGGCCGCCTTCCGTTTTCAGCGCCACCTCGCCACCGCCTCCCCAGTATTTGCATAACATCCTAACTTGATAATATCCAGGGGAAACACCGGGTTACGTGTTCCTTTGAAGCTTAGATACTGATGCTGTGCCACTGCGCGCAGGCCTTTCTGGCCTGCATGTGTCCTGCACCTTAAGTCAGAAGGATGGTTGGTGTATTAAAACGTGCTATAGGCGCATTCATTTTAACAGCTTTCTCCTATAAGTAACGTTGAAGTATCTCTGCTTCCGTTCAGCACAGGTCTCGTCCTCGACAGTGAAGGCCACGGAAGTGTGACCAGGTGTGAGGTCCATCATTTAGGACAAGCAGATTGTGTTTTGCCTTTTCGGGTCATTCGACTGGCGCCATCTCCTGGGCGGAATAGCAAACTTCTCCAACAGGTAAATCCCAGTTGTTATAATGTACAGACATATATTCTATTGTGTGCCACGATATTGCGCATTGCAAATCCAGGGTTAGGAGTTAGCTATTAAGTAGTTTATTAAAGGTTGACATGCATCGCACTCCTACATTTATTCAGTTCTCTGTTCTCACACAAGTGTGTCCCTAAATGCAACACGTGTAAATAACTGGTCCCTAACCTACACCAACTGGCTCGTGGCCTTGGTGACGCGTCGACTACTCATCCACCATCCATCCTCGCGCTCTGACATAATTGGACACTTGCTCTGCTTGAGAGGCCAAGCAGGAAAAAGAAGGAGAGAGAGGGGGGGAAGAGAGAGTGTGCTGGGAGGGGTGGGAGGCTTTTAAGGCGCGCGTAAGCAAAGTTAATTAGCGGTTATTAACAGCCCGCATAATGAGAGCGAGAGGGAGTCAATTTAATGACTTTGTTAGCGCGAGTTCAGAGCGACAGGCGATGATCGAAACAACAAAGGCGAGCGCGCACGCAGCCATCATCCGTAATTTCCAGCGGTAATGCGGTCTGATCAGAAACAAAGGGTTCTAATTTCGTTCTACTGACTCGATAATTTGTCCTTATGTAAGGAAAATAATTAATGACTTAATGCTTCAACAGAAGTAGCTTTTTTTCCTTTGGGATGGGGGGGATTTCGGAGGCCTCGTTTGCTCGAGAAGGTCGTAAGGAAATCAATTTCCAGGCCTATAATTATTTACATCACGGTTTAAAACGTGGACATGTGGTTAGTGTGCAGACGAGTGAAAGTCTATTAGGAGAGGCGAGAAGGAGCCTCCAAAGCCTTCCCTCGGACAAATTGTGCATGGCAACAAATGAACCACATGTCACAATGTACTGTTGTAGATTTTGAGAACACAACAGCACAGTCTCACTGAGAAAATCATGCAGGATTTGAAATAAATGTAGATTTTTATGAAGTCTCATAGGGCATTTCACAGTCGTAAACATACCAAGTGTGTCCCAGTTTAGTTCCTGTTGCAGTTTATGTGAATGGCATAAGCTGACCGGAAGTTAACATGGACCCAAACTGTTGCCTAGCAATGCAATTCTGTTGAAACTGTCTATAAAGCAGAATCAAACCCAAAGATCACTCCATTAAATAGGTGTTATTGGTCACTAAGCACCATAGATGTGGGTCTTTTGGGGCCTTCTCTGCCTACTAATTGACTACATCAGACCAGGTTTGGAGGTTTTGGTGACAGATGATCATACCTTGGAGCTCGGCTCAATTGATGGCCCTCATGCCTGTGCCTGTTCCCGACAATGTGCCATGTTATTGTGGCTATACTGCATTGCAAAATTACCCGAGGCGTGCGCGTCTTTACGCACGATTTCATCATTCCACAGATGGGTTGAGTCGGAGGAAAGATGCGAGCGCTATTATCGATTGTGGGAACATGAGCCGCCTGCAGGCCACTCTTGGATTCATGGCAGGTGGATAGGTCACCCACACGAGAGCGGCAATTTCACGGCCCCCATTGTCTCCACTGATTACTGCTTTGATCACAGAAAATCAAGAGCCTGAGACTCTCGTAAACCCACTGCGGAGTCCAGGAGCTCGTGAGCTGAAGAGGTCATCATCATCATCATGACCACCATCATCTGCCACATCATCATCATTCATAACCGTCATCATCATCGCTAGTTGACCACACAAACCTGGGGTGCCGTGTGTTTTCACAGCCGCGTTGCCCTTTTATTGATTGCGTGCCTTAATTTTAATTCGATTGCGCGTGTCAAAAAATTCCGCAAGAATCATCCTAGTAATGAGATAATCAAAGTAATATATGCAAATCAGTTATGTTGCCAGCTTATCAAAACCCGAGTGCCCCCCCTCGAGTCTGAAGAAGTCCATTTATTCAGTTAGTGGCAATACCTTGCGCAAACCGCGCGATGCAAATGACAGTTGATTAGACTAAATTAAGAACCTCGTTCCTCCCTGACCTTGTCTGAGTTTTATGTAAATTCTTTTTTTCTTGCTTTAATGTGATAAAAATGCATTTTACACCCTGGCATTTATAAATCTGAACAATATTTCCCATGAGACAAACAATGGTCAGCCTCAAATAACTCACTGTGTCAATAGCTTGGGTGATTTTGTCTGTCTGTCTGTCTGTCTGTCTATCTCACAAATCTCAGTATACCTTGACCCCGGTGCAGCTCCCACAGGGACAGAAAGTGTGCCGTTATAACTTCCTTGCTGTGGGGGAGTGTGCCTTGAAGATAGACTAGGTGTGTGTGCCTCAGAGTGTGTGTGTTTACACGATTATGTGTACTCATGTGTGTACCATAACATATTGTCTTAGGGGGACAGAGAGAGTGCAGCTGAGACTTCCTCTCTGTGGGGTGTGCAGGGCCTGTAGATGGGAAAGGAATAAATCCAATATAGATTGCAGGGCTGCGCTGCCTCCCGCTGGGGACCCTCAGACTTGCAGGCCAGGATCGAAGTGCTTTTCTCCCCTTAAATTGGCCTGAGAGGCCGCAGGAGCAGCCAAGCTACACCCCCAACACTGGGACTGCCTACGACCTAATGATGGTGCCGGGGGACAGACACGCGTATACACATGCATGCACAGAGACGACGCGTGTTCATGTACACGCCGAAACTCACACACAAGCATTCCCAGACGCTTGCACCAGTCGAACACACATTTGGACGAGAAAACCACACAGATATAAACACACCCTCCTCGTTCTCTGACGCTGAACACACTCATTCCTCGTCCGAAGACCATTCACCTCAAGTTTCCCCTCTTCACATCTCACACCACCCCTCAAAACCATCTAGCTAAACTGCAGATTTAGAGGAGGCATCCTCACTACCTGTCCACACACTCCAAAGGGAGGGTTGAATGGTATAACTGTCCACCACACTAAGTGTCTGGACTGATACACACTCCTGCCCTTTGGTTCCCCTACAAGGAAAACACCACCGGCACCCCAATGCCATTATGCTTCCTGCCAAAACATCAAGCCACTGTCATTTTGGTTCTGTCCAGGGAGAAAATTTTATTTGTGATGTCTGATGTGTTGCTGGGTCAGGTCCAGAGACACTGTGACAGAATATCCTATAGCTGGAAATTTGTGGCTCAGTATACCTCATTGACTGCTCACAGGGCTTTTCATGTTAACTACAGCATGCAACCATATACAACTCATCTCTAGAGGGTAACAGGTTGCAGAGGTGAATGCATACATATTCTCAACTCAGTCCTGTTTTCGACCTGACAGCTGGAATTGCTCGGTTTTTGGATGCTTGCATGGTGTGGATGCCGTATTATTGCAGTGACTGTAGCTGAACGTCTCTATTTCCAACTAATACTGCTTCTTCTCTTATTTCTGTCTGTTTATGTAACCATTTTACAACAAGTTCCCATCCTACAGAGGAAGAGCGCAGCACAGTTGAGACAACATTTTTTTTTTTTTCAGGCTGGCCAGCATATACACAGATTGTACACATTGAGCACACACTGCACCCTGCCCTTTGAGAATCTTAAGGGAACATAAAGTGTTTTAAAATGCAGCATCTACAAACAAAATGGTTTTTTTTTAACAGTAGCTTTCACTAGTCAATTAAATGTCACCTATAGCTGTGTTGCTAGGAGCATGTCCATGCACTATTAATACATAATCTGCGGCCTTGTTGAATACTCAGTTCTGATCGGTCAATTATGGTACTCTGCGGTCTGTTATTTCTTTACAGCAGTCTGTTGCTATGTATAACAGACCGTTGCTGTGGTCGCAGTTCTGATGTTGGACTCTGACGGACCATTTTTGTGTCAAATTATTGATTTCCAAAGTAAATAGCTGTGTAATAAGCAGGATAATGTACAGCTAGCAGGTCATTGTTGCAGAATAAACCCTGTCTGGTGAATATTCTGACACTAGTATAATAACTGAATCTACAATACATTTTATGTGATTACTAAGTAACTATGCTTAATCACATTAAATCGCGTGAAGTAATCTGCTAATGTTAACATGGGGGGTCACTGCTACTCTGCTAATAAGCTAGTTGGCTTTAGGATTAGGTTTTTATTCTCCACCATGACTGGATTTACTGAATTATCAAGATCATGCATCTTCAAAATGTATTTATACATATGTTTTTACAGCCAGGGTAACTAGAGAGCATCTTATGATGGAATCACACCAGCTGTGACGCCATATCAGGCCAGGGGCGTAAAGTGATAGGCAGCAATGGCTCCTTCCCCACTTCCTACCCCCCTATTTCCGCCACCCATGCTCTGACCACACCCCACTTCAAATTCTGATTCATTTTGATCTCAACGAGACACCTAAAGTTTCGTGACTGCATTTTGCACAGTTGTGATGCTATCATGGTGACAAAAATCTGTCCACAGACAGACGGACATACAGCATAAACACCTGGCAAAGTACTCAAAACAGCCTCTGTGGTAGTTCCCTCCACAGTAGGTGTCTCCAGGACCACATTTTGCCATGATGACACACACAGACTCACAAGGTGAAAACAATACCAGCCACGCTGTCTCCATTTGTAAAAATAGAGTACATCAGCTAGCTCTCCAGCTAGCAGAGTTGACATAACTCTATTCATTTAGCTGTCTTTGTTGTCTTTTGTTGTGGACAACAAATTCCTCTGCACTGTGGACAGCAAATTCCTCTGCACTCCATAAGAAAGGCCAGAGCAGACTGTATCTGCTCAGGAGACTGAGGTCTTTTGGAGTGCAGGGGACACTTCTGAAAACATTTTATGACACCATGGTGGCATCAGCCATATTTTATGGAGTGGTTTGCTGGGGCAGCAGCATCACAGCTGCAGACAGGAAGAGGCTGGATAAGATCATTAAAAGGGCCAGCTCTGTCCTGGGATGCTCTCTGGACACAGTGCAGGTGGTGGGAGAGAGGAGGACGATGGCTAAGCTGTCATCCATGATGGAGAAGGACTCCCACCCCATGAGAGACACCATCAGAGCGTCTGGAGAGCTCCTTCAGTGAGGCTGCTACACCCTAAGTGTACGAAGGAGCTTTACAGAAGGTCGATCCTGCCTGCAGCTGTTAGACTCCACAACCAGCACTGCTCCCAGTAGACCACATACACAACCAGCACTGCTCCCAGTAGACCACATACACAACCAGCACTGCTCCCAGTAGACCACATACACAACCAGCACTGCTCCCAGTAGACCACATACACATTCACAACAAACTCACCGGACACAAGTGCAATAACAACACATATGTGCAATCATATCATCTGCTCAATTATAGCAACTGGACAATTATATATATATATATATATATATAGGGGTGCACGGTGGTGTAGTGGGTAGTGGTGTGGCCTCACAGGAAGGGGGGGGGGGGTTTGATTTCCGGTTGGGGGTTTTTTGTGTGGGGTTTTGATTTTTTCCCCGTGGGAGGGGGGGTTTTTCTGGGGTTTTCTGCCTCCCCCCAAAAAAAAAAAAAAAATTTTTTTTAATTTAATTAATTATTTTAAATTGTGGGGGGGGGGGGGGGGGGGGGGGTTGTTTTTTTTTTTTTTTTTTTTTTTTTTTTTTTTTGCTTGGGGGGGGGTGGGGGGTGGGCCTGGGTTTTCCCTTCCTTCCCCCCATAGGGGCTGGGGTCGGCTCCTCCCCACCCGGGGAATGAGAAAGGGAAAAGGGATAAAGAAAAAAAAAAAAAAAAAAATATATATATAAAAAAAAATATATATATATATATATATATATATATTTATATATTTTTTTTTTTTTTTTTTCTGGACATATTTATTTCTTTTTTGTTTTTGTTTTTTTATTTGTATTAATACTTTTTTAAAAAATATGCCTTGTTTTTGCACTATCCACTTTGCTGCTGTAAAATATACATATATCCACTATGGGACTAATATAGGTATATATATATATATATCTTATCTTATTGACTGTCTTTCTGTATGAGTAAATGAGACAGAGCCCACAATGAACAAACCAGAGTGCAGTTACTGCGGGTTGTTTGAGCTCAGTTTTCTATTTACTGCAAATCTAGTAAGCTGTCACAGATATTAGACATCTCTATGTCTTAACTCAATTTGGAGTTTCTGCGTTTGTAGTGTATTACAGAGCTCTGAGCATGTTTTCTAGTTACATCTTGTCTTTTGCTACAGGTGTCATTTTGCTCTCTTTAACCTACTGGCAGATAAGACCAGCTGGAAAACACAGCAACGCGTCCTCCCATCATCTCCTTCCTTGTCCACTCCCCTTATCTTTGCTGCACCATCTTGCATCTTTTGTCTCTTTCTTACTGTCTTCCCTAGTATTTTCCACTTTGTATTTTCTCCCTTTCATCTCCGTCATGCCTCTCTTGTCTCCTAAACGCTGATACACCTTTCACCTTGTTGTCTTCCATTCCCGTTGATTCCCACTTGTGTCTCTGCCGTGGTGCATTACATTATGTTTTTCTTACATCAGCCCTACGGTTTGTGACTATTTCCATGTCTTGTTTTGTTTAATATCTCATCTGTGGCTGTGTAGAAAGCAGCAACTCGTTTGGAGATTGCTTCTCATGTGTATAGTATATGCTGCTCTGCCATAATCCAGAACAACAACAGAGACAAATGCATACTAAATACCTTGAATGCAAAGACAAATGTAAGTCACAAACAGACACACAACAAAATCCTTTTGACATCAGTAATTGGTAAATCCTCTGATTAACTTCTAAGAATTGTCCTTAGAGTGCTTAAGTAATTGTGTTTGTGTGTGTCCTTTTTTTATTGCATGCACCCCCCTCTCTTTAAAGCACATCTTTATAACCAAGCAATTCCAAAGCAATTTTCTCTGTGGGAGGAGAGTGTAATTTTCTATTCTGTGACACTGTGATGTGTAAGAAACTGGGAGCTGGCGCTAAAAGGCGTCTGTAGCATGTGTCTTGGTGTGGGTGTGAGCTGCTTTAATGGCCAACGCGGGGCGGGTGGCAGCAGTGGTAAGCGGGTGCGTGTCAGGGAGGCCATCATTTAATGACTCCCAAATAGTGCCCTCCTTGTTAGAGCTATCGTCCTGGAAACGCGAGGCTGTGAACCAGGAGAGCGCCACGCGCTGCAACAGTCTTTTATCTTCATATTAAACCATTTGCATAACATTACCACGATAGATAGGATTCAGGAGATACTCAACCCACTCAGGGAGAGACAGAGAGGGTATACTACATGTCCTTGCAAATCTAATCAGCGTTAAATGGAGCTGTCAAATGTGTGTGTGTGAGTATGTGGTGCTGGATGGCTCATGTTAGGAGTCATTTAACATTAAGCTGCAATATTGTGTAACAGGGCTGTAATTACAAAAATACAAGAATCCAAGCTGTTTCTTGTTAGATGTGACATCCAAATACAGCAGTTAGCTACCAGTGATACACAAGTTGGGGCCAGGTGATGACAATTCAGATGTCATGTGCACTTGTGTCCTTTGCAAAGTTAAGTTGAAATAAGTAACCATGTTGTGCCATTTTTACATTGCTGCAGCAGCTCTACAGAATACAAAGAAGTGGCCAATTAGGACAAATCGCATCGCTACCATTTTTTTTTTTTAAATTGCTGATGTGGTTTTGATTTTGTGTGGTATCAGCGGGCTAACAAAAGACTCAATTTCACGTTTTGTGTAGATTCAACACCCAGCTATACTATGTAAACTGGGGTTTTGCTTTGCTTTGTGTCTAAAAGAGTGTAACTGACAGCAGCTCAAAGAAAAATAAAGAGAGGATGAAATAATCTCATCGCCGCACAGAAACAAGAGCAGGAAAGTGTGTAAGCACACACTAATTAGTTGTTGCTACTTGGTACTGCCTGATTAATTTAATCAAAAACACACAGTACAATGCACTGCTCAGGCTCTAGTAAAAGCATTTTTTAACCACTACAACTCTGGTTTTATATTTTCTTTCAGGTCTGATCATCATTTGAGAATCCCTGAATGGATTCTGGACCATAGAGATGATACATACTGTAAAGTAAGTGCTTTTTTGTAAGGTATACTATATGTGTGACTTTGCAAAAGCTACATTGCATGTTAGAAGCTTCAGTACTAACTTGATGAGATATAGTACCATAATATTGGTCATGTAAAAGGCCTTGCACTCCCCGTAACAGTCATGTGTTTGATTGACATTTGAGACAGGACAAATGACACCTTTATAATTCTTCCATGTGCACTGAGTTTGGTGACGCCCCCAGTGTTGATTCACCCATCTCTAATTAGCCAGAATGACTGTCAACGGCTGTGTAGGTGTGCAGAGCCTTTAAAGGATCAATTCACACAAACAACCAACACATTCTCATCACCATCTCGTCACATACGGCCTCATTGTCACTTTATTTTTGCATCAGAACCACTATAGTTACCCTTTGTGTCAGTTTAGGTTTAAGTAACAAAACAACTATATTTAGGTTTAGGATAAAAATATGTGCTGGACTTAAAACTACTATGTTTCTACATTTATATTTAATAAAATGACTTGTTACAAAAAAAACAAAGACAACAGCTGATTAGACTGTTGTCAGGCTAATAATAATAGGCATAATAGGCATTATTAGTTGCTATAAGCCCCATAGATGTGGTCAATAGGAGTCCTCGGAGGGTGGGAGGGAGGGAGGGAGTGCTGTTAGTTATTTTAATCCAAAAGTTTGTTTTTCCCTAAACTTAAAGAAGTTGTAGTTTTATTGCCTAAACCTAAAGATACCTATGTTTGTGTTTCATTCAGTTTTACAAGATGTTATATGTGTACCTTTAAGTTTCATTTTCACTTTTACAACATAGTAGGTTGATATATAGATAGATAACAGCCTTGTGAACCTACTATTAGTACAGTTGGCCCTTACCAGCCCAGAAACATGGGAAAGATGTGTGTTGATGCCCATTCAATAGCCTGATAACAGTCAGCTTGGGTAATAAAGATTTGAAAGAAAATTACTATGTTTGTACAGTGAAAATTTAACTTTGAGATTTTGAGACTTTCCACTGGATTTTATTTGTGTTGCTTAAAGCATCAGCGGTGCTTTATCTTAATGGAAACAGTCCACAGTGAGGTCGTCATTGTCCAACCATAGACCACTGATTCTGGAAAAGAGTTTTTACATTATTTTATCTTTTATTGTATTTTTTATTTTATGATTTGAGCAGTAACAAAATCGCTTTTATATTCATGGATAGGTGGGATACTATGTTTATGTCTGAGTTTTAGGTGAAATTACCATTTAAAGGTCAGAGTATAGAGCGCTCCAGGGCTGAGGTATTTTTTTTAGGCCAACCAGGAAGTTAGCATCGTACTGGTTCCCTCAACAAAAATCCAATGGGATTTTTCCAATAGTTTTTGAATTATTGCAGAAAATAAGCTCTATGGTGAACATGTTTGTGATACACATTTTGTTCAGCAAGATAATGCTCACAAATGAACACCACTTTTATGATTTTTGAAGCATGAATGCAATCGGCACGCTAAGCTATAAACAAACTATACCACGGTTGCATGAGAGGGGGGATACATAACGAGGCTATTAAGACGGACGGGTTGGTGTGATGGCGTTTAATAGCCTCATTTAGCCACTTGTTATGTCATAGAACAAAATGTTAAAATCTCTTAAGTATGTGTTAACCACAGACCTTAATTCAGGAATCTAATTAAAAACCCATTCAAAAAACCCATTGACTTCCAGACTTGGGAACCGGAAGTGCTAAAATGCTAACTTAATTTTGGCTTTTAGGACTCATTCCTGTAGCACACTATAGAAGAATGGGTTCAAAATAACGTATAGACATAGCAAGTGGGTATGAAAGTTTGTGCACTTGCATATGATATGAATGGCTAAAGATGTCATCACATCACAGAATAGGCTTGTAACTGTGTGTGTGTGTGTGTGTGTGTGAGAGAGAAAGAGAGAGATATTGGTTGTTTATGCATATGGGGATAGACTGTGCCAGGTGAGTGTACCATTTACCATCACGCCATTGAGTTCAGCAGGCATCTAATAACAAAGCATTTATGGCCCACTTATGCATGCATAGATATAACTGTCAGTAGGCAACAACAGTCTCCTCTCTCCCGTCTCCAGCTATTCCCGCCTCTCTTAAAACACACAGGCGTCGTCCGGATTGCTCCCAAATACTCTAGAATTCTATCATCAGACTCGGGGATGAAATTAAAATCGCTCATTTTCTTTCTCTGTACAAGGAGCAGATCAATTTCCGGAGACTGGGACGTGATATTTTCCTGCCATTGGGCTTTCTCGTCTTTGGCACAGCACCCTGACTGGCTGCCAGCGGGGGACCCGGGCCTGACTGCACGCCTCGCCGGAGAACAGTTACTTCTGCTGCGGCGAGTTTATTTGCGCCTCGCTATGAGAATTGCCATCATTTACCCTTCCCCAACACCTCCCCAAAAAAGAAAAGAAATAGACAAGAGGGGAAGCAAGACAAGGCTGAGAGAGAGGCGAAATTGATTCTGTTTGATAGGATACATGCTGCACGGGGGACATTAGGTACCCCTCGTTTGACCATCTATTTCAAGAAAATGAAGCGAATACATTTTGCGTAATGTATATAGGCCTTTCGGAGGCCTTCTGCTGTTGTTCATATCAAGAATGAATTGCTCGCTGCAGCATGCAGAGGTTATCCCGCGTATTATGCTGCTTTTAAGAGAAGCCAATTAATCATGCAGCTGTACAGGAATGATAACTCACTTTAAATAAAACAGTAGCTCAGTGTGTGTTAAGCGTGACGAAATTAAGGGCAACTTGATGAACCAGTGGGGCATTAAATCTGGAGAGATAGTGGGCCCAGCTCTCAGGTTGGTGCCCACATTCGCCTCCATTGCTGAAATCCACTAATAGATTTTTTTGTGTGGATGTTTGCTTTGCAGGATGTGTGGATGTGCATGACACCGTTGTTTGCACAAGCAGTCCCATATGAGGTCACCAAAATTTGACAATGAAGGTAGTCACTGTTTAAACCTGCAGTAGGCAGAATGTTTTTGGCGTCATTGCGCAAAAAAAATCCCAAATAACTGTTCAGTATATTGTAATTTAAGACTAGAAAATAATTAGATTTCTGCACTTCCAGCCCATGACCGGAGACTTTGGCCAATCACAGGTCACTTCAGAGAGACATCATCTTCAACCAATCAGGGGTGAGCTGGAGCCTTGCCGTCCCTGAGCAGCTGTCTGTCACTCACTAACTCCGATCAAATGGTCAAACTAGTGAGTGCTGATCAAATATGAATCAATATTCTGTTGCTGTAATGCCTATTTTTCCTCTCAAATGTTTGCAAAAGCAGCTTGTAGTGTTTAGCTGTGAAATGAGAAAATTTCTGACCAGGCAGCCATGTTGAGATCAGTTGAGGAAATACTAAGCACCGCCCACCAGCCAGAGCAAACTTTCTTATTTTACAGCTAAACAGTAACTACAAGATGCTTCTGAAAACATTTGAGGTGAGAAATAGTTATTACAGTAATATATATCACTCCCTAGTTTGACCAGAGTTTGCTTGTGATTTACAGCTGCCTCCTTTGAATGAACAGCCAATAGGAATGCTCAATAGAAACCCTTGCTGTCTGAAATGACCTGTAAGTCTCCCATTAAGGGCTACGTTTTTAAAGCCTGAAAACAGAGCCGTGAGGAGGTGCAGAAGTCTGATTTTCTCCCTGAACACTTGAATTTCAATATGCTGTGAAGTTATTAGGAAATTTTTGTCCAATGATGCCAAAAATATTTTGCCAGCAGCAGGTTTAAACTTCTTAATTTCCTTACAGCCTACATAGGCCTACAATGTGTATGTTACAAGCTATAATTAGTTTATGATAATCTAGCGTCCCCTGTTTATCCTCCCTGAGGATTACAGCTGTCCTGTTTGTTACCTGTATGTTGCTCTCAACGCAGCCTTGGTTGTTGTTTATCTTGGCAGGGACTCTGGTCCATGCTTGCAGACATTTAGCCCATCCGACCCCGTCCTCTTTCCACAGTGCGTGGGACCATGGTGTTGCGTCACGGAGCTTGTCAAGGTCTAATTAAACCCATATTGAGAAAGAGCACAAATCCAGCCCCCTTTTCAACTGGGTTCATATACTGGTCCGGCATGCACGAGCCCTGCAGAAGTGGATTTTGGTCGATGGAGGAATGCGTAAAACTCCAAAGTTAATCTTTAAACACTGAGACACTTCAACAGCTTCAAGGACTGTTTGAACGGACAACACCATGGCTGGACTCGAGGTAAGGCGGCGTTTTGCTCTTTTCGGCATATATTTTTAATATGATGGCAGCAATCTGTATGGAGTCATTATTAACTATAACAGAAGCAGACCGGCTGGCTGAAGGGCGGTGTTGCGCCCGGCCAATCAGAGTGCTGCATCCAACAGCTGCCCGAATGAGTGGAAGACGACTCGACAGCTTCCCAATACTATAATATTTATATTACTGGGAAAGTATTTTACATGTATTTCAGTAACGACCATCAAAACTTAGTTCCAAACCATTTAGTCCAGCACCATTTGCTTTTTTTTTAATGCAAAGCATTGTTATCCGAATATTGTGTCCTCATACTAGTTGGGTGGAATGCGTGCGCAGTGTTGTTTCAGCTTGTCATAAGCTCAAAGGCATTTTAAGAATGAAAGTGACTAAACGACTTATTATGAGTGACAGTTGATGTGATTTTTACCTTTGCACCAAGTGTTGGACTTACTGATTTTTAGTTCTCTTAGTTGCGTAAAACGTAAAACTTTACATAACATTCTCTCAAGAGGAACAAGCTGGAGACTCCAATGGCACATGAACGCGCACATATGGCACCCATCCATGCCTGCGAGTGTGCTTTTTGCAGACCAACAATGACTCAGCAAGATTTCTTTCGTTGTGCCCAGATTTTTTTTTTTTATATGCATAGGGGAAGAGGGTTGCTGTTGTTCAGTGCAGAAGGATAGTGGAGTAATATCATAATTGAAATATTGATCAAAAAGTAGGCTACTGTGGAGGATGTTAGTGTAATTAGTCTGCCTCTGTAACACCACAACAAAAATAATGGTTGATAGTGAGGGGGGAAATTTGGCGGAACTGCAGTTTGTTTTATCGTAGATCTAATGTGAATCAATATGACAACAATTAGCAAAAAGACAAGCCTTAATGACAAGCCTTCAAATTTAATTATAACCAGCATGAACACATTTATCCTGCATTACAATGAAGCCACATGGTGTTTACATGTGAGGATTTTTTATTTTTCACTTTAACTTGAGTGTTGAGTGTCTCTTGCAGTACATGAGCGGTTTTGGGAACGAATTTTCCTCTGAAGACCCTCGCTGTCCTGGATCTCTACCTGAAGGACAGGTAACACACACATCCACAAACAAACACACACCAAGCTCACTGTGGTATGCTTTCATTGGATTATTTATTCACTATTTTTGCTATTTTTTTTCTTAAGTGAATTGCATGAATATTTAATGGCTCAACTTGGGACTTAAGAGGTGTGACTCTTCCATGTTCCACAGGAACATATGAAAATCAGAGGTGCACAGTCAGCTCCAGTTTGCTTTTCTTCCCCACAGCTATTGACTCATTCATCATCAACTAACCTGATCTGACACTTATGTGACACACTGTTTTGTTTCTCTACAGAACAATCCTCAGGTTTGTCCTTACGGCCTCTATGCTGAGCAGCTTTCTGGCTCTGCCTTCACCTGCCCGCGGCCAGCCAATAAGAGGAGGTATTCAAATGTTACTGACATTTGAATGAGCTCACTTACCAAAAGGAGCTTAGCCATAGGGACTGACTTAAAGCGATTGTTTGGGTGTTTTGAAATGGGGTTGTATGAGGTACTTCAGTGCATTGCCTACAGTAGACGACGGTCAGCACACCCTCAATTTGGAGAAGCACACAGAGGTTACCATACGGAAGCAAAGCCAATGTACTGCTGTGGACGGGGCCAGCAGCTCAACATATCTTAGCCACCTAAAAGAAATAGTGGACAGTATCTCCGCCTGTCACGCGGAAGACCGGGGTTTGATTCCCCGACGGGGAGTAAGATATTTTTATTGGCCGGTTAGCTCAGCTGGTTAGAGCACGGTGCTAATAACTTCGCCAAGGTCACAGGTTCGATCCCCGTACGGGCCAGTGCTCACATTATGGGGCGGCAGTAGCTCAGTCTGTAGGGAGTTGGCTTGGGAACCGGAGGGTCACCGGTTCAAGTCCTGACATGGACCAAGAACTGAATGTGAACTGGTAGCTGGAGACGTGCCAGTTTACCTCTTGGGCACTGCCGAGGTGCCCCTGAGCAAGGCACCAAACCCCCAAGCAACGCTTGTCAGGAGCAGCCCCCTCACTCTGACATCTCTCCATTGTTGCATGTATATGGGTCCTGTATGTGCATGTGTGTGTTAACAACAGAAAATTGAATTGAATAAATTGAATTTCCCCTAGTGGGACTAATAAAGGTTGAGCTTCTTCTTCTTCTTCTTCTTCTGAAAAAACTCAAGATCAGTTTAAGTTAATTAAGAATATTGTTGCTTGTTTCTGATGAGGATCTGAAGCCGTTTTATTCATCTATACTCAACTCCAACAGAGTCCACTGAAAAAAAATGTGATTTTACCTCGCAGAACACTGGGGTTTCTGGTCTACCGCTGCCTCGATCGGTTAGTTTATTTGCGCTAATGTGTGACTTAAGTGAATCTGAACTAACCAAAGTTACACATTTACACAAACAAACTAACTGATCAAGGTAGTATCAAGTAGACTATTAAATCCTGTGTTTTGTGAGGTAAAATTACAGTTTTTTGCTTTGGTGAGAGCATAGAAAATGGCTTCAGTTCCCCATTTTCTCACAGCAGGGTAAACCGGTAAAAATGTTCTGAATATAAGAACAGATAAAATGATATTGATTTTTTTTAGGTGGCTAAAATATGTTTTTCTGCCGGCCCCGTCAGTAATACACTGACTATGGATAAGCACCCCATACAACCCCACTTCAAAATAACATAACTATTCCTTTAACCTCTGCTCTTTTTCTTCCTCCAGCTGGTTGTACCGCATCTTGCCATCTGTCAAACATAAGCCTTTTACCGCAGTGCCCTGTGGAAATCTGACAGAGAACTGGAACGAGGTGGAGCCTGACCCTAACCAGGTATATGAAAGCTCAAAAGGAAGCGTTCCTGCACAATTTATTTTGCTCATTTTGTTAGCCCCTGAAAACTCCAAAACATTAAATATTCACAATTATAAAAACACAATTAAAGTTTAGAAGAAACAACATCCTTAATTATGTATTAACAGTTTAAAAGAATAGTTTGACACTTGGGGAAACAGCCTTATTTGCTTTCTTGCGGAGAGGTAGATGAGAAGATTTATAGTACCTGCATATCTGTAGCCTTCAGTAAATATGACAACCAGCAGCCAGTTACGTTAGCTTACCTGGAAACAGCTGGCAGCTCTGTCAAAAAGGTGACAAAATCCACCTACCAGCATCTCTAAAGTGGACTAATTAATATGTCTTATCTTGTTTTTTATGGTGTGACTAGCTATTCAAGCCACGCTATCTGGCTGCCGGCTGTAGCTTCATATTTATCATACAGACATAAGAATGATCTTCTAATCTAATTCTCTGCAAGAAACTGAATAAACGTGATATGTTTTAAGGGCCTTTAGTGCATCTCTGCACCAATGACTTCCTTTAAATTTGCTGTATATACTGAATAAGTAAACTGACTGAGGTTTCTTTCACAGCTGCGATGGCTGCCGTTCACCATCCCCAAATCTACAGAGAAGAAAGTGGACTTTGTGGCTGTGAGTTTAACTTTTTTTTTTCTTTTTTTTCCATATTATTTTTTCATTAAAGGTCCTCAGTTCACTGAGTGGGATTGCTATATGTATATATACAAATTTCCCTCTGGGATTAATAAAGGTTCAATAAAGGTTCATCTTATGTTGCAGGGTCTGCATACTGTCTGCGGCGCCGGGGATGCCAGATCACGCAATGGAATTGGCATCCACGTGTACACCTGCAACACCTCCATGGTTGACAGGTGAGCATGTCTTTGTGTGTGTACAGCATGTGTCCCATCATGTAACAAATGGATGCATTTTCACATATCAAAGCTACAAAATCATTGGTTATGCTTTGAAAATCACTTTCAAGCATTTTTTTTTCCTTGTTCCAGGTGCTTCAACAACTCAGACGGAGACTTTCTGATTGGTGAGGGAAAGGGCTGTTGATGTTTTCACCGTCATCTATCACAAGAACAACGATAAATCAATCCTCAGCCCTTCTTCTCCTTCAAATGTTCTTTTCTGTTTGTCTCTCTAGTCCCCCAGCAGGGTGAGATCTTGATCACCACAGAGTTTGGGAAGATAATGGTCGAGCCGAATGAGATCTGTGTCATCCAGGTGAGGTCTATGTTTTTCATTTCCCCAGAAATCTACCACTGTTCCCCCCGCATCCCACTTACCATATTTAGAAAGACACAGTTTGGTACTTTTCAATAATGACCTTAAAAATAAATAAAGTGGAAAGAGGTTTGAGCCAGAAAACCTGACCACCAGGATGCACGTTTTTCCAAACACATTAGTCCATAACATACATCCCACATGTGATTCGTAACAGCACTAAATTGCCTTTCTTCTCCACTTCTTGTGTTTTGTCCAGCATGGGATGCGCTTCAGTGTGGATGTGTTTGGAGAAACCCGAGGCTATATACTGGAGGTGTATGGAGCCCATTTTGAGCTCCCTGACCTGGGACCCATAGGTGCGTCTTTGTATGATGTTTGTTAGTGTAATTTGTTAGTGTATGTTCATCATATGGAAGCTGCACACCTCTTTGTATCTGATTCCTGTAACTACCTATAATTCTGAGTCTGAGTTGGTTTTCACCTTCTCACCAAATCTGTCAGATTTTTAGCCAAGCTAGTACGGTGGACATGTCAGTTGGTCATTTGGTTCACCTCCTTTGGTCCAGACTGAAATATCTCAACAACCTTTGGATGGATTGCCACACAATTTTGTACATGCATTCATAGTCCCCAGAGGATGAATCCTAATGACTTAAAGTAAGGGTTGGTAATTTTAAGATACTACCAAGAATATGCTAGATTTAAAAAAATGATGCAACTGAAAAGCCCAGCCCAGTGTTGGCATCTTTTGTTCCAATGAAAGTAGGCTAACTAGTTGCACTAGCACTAGCTGTGGATTAGCTCCAATAGTCCCTAAATCTAGCAACAGTCGGCAACACTGACAGTCCGTCCAGTCAGGCCTCCCTCCAAAGCCACTCCCCCAAAATTATTTTTACCAACATCAACTACGTCCATATTTTTTGCAGGCGCCAATGGTCTGGCCAACCCAAGAGATTTCCTGTGTCCGGTTGCTTGGTATGAGGATCGCAAAGTGGCCACAGGTTACACCGTCATCAACAAGTACCAAGGAAAGCTCTTCGCCTGCCAACAGGTGTTTCTTTTTGAGACATTTCCATTGTGTGTGTGTCAGTACACTCACATGTACATAGACACATATGACATACTTGGTCTATTACCCTATTTAGGTTTGTGCTTGCTTCAGTAAACACCAACGAACCGCAACAATGTCTAACAGGAAACTGTCCAAATGAAGCATGTGATCCATTAGCTGCTCCTGCCGATTGAATTGCCATCCCTGATGATTTAATATCGAAGTGTTAGCTGTTATCCATTCAGCAGGTTTCCGCCTCGACTCCCTTATGAGCCTTAATCACTCATAATTAGTTAAGGCATTCTGGAGTTACAGGCAGTGTACCTGTGAAGCGTTGCTTTGTAGGAAAAAACCTTTTCCAAGTTAAGCATTAATTTCACCATGTTTCACTCGGGTAATGATCCCGCCCTTCCTGAAATGTCCTGTTGGGCGCATAATTGGATCGACACATAATGTCTGACAGGAGGTTTTTTACTGAGACAGGGAGGAGGTGGGAGGAGAAATTTGTCAAGGGTGGGGGTTGGGGGGGTTGTAACCGTGGAAACCATGTCAAACCACACTGTTATTCATTGTATGAAGTACACAAGGCAAAGATACTGTCTTTTATTGTAGCAAAACAAACATTTTTCCGTCTCTCTCGCTGTCTCTATTTGAGTATCCGCCCTGTTATGTGCTGGGTGTCAGAGGTGGAGGCTAGCTGGCTGCGCCTGACGCTCTTTTCCTGGTGTCCACCCTTCCCCGAGCCAAGAGGGTGAGGCTACGGGGGTAAGAAAATAAGGTGGGGGCCTCATCTCAGGGAAGATGCTGCTGCTCCCGTCTGGTCCTGCTGTTTTGTTCCCCCGCAGAGTGCTGAAATTGCTCAAATTAACTTATTATTTGCTTGACTGGGCCAATATGTTTGTGTTTTGTGTGCATGTGTGTGCAAGTCCTCCATTTTCCCTTCATTTTAATCGAATGTAGTGGAGTTACCGCAGATGACAGTCCAAGAGATTACCTGCACTGGGTTTCCCAAAGGCCTTTTTGCGCATTAACAACTCCAAATCAAATGTGGTTAAGGTTTTTCCTGGGTGTTTAATGTGTATGAATATATTAAACGTATGCACATGTTTGTGCACGCAAATGTGTTTTATTGTTTGTGTGTAGTAGCTGTTCATGTGTGGGAGTGTACATGAGCATGTGTGTGAGGAGTACGGAGGTCATGGAGGAGGCAGCTTGAGTTGTAATGAACTATATTGATTTTTAGAGCTGCTGTTGAATGTCTTTTTCGCAGTGGCATTATCAGAACAGAGAAACTATATGAAATTGCTGTAGTTTTAACAATCAAGATAAAGAAATATCTCTGCACCCACTGTTACTGCCCCCCCCCCACACACACCTGCACACACACATAACTGCGCTGCTGCGAGCGTCAAAATGCTCAAAGTTTGGGAAAGTTTGATTGTGAAGCCAATTACCCCATAATACCTGGAGCCTTGTATCACAAAGAACAGGGGGGATGAAAGAGAAGAAAGAATGAAAGAAGAAGCACACCCTCTTTTCACAATCAACCCTTTTCATTATGACCAGTTTTTTTTTCTCTTTATGTCAAGAAGTACTCTCTCTGGGAATTTAAAATTACAAAGACATTATTCATTATTCCTTTTTCCCTGTGAAAAGCTCAATTTAAAGTCTTTTGTGTTTGTTGCCTGGGCAGACTCGTCTTATTTGTTTGGTTGTGTGCTCTGCACGTAGGATTTCTCTCCATTCAATGTGGTGGCTTGGCACGGGAACTACACACCTTACAAATACAACCTGAAGAACTTCATGGTTATCAACGTTGTGGCCTTCGACCATGCGGTGAGTTTAAAGACACAGACACACTGCAATATATATACTACTATTCAATATACATACAACAGATTCATGAATTGACCTGCCATGTATTTATCTTCCTGTAGGATCCATCTATCTTTACTGTCCTGACTGCCAAATCCACACGACCAGGTGTGGCCATTGCTGACTTTGTCATCTTCCCCCCTCGGTGGGGCGTGGCTGATCACACCTTCCGTCCACCGTACTATCACCGTAAGACCACGATAACGCACACATGCCTCGCTTCAGCTCCAAAGTGGTTTCACATTTTGCAAGGGAGGAGAAGAAGACTTAAAAAAAAGCAGAAACAATGAATCTTAAGGCTGAAAATGTATCCTAATTTGAATGGAAATGTCAGATTCTGTCCAGTGAAGCTCATTTCAGTCTATCATGAAATGAAACAAGCCAGCCAGAAACTAACATCCATTTACCCAACCAGTGTCAAGACAGCAGGTGATAACAATCCACCTGCTGTATGACTCTTTTCAACTGAGGCACCTTTTGTGTGTTTCCACCACAGATCTATAAGGCCATCTAGTGGAAATCAGCTTGCCTTTTATGCAGCAAACTGTACCTGGAACAGTGTTGTGTTACAGCTCCTCCTGCTTGTTGCTTTAGGTAACTGCATGAGTGAATTCATGGGTCTGATCAAAGGCCACTATGAAGCTAAAGAGGAAGGCTTCCAGCCAGGTGGGGCCAGCCTCCACAGCATGATGACCCCACACGGCCCAGATGCTGAGTGCTTTGAGAAGAACAGCACTGCAGAGCTCAAACCTGAGAGGGTTGCTGACGGAACCATGGTAAAAAAAATATAAATATACATAAAAAGTTTTGATTAAAGTTGGAAACCAGGTCAGCGCCATCAGTGACTATATTTGTTACATGCATTTTCTTTCCTTCAGGCTTTCATGTTTGAGTCGTCCTTCAGTATGGCGGTGACCAAGTGGGGTCTACAAACATGCCAGAGACTTGACAAGAGCTACTACCAGTGCTGGGAGTCTCTTCGCAGCCACTTTAATCCCAACTGGAAGCCGAGCAAACAGCAGTAGAGCAAAGTGACTCAGAAGAAATTTGAACCATAGTTGTTATACATCGACAACAATACATTGTAATTTTACATTATTCAATTATTCAAAGCTTTTTTTGTTTGATGACATTACAGAAGGAATATAGTCATTTATTTTATGCAGACAACTAAGAGTTGCACAATAAATATTAAAGGACCATATTAGCATTTAGCAAGATTTATTGGCAGAAATGGAATTTTACTTTAGTGTATAATCACCTGAAAATATGAATTATTATGTTTTCATAATCTTGGAATGAGCCATTTACATCTACATATGGAGCAGGTCCTGTTCAAGGAGCCGGCCACCTTGTTTCTACAGTAACCTAGAGCAGACAGACCAAACACTGGCTCTAAAGAGGGCCATTCGTGTTTTCGCATCAGCCACCATAGTTCTCCGACATGCTAGGCACACAGGAGAAGTTGGTTGCAATCTGCAACCTCACTATTAGATGCTGCCAAATCCTACACACTGCACCTTTAAAACAAAGGCGGCAATGATTTGCTGTCATGTTAGAAGTAAATATCACAACTAGACTGCATAAAGAGTTTCTGTACATGTGACAGTACAGGTCTGTTACCTGCTGAAAATTACAGTATGTGCCTTTTGTGTATCTCCTGCTTTACTTTTGCAGTTAAACACACCATGAAATGGACACTTTCATTTCCTGGAAAACTGAATCTTAAAGTGAGACTGAGATTTTTTATGCATGTCAACAGTAATTGAGTCATTTTACTGACTTGAATATTCTTCTTTACTTGTGCCAGTTATCCTTAGTTCAGCATTATCCCAAAATTGTGGCCCCAGTGGTTGTTTACCACGAGTTACATAGTCTCGCTTTATACTGTGACTTGGCAACTCCTTGATGAAGACAAGTGTGTCTTTTTACTTTTCCTATGCAGATTTTATGTGGCGAGGGATTTTAGCAGGTGTCCACATTTTAACTTACATGTAAAAAGTAAATTTTCTCCACAGTGAGCCTCACTGCCCAGTGTCTACTGGTTGTACACACATTCACAATGTCATGTATTTTTCCCACCGTTCAAACTTATGCCTCACCAATCAAAACCACAACATACACATTTTTGACAATATAATTTTATTTGGTTAATAGTAATTACACGCACTGACATCACTAGAACACGAAGGAGGTCTTTATACATCGGAGCTCATGATGATAAACTGAACTTGCGCTCGAGGGTTCCAGCCTTAATCTGCTCCTCCTTCCTATCCTGTAAAACAGACGACAAACAGATGATGGGTTAATACAGTTTCCATGGCAACAAAGTCATATTACCCTCTTCACCTTGCGGACATTTTCTCAACTGCTTGTTTCATGAGTGAGCATTTTGTGATTGTCGAGCAGTTTTTTTTCCATCCCGGCGGAAAGAGGGAGACGACCATGATAGCCCAGTAGTGTGACAATTGCACCAAATTCTCATTGGAGTTTCTATTGGTGAGGATTTAGAGGGTGAATCTCCATGACAATGGGAGGGAAATGAAAGCAGGCAGCATTTCAAATGAAGCATTCATTTCTAATGTGAATGGAACTGTGACAAAAAAAAAGAAATCCCGATCCACTGCGTACCTACAAAGGAAAAATGAGTCCAAATCCTCAACTAAATAAGTTTTCAGATATGATGCCATTCATGACCAAATTTTTAGGATTATTTTAGGTAAAACTATTCTTGTAAATGGCATTATCAATGTAATAAATTGACCTGCAAAACGGATACTAGTGCTGCAACATGGTAAAATTACCTCCTGTTTTCTCATTGCCAAAACTGTGTTGTTCATTACATTATATCAAGCAGGATCACTGACATTTTGACCACCAGTTTGGCACTGAGAATTGTTAATATAACAGCAGACAGATGCAATGAAAAGACACCTGCAGCACATGGCATTCATTGAAAGAAGGGACTTTAACCTACAACAATATGGGGCACTGTACATATGGCACAATGGCATTCATTGAAAGAAGGGACTTTAACCTACAACAATATGGGGCACTGTACATATTCTCGAATTATTTTCTTTATCATATTTTGGTACTAGTCGATCAGTCTTGCTCTTTACATTCCCTAAAGAAGCTCAGTGGGCTGAAAATCAATAAATGGTTCTCTAAGTGATAAATACTTGTGCCCATGCTTGATGTAGTTGTGGTAAATGAACTTTAGTTATGCCAAAAGATGGTGTAGTTATTAAACCGACTGCTTAAGAAGCCACAAGTAAGTCACGCCATGAATTTAACACTCATGATAGTCAAGCAAAGAGAGGTCAGGGCATCTTGTTTCATACCCTGTCTGTCTTGAAGATGTAGTAAAGGCCGAAGAGAGGCACAACTCCAATCATCGCACCCAGCAGAGATGTCTTGAATGTGGGCCTGAATGTTGCGTAGGGGTTGGCACGTGCATACACCCAGCGTGTCAGGGCAGGGTCTTCCTGTAATGACAGAAATATGCAGTTAAGTCAAACAATTATTTACTACATCTAACACAACAAGAGTATAACAGAGAGTATAATGTCATGATAATACAACAACGCTGGGATCTCTCTTTGTCGGAAAGCTTTACAGTATGTAAAACAAACAACATCCTGAAGCCCTTTATTTTCAATGGGAAAACACAAAAGGAAGAAATCTCATTTTGACATGACATGTACTTGTACATGCTAACTATCACATTGTTATAGCTTACTGGGACACTGAGCCATCGTTAACATTATGAGTAACACCTGTGCGTCTCCTACTATGATAAAGTCAAAATGGCTGCTGTGAAACGCCACGGTGTGTACAGAGTAAATGACAAGTACGAGTATTAAGTAAATATTTAATGTGAGAAGTCGAGCAGTTTCAAAAGAGAAGGTCAATTGTATGTTGGTGTTAGATGGGATACATTGACCATGCGTGTGCCAATTACCAGTGGACTACTGCACGGGACAGGTATGTAAGTTTGTACTTATCTCAAATGATACCTTATGAAACTTTGGTGAAAGTAGCAATACCATTTGTTGTGTATTTACTGCTTCAAGCATATGGCAACAGTGTAGTACCTGACTACACCTATATACAAAAGAAAGAAAAGTATCCGAGTAAACAGTAACGTTATAGCTAACGTTAGCCTACTGTAGTTCAATTGTTTGTCAAAAATAAAACCATCCTGATAATATTAATTCCGCCCAGTCCCGTATGAACACAACATACATATAAATATGCGACACTATACTCTAATAACGTTACTCTTCAGTAAAGATGTGTCCGTGCGACTTGTGTGCCCTGACATGCTACTGTTATCCAGTAGCCTGATCCATTTTCAAGGGCGACATTGCTAGCTTGCAGGTAGCCACTTACAATGAGCTCTTTTCTGTGCGGGTTATTGAGTTGCGTCTGATACTGCCTCTTTAGATTCGCTCGTATCGCTGCTCTGCCTTCTTCGGCACGTCGCTGCTCCGGTGAGATATTAAAATACTCATTTGGGTCCAGTGTTTTTGGCCGAGTAGCCAAGGGCGCCTCTCGGTAGTCCGCCATGATTGTTTGATGACTGATGGAGACGGAAGGAGGCAAACGTGAACTCGTGAAATATCGCGATATGTGGCTAATCGTCACTATAGCAACATCAAACTGTCTCTGGCTGTATGAAACAATGAGCGCAGCTAACACAAATCAGGAAAAGGACGAAGGTGTTTTCGCGGAAAGTGATGATGACTTTCAGTATGAAGAAGTATCTATAGGAGAGGACTGGAGTTTGACAGAAGGGGAGGAAGATTTGGAGGCAACGGTGAGGGCTATCCAAGACCGGGCATATGCTAGTGCTGCTCCCCCCAAGCCCAACGCGACCTCCATCACACACCAACCTGAGGCCGTGGATGACTTTTTACGCAACTTTCTCTCCCACATGGGCATGACAGAAACACTTGAGTGTTTCCAGACTGAGTGGACCGAGGTGACGCAGAAAGGGTTGGTGGATACAGAACGGGTCGGTGTGGTACCGGACGTGTACACTGAAAACCAGCGACTGGACGGCGAGCTGAGAAACGCGCAGCTGGAGGGGGAGAAGTACAGACTGGCAGCCTCTGCCGGAGCTGAGACGCTGGAAAGGGTCCAGAGAGACAGAGACTTCCATCGGCTGCAACACAAGCGGGTTGTCCAGGAGAAAAACAGGCTCATCGAGGAGATGAGAAAGCTTACAATGCAATGCAACAACTACGAGCCTGCAGTGAAGCGGATGAATGAAAAATACCAAGCAGTTTTAAAGCAGACCATGCAGGTGATGTTGGAGAGGAACAAGGCCTTAGGAGAGGCTAAAGGTCAATTAGCTCAGCAAAACACAGATGCAGGTGGAGAAGGAGCCAAAGGGGTAACCCACCCAGTGATCCAGCCAAGGCCTCCTACATCTGCAAATAGTCCAAGGAGTCAAACTAGGGTGAAGTCAATGAAGGCAAATGTTTGTTGAAATAAATATGTTTTCTCCTTGTGTAGGCTGTTATGCCTTATTGTACCGTGCAGCACAGTTTTGAAGTACTAACACCTCCCTGAAGTATAGTTTGTAAACTTTCTGGTTTTACTGCACTAGATTTACTCACCTGTCTCATTTATGTGTAGGATCACACTTTACACCCAAAACACTAGCTACACGATAGGCCCAATATTAAATAGCACATATCTTATTTTATCTCCCATATTCATTGGGATACAGCCAGAAATCATCTCCTTATAATTGTCAATATACTACTTCACTCAAGGCCACTCAGACATTCATTTAATGATGACTACAGTACATCCTCTTTACGTTCAGTTTTCCTGTCTAAAATACTGTCATCAACAAATTTACACTTAAATTACTTTTTTTTATATTTATTTCTATTCATTTAAACAGCACTATTTCATTCCTTAGATATAATTTTGTTGTTACATTTATTTACGTGATTTCCCTTTTTATAAGATAAGACAAGATAAGATGAACCTTTTGGGTGTCATAGCAGCAGCAACAACAGTATAGATGAATACAATATAGTAAAAAGTAAAGGAGAAGGTGCAATGAAGGAAATGGCAATAGAATAAATAAGATAAGTAAAATAGTAATAAGTAAAGTAAAGTGCAGCAGGTGGGTGGGTATTGTATATGCATAGCATATATATGTAATTATATAATTATATGTAATTATATACATTTGATCCAGGAATAAAATACGGAGCAGATGATCAGAGTCACATGGGGGTCAGACCTTGGTTATGGAGCCTGATGGCCACCAACAGAAAGGACTGACCCAGACGGTTTGTAGTGTGCCGAGGGGGGATCAGTCTCTGGCTGAATGTACTCCTCATCTGGACCAGTTGGTCATAGAGGGGGTGGGAGGGGTTCTTCAGAATAGACTCCAGCTTCCTCCTGGTCCTCCCTTCTGCCACCACCTCCAGACTGTCCAGCTCGCTGATGCCAACCACCCCCCCCCCCCCCCCCCCCCTGATGAGCCACTTGTCATTTGCTCTGTTGTTGAAGTTCTGACATGTTGCACTGCAGGATGTAACCCCAAGAGGGCAGTATGTAGCAAGCTTTGGTTACACTGTACCACAGGGTTAATATCAACTAACTGCAGTTCAAAATTGGACCAGAGAAACAGCAGGAATCTGCTGAGCTGCACTCAAAGATAATCCAGTTAACTACCAGTGTCGTTACTGCTTATATGAGCGCTCTTTGACAATCACTGCAATGCCACCACTTGTCAAGCACTGGGTTTGGGCACCACATACAGTACACAGGCAGTAACATTATAAAGTTTATTCGCTGCAGTTTCAACTTCAGCATCGTGCACTGATATTACACTAAAATACTTAGGCAAAGATCACATTTTTGAATGACATATTTTTGGGTATAATACTCAGATGGTCAGAATGAGAGTTTATGGCCGGGAAACCGATGTACTTTTTATTATACTTTTTATTGTACTTATAATATGTCTGAGGAAATTGCTGATTTTCCCAACTGACTAATCTTTCTCCTCTGTCATTATGTTTGCATTTCCTGCATTATGTTCCCCAGTTCCTAGCTTGCTAAATTGTTAGCCTCTGTGGCTTCTAGACGCAGACAGTAATGTTAATATTGCCGTTACTAAGCAGCAGTAACAGCAACATCTTAACCACTTGAATGCCACACATACGTGTACACAACTTCCCATGTTGTAAACACAAGCTCACGAGTTTCATTTGAAGGCAACATCATTCACGAACACTGCAATCGGAAATAAACTGGGACACATTTCAAATGTTTATGTTTAAAACCATATTTTCTGACATCACAAATAGATAGAAATCCAGATGGTTTGTTTCAAAGGCACAGTTTCTGAATATGGGCTATGTGTATTTCTCCATGGATTGAGCATTTCAATACTTTTACCGTATTCATATAGCACTTAAACCTGCTTTTTAATACAAAAGGCATGAAAATCTCACTTTTTACAATACGGGACCTTTAAGTAGAGCTGAACTGCTATATAGCCTGTTCACAGATATCTCTGGTTTACTATTGGATTATGCTATACATAGATATAACTTGTCGCACTCAAGTTCTTTTCCTCCTTTTTATGCTTCATATTCGAGTTGTAGAGTGCAGAGATGCTGAGGGAGCTCTTTGATCTAGAGAGGCTCCGGTATGTGTGACCAAATGATTTATTGTCCTCTCAGGACCTCTAAAAAGCACTGCCTGCTCTGCAGTTTTGAAACATCCATTTATGACTTCAAAATTCAATCTGAGACCACACTCCCGGGCCAACAAGGCTCCAATTTTTCTCATTCTCCATAATGTTCAGAGAGACATTACCCTCAAATTAAATATTAATATGTTTCAGTTATGCAGACCTCCTGGACTTGGAGTTGAACTTTGGGAAGTTTCTAAGCTGTGGGAACAATAGCAATAAGTCTTTTCTTCTCCCACTTTTTCTTTCCTTTCCATTTTGTATTCTTTATCATACATCGGTGATGCTGACTGACGTTTATTTGGATGCACTCTCAGTGCAAAGCTTTTGACACATAATGAAGAGATAAAGGTGATATAGATATGGAGGCAGACTGAGAGAACGGTAATGAAAAGGCTTGGAGGATTTCTATCAGCAGTCTGTGCAACCTTGCAAGACTTAATCACTCCCAGTAATCAGAAGTCATTTTGTGCTGTTTTTGGTCTTTTTTTTAAATGACTTCTACATGCGAGCCTGGCTCTGAAAGTGGAAGCAGGTTTCATTTCCGACCGCAAGCTAAAAGTTCTCCTTATACTTCACCAAAGGTCCCTGAAGTGGTTTGTAGACTTAGACAATGACCTAATGTGTTATGCTGTTCTTTGGTACTTATTCATAATATTTTCTGGCCCAGAGACTCCATTACTCTGCTGCCCTTGAGGAATGCATCTAAGGAATGTAATGTTCCTTTCCACCCTTGTTTTCATCTACAGCCCCTAAGTGTGCCAATTTAGAGCCTTTGTAAATTTCACAAATGTTACAAAGCCAATGAGATGGTGGCTAGAGGCGGGCCATTTCCAGCCAACATTTTTTGCCTCCCAATCCCATATTACCCTTTCCATCCTACCCACTTCCAACATGGTTGTCTTCTACAGCCTTCATCAGAAGTTTTTAACTTTGTGGCTCCATCTTTAATGCTTTGAGCTGATTGTAATTCCTCCCCCGCCTGCCCAGCTCCCTGTGCTGCCCCCTCTGCTCTCTCTCTCTGCTGACAGCCCTGTCCACTTCACGGCCTGCGACGTCCTTTGTGTCATAACAAAAAGAAAGGAGAATGAGAGGGAGAGCCCGCTTGGCTCAGGGTGAACCAAACCTGCCTCGCATCCCTCTGTCACTAAATCCTTTGTCCTGTTTATGCAACTGGCAACAGGCTTTGAATTATGATTGATTGAGAGTAGCCTAGTTATCAGCCATATACTGTACAGTATATGATGTGTTGGCTCCTTATCCCTCGAAATATATTTCTAAGAAATGCGGCTTTCTCAATTCATCAATTCTTTCTGCCGTCCTATTCTAATCTGTATCTATGAAATTGATTCACCCTGTCTGAGAGTATTCCCTTCTTAATAAATCAGCTTTCTGCGGGCCTACATATTGGGCAGTGGGTCAAACTCAGCAATATTTTCTGCTTTAATGTACTGAGCAGGGCAGAGATGGGGCCGCGGCAGTGACTCAGCAGACATCCATCATCTTCAAGGAGAGCTACGCAGACGAACCGCCCAGAGACGGAATTGACAAAATCTTGCATTTTTCTTTCAGCTACGCTCATCTCAGGACCACGTCAATTTTCAGATTTCTCTGGCAATATCCACTCCACAGCTAAAGGGATTTATTGCCTGTGAATTTCTAATAGTGAAGGGTGTGGGGACTCCTGATGGCTGCGCCGTCAAGATCAGTATCCAGCATGTTGTTGCTGGCTTGCGAGCACCTTGTAAAACCAATTTTGGTCAAGACTGTAATTTTTTTTACTTCTACTGGGTTAAGGAAAGTCTTTTTAAATACATTAGCTAAACTCAAAAATGCATGGTGGTCAATTTTAAACCATCACTGTTTTTTTTCTCAATTGCTGACATTTTATGATGAGTGATTTTTCCAATCATAGCCAGTGTTGGATTTCCAACCAGGCAAAGTGGGCCACTGCCTTGTGGCCTTAGAGCCCCTGTCAATCCATATCAGCTGACTGAACAGAACTTCACCAAAGGACTAGTTTGACATTTTGAAAAAAGCGTTTAGTTGCTTTCTTGCTAAGAATTACATGAGATGATTGATACCACTTTGGTAAATGTGAAGCTAAAGCCAGGAGATTGTTAGCTGGAAACAGGGGGAAACAGCTAACTGTCTGGTTCACTCTATTAGCACTTTTATGGGGGTAGGCGGGGGGTTATCTGCCAGACTATTTCTTGGCTGGCACCAGTCAGTTCCTGAAGCTAAGCTAAGCTAGTCATGTCCTGGTTCTAGCCAGTGGGCAACCTCCGGTTCTGAAAAGTGAAGCCAGTGCAGAAGTTCCTTAAACTTACGTTCTTTCTAACAGCCAGCAGGGGGCGACTGCTCTGGTTTCAACAGAAGTCTGATTGTATAGAAGTCTATGAGAAAATGAGCCTACTTCTCACTTGATTTATTACCTCAGTATACATTATGGACACGAGTTTATGGTCTCAATCACTAGTTTCAAGTCTTCTTCAACACAGCATGATGTTCATTTAGTAAATTATGGTCCCATTTAAAGTCATATACATCATAAAGCAGAATATGCTTTAGGGCGGGGCTACCTTGAGATTGACAGGTCACTACCACAGCATTTTCCTGTTTGGGAGTTGTCTTTGTTTTTGTCTTACAACTTTAACCTTTTTCACAGTGTGTTTTCTGTTCATGAAAGTTAATCACATTCACAAACATTTTGGTCACCTGAAAGTCTTATTCAGCATTCGGTTATACTTGCTCTACCCTCTCGTATCACTTCTGGTCGCATAAATCCGAGATGGTGACAGCCAAAATGCCAAACTTAAGGCTGAAAAACGGTAGTCTGCAAACCAATGGGTGACGTCACGGTGACTACGTCCACTTTTTGGGGGCGGCAGTAGCTCAGTCTGTAGGGAGTTGGTTGGGAACCGGGGGGTCATGGGTTAAAACCCGGAAAGGGACAAGAAAGGGAGGGGGAAGGGGGGGGGGGAGGGGGGCGAGAAACCTTGGGGAGCGGGGGGCGAGAAAAACCCCAACTGGGGCTTGTCAGGAGCCATCACTCTGACATCTCTCTTGTTGATGTTTGTGCATGTGTGTGTTCGGGTCTGCATGTACCGTGTATAAATTAAAAACAGAGTGAAAAAAAATAAATTCCCCCGGGGGGAAAAAAAAAGGACTAGCTTCATTCTTCTTTTTTACAGTCTATGGTTCTAGCTTCATATTTAACAATTCCTTTAAACGTTCCTTTAAGACATTTTATGATGATGTTTCCAATGGAAACCATGACCAACATCACTCTGTATACTGTATACTGGTAATGTGTAGCTTTCTAACAACAAGGTACATGACTGTAGAATTAACATTTTGCATTAACTATAGTTCATGGATACCATTAGAAACTGTGACTAGAAAGTTTGAGCTACATTAGATTTCAGCAGTGTCAGAGACGTTTTTAGTGACAAAATGAAGGGATTGTAAGTAGCAGACTGCCTCTGGATGTGCAGACGAAGGCTTTGTTTTTAATAAGAAGCTGACAGAGCCTGGAAAAGTCAATGAATTCTGCATTGGCCCATAAATAACCTTTCCGCTGCCATATACATGTTGAAAGGTCAGCAGGCTGATATATTGAGCTCACATCACAGCAGCGTTACTGAGGACGTACACATATCACACATGCATCTCTGTTACTCTCTCGCTCTCTCAGCCTTTCTACTAATTAGGGCCAGAGTGATGTGACAGGGCCGAGCCGCTGTGACAGCAGTTAGAGGAAGTCTTGACAGGCAGAGTTAGGGAGGCTGTTTGGGGGAGGTGATGTCAGGCCGGAGAGGAGTGACACGAGGTGAGGGAAGGCAGCCAACGCCCTATATCTGAAGTGATGGGAAGTGGCAGAAGATGAAGGGAAGGAGCCAAATTCAGCCTGAAAGCGTGGTCATAGTCTTAGGTCAGCGGGTACAGAGAATAGACGAGTGGAACCACACCAGGAATACTGAGCAGGGAATACCTTGTCAGTCAGACTTCATACAAAGTCTGCAGTTCCTACAAAACCTTCTTTACTTTTACGGCCTGACGCAATGAAGTTAAAAGGGTGAAAAACAAACTGTCAGATTATCATACAGGTTGTAAACAAGCCAACAGTTAAGCAAAAACCAAAAGTGAGAACACCTGAAATATTGGTAATAATCCCTCATTGAACAGGAAAACTGTGTGCATGCACAAGTAAGTAAAGCAGGTCAACAAAGAACCAAGACGTCTGTAAACTGTGACAGATGTTTGACGACAGTTCAGCCATTTCACCATCATTTTGTCTTTGATTTTGTTTGTCTAAGTCTCATAATCAGACTGCATTTCCATTTAGTTTTATGTTATTCATTGAGCCTGACACTGTGTTCATGTCAGCCAATTTGACAAGACAGCCAGTAGTGACTTGTCAGTCTCACTAACCTTTTTTTATTTTATTTTGTCAGTGTGTCATATTACAAATAGGCGATAAATTATATGAAAAATACAGAGATTAAAACAAGACATTTGAAACAGACATTATGATTTCAATACGGTACAGATTTTTAGTTTTTGTCAGGGGAATGTGCATGTATGACTGAGGAGGAGAGAGAAATAAATAAGTCCATAAGTAAATGGCAATAATAATGTTGATGAGTTAAATAACTAACTAAATAAATAATAATTACTATTACCATTGTTATTAGAATGATGATAAAAATGATAATGATAATAGTCAAAGTAAAATGAATTGTGTAAATTAATCGATTAATTATAAGGAGTTCGGTGTGCCTGGGAAGGAGCGTAGCCCTCTCTGGTTACCTTTTTTTTTTTCTTTCCCTTGTTTTCATTTTCTCTTTCTGTTTTTTCTGTCTTTCTGTCTTTTTCTATTTAGTTTTCATCATTTTCTCATGGGTGCCATTGCTTTGGGCCGCCCCAGTCCTTTAGGAGAGAGCTAGCCATTTTGCTGAAGCTGGAGTGGTTGTTAGGAGAGGTTTTAGCCAGCTTTTTTCACATTAGTCAAGGAAATATGTACACATTTTGGGCAACACACATACTGAGAGTTGTACTGTCATATCTCTACCATAGATATGAAGCTACCATTATCAGCTGTATGGATTAAACAGAGGAGGAAATTTGTGAGCTTTGTTTACCTTTTGAATAGTCAGTTTCCAGTCTTTGTGACATGCTAAGTTAGCCAAATAAGTTTCATAGAAATCTTTTCCTTTTAAGATGTTATTTCTGTATTCTGTTGACTTACACATACATTTTTTGATGTGATGTCCCAGTGGTGTACTCAGGCTGTCTGAGGGGCAGGGGTGAAAATAGGGGTGCCAGCACACAGAAAGTTTTCTATCATGTCGGGCTGCATCGTATTTTCTCCATTTATAGGCCACCCATTAGTGCACTGCATCTCATTTTCTCCACTGGAGGGGTACCCAAGAGGGCACAATTGATCATGTTTTTTCTACCATAGAGGCATCCAAGAGGTCACTTTTCTTTCAAACATGGGGGCACCATCGGCGACTGATTCATTGTTTTTCTAGATGGGTGCAGCAGATCGATCTGAGCTGTTGAACAACTCATAGATGTTGAGTGTGGAACCAGGTGACTGCTTGTGTTTTTTGCCCCTCAGCCTTTTTTTATGTTGCCATTTTCCCTGAATTCAGCAATTACAGAAACTCTTTTTTTAACACCAAAGCTACAAAAAGACCCACTTTGTAATAAACTAGAATTATCCTTTAAATAGAGCAACACTGTAATTCAGATTGTGATGAAAGTACGACAAGGCACAGTGTAAAGTTTTTCCTCACTAGATGGTCTGCGAAATATCAGTGTAGCTCCTGACTCTGGGTTGATACTAGTTTACGATAAACTTGTTACCCCTTGCTGACGTAGATCTTGTTTGTGACTGTTCCCACATTGCATGTTGTTTGGGATGAGATGCCCCTGTCAACAGAAACTAATACTTACGCTGCGGTTTCCGCTGCTTGAAGAGGATGTTGACTGTAAGCCACTAACTACATACGAACCTGAAGCTTTTATGGGAAGTTGTGACATATCTCTCTGCTTGCTATTTCCTACCACCACAATCCTATAGATTGAAGGCTTCCAAATAATTTTGTTAGTAGTGATTATCATCAGCTTTGTTCTCAAGGAGATGACTGAACCCAAAGCAAAGTGGTAACAATGCCACACACCATTACGCAACCACAATGACTTGAAATGAGCTATAAGGATTCCCTTTGTGTTGACCACACACAGTGACACATGCTTAGAAAAACGCCTGAACTTTAATTTAACATTTATATCACTAGAGGAAATGGCTTTATACGGTTGATTTATTTTATAACTTGTCTGTGCACAGTAATATTGCTTTTTTTTTGATGGATCTGTTTGTGTGCACTGTCTGAAACTTGGACACGTTTTGCCTTGCTCCTTCAACTGGGAGTTTTCCCATGATGCATTAGCCCAAGGGTACAGTCAGTTAGTGATACCCTGCTGGCATCTGTCATAGGAGTGTGTTTTATGTGAGACAATGACAGAGGAGTGAGCTGAGACTGTTTCTGTTGTTGCCTCTAAATAGGAATAATAAGCTCTTGGTTCTTATCGGAGCATCGCTGTTTTCTGAGAAATCCGAATGGCATCCTGCAGTTATTTGTCACCAAGACGACACCAAGACAGTTCACAATCCAGGTTATCTGATGACTATGTCAACAGCTCAGGACCTTACACGTGTCTATATTCTCCGTAGAGCAAGCTGCTGAAGCACACAGCATCAATTATGTGCTTCAGGGAAAATGCCAAGTTTATAAATAACATTTTGTCAGGTTATTTTTTTCCCTTTGCTCTCTGTTTGTGTCTATAAAACCATAAAAATGAGACTGAGCGCTGCATACCTACGTCATGAGCTGAGGGGCTTTGATCAGTAAATGAGCAGAGGATGAGTCATCCTATTCATTTAGATTGTCTTACACTTTACACAGGCCTTTTTCCTCATCAGATTGCCTCATACTCTGGGTTTTCTTGTGGCATCACTTTGGGTGGGCCGCCGAGTGCAATTTTAGGTGGCATTTTTGGCTGCTTTTTATTTTTAACCCAACATGCAATCATCACACTACTGCAGTCTGACAGGTGATTTGTTTCATCTGTAAATAGGTAGAGATCCAGATGCAGAGGCAGCCCACAAAGATGAGATTTTGTGCACACATTTACGTCAGTGTCCTGCAGAAATACTCAAACGAACCTTCTGGTCCAGACCGTACTGCGTTTCCATTCCTGGCCAAATGAATTAAAAATGACACAAGATATTTAAATAGACAAAGTTTGACTCCTGAAACAGATGGTCTGGACTACATTTAGATTCCGTCTCTCTCTCTCTCACACACACAGGCTATTTGCTCTAGGCTGTTGTAATGTAAATGAATTAGGGCCTTTTATAGAAAAGAGGTTCCTGCTGTTTTATCCTGCTGCTGTCTTTGCCAACCACGCACCATACATGTAACACTTGCCATCTGTAATTGGGAACTTAGCAGTGTTTCAACCCAATGATACTCATTTTTATGAATCCGTCATAGGCAGTTTCACAGACCCTTGAGTGGGAAATGTAACGTGTCATTCTGGGGAAGAGAGAGGGGAAAGACTGAGCTGCTACTGTTAGACACTTTCTCAATGGAGCTCAGAGTGTAAAACCATTATCCAATTTTATAGAGGAGCATAAAACGCTTAATGTTTAGACGCTCACACCATATGTCTCGACTAAACTTTTATTGAAATATGATACAACACAAGAAATATTTCTGCAAAAATATACCCCCAATCTTCATAAGGAATCTGTGATTAAATAGGTTACAACAAAATGACAAACTGTAATATTAATATGGGATCATTTCATTTCATAACATGCAGGAATATATTAGAAACTTAAAATAGTATATAAAAAGTATCCGTAAGTGCAGACTGTCTGATAAAAGTAAGGTTACAATTGAAACAGTAATGGTGGACGCACACATTAAAATTACTCGAATAAACAGAAGATCTTGTTCCAAATGTTTTTGCACCAATCTTCAGTTTGTGTTTACATGTTTTTTGGGAAAATCTGGACCCATTTGTACTGTGCACACCCCTTTGGCAAAATGAGAGAGTGTTTTATTTTGCAGCACTCGTCTTCTGTATGCTTCTTTTGGGTCTGTCGTTCTGTCCTTCATTCTGTGGATCTCCCTGGAGAGCATGAAACACGTCATGTAAATATTCATCAAATATAGAGTAGATTTGTGTGTAGGAAAGTAAAATACGATGACTAACCAGGACAGAGAAAGCCCCAGAACGATTTGAATTCCTCTTGGGTGGCTCGCCCTTCACCTGTCTCCTTGCTCTAGTCACCTGGTGAGGTGAAATCCCAAACAGAGGAGAGATGCTTCTTAACATTTAGTAAGGATATCAAATTATTTCAACAAAGAGATCATGATGAACGTTCTCCAGTGCAAAAGTGAAAGGACACTGTCTGAATGAGCCATGTCAATGAACAAATTATAGACCAAAGTGATCCAATAAAACCAAGTAAGGTGGCCTTATAACTCTGCCTGCACATCCAGCCTCTTTGCCCCAGCTGTTCCTCTGCTCGGGGGTTGCCATGGAGACTCACCTGTAGGGGGGTGGATGTCTTGTTGTTGCTAAGGAGGGAGAAGGAGCCGACGCGGGATTTACGCTTGGTCTTTTTCTTATTCGCAGCTTGAATCAAGTGTCGCCTGGACCTATCAGCCTAAGACACCATAGACACAGGGATTAGTATGCATTGATACACCCCAAACACTCAAGTGTGCTCTCTTTGAATCCACTAAATAAGAATTTGGAAAGCACACAATTCCCAGCCCAGATTGAACCTTATGTGATCAATTTTGTGAACAAATCATGTGGTTTCTGTGGATCATTCCTGCACTGCAGCACATACAGATGATTCAGTATGACTAAAGCTTCATTGGACCTTTTGGCAGCAGCAGCCACCGCTGTAAGCCAGTCCCCACCTTCCCCCGCATTTGGCTTTTGCTCACTCTGACTCCGGTGTGACTAACAAGAAGCGGTTTACCTGGATGAGAGTGTTAGGGAAGCCTTTGACGGAGACGGCCCCGGGCAGGCTGGAGTGGCTCAGGTGGGTGGGACCCCTCCGGTCCAACTGTCTCTTACGTCTGAGTAAAACCTACAAGGATGAGACAGTCAAAACCACATGCACAAACCACAGAGGGAAACAACAACTTTCTGCACGTCTCCCTATGTGGGAGTCTTATATGTGAGGTGGATACTGAGTGGAGCACATTGTCTTTGTTTCTCATCCTGTCCTTGTCACAGTTAGGTAAACTCTAGCATAAAGGGGAGGAAACTGCAAAATGATTATTGTGAGTGGCTCCACCATTTCCTGCATTTCTCATTGATCTGCACATAAACGAAGCACTGCTATCGATCCACTTGTTTCCCTAATAAATGGACTGTCACTTTGAGAAACAACAGGTTTCAGTTTGCCAATTAGGACTTTGTGGTAAATTTATAACAGTGCCGCAGGGCCTTGACTCCATCGATGCCCCCCCGATTTCCAGTATTGGATAATAACTTTCTCTTTTGCCATTCTGTTGAAGCCAAAATATGACATTAGCTACAAAATATTTTCCCTGCAATCATTTGCGCTGCAATTTAAAGTGCTTACAGTGATTGCCGTTGACCTACATTTTGATGATTGTTTTAGTTTTCATTCTGAAATGAGCTTTGTGGAGTATGTGAGAATTCGCCGCAGTAAGTTGAGGGATAATTGCAATATGCATATTTTATTGCGGGGATGCAAACATTGCTAGTGTGTGTAAGGGATTTCAGTAACTAGTGTTTAGCTGCTATGGTTTCACAGCCGGATAGCTTTGCCACAATTACTGTACATGTTCTCACCATTTGTATCAGTAATGTAGTTGTCTAATTATTCAGCTTGCATAGATTAAAGGTACAGTGTGTAGGATTTGGTGGCATCTAGTGGTGTGGTTGCAGATTGCAACCAGCTGAGCGCCCCTCTACTTAGTCCTCTCTTTCCAAGACTGCAGTAATGCAAAACCACGGTAATGCTGTTCACCTTGATCAGAGGCCATTCTTACCATAATAACATATTTTAGTAGAAGTCAGACGGCAGCTGGCGGTACCATGTTTTTGCACTCTGCAGCTCACATTACTGCAGTTTCACAAGCGTGTCAGAGAACTACAGTCGCCTTCAAGTAACGTAAAAATGAGAAAGCTAGTGTTTGGTTTGTCTGGACTACAGTACAACCATAGTGGAGCAACATGGCGGACTACGTGAAGAGGCCCTGCTCCCTTTGTAGGTATGAGGGGCTCATTTTAAGCTCACAGAAACACAACGATTCTTAGTTTCAAGTTATAATTGTTATAACCTCAAATGGTGTCATGTGTTGTCATGAACGCCCACCTCTGTGGTTTTCATGACCTCATAAGTGGAAACTTTCTGAAAGTTTTGAGTTGTGACGTATGTGGTGAAGTTGTCAGAAATGACAAAGGCCATGGAAGTAAATTTTTCAGGACATTTTAAGTGAATATATTGTAACTTTTAAAGATTTTTTAAAAATTTTATATGTCTGAGGAACATGATATTCCCATTATGTCGTTATGCCTTTATATTATCTACTTGTTAGCTTGCTAGATAGTCAGTCTCTGTGGCTACTAGACGCCAACAGTAACGTTAATAATGCTGTTGCCTAGCAGCAGTGTTTTCATGACTTTACCGCATATAGTGTATACGACTTCCCACGTTGTAAACACGAGCTCACAACTTTCATTTGAAGGCGCCATATACGCTTATAGCTAAAACAGTATGAATATTATATTCAGTTTTTGCTAATAGAGCCCCCAAAATGCTACACAACCAACCTCCCCGTTCCACACCACTTAATTTCCCCCATTTGTTTCTGCCTCATCTTTCTAATCTTTCTTTCCCTTATCTTATTTCTGCTGTATCATTCTTATGACCACACACAAGACTGTCAGTGTAAATCCTGCTCTGAGGTGGAGAGCAGGAACTCAGTATAGGAGTAAGTGGTGGCACATACCAGTTCTTCAGTTAAGGGTAGCGCCCTCTGCTGCTTCGCATCATCATACTGAGGAGAGGAAGAGGAGAGGATCAAGAGTCAACACTGATGTTGTTGATATCCTTATACTGCAGCATAATGCAGTACATATAACACTGGCTACTGATTGAAATGCAGGCCTGTGCATTGTTAGTTATTACTGTGTTGCTTTATTGTGTTATTATGAATATGTGACCTTTTAGTAATCCGGTCATTAGTTTCACTGTATGGTGATAGACTCATTGTCCTGTCTAATAAAAATCTCACAATTTATGTCAATTTATTTATGGCTCTTAAGCAAAATTCAGCCTCCACCAAACCTGCCACAGTCCATCTGGCTTTTTGCTGTTGCGTACATTACGTGTTGACGAGTCCCATAAATTACTCATTTAATGTGTTTCGTTAGAAACACAAGTGACCTCTGTGGAAAACTCAAGTAAACTAAACCAAATGCAGCCTCTTGAAAAAGACAGCGCATCGGTTATTAGTTAATCCCAACCACATTTGAAGCACACAATTGCGCATGCTGTAATTACAACACAAAATAACTGCTGCATAAAAACACATATGTGGCACAAACTCCCTCAGATGGAACACAATTCCCAGTGAAAAACTCTCTTTCATGTGTGGGTGAAAATCCTCCTCACCCCTCGCAGCTGTCCAATCCGTTGTCCAGATGAGGGTGATTACTTTGGACAGAACACGAGGGCCGTCCACAGAAAAATGCTGACCACAAGTTTAAAGTATAACAGCCGCTAGCCACATGAAAAAGCCCAAAAATGGGAGCTGAAAGATTTTGTTCCACAGATGGTATATTTTTGGTGTGGTGGCTGTAAAAACCATTACAATGGGACTTTGTTTTCTGTTGGAAAAAAAAAAAAATATACGTCTCCACAGGTCAGGGTTTAGACTGTACACGTCTACTGCCACCCTGACACACACTTGACCGCTATTATCGTCACAGCCGAAGGACTCAGAGTGAAGTTACATTCCAGCAGAGTTACAGGCTTCCATTGACCTGAGCTACTGCATAAACACTGACCCCACTGTGTCTGAGCAAAATCAGTATGCTACTGGGAATTTAAACCTAAACTGTTAAATATTACTGTTGTTCATGAATTATACTGACGGTTAAGGTGCATCCTAAATGGTTTCCCTTCTTACATCTATGCCAATCACGTGGAGGAGATGTTGGAAGCAGATGAGTCAGACTGATTTTTAAGTGAACTATGATGTTGCTTGAACAAAAGAAGCACAAAATGTTTTGTAAATTCACTGTAATTTTCAACATTAAAAACATACTATTTTCTTAAAATGGAAATAAAGCATAACTTTAGACATGCAGCTCCACATTTCACTGCCAGTTTGCATTACATAAAGTGCTCTGTGGCGTCCTTGCTGGAGAAAATGCTGATTCTTTTCACTTTCATTTGACAGAAAGGTTAGTTATTATGTAGTTTGGTCCAGCAAACAACATTTTAATAGACTCAAAGAGGCTGCACTTACCCCTGTAGTGTCACAACAGCACAGATGATACATAATGAACACCTTTGGACACCACTGTCCTTTCCTAACTATCACATCCATCAGAAGTGCGTCTCTTACCTGTTCGTCTGCGGTCTGTCCGCTGACACACAGCTCTCCCTGTGTTGTTCCTGAGCAGTCGAGAGCGTATGACAGCAGGCTCGCCTGCAGGCAGAGCACGCACAGCCAGATAGTAAACCCCATGATCCAGGCAGGAACTCCAAGTGTTCCCAGCCCCTGTCAGCTCCCTGCTTTATACTCTCGGCTCTGCTAATGGGGAACAGATGCAGGGGAACGGGAAGGCCATGCCAGCTTCACGCAGACAAACAGCCCACCACAAGCCTGTGCTCTACGCCAGCCAGTGGCCTGCGGTCCTGCAGAAACATGTCAGACATCTTGAGGGGCCTCCCCCTTTTAAAAACTGCCCCCCCCCACCCCTTCCCAGCCACACTAACCCTACTCAAAGAGGACATTTTCCACTTATTCCTGCATTGTAGCTCCTGCCAAAGTGTGTGTGTGTGTGTGTGTGTGTGTGTGTGTGTGTGTGTGTGTGTGTGTGTGTGTGTGTGTGTGTGTGTGTGTGTGTGTGTGTCTGTGTGTGTGTAAATTAGACAAAGTAGAGAGGAAACTTGTGTTGTCAAACCTCTGTACATAACAAATGAAAAATTGGTGGTTTGGTTCCTGTAATGTCTCAAAGAAATGCGGCATTATGCAGTGAATTAGTCTCCTGGCTCAGGGTAGATGAATCTCTTGTGCTTTCAAAATGTATACTTGCAGCGGCTGTTTATGCCGTTCTGCGCTGATCCAAACACTTCAGTAAGCCTTTTTAGAATTACAGTAATTACTCCCTCTGCAGTGGAATATACAGCAGCTATCAACACCGTCAATCCATCTTTCAGCTTGCAGACTTGTGTTGACTGCACACTGGCAAAGGATTGTCAAATGTGGATAAAAAAACCCATTACAAGTCTATTAGGGAAATGATCATTCGGGGGAAGAAAAATCTGAACACAGAAACTTCATTTTCTCTTTAAATTGTGTTGTATGTTTTACATTATGTGGAATGCATGCTGAGGGGGTTATACAGCCTACCTCTCTGGGAGTTTATATGGCCTTTAAAACAGCGCACCGTAAAGAATGCATCTCCTAATGGGGCATGCTATAGATGAATAGGCACCCTGTCTCAAGGTGTATTACAGGATGGAAAGAGTGAGTGGGAGCGAGAGAGACGGGAATCTGCTGGTCTAATGTCTTCAAGCCTCAGGCTCCAGGTCACAGAGGAATTGTCTCCCGCTAGGATTGGAAATATGCGCTGCTGTGAAAATTGTGGAGTTTAATTTCCTGTCCAAGACATGCATATATATATATATATATATATATATATATATATATATATATATATATATATATATATATATATATATATATATATATATATATATATATATATATATATATATATATATATATATATATATACCACTTCCCTGCCCTGTAGTACGTCAGTGAAAGACGTTGTTTCTTACTCACCAAACCACCAAACTTGTAAAAAAGATTGTCCATCTCTGGCAATTTCCCAGTGAGTCACATTTTGAGTGGGGAGAATGAGCGATAGTTATTCATCTTAATCCCCAGCTCCCAATCTCCTTTTCTTTTTTTTTTTTTTTTTACTTCAGAGATATGCTTGAACTGTTGCTGCAAACTTCAGCGAGACCACTGGCTAGACGGCTAATGATGTGAATTCATGAAGGGGATGTTTAGTCAGGAGACAAAGGAAGGCATGAGTGAAAAATGACCTCAAAAAACAGCAAACACGGCTTTACTTGGCAGCCGATCCAAAATGGACTCTACCAAGTGGACCAACCCCGTCTCATGGGAAGGCAGCCATTTTACTGGACAGCCCAAGAAATTAATTTCACTGTCAGTCCGATGGAGAATCACAGTCTGAGCTTGAGTTCAACAAAACATCAGATGGCTTCTTGCAAGACATGCTGAAATCATGTTACCAAGGTTACAAGTTTGCATTAACCTCTCACAAACCACAATGTGGCTGTGTAAAGAGACAGTAATCGCAGCGAGGGAGTTATTTCATACCCCAAATCCCTGTTATTCACTCTACACTTTCAAGTTTAAAGTAACTTTTTAATGCATCTCACTGTGTAAAATTGCTATGCAGAGCCACTCTCGGTGTTCGCCCTTCCCTGCTACCCTATGGGGAGGTGTCATTCATCAGTGGCTGCTTTGAACTGCTGTCAGTGTATCTGGGGATGATGCCCTATACGACTAGGAGCTGTTGACCTTGTGAAAAAAACAAACATTTTTTCACTACTCGCTGTCTGCTCTGACCAGAGATGAGAAGACAGGTAATTTGCGACACATAAATACTTGTAGAAATGTGTTTGTGTCTGCGTGTGGAGGTAAGCAACAAAGCTGTCTGGCAGCAGGATGACAGATGAGAGAAAACAGGAAATGTGATTTAGGAAACAACATCTGGATTAGGAGACATGACTCATAAAGTAATGGATGTTTTGGATTATGTAATTGAAACATCGACTCTCTTACGGCCCTGTTTGTTAAAAGGTTGGTTCACCCAAATTACAGAGGAACCGTGGCTCGCTTTACGCTTATGGTAATGCATGTATTCATGCAGATAGTTTTAGTTTTATTTGACAAGATTTTGAATTGTGGACTTTCCAGACATTGGCCTGTTACTCATACAATCCAGATACCATGCTGTGAACCATTTTTTTCATCAGGACTATTTCTTTGGCAGAAAACAGTTTGTAGTGGCATTAGGGGTAATTTAAAACATTTGTTGAAATGACTAATCTGAACTGTTAATGCTGTTAAAGGGGCAATGCAAAATTGGGAGCATTTCTATTGCCTCTCAATGGCTCTCAACATGGCGAAGGCTGAGCCAGCAGCAGTGCTCGCAACTAACGCTGCTAACAGCGCTAACACTACATTCACGTGCATCCGTGATTCATGGTGCAATTCAAACTGGATAAAAAAATTACATGTCTCCTGCCGTTGACTACTGTTAAAATTTTTAATAAAATAAGGTCCCATAGGGGGCGTGACTTCACCTCTCTCTATGCACTACTCTGCGAATTTGCTTCTAATTGCGTCTTTTCATTTACTTTGTAGCCTATGCAAATTTGCTTCTGTTCAAACACACCATAAGAAAAGTAATATAATAAACTACAAGAAAATCTGTCTTTAATTTGCAGAAAGTCGTGTATTCTTGCTGAAATGAAAAACTACCCATTGCTTTACATATGTAGCCTATTTGCTTCCAGATGAAATGAACCACTTTGACACAACAGTCAATTAGCCTCCTTGTGCACCGTGGTGAAATTTATCCAACAAGGCCTCCATTTGGCAACCAAAACTCAGTCATGCTCCAAATAACACTTGTCTCTGTGTTATTGTATTGCAGATATTGTGTTTGGCAGATGTAGAGAACTCATAGTGTGGGAAGAGGAAGGACAGAACAGTGTGTATACTTTTTGTCGGGTCATGTAACCTCTGGCTGAGAAACGAGAGACTGAAACTCATATGTCTCCCCCTTCACTCTGGGCAGCCTTAAAGGTCTGATTACAAATCAATACTCCTGTACAGCACATTGTCCCCTTCTCTTTCTATGCAGCTGCTTTGGTAACAGCTCTGTGTAAGGTGCGAGCGAGAGGAAAGCAGCGAGGCTTTCAATCCTCTCATGTGGAAACAGCAGAGGAAGCCAAGGACGACGCTGAGGAAAAACAGTACGTCTGTGCTGCAGTTTGTGTGTTTGTCACTGAACAAAGAGGGATTATTGCCTGGCCCCTTACATTTCACTTTCCATTTATGTGTCCTTGGCTGTTTGAGCATTAGCACACAGACGAGCGCCCATTTGACTCAAAGTGAATCTTAAATATATCATCTACTGACAGTATTTGTCTTTAATCTCACATCTGATCGCCGCCACAGAATTTCACTGAATAAAAAGGCACTCAGCCATCACAGCACTCATTTTCCCACACCAGACAGATGAAATACAGCTTTAGTCCAAATGCAGTCCTTTAAGAACCGTCTACAGATAACCATAACTTATCAATTTAGACATCAAAGCGCCCAGGAAGAGAAAACATTCAGTCTGTAGATAATCAATTAAATCATAATTCAGTGTGGCTGGGGGCTCTGTGGAGACGTGATGTCTCAAGAGAGTCAACACACAAATATCTTTTAAAAAAGTGGGAAAAGTAGGCCAGGCACATGTGGAAACATTTACTGGGTTATGGCCAATTTATTACTTTATATTACCATTGAATTATTTCAGGTTTTAAGATGACAACTGATAAAATGTGACAGTTAAATATGGATTCTAACACTTAATTTGAGGATGTAAACAGGTTGCTTTGTATGCCTTTTTAAAATAGCTATTTTCATAATGCACCATCAATTTTTAGGGTCAGTTTTGTTGATTGTCGGTGTCTTTTTCTTGTTCAGTGCGAATAAACTCATGTATAAATAAATTCCTGTAGCCGCTGTAGACTATATAGGAAGGGTCATATGGCCAAAGTCTTCTATCACACTATAGGTCATTTCATATATCGATAACGATATATATCAAGCCATACAATATTTCCTGACAGTTTAATGAATAAATAGCCTATATGAAATAACCACATGATAAAGCCTATTTTGCATGTTCCTGTATGAATTAAAGGAATAGTGTGTTGGATGGTGGTGAGGTTGTAGATTACAACTTCTCTCGTGTGCCAAGCACGTAGGATTGTTACGGTGGCCGACGTCAAAAGCGAATGGTTCAGGTAGTTGTTGTAAGAGTGTGTGTGTGTGTATACGTGGGAAGTGAGTGGTGAAGCGAGAGAGAGCGGCGGCGGCGGGAGCGAGTAACGTTATCTACAAGAAACATGGCGGTGCAACATGGTGGACTCCATGGAGAGGGGACCCACTCCCTATGTAGATATGAACGGCTCATTCTAAGGTAACGAAAACAAAATGACTCCTATTTTCATGTGGTTTTACACTAAAGGATATTATATTCTATGTCTGCCAATAAATCCCCCTAATTTTTATACACCGGTCCTTTAAATTCATGAAAAAATTTAGTTGATATATGCTTGTTATTATTAATCTAGACAACATAATTGTGTATCAAGATATCTTGATATATGATTTCATCACGATACGATTCTACTGAAAGACGATAAATTATCATATTGAATTATCGGCCAGCCCTAGTGGACCAGAATATGATTGACGAAGATAAGTGTTAAAGGCAGCAGTTCGCAAACTTGTGTGAAGAGGAACAAGTTATGTTCTCTAAGGCGGTTGTTCCCAGGATTTTAAAAACCATGGCACTCCCTGAAAGTAATTTATTTTTGCATGGCACCCCCTCTAACCTACGTTTACACACATGACATGCATATCAGTATTACCTTTTCAGGTGAAAATTAGATGAATCATGTCTAACTTATTAAACCAACTAAATATATGACACTGATGTAGCTTGTACAAACATCAATAATAAGTGAAATATGTAAGTTTGTTCTCAGAGTAAGATACTGGTGTATTTGAACTAGCACTGCTTGTATTCAAGTCACTATTCAGGTAATTTTAATGGAAGTTACTTGACACCCCTGCAGCATTTTATTTTCTTTGCAGATGAGGCATCCGGTGTGGGACAGCTTCTCCCTTCTCCACTAAAAGCCATGAGCCAAATAGCTTTCACTCAAACAAAATGTAAAAATTTAGTAAAACTGTTGAAATTAACAAATCCTGCGGGACCCTGTATCCATTGCCTAATTTTGGGAACCGCTGCTCTATAGGGGTGGCAGTAGCTCAGTCCGTAGGGACTTGGTTTAGGAATCGGAGGGTCATCGGTTCAAGTCCCAACATGGACCGAGACACATGGTCTGACATCTCTCCATTAATGCATGTATGTGTACTGTGTGAAATTAACAACAGAGTGTAAAAACTGAATTTCCCTACGGGGATTAATAAAGGTTCATCTTATCTTATCTATCTTATAGGGGTCATTGAAAAGTATATGGGAAATGAAGAAAATCAGCACATGAAGCAAAAAGAAGAAGAAGAAGAAGATAGTCCTTTATTAGTCCCACGAGGGGAAATTCAATTTTTTCACTCTGTTGTTAACTTATACACGGTACATGCAGACCCGAACACACACATGCACAATCATGCAACAATGGAGAGATGTGAGAGTGATGGGGCTGCTCCTGACAAGCGCCCCGAGCAGTTGGGGGTGTGGTGCCTTGCTCAGGGGCACCTCGGCAGTGCCCAAGAGGTAACTGGCACCTCTCCAGCTACCAGTTCACACTCAGTTCTTGGAAAAAAAAAAAGTAAATCAATTGCAGAAATAACTCTCCATGATCTATTTGGTGTGTGTCTAAATGTGGATTATGGAGCTCTCAAAGGATAATTTCCTCTGTACATCTTTGAGAAGATACAAGACACTATTAGTGATATAGCATTTTTACAGAAAGTGCTAATTAATCCCTGCTTGTCAGGTTATTATCACCGCACACCCACGACCATTGTTCATTCAGCCAGAATACTAAACACGATATCACGAGAGAGTGTCAGACGTAGTATGGGTCGTGCCCTCTCACTATCTCTCATTTATATCCCATCCTCTCTCTGCTCTGGTTACCATGGCAGCAATGAGTTGGATTCAAACAATGCCACTGAGGGTTGAAGCCTTAGACGAGAGGAGAGAGCCGACCATGTCTGCATCTGGGTGAGACGAGGTGTGGACGGGCTCAGTCTGATGGCTCTAGCTGCTGCCACACATGCATTATTGCATATCATAAGCAGAGTACAGTCTATTGTTATTGGGTGAATATGGATCCATCAAGTGCAGTGTTTTTCTCTGTACCTGTCGTTTAGATGCAGACAGTAACTGAAATGATCTTTTTGTCTTTTTGAACATGTGCAATGAATTGATATTATATATATTATCAGACTACTAACAAGCCTAAAAAATGATTGAGCATCTTTTTGTCCTGCACTTACCAAGTGAGGACTTTGTCAGTTTGTCTGCTACTTTGTCAGCATACTAAAAACTTGTGAATCTTACGGACCTTGAAAATCAGCAACAAACAAATTTGCTCCCCAGAGTGGGAGATCATGTTGGCAGAATTTTAATGTGGTAAAAAGTCATTATAAACGTTGTTGTTATTCATGTGCTTATACATTACTGTGCTAGATTGTTTCAAGTATAAAAAAAGTGTCAGACAAAAGCTCAGTTACCGGAAAAAAATTATTTCATTCCCATGTATTTATTTATGCCCTTTATTCCATAGTACTGCATTGTGTAGAAATATGCACATATTTGGTATGGGGCTGTGTATTGGCAAGAATCTGACGATACAATGTGTGTCATGGTGCAGGGGTTATGATTCAACATGTATTGATGTAAGCAAGGCCATTCAAGTCTAATTTTAGGAAAACTATCATCATATAAAGAACTGTCCATGTGCATAAAATCTGAGTAAAAATCTGAGTTTTTTAATGGAATTACAACCGTTGCCATCTTGTTTTTGCAACTGGAAGGGACACGATAGGGTGGAGCTAAGTTAAGCTTAGCATAGCTACTTAGCTAAGCTAGGTGGAGCTTTCATGAACTGAAAACACACTGTGAAAGGTTTAAAGTTGTAAGACAAAAATGCAGACAATTCCCAGACCAGACAATGCCATAGTTGTGACCTGTCAATCACAAGGTAGCCACGCCCTAAAACACACCCTGCCTTATGGTCTGTTTTACTTTAAATTTACTAAATGAACATCATGCTGTATTGAAGAAGACTTGAAACTAGCAATTGAGACCATAAACTCGTGTTTACAATGTTTACTGAGATAATAAATCAAGTGAGAAGTAGGCTCATTTTCTCATAGACTTCTATACAATCAGACTTCTTTTTGCAACCACAGGAGTTGTCCCCTGCTGGCTATTAGAAAGAATGCAAGTTTCAGTGTTGGCTTCACTTTTCAGACCCTGAGTTTGTCCACTGGTCTGTCACTAAAAGCGATCCCTTTCACATTGCACATGGTAATTTTATCAGTTGATAAAGTAGAGTGTACTGTACTAGAGTGTTGAGTATTGATATGCAGCTTTAATTTGTGACATTTTGCATCATTAAACTGGTGCTATCCTGCTTTGACCTACCGAATGGATATATGGGAAGTAGTGGTTATGTATGTTGTTGGACTAGGAGGTAAAATGAGATGAAGATATTTCATTAATTCATCATTTCTTCAGATATGTAGGTGCAATCATACATTGCTGAAATCATAGTCTGGGCTGAGGGGCTCATTCACTGGTGGTTTGTGTTAACAAGTGTTACTAAATTTGGGTGGCTTGCAATAAAAACATCGCTTTTTTAAACAGCCATCTTGGCTGGAGAACCCTATTGGCAAGCAGTCCGGGAAGTGGAGCGGCTGGCAAATTTACTCTCACTCATCCACATTTGTGAAATAAACAGAGGAAGGTGGGCGGGGGGGTTAGCAGGCTTCTGTGCTGTGTGACTAATATAGTCTGGAAGGGGACTGACCAGACTGTCAATATGTTGTGGTTTCTAAACACTGGAAAGGAAAAAGAATTAGTTATGGGCTACTGGAGGACTAAAAGGAACATCTTAAAATGTGAGTGCCAATTTAGAAAGCTTTGCTCCGTACATGAAAAACACAGTCAAATGGGTGAGAAAAGATTTAAAGCTTCATGCCAGCATCCATCACAGGAATATCTGACCTCCTGTTGTCCGTCCTTTTTCTTTCCACCATGTTCATGCATTGCATTTTTTTGTTTGTGTTCAAATGCAAATCAGTCTTAATGAACATCTGCTCTGGAGGCATTTTGCAGCACCTGAGCAAACTGGCTCCATCCAGTACTAACCGTCATAGCTGAGTCGTGTACTGCGTAGTGAGGAGGCAAAAGCAGTTGTTTTCCATTATGTGTGTGATTTTCCTCAGCTCCTGCTTTAACTCATTACCAAACCCAGAGCACAATCAGCTCTTGTTTATTAGCTATAACAGGGAAAATGACTTTATGACTCCCTTCCGCCACTGAAACCCCATTCACCCTTCTGAAAATGCATTTATGAAATGTAAAACATGTCAAAAAGCCAAATCTATCTATCTAAAAAAAAAGAGAAAGAAACACGCATCTCTTTTTTTTCTCTCCCTATAAAATGAAATACCCTTTCTTCCGCTTACTCCACGCTGTGTAATAACAGAACAATGCATGGAGTGACTCACTGTGTTTGTTTGGTATTTGTGATGCTTTGTTTCCAACACTGGGATGTCCACTTATGGGCAATTAGTCATGCTGAGTGGGCATGAGGCTTCACCTCCACCTCATCACTGACAAACAGAAAGAAAATGTATGTTTTGGAGGAATAAGCTGAGCAAGCCAACAGTGGTGAAGTTTGGAAATGTTTGTTTGGATTATTTCTCTGTTGTTACAATGCTAAACGGTGTATTCTCCTGTTGTATTGAGGTGTTTGGTGGATTGGATGATTGAGCTCTCTATTGGTAGCAAGGAACTTCATTCATTTCATACACCATCAAGAGCCTCTGATGTGGGTGGAAGATCCATACGCAGCCACAACAGACCTTCTGCTCATGGTGGTCACCAACCTGGTCACACATTTCTGTGGGATGGCAATCTGTTCCTCAACCAGGATTCGTTGCAGGTCAACCATCGTGGTTGTGTTGGTCGCTCTAAGACATATAGCACACCCAAGCTGATGAAAATTATCACTTGAGTAGGGCACAGGCCTCATGCACACAGGTGCTGCCAATCAGGAAAAACAAGAGTGAACACCAACAGGAGAATACACTGTTTAGCATTGGCAGAGAATTTTGGCAAATTTCACTTGGGCGCTATCCATATAATCATCATACAAATGCATGATCCTTACAAGTTGGGAATCATTGTGAAGGTAAATAAACAGGCTTTCCAACTCTGTCAAATACAATGACAATTAGCATTATAACAACAGAAATACTCAAGACCAACAACATAAATTTCCAAACTTTTTTTTTCTGTGTTTATGTTGCTCATCTTGCCATTAGTACATAGACAGCAGAGGATTTAACACACACATTATTGTGGGATTAAAAGCAGGAGCTGTAATCCAAAATCAATACTCTGACCCAGAGGTCTGTGGTGTCACTGATAGCAATTATTAATTGCTTTCCATTCTTTGAGAAATACTGAATGAATAAAAAACTGAATATGCTTTATGAGCTTGTTAACATCTGCTTTGTAGCCACTTGTAGTTTACAGCGTAATCATGTCTCAAGAGAGGTCGGTCCCTGCTGATGGGTATTATGCTCTTTATGTCTTGCCTGTCTCTTTATGCCTGTGAACAGATTTTCAAATTACAGTACACTTACTTATGCACCATTAAGCATTCGCACATAGTTAAATATAAAAGGTCAGACTCTAGAACTGCCCATCTTAAATTAAAATGTAACTTTCCACATGTTGTTGTTGAAAAGTGAAGCCAATGCTGAAGTACCTTAAACTTGCATTCTTTCTAACAGCCAGCAGGGGGCGACTCCTCTGGTTGCAAAAAAAATCTGATTGTATAGATGTCTATGAGAAAATGAGCCTACTTCATATGTTCATTTAGTAAATTATGGTCACATTTAGAGTCAACTAGACCATAAAGCAGGGTATGCTTTAGGGCGTGGCTACCTTGCAATTGACAGGTTGCTATCATGGCATTGTGTTTTTGTCTTACAACTTTAAACCTTTCACAATGTTTTCAGTTTATGCACATTAATTACAACCTTTTTGGTCACTTTGATGTCGTATTCAGCATTTAATTGTACTTAGGCTCCACCTTCTTGTGTCACTTCTGGTTGCAAAAATACAAAATAGAGATGGCCAAAATGCTGAATTGAGGCTTCAAAATGGCAGTCCAAAAACCAATATGTGGCGTCATGGTGACTGCGTCCACTTCTTATATATAGTCTATGAAGTGACTGTACACCTACAATATTGTTATACCTCAGCTGTCTATTGGTACGGCCTTGAAAAGCTTCCCCAGGGTCACCGGTGTTACCAGGTGGAGACAAAGGCAGGCTTATGTATGTAGGTCAATAAAGATCATGGATCACTGAGGAGTGACTGAGTGCTGAGAGTCGCAGGTGCAAAAGCCTGTCTTCATAGGGAAGTGCATCTGACGCATCAGCTGCCTCCATGAACACAGAGATGTCACTGCGTTTTTAGTACAGGAATATGATCTCTGAACACACTGAGAGGTTTGTTCTATTTGTTTCAGAGAGGCCTTCTTTGCTTTCAAAATGGTAAATAATATCTAATCTCTATTCTTTATGGCTGGATTGCTGGCTGCATTGTGACTGAAGTGTTCTGTAAATATTGTTTTTTGTGTGAGCAGGTGGTATCCGCTATTTTTACTCAATGAAATACAGTTAAGTGGAACATATCACGAATACACACTTTCTAAAAGAGGACAGCAAGCAATGTTGTGTCAGGATACTTTTAAGGCTAAAAACACTCAGAAAAACATTCAACCCTTTAAAGTATAAGCAGTATACATCAGATTTTTCAGCTGATTAGATTGCCTAAACATAGAGAAGTTGTAGATTTTGTTGCCTAAACCGAACTGTTTTTTCCCCCAAAAGTTAACCAAGTGTTTGTTTTTTTGGCTGAAACACAAAAAAGCGGTAGTTTTGTTGACTAAACTTAAAGAAGCTTTTTCTGTTTGTGTTGAAAATGTACCATTTCATTCAATTTAACATGTTTTGAACATTTTGCTTTTAAGTTTCACTTTCAATTTTACAACCTACTGGGCACAGTAGGCCCTGTTGACTGGGTCTATGGTCCTTATAGTGACTTATATATTTAATGGCCTGATAACAGTCAACTGTGGTGCATATTTGTCAGTTGAAGATAGAAGATTCACTATACTGTAGTTGAGTACATAACATTGAGGGATTTGTATAGTGTCCTTAAATTATCTTGGATACTTTGGTTATCCCAACAACAAAATTTGTATCTTTATTGCACAGGCCACAACTCCAGATATTTTAGGATTTGGGTTGTTTTTGGTCAATAGAGCAAAACCATGGATTGTTTCTTTCAGTGCATGAATTTGTGACAATAACTCATAGAGCAACCAAATGGGAGGTTTAATTTTGGAGGACCCCTAGTGGCTGAGCTTTGCTTATGCCTTGTCATTACCTTGTCCAGTGGGTACACATTTGAGTGGTTAGTATTTCCTGCCTGCATGAAAGTACAGTATGAGTACAAATTGTTGCCTTTACAAAAAGAATCACTGTTATAAGTTTCCCTGCAAAACATCCGTATATCAACTCTTACTGGCTGCTAACGTGGAGTTATGATTTATATTTCATTTATATGGTTTTGAAGACTGACATTTGGTTGAAGGACGAGATCATATAATGTGCAGTGAAGCCCTCAGAGAAAAGGGACCTGAATTGCTGACATTCAGGCTGTGGAGCTGTAATCTACCTTCAAAACACACTGAATGTCACCACAGACAATATCCACAGTATGCAACACCAGCATGTGACACGGTTAGACGGACCAGAATGCTTTGCTCTCCTTAGTCACTCTGAATATTCCACTTTAGGGCTTTGAGGGCTCGGAAAACCTATCACACATCGCTGATACGTGTTAAGGCCCGCCACTCTGACCTGCTGATTGCATTTTCACACGGTGGCTAATGAGGATGACTGCATGAATATTCCCTCTGTTCCCACCTTCAAGCTTGGTGGGATTATTTAAGTGAGCAAATGCACATACTCATGCCAAATCCCCGAGGCAGAAATGTTTAACAACACCCACCGTATGCAGCCTTTTTGGAAATAGGAAAAGTTTGACAAATAAGCCACAAAATGAAGGGATCATTTCATTCACCTCAGGTCTGTAGATGTAAATGCAGTGTCATACAGCGAGTGACTCAGCAGCAGGGCATAAACAGGTACTACTGGTGCATGAAGCCTTTAATACGCTTTACTCAAACATGTATGTGACCAGCAGTTGCCTTAAGGTTGCAGAAATGTGCTTGTGACCAGAGGATTGCTGACGTAAAACCCTTGAATGACCCCTCAGTCTACACTGGAGCTACTTAGTGCCTACAGTAGAGGACTGGGATTGTACTGGAAGTGTCCATGCCTGGTTAACTTACTTAGCTTATCTTTCTATCATGTCATAGTGACATCTGCTCTCTTCTGCCTCTTCACCTCATTAAGGTCTGCATTGTGAACCTTGCCATTGTTGAAGAAGTGTTACAGCAGCATATCCATGTTATTATATTTCAATGTGCTTGTTGGCCCTGCTTTAACTACATCTTGCAGACAAAGTGATGAAAACAGCAGTTTAACAGTCCAGACGTGTATTATTTAAATCTCCAAGCAATGAGCACTGAACCATAATAAGCACACTTGTTTTAAAGTGCACCGCTGAACATCTGCGACGCAGTCATATTTGCTCAAGTTAAAGATTTGAATAATCCCCGTCTGTGACCTTCTAACAGTTATTGCCAAGATCTTTCTGCAGTAGGTTAATTCAATAGGCTGACAGTATATACAGCAGAATAACGTTTCTTTAGCTGAAATATTGTCTCACTTATCTCTAAAAGATGAGGTTTAAAGAAGTGATAAGTCTAGAAATGAAAAATAGACAAGAATCCTGACCTTGCTTTGTAGCTTTTAGCAGTCTATGTGTGTCCCAGTGTTTGAATATCTGCTTGAGGTTTAGGATCAAAATACCTGCTTCTATTCAGGCAAAGAGATGCACAGGGATGACCACACATAGGAGAGAGAGCAAATATTAGAATGAAAAGTGATGCAATTCATCTTCGTGCCAGTCTGTATTTTACACAGCATGTGTGTGAATGTCCCTAAATGAACTGTGTGCTCTTTGGGCTTAAATATTTGCAGTACATTTGGTGTTTGTATTATCTGCTGAAACTGTGATATGAATCAAATTCCTTAAGATTACACAAAGAGTTGCCACTGCAGCAGCATTGTGACTGATTCTGTACATACTATATGTAGATCAAGGGTGGGACATGAGTGAGGCACCAAGGTTTCCAGCACACAAGTCCATAATGAGTCACAGAGGTGTTTTTGTAAGTGAAAAAGGGTCTAATAATTAGAATATATGACTTAGAAAAGTTTCCCAGGCAGCAGGCCTATGTAATGTGAAATGCAGCCTTAATTAGACTAAGGATAGAGAAAGCATCAGTCCACCTTGATTTATAACCTCTATATAAAGTAGCCTATTACTGCAATTTATCTTGCTTAAAATGTACCTTGTTGAGCAAGTACCACAGCCCAGAAGATTATTTTTTTTTTTTTTTTGCAATGCACCGCTGTCAGCATTTTTCCAGAAGGCTGTGCACTAATAAAGAGAACAAACAGCCATGTTTCCTCCTCAGCTCCTCATGCTAGACCACAGCTCAGGGAGACAGTGGGTTCTCAAGTGGGTAGTATAATGTGTAGGTGTGACTGTTTTTCATGAATAGATAAAGGGCTGTGTGTTGGCAAGACTCTGGTGATATGATACGTATTATGATACAGGGGTTGCGATTCAGTATATTGCAATTCTGTAAGCAAGGTGATATATTGCGAGTTTTAAATTCTAATTTTAGGAAAAACACACCACCAAGCACATTTTCATCGCAGCTTGTCACATACTGACGCTTTATCAGACCCTCTGTTACAATAAACATATGCTTGATGACTCCTCTGCATTATATTTCAGTTGCAGTAAAGTTAATGTCAATTAAACAAAAATACTTGGTTAGGATTAGGCAACAAAACCACTTAGGTTTAGTTAGGTAGGTCTACTAAATTGCTATGATGGACACGAACGAAGAGCTGATTGTACAGTAAAAGAAAAATGTAACACAAGGGACATGAACAGCGGTCTTCTGGATGAAAACCCTGGGTGCTGGACCCATCCACCTCCCCTCCTGCCTATCCAGTGTGCGCCTCTCGCTCTTTAAACTATGCACTTTCCCTGTGCATTTACTGTTGCTGCGGATGGTTTTACTTTGTAGTTAATGGAAAGCCTGGCGGGTCTCCTACTGCCACGAAAAAGTGCCTTGCGCAGCGGTATTGGACGCCAGTATTTGACGCCCTGGGAATGAGAATGGGCTACAACAACATATGCATAAAATATGATAAAAGTTTACTTTTTTATGCAATCAGAACAGTGGGATCTGCATTTGCATTAATCACTGTCCCTACAACTGATATCATAACACTACATTGAGAGGACACATGTCTTTGCAAATGAAATAAAGTAGTGACTGAGTTCAACTTTGCATGTAAACTAATAATTAAAAATACAGTGTTTCAGAGAGCTGATACAACAAAACATATGATAATCAATATTTTAAATATTTTCTTGCACCTCTAGAGCTGGATAGACTGTAGAGTGTATTAATACATACTTCACATTATTTCTTACTGAACTGAAATACAGAAGTTAAGTCAAACAAATAATTAAGATAGTGAGCTAATTGCATTGTTTGATAGCAGACAGAGACCTGAGCAGATAGATGGTGGATTAATTGGGATGTTTTCATCTCTCTCCGAGGTTAATTGCACTGTGACTGGCTTTGTGAATGGAGTCAGCCGACACAGTGCCTCCTCCTCCTCCTCCCCCTCTTCCTCTAGGAGCAGCGGTGCCAAATTGAGAGCGCAGGGTGCAGCAGGTGCCAACAGGAGAAAAAAAAGGGATTAGATATCAGATCAGCAAAGCACGGAGACAGACTCAACTATGTCTCTGATTCCCAACATGCACATTTACCCTCACAGCTCCATCTAACTCTGTGTCACCATGAATATAGTAAGAATGAAGGTCGGGTGCCAATCCCTCACCTCGCTCGCCGTGCGCCCTCCCTCCCTGCCTCCTCCTCCTCCTCCTTCCTCCGTGTAATACAAACCTCGTGATCACCCATTCAGCTGTGCCTGCGTCTGCTGCTTTGGGGGGGAAAAATAATAAGCCGAGTGTAGCCGAGTGGCCAGGCAAGCCAAAAGTATCCGGGAGACAGACAGGTGTCGCGGAAGTTTACACTTTGCAGAGGCGCATCCCTCCGCGTCTTTATTGTCATTATCTGGGATAACGTGAAAGAGACTGTAACTGGCGGTCATCCGGCACCCACTGATCCTGTGTAAGTGATTCTCCACATCAACTCACTGCGAATAGGTGAATGTTAGCGCGATCTGATGAGCAATGAATTCATGATAGAAACATGCGCCACGGTGTCAGGTGGCTGCTTTTTTTAGATGCTGTGATTTAGAAGCTCGGCTTTGCATACCTTGATATGAAAACGTTTCTGTGAAATTTCTCTAATCACCTTTACCGTTTTGCCGTGAGATGCCCGACTCACTGTCCGTATATTGCTGACATTTGTCACCACAGATGTTATCATGCAGCCAGCCACTGTGGCAGAATAACAAACATACTGTATGAGCTGGTTTTAAATGAGGAAAGTGCGGCATTTTTTTTCTTTTTTTGCAGGATGTGAGGTGGATATAATCAGGTAGAGAGGAGACTAAAACCAGATTCAGGAGGTGCAGAATGTGACTCATCTTTGGATTAATTAGCAGAAGCTATTAAAAATAAAGTCATGTTTTGTCTCATAGCCATGGTTGCAGGGAAAACCTTTAAACCAAACAAGAATGCAAGCTGAAAGTCCCTATTTGGCACCCACTCAGTGCAGATTGCTGAGCCTCAGTGCAGTTTATTTCTGTTTTGTTTTGTAGCAATGACTGTCACCTGTTGACAACAGTGCTGTGTTATCTTGGGAAGCTCTTTAGGGAGACACCAGGAATACATTCACCCACATACGGGATGAATCAGTCTGCTATTTTGAGCTATCTCATTCAAGGAAAAAAAAAAGGATAGAGGCAGAATTACAACCCATTCTTAGAGTTTGTGCAGTTCCCAACACTTCATCACATGCACAGTGACTCAGAGGAAGATTCAATTAGCATTTGTTTTGATTTTTTAACACGTGGGGTCACAATGTGTTTGCATATGTGCATGTGTGTGTGTTCACAGATCAGCTGCAGCGTTCTCACCTTGCCAGCCTCCTCTCTTGCTCTGCATAGAGCGGTAATTGGGCAGGTAGTGATGGATGTGACACAGCAGGTAGATGTCAAACAGTGACAAATGATCAAGGGGCTCTTCCTCATCCTGAGCTTTAGTTAAAGTGGCAGTGTTCTTATCCACAGCGTTGGCTCAGGGAGGAAGAAAAGAGCAAAAAAACATCTATTTTTTTGAGAGCATAGCCATTTTGAATTGTCACAGCAGGAAAAGTACACATGTTACTAATAGGGCTGTCAGTTGATTAAAATTTTTAATTGCATGATTGTCTATGATTAAACACATTTTTTGTAGTTCAAAATGTACCTTAAAGGGAGCTTAATCAAGTATTGAATACTCTTATCAACATGGGAGTGTACAAATATGCTGCTGTATGCAAATGTGTGTATATGTTATTGGAAATCAATTAACAACACAATGACAATTATTGTCCAGAAACCCTCAGGTACATTTAGCATAAAAAAATATCATAGCTGTTGTTACCTATTGGGCACATGGATGTGCCCAATAGGTAACAACAGCTGTCAGCGTGCTGACTTTACTATAACTTGCCTCAAACTGCATGTGATTATCATAAAGTGGGCATGTCTGTAAAGGGGAGACTCGTGAGTACCCATACAACCCATTTACATTCACATATCTAGAGGTCAGAGGTCAAGGGATCCCTTTGAAAATTCCCATGACAGATTTTCCTCACCAAAATATAGCTACTAAAAACAAAGCAAATATGACATGGTTGTTAGGAGTTGATTCCTTAGGTGATCTAGTTTCATATAATGTCCGTATCATCAGTCTATAGCTCTAAAACTGAGCCGGCTACAACCTAAGAATTGCAAGTGGCATAATGCATGAAAGAAATTAGTGCCATTAAAACAAATTTGCATTAGTGCATTATTCTCTCATTAACTTTGACAGCCATATTATTTATGCATGCTTTCCCCACTGCCGCATGTCAAAATGTCTTCTGTTGCCCAAATATCAGCAGGATAATTATAGAATTATATAACATATACATGATGCAACATCTTCAGTTGTGGAAGCTGCCATTCACAAAGTAGTGTCAGTGTCTACCGAGTGCATTCACATGGAACAGTTTACATGTAGTGTAAGTTTGCAACAGATCAGGATCATTTCTGTCAATACAACAAGCATATTGTGCCCAATACTCTTATGGATCAGTCACTTCTCTCAGGGTGCAACAAACAGTTCCTGCTGCTGCTTAGCTTGGCTTATTAGCTGGAAAGCATTGAAAAAAATATTTGAGTCAGTCCACATCATCAAGTGACACTAATCCCAAAATTGAGAAAATGTGACGATGGTTATATCAAGTTTGGTTTCATTCAGAAGAGTGAGAGGAGACCAAAATGTGTCATGTGTCTTCAGGAAGCCACGAATCCAGCCAAGCTAAAGCTACATCTAATTGCAAAGCACCATGAACACGGGAGTAAGGGCAAAACAAAATGGTGTTAACATGATTCAAATTGAAATGTATTTATGTTTGTCACTATGAAGCAGAGCGTTTCGGCTGGAAAGTTTTTGAATACCCATAGTTCCAGTAGCATCTAAGGCTACAAATGGCATAATGTATGTTAAAGCGATGTTACAATTATGAGGGGGTCCTTGGCAACTTTCCTCCCTGTAAGGGGTCCCTGGACCCCCTGGTTTAATGCACTTCCCATGTGTTCAAAAGGGCGTATCGGCCAGATTTCAACATCCGCACATGACGTATCATATGGTATCATTGATGCCAATAGACTTCTACTTCTTCTGCAGCTTTCCCCCCTGCAACCTGTTTTCTTCTGTGGTGATGAAGAGGCTTTTAGCACAGATTAAAAAATGATGTCAGTGCATATTGTATTTCATGCTGACATTGCTTTATATAAAGGCAATATCGGCCAACATTATGCATATTGGTAATTTTTTTAAGCATTTCCAATAACAAATTAATTTGCAGATGCTTTTGGCGTCTGTAACCACTTACACTGCCCCACTTCCCTCAAGGATGTTAACTATGAATGAGGTTCCTTGGTTGATTGGTGTTATTAAATTCATGACTGGTTCGCAATATGTGCTTTGCCTCTTGCTTTAAAGCTAGTCAGATGGTTGTGGTTGGTGGAATATGAATTTTGGGTTGAGATGCAGTATGTGAAATGGTCCTCTATTCTTGTTGCTTCTCTTTTCTCTCTGTTAACGTCTCTTGAAGTCATTTTGACAAATACTGGTTATATCCTGGGGTTGTGAAAACACCTTGTTTCTGCTGTCATGTGGATGTAGGAAGACAAATGACCAGAGAGACAAAGAAAGGCCATCACACAAAAACAGAGCTTGGGGTTTGAAAGGTTTTACTGTGAGCTTTTCCTACAAATTTCCAAGCAGTGTAGGGACGTCTCCAGCACATACTCCCAATCATAAATGCATCACACACACTCTCAGACTCTGAATGGCTGTAAATGCAGATCTGCAAAGTCAGGTATTCACCTTCAGTCCAAACAGTCATTTCAGTGAAGTCACTCTCAATCTCCTTCCCCCTGGCTGTGACAAAACGCTGATCCAATGGAGGGTGTCTAAAACAAGCAGTTCATTTAGCGCCTGGCTGCACCTGCCCTTTTAGAGCTCCAACAGGGCCTCGTCCTCAGCTCGCCCATCCTCTGCTCACTCTCTGAGGTGATGGACGGCAGCAGAGCCCGGTGCTCTGCAGCGTGGAGGAGGATGTGGAGTTTTTATACGTCTTTGAGTAATTTAGTGTCAGTGTGACGTGGTTGATTGATGCACATGGTGTTTCCTTTGAGGGGAATGCAGGTTCCTGTTCATCCTCCTGAGAGATTCATCAGTATGACCTATTTTTCCTGCTGAGGCCGTTCTCACCCTCTTTTCTTGAGAGAATGAGAGTGTAGTCTGAACTAGTAATTGACATATTAATGGTACACTTATGTAGTGCCAGTAAAATGTGAAGTAGTGACCCAAACTATATTATTATATATTTTGTCTTATAATGTTGGGTGTTTTAACCGGTGACAGTAAACCGCTTTTTAAAGGTTACAACTGATAAAATAAGAGTGCAAAGGAGAATTTTACAAGACTCACTTCAGTCACCTGTCTGATTGGTACTAAGTGGTGGTATAATTTAAAAGGAATAAAGTATTTAATGAATTTGGGAGCTCTGAAAATAAGATAATGAAAGAGTGGGTGGGTAAGTTGAGTTAGTGTAAGAAAATATGGGGATTTGCATAAAAAGTGAGGAGAAAAAAAAGTGTGATTGGGGGTATTAAGCCAAAATATTTTAGAGGAAAGGATAAAAATAGAGAAAAAATTTTGAATAGGTTATTGGTAGGTTTAATTTTGGGTAAGGTATGGTAGATGTGTGTGTGAGTATGGTTTTGTGAGTGATTTTGTTTTAGGGAATTAATTTTGTGATGGTGAGGAAATAGTTTCCTATGTAGTGGGGGGGTGTAAGAGCGTGGTGTAAGGAGTGTGGGGTGTTGTCTATGTGGTTTGAGTGGTGCGTGGGGGGGTTATTTAAGGGGTTTTTAAAATTGTTGTTGGGTTGGTGTGTAATGTTGGTGTTGGGTTTAAAAAGTTGTGTTTGAGCTGGGCTGGTCTGAAATTATGTTCATTAGTGTGACGGCTGCAGGGTTTTGTTTTAATATCTAATTTGTGCTGTGGCAAGGATGGATGTATTGTATTTTTAGTTTAATAAAAATTAATTTGGTGCTTTTGGTGTAACTTCTGCTTAAGGATGTTCTATGAATGAGGTTTTGGTTGATTGGTGTTATTAAATTATGACTGGTTGAATATGTGCTTTGCCTCTTGTTTAAAGCTAGTCAGATGGTTGTGGTTGGTGGAATATGAATTTTGGGTTGAGATGCAGTATGTGAAATGGTCCTCTATTCTTGTTGCTTCTCTTTTCTCTCTGTTACGTCTCTTGAAGTCATTTTGACAAATACTGGTTATATCCTGGGGTTGTGAAAACACCTTGTTTCTGCTGTCATGTGGATGTAGGAAGACAAATGACCAGAGAGACAAAGAAAGGCCATCACACAAAAACAGAGCTTGGGGTTTGAAAGGTTTTACTGTGAGCTTTTCCTACAAATTTCCAAGCAGTGCAGGGACGTCTCCAGCACATACTCCCAATCATAAATGCATCACACACACTCTCAGACTCTGAATGGCTGTAAATGCAGATCTGCAAAGTCAGGTATTCACCTTCAGTCCAAACAGTCATTTCAGTGAAGTCACTCTCAATCTCCTTCCCCCTGGCTGTGACAAAACGCTGATCCAATGGAGGGTGTCTAAAACAAGCAGTTCATTTAGCGCCTGGCTGCACCTGCCCTTTTAGAGCTCCAACAGGGCCTCGTCCTCAGCTCGCCCATCCTCTGCTCACTCTCTGAGGTGATGGACGGCAGCAGAGCCCGGTGCTCTGCAGCGTGGAGGAGGATGTGGAGTTTTTATACGTCTTTGAGTAATTTAGTGTCAGTGTGACGTGGTTGATTGATGCACATGGTGTTTCCTTTGAGGGGAATGCAGGTTCCTGTTCATCCTCCTGAGAGATTCATCAGTATGACCTATTTTTCCTGCTGAGGCCGTTCTCACCCTCTATTTCTCTCGCAGAGCAATGAGAGTGTCAGTCTGAACTAGTAATCTGACCATATTACACTGGTACACTTCATCGTAGTGCCAGTCAAAATGTGACAGTAGTGACCCAAACTATATTATTATATATTTTGTCTTATAACTGTTGGGTGTTTTCAACTCGGTGACAGTAAACCGCTTTTTCAAAGGTTACAACTGATAAAATAATGAGCTGCAAAGGAGAATTTTACAAGACTCACTTCCAGTCACCTGTCTGATTGGTACCTACAGTGGCTGGCTATAGATTTACAAAGGAAATCAAAGTCATTTAAATGCCAATAATTCCCTGGATGCAGCTCTGAAAATAAGATAATCTGAAACGACAGATCGGCGTGGGGTAAATTGAGTTGTTGCAGCCATGACTACCGTGAGTCTACAGAAAATATAACACTGGGGTTATACAGTATATCCTTGACCATTTCAACAATAGAAATGTGAAGCGCAAGACAATACACCTAAAAGTGTGCATCTGGGGGTCATTTTCTCATTTTAAGCACTTTAAATGAACGTAACAGTTTTAAGAGGAAAAAGGTATAAATATTGCAATAGAAACGTTCTAGAAAAACATATACATTTTTTGACAATAGGTATATTCTTATATTGCCCAGCCCTAATATGGTACTTTACAATATACTTTTCATGATGTGATTATTTACAGATGTACATAACAGTGCTACTCTAGACATGTCCAGTAGTAGTAGTAGCTATGATTGTACATTTTGTGCACAGTGCATGTGTTGTTCTTAATGGCTCAACCCTTGAAACATAATTTTTGATGAAATTCCTAATGTTTATCATTACGTTCAATGCCAATGTTTAGTCCCTGTGCAGGAAATAGTTTAACCTCTATGTAGTGGGATGGGCGCCTGGTAATACATGCAGCACCGTGGCTGCTACAGGAACAGTGAACTGGGGACTCAGTTGTCTATTGTGCTTGTATACTGCAGTTGGTGCACTGCTACACGAGATGCACTAATCTTGTCGGTTAGCGGTTAATAATCAGTTTACAAGGGTAGGTTTTTTCAAAATTAGCATCCCTACTATGTACTGGGACATACTAAATCTTTTTCTGGTGTAGTAAATAGTATGGTAGTATGGGTATTCAAACACACAGTTAGTGTTCATGCAGACTGGAGACCTGAGTACACCTCCTGTCACAAATTAATGTCTCCATTTCAGTGCTGCAACGTTGACCTTACCCCAGCCTTTACCAAGGGTTTCTGTTTCCTAATATTAACCATACTTCAATCACATTTTAGCTGCCATAGTGGACAATCTTCCCCTAAACATAACAGTGGTTGTCATGCACTGATATTCCAGAAAGCAAGAATTTTAAAAATGTTGGCACTGAACGTAATCCTGCAGAATAATCTAATACTGACATATTTGTCTGGGGATAGGGTTGGATCAATGTAATCTGCACTGATCAGAGAATGTGTGATCAGTAGGAATGTAATAATCCAGAGTATAGTACTTCTGGTCAAACCAAGAAATCTATGCAGTCAACTATTGGTTAAAAAAGACTCTCTGGGAGGTATATGTGTTCATCTCACTTCTGCACCAACTTACCAAGATGGTGTTCGGTTTTGCCAACAACCTCTCTCGTCTGAGACGGCGGAGCAAAATCGGCGAAGCATTGAGCCACTGAGGCACTCTTCAATCAGTGTAACTTAAGGAGGCTTTGTCTGTTGGAATAGCCCACTCTCTTTTCAGCTGTGTGCAGACTGATAGCTCATCTGTGCTAGAGTTGATGGTGTGTTAGTGTTGCTGCAGGGCGCTGACGCTGCTCCGCAGAACAAGCACAGATTTGACGTGCACATGTTTGTGTGCGTGTGCGTCTAGTTGCAAATTGTCACAAGTGGCTGTGTGTATAGTCGCTGCCCCCAAGTATGTGCGTCACTGAAGCTTAAGAGGCAGACACTCTCACAGACATAAATGATGCTCCATCCCCGTCCTTGACACCACTCACTATAAAAAGAAGGCCTGAATAATTGCCTTCCCTTGTGGCTGTGCAATAATGGCCATACAGTAATGGTGCATTAATCTCCTCTATACATTAGCAGAGAAACAGGAACTGATGAAGACAAATAAGTTAAGAGCAGCTGATTTTAGTTTCTGGACAGACTGATGAAGGGCTGAGAAGTTGTCCACGTGGGTTCTGTGCAAGACATGAAGCTCTACATTGCAGTGCTGCGACCACAGAGCAAACATACTAGTGTTTCCTTTAACCACACCTCCCAGACTTGGGTTCATTCACATGAATGGAGGTAAGGAAATAACTCTGGATAAATTTTACAACTTACGACTAATGATTTAAATAAGGGCTATTCAAAGAAGAAGATCTACCTTTATTAGTCCCACAGTGGGGAAATTAATTTAGACTCTGTTTAACTTAAATAAGGGATATGCACACAAACACACACACACACACATGCAGTAATGGAGAGGGGAGGGAGAGGGGTCAGAGTGTGTTCACACTGGGAAGATTTACCTAAAAAAAACAGAAAAAAAAAAACAGCTGAGTTACAGACATATCTTTCCCAGTGTAAGTCTATGGGAACAAGTCTTTTTGGGTCTAATGACATCACGTGATGGACACAGATGTTGTAGTACCACTATTTGGCCACTATGTAAAATTTGCTTCCAAGCCTGACACACTTCCTCTGGGCTTTAAGCACATAAATGATAATGATAATAATGATGAGAAATTATTTTTAGGGACCCACTGATGAATAATGTACAATTCTGTAAGATTCAAGGCTCAGGTGATGTTGTCCATTTCCTGTGATGTGTAGGATCAGCCAGTGTGTGTGTATTTAAACATTTTGTGTATTGGATGTGGTTGTGTCAGACTGGATAGCCTTTCCCGAGGGCAAGGTCACTTATCACAGCGGCTGAATGGGGAGCCTTTGTGAATAGCTCTGTGACAGTCTGTGTTGGGTGTGATACCAGATGTCTGAGACTCAGAGATTTTCCACTGAAGCTGAGAAACTGACAAAAGCACTTTCTCACACTTGTGTACAGTAGTGTGTGATTGAGTAGTGTGTGTGTTTACATTTGCCCTGTGGATTTTACATTCACACTGATACTAATGACTCATAAAGGCATCTGATGGAGAGATCTGTAAGGATGACATGAAATGAAAAAACCTCTGGTTTCCTCGAAGATTTTCATCAAAACAACAAAACAAATCAAGTTTATTTTACTGCGCTGATGCTCTAGGAAGTCAAACAGAGATTGATAATAATAAAATGCAAGAGGGTCCCAGGTTCGAATCCAGCTTGGGACTCTTCTGTGTGGAGTTTGCTTGTTCTCCCCGTGTAAGCGTGGGCTTTCTCCGGGTACTCCGGCTTCCTCCCACATTCCAAAGACATGCAGTTTAGGTTAATTGAGGTGTGGTTATGAGCGTGAATGGCTGTCTCTATGTTGTCTGTCTCTATGTGCCCTGCCCCCCCCCCCCCCCCCCCCCGCGACCCCTAACGGGATAAGCGGTTGACGATGGATGGATGGATTGATCGGATAATCAGGATCATCATCTCAGTTTAGTTTTCTGTTTTCACAACTAAAATTTGATAAAGTTCAACAGCTGTCCGTCATGAGATAAGCCATGAGCTGAACTGGAGAAGTGATTGATGATCTGCTGAGCGAGTGGAGAGACGCTCTGTCGATTAAGCTATAGGCCCAATAATAGAACGGACATAATTGTCTGGCCTTCTGAGTCATCATTACTCTCTTCACTGCCAGTGCTTTCCCATCTTGTTTAGACACTGCAGTTAATGGACCTTCTCCTTCTGTTCATCTCCTCATCTGTCTCTGCTTCTCTCATCCTCACATCATCCCTCTGTTCTCTTTCTCTCTCACCTCTCTGTCACCCCTCCCTCACTTCTTTCCTTACATCCGTCTCACCTCACAAATTTCAGATGGCAGACTCAGGCTGTCATAAAGTAATGTCAAGTCCCTAACTTTAAAATATGAATATTACAGTATGAAAAGAGTCCATAAATTATTTCATTATATGCTGTATGGCTGAATATCTTATTTGGATAAAGAAAAAACACCAATGTGAGGTTTGTAGCTGGATTGCAGCCCAGTGTATTATACAGTATGTTTACATTAGAGCTGTGTGCCACCTACCAGACTGGATGACCCATTGCAAAGCTGGTTCCCAGCTTTCAGATGACGTACACCAGTCTATGTGGCATATGTTGCTGACTTTTTATTGACCCTCAATATCCCGTCCCCCACCCCATCCCTCTAAAAAAATAGTTCGGAATGACAAGGGGTAAAGTTATGTGTTGTTATGCGTTATTATGAGGCTATGCGTTATGTGTTTTTATGAAACCATGTTGCTATGAAGCTCCGTGTTTTTTATTTAAGCTGTGCTGTTTTGTGTTTTTATTTGGGGTGGCAGTAGCTTAGTCCGTAGACTTGGCTTGGGAATCGGAGGGTCACCGGTTCAAGTCCCAACATGGACCAAGAACTGAGTGTGAACTGGTAGCTGGAGAGGTGCCAGTTTACCTCTTGGGCACTGCCGAGGTGCCCCTGAGCAAGGCACCAAACCCCCAACTGCTCGGTTGGCTTGTCAGGAGCAGCCCCCTCACTCTGACATCTCTCCATTAATGCATGTATATAGGTCCTGTTTGTGCATGTATGTATTTCAGGTCTGTTTGTATTGTGTGGAAATTAACAATGGAGTGTAAAAATTGAATTTCCCTCCAGGGACTAATAAAGGTTCATCTTATCTCTCTCTTATTTAAGCTATGTTGTTATGAAGCTATGTAATGTGTTTTTATTTAAGCCATGTGTCGTTATAAAGCTATGTGTTGCTATGAAGCTATGCGTTATGTGTTTGTATTCAAGCTATGTGTTATGCGTTGTTATGATGCTTCAGTATGTGTTGTAAGCTATGTGTTATGTGTTTTTATTTAAGCTATATGTTGAAGCTATGTGTTGTTTCGTTGTGTTGTCATATGTTATGAAGCTCTGTAGTTATATACTGTAACGTTCCACAGGTCTTAGGTTATTTGTTTTGTGTTGCATGCTCTTATTTTGGTGCACATCCTGTTTTATTTTGACATGTTTAACCTCTCCTCTTGTTGCAGTTCACTTCACTCCCTGCCCTGCATGCTTCCTGCCTTCACATTTGAGCAGCTCCTCTTGACCCAGTTACCTGCACCAGTCACCTGTGTCTGATCGTCGCCCCGCCCCTAATCATGTCCACCTGTCCATAGTTAGTCACGTCCCTCACCAGTACTTAAGCAGCGTCTCCCTTTCCTCCTGTGCCAGATCGTCTCGTCTTCCCCAGTGTTACAACGTTCGCGCATTCTTAGTATTTTTGGATTCCTCGTGTTTGACCATTCTGCCTGTTTTTTGACTCTGCCTCTTGCCTGCCACCTTGGACTTGTTAAACTGTGAGTTTTGATCTCCCGTGTACCGACCCTTTTGTGAATAAAGACCCAGCGTTGTTCTACTTAACCTGCTTCCTGAATTCTGCTTTTGAGTCCAACCCTATCAGTCATCACAGTCGTCACATATACAGTATGTAAATGTTTTCAAAGTTCCCCAAAAATTATTTAAAAAGCTTTTGCATATCAAAATAAATAAATAAATACATAACACTTTGTTTGCACTTTGCTGTGGGGGATTAACTCATGAGTCTCTCTTTTTGTCATTTACATTTTTCACATTAATTATGCAGAAATGTAGATGATACATATGTGATATAAGAGGATTCATAGTCAACTATGATAGAAAGCAAAACAATAATAGTAAAGAAAAAACAACAAGACAGCTTGTGTGTCTCTTTGACCCTGTGACTGATCTTAGTTTTGTTATAGGTTCAACCAAGTCGGCTTGGTGACAGGTTGCAGACCAGACAAATCAGCTGCCTCGCTCAGATTTGAAAACCATTACAAAAAAAATTGTCATATGAAGCTGAAGCTCCTACCCAGACTAAAAAGTTATCATACAACCTGTGACTAGAAGTTACTGACACTCCCTCAATTTATCTGACACAAAGATATCGATATTATCGATTTTTCCTACAATTGTTCACTAAAAAAATATGGAGGCTAACATAATGTCCTTTTGTGTTCATTACACCATAAGCTTTGCCAAAGATCTATTGATAGAGGTTGATGAAAGTCATAAATTACTGAATATCAGGTGTATAACAGTTCTGTCAAACTCACAAAATTTATTTGCCAGGCATATTCATGTTCAGCCCAAAAGGAGTGAACTGATTCCACAAAAACACATTTTAAACTTCTCCATCCCTCTGCCTTCCTCCAGGGTTGTCTCAGCCTCGGCCTCCAGAGCAGCAGTGCCCGTGCCTCTCCTCGCCCTCCCCTCTTGGACCAGCAGCTCAGCGTGGCGAGGCCAGGAACGATGGGCCGGAAGCTGGACCTGTCTGGCCTGACAGACGACGAGGCGGAGCACGTGTTGAAAGTGGTCCAGCGGGACATGAAGCTGCGAAAGAAGGAGGAGGAGAGGCTGAGGTGAGATGGGATTCCCCGCTAGCGCATTTTTCTAGTATTTTTACACATTTAAGGCGACACATAGGATACAGGGTGATTTGAGAGGAGCTGATAAGGGGGGATGACATTTGCCTATGAGCAGAAATGACCAGATATAGTGTTGTACAGCTGGCTCAGCTGACAAAGCCACTTACTATATAGTGTTAATGTCTAGGGTTCAAATCTCCCTCCTACATCCTTATACACCTTTGTTACTTTACTTTACTTTGATAAATAATAAGAGCAATATTTAAAGTTTGTAGGGCGGTGTATTTTACTACATACAATGGTAACAAAGATATCAAACAGTTTAAAACTGGTAATGTTTTGCCTTGGACATGTAACTTTAGCATCAGTCTATTAGCATTATATCTTGTACTGTATGTGGCCATCATGTGCATTTTAAAACCCTGTCACAAGATTCTTGTTCTAAAACAAATTAGCTGGAGACTTCAGCAATAGTAATTTCAGTTTCATCATTAACTTGCGTTATCTAGCTACAGCTGATATAATCACTTCAGGCAACAGAATTGTTGGCTAGAAAAGCTTGGCGGGCATAGCGACCAAACCAAAGGCTTGGGGCTTAGCAAACGGTCAGTTGCAGGATTGTTTTGCAGAAAATAACCTAAAATAAACCTGCACAAAAGACTTCCTGGTAAATAAAATCCATTCGTTGGTGAACTAGGACAACTTTACGTGCATAATGATTTATTTCATGCATTGTAATTGATTGATTTGGCTAACCAGCAATCCTCAAGCTCAGTGTTGATCTTGGTGGTCATTCATGTTAGTAATGACGACAGTTTTTATCACTGATACGTTCATGCATTTGAGGTCAAAGCTTCAGCAAAACACAGAAACTGTTGGTCCATCTTGAAGTCTTCTGTTGTGACATCTGATTGAAAAGTGGAAGCCTGCTTTTTAAACATGTTTTCAGCTGTAGTTATTTCTTTACAGGATTTCCAGCTGTAGGGCTTATTAAGGCCCGGTCAGGGGCTGTAAGAAGGAAGATGCTTGTCTTGTATTTTCTGCTTGCAGGCTGTCAGGTCTGTGGGGGTCAGGCGGTCTGGGCCTCAAGGCTCTGCTCCGGTGTCACAGCTTCTTACTTAACATGCGACAAGTGCTGGCCCGTTCCTCCTCCTCACCTCCTTGTCCTTCACTCCCTCCCTCCCTCCCTTCCCTGTGACAGCCTGTAGTCAGAGGGGATTTGGTTCAGTTAAATTGTGACAGGCCTCCATGGAAGTCTGGCCATCAAGTGTGTGGTCAGATCAGTGTGTCTGGTTTGTGTTGTTTCAGCAGGACTCCATGGGGGAGTTTGAGTATTAAAACTCCTGTGTATCTAATGTCAGAATAAAATCCAAAATGTTTTTTTGCTGCATTTTAAGTGTGGTTGTACCCTGTGATTTTTAAAACACAAATATGCTCATTTGACTACCTACCAGGCCCCAGCCTCAGCTATTTTGTTGTAAAGATATGATGTCTTTCTTCAGATTTGAATAGTGATCCTCTGTGGTTTTGTGTTCTTGAGTTGATGCCATGAGTGATTAGGCTGCACACTAAACATCTTAGCAGTACTCTGAGGAGCATAACAAAGTTGCCTCACAAACCAGAGAGCAGCCGCCGGTCTGCGCCGCTTGAAACTCTTCTTATTTTCCCAGAATCAGTCTCAAAGCAAAGATGGTGTATTCCCAAATTACTGGGCTGTAAAACATTCTCCCACCGAGCTGTCATGAATGATCAGAAAATAATTTATGCCCCTCAGACTGTTATTACTGATGTTTACTGCAAAAAAGATGAGCAAATTAACGTTGATGTAGAGGCAGGCAGACATTGATGAGGCAACTGTTCTTCATAAAAGCAACCGGGCTCTGTTTTTGTAGCCTTATTGAGTTATAAGGACTTGTTAAATGTTTTAAAAGCAAAGTTTCCAAAGTAGATATTAGATGCAAACTGACAGTTAAATTAGCTTGTTTCATGTGTTACACCATCTGACTTTTTTCCTCCTTCTTGCATTTGTTTTTATTTGTTTTTACTGTTATATGTTTCACTGTTAGAGATGTCTTGAGTCCCTCAACATTAGCGCTTGTCACACTTCTCTATTCTCTTTTTCAAACGTATTTACAGTGACGCAAAAAATAATCAAATGCTTTAAGTAAAGATATATCACAGACTGTAAAAATACTCCAATCCAAGTAAGAAGTCTGCCTTCAGTGTTTTACTTACAGTAAGCAAATAAACTTCAGAAGTAGTCGTTGTGCAGATTGGCCGCTTTCAGAATGTCAAATTATTATACTGCTGCATTAATGTGCAACAAACATTATAATCTTGTAGTTGAACAATGTCAAGCCTGTGCAGTCTTATCTAAATAATTCATCATGTTTCATTAGCTGATAATATGTGTTGTGTGTAAAGAATCTTTATCAACAAAGTATTAGCAACTACAGCTGGCAACGTTAAGTGGAAGTTGAATTACAAAGTGGAAAATCAGATTGAAATACCTAAATATCTCAAACTTGCACTTACAGGAGTCAGCGGGTCTGGAGAAAGATTGTTGATAGAAGATTTACTGACTGGTTGGAATAGTGTGATGTGTCTCGGTCCAAGCAGTTCTTTGTTTCCCATTTACAGAGCCAGGACTGTGTACGAGCAGCCGATTGCACCTTTTAAGTTCAGTACTTGCACAAATGAACCAATTAATATATTGACAGAAAATGTATCTGGCAACAATTTTGATTTGAATTTTTCAGCGGTTCCAGCTTATCAGATGTTTCTTAGTCAGACAAAACAAGCAAACTTGGACATTTTTACTGACCAAAGGGTTAATAATGATTAATTAATCAACATGAGTTGCAGCCCTATTTTCCGCTACGGTTAATTCAGTTACACAACAAGAAGAAAATCTTTCTCTAGAGTTATTATTTATTTATTATGAAATGTCTGTAATCCAGAATGAATAGATGGTGTTTTTATAAATGAATCTTTCCTAGAGTAGCCTGTTCCCTCTCTGATATTCAGTATTATATATGGGCAGCTGTGGCACAGGGAAAAGCGGGTCACCCACCAACTGGAAGGACGGTGGTTCGATCCCCCGACTCCACCAGTCACATGTTGAATTGTCCATGAGCAAGAGACTGAACCCCAAATTGCTCCTGAAGCCTGTGCCATTGGTGTGTGAATGAGTATTTAGATTAAGTCCTGATGGGCAGGTTGGGACCTTGTTAGCAAGCCCATTTACCATATACTACATACTGTATATTGACACAACTTGAACATACAAGTACTGCTCACTACTAAATACTGCTGTTACGATATGTCCTCAGTCAGTCTCAGGTTCCAGTGGCCTCCTGTGTTGTTGTTGTAAAATTGTATTTTGCATCAAATGCTCTTTTTTCTATAGAAGTGCTTCTTTGTTGGCCTCCATGTAAGCGCTCAGGTTACCAAACGTGAGAGAGAACCCATTTGCCTTTTATATGAAATGTAAAACGTTTACGGTATATGAATAGGAATATGAAAGCTTGTGTACAGCAGATGGTGGCTGCATGTTTCAGCAGATAGCTCTCTCTCCCTGTGGGTTTTTCGCTTCCACGCATGGCCGACATTTGTTTTTCTTCCTTGAATGAAGTCAGCCCTGCAGAGTTGTAAATTACCCTGTTGAAGGATTCATGGGATAGTTTATAAGCCTCAGCTGGCACTTTAAATGCTCCATTTTAATTTTCTCCCATGCTGAATAATAAGAAACGTTGAAACACTTAACTGATATTACCTTCTGTCTCATGAATACTGAACTGTAATAAATATGCAAATAAAGTGATGCACACAGCTACAGTATAAGCCTAGTTAGGGGCGACCTAAACATTTTGTTAGTTCACTTAAAGTTTTATTGTGGGTTTACTTTACTTTCATCCTTTTATTACTGTGTGGGACTTTTTATTATTATGTTGTATATTAGTATTATTATTATTTTAAATTGCAAAAATAAATATCTCTATTCTTCCATTAGAAAATGACTCCATAAACAAGAAAATACAGGTTGAAAGGCTTTAGCGTGGTGTTTTTACCAAGCAGTATTTACAAAGTCAGATTTTCCAAGTTCAAATTCTAGGCAATAAAGAGACAGTACAGTACAATGTAGTACATGGACAGAGGGCTTGGCTGCTGGTCTTTATCCGATGTGTCAGATATATAGTAAGCCATCATCAGTGATATTTCTAATGTGCTATTAAGTGTTGAAAAGGTGTATTCTTTGTCTAAATGCTACCCTTATGTCTTATTTTGACATTTTAATATAGCGTATCATTTTTATGCTGATGACACACCGCTGTACTGCACTATCAAATGTAGTCTGGATGACATAAATTATTTCCTGGCTTCTATTTTCAAATGAAACAAAGATAAAGCTGATGTCTTTATTGTTGGCCCTAATGTAAAAGCATTCAAAAGACACTGCAGCAGCAAAAATGGTACAAGAACAAATGAACTGATTCTTTCTGACACACGTAGGTCTGTTTCACTTGTTAGGGCAGGGCCTCTTGCTTTTTTACCATCTCCGAAGGCTTGTATGTCATAGTAGGAATAATACAGGTGTAATGAATAAGATTAATGATGACCGTGCCATGACAAAGGCCTATAATACACAGATTTAGATGTCATTGCAAGTTCTGGATCTGCTATATCCACAGCTACAGTAAATCCTATCACTTTACCATGATAAGCTTTTAAGAGATGTTTTTAAGAGTGACTTTTGATGGCCGTAACGTTCAAAGAAATGTACCAATCCACCAACAAGGGCAAAGAAGTAGAGGACTGGTAGCAAGCGAACATGAATGTAAATAATGCAGATTTGTAGGTTTTGAATTCTACCATGTGCACTGTACATGTTTTATGAGGAAGGAAATACATTTAATATGCTTATTAGGCCGTAAACATACACACAGCCCCTTTTCATGAGTACATTTTTTTTAATTATTTTGTCCATTCACACTAGAGGCATTTCATCTGCTACCCAAAGTTTAGTGGATGTCTCAGGAGCTTGGCTTAAAATGAAGGGAGACTGAACCTGTGCTGTCTTTGCCTCTAAACCTAGTATACTGAACCTTTTTTCCATTAGTTCATTAGCCTTTACAGACTGAAATAGTTTCCTCCGTTCTTTTGTTTGTTTTGAAGTTTTCTACCAATGGCTTTAACTGTGACCTGCGATATAACTGTTTTTGGAGTAGTATTGTGAAAATAAATTAACTTCCATATATGGAAGGTTATGGATAGGTTTTCTGCTGCTAAAGAGTGAGAGTGTGATTTTGCCAATTAGAGCGGCTGAGCAGCTCAACCTCTGGCCTCCGCCGTCTCAGTGGCCGTGCAGCTGGAGAGGCTCATTATGGAGCAGCAGGAGACTCAGGGGAGCACAGACATGGGCCTACTTAACAAACAGCACAAGCACTCCCAAGGGAGTCAGACTGGGAAATGATTATAGATAGAAATAGTTATCCACCACTGCTTCTGTGTGAGTGGTGAAAAGATGCCTGGGGCTCAGCTATTGGCGACTCTTACGGGTAATTTGCTCTCGGTGTGAGGAAGGATCCACTTTACACGTGTCTTGCAAGTCCTTGTATGGATAGGCCAATTACTGTACCTGTAATGCTTACTCCAAAACTCATTTCAATTGCAGCTGTGACAAGTCTATCCTTCCCGTACAAATGCTCCGTGGATGAGTCTCAATTATTTGTGAGGTTGAGGGCTGATTCACTCCATAGTCATTCTCCCTCCATCGTTATCTTTCTCTCTTTCTTTGTGCGGAGTAATTTCTGGCGCAAGAACGCAGCCCTTTATCAGAAGCTGATATTTTGCATCAGCAGTTTTAATTAGTCTGTGATATAGCGACTGTTTTTGTAATTCAATTGTGATGTTGTGTTCAGACAAGTGAGGCTGAGCAGTAACCAAAGACATCTTTTTCTTATCTTATTAATGTTCCACTGTGTAGCTTTAATCTAACCATCTGTAGCAGCTGACTTGTAATATATGAATCTGTACTTCTCTGTCTAATATGCCTCATGCATCCAAAGGCTTTAGCTTCTATCTGTCTTTTTCTTTATGCCGGCTTTTGTTTGATTTATCTCCAGGCAGGCAGGTACAGGGAGCCGGAGTCGCACTGGGAAGTACAGGATCTCTTTGAAAGGAGGTGGCGGAGGATGTCACCATGTCAGGGCAGGAGCTGACCTCCATTTCCTCTTGTATTTATCCTCTTGGCTCTCTGTCTAGAGATGACACAAACACACACCCACTCAGCTGTCCATACAGAAAGAAGACAACTTGGAAAAAAAGTATTATTTTTGAGATAAAAGCCAGTCAGGTTCTGTTTGGCCCAAATCTCCGTGTATACATGGCGATCGATAAATTGGTGTAATTGGATTGCAGAGCCCAAGCAGTGAGAGGATATTGCCCTTCGTTGCAGGACAGTCCCTCTGGGCTGCAGTGCCATCTCCTCTATTACAGCAGCATGGGGACAGATCCACCTTCTGACATCGACTTTCAGGCCTGAGGTCATGTCCTTTCGCAGTGTCAGCTCAGATTTATGAAACGCCCCTTCCACAAATACAGACAGCTGTCGAATATTAAACAGTCTATGTGTTAGCTTGTGTATTGGTCTGATGATGTGTTTCTCTAATGAAACAGGTTTCCCAGACTCGTGAACTATTGACCTTTAGAAATCCTGAAATCGTGTAACTAGTCCAGCGCAGCTTTGTGGGTGCTTGAATAGCCCCATTGTGTTAAACAGACATGTGTTATTCCTTTCTTCTCAGTGTCTAAGGTTTATTCTGTGCCATAATCCAGTGTTAGGTCCTATGTTAACATGTGACGTTCTTTCACATGAAATGGCCCAAAGCTGCGGTGTAACGGGCAACTGCACACACATACAGAGAAGTCTTAACAATTAAACAGCTTTAAGTAGCTAATCGCCTCACATCCCTCCATCCTTTAGCATGAATGTGTTTCTATGCAGTAGCCAGAAAAGCGAGTCTGGAAAGAGTTAATTTCCGTCTGCCTGTTGTTGTGGCAGTTGTGTTCTCTTGGCTGCGGTTCTCTTTTTGGTGGGGATTAGCTGTGCTGCGTTATTGGTGTGGGTTATTTGTCTGAGTCATGTTGATGTGGATTGTTTTTGATGTGGAAGTGTTGTGTGTCTGTACTGATCTTGTCGAGTGTGTTTGTGCACAGTGAGCAGGAAGGACAAATCCTTTGGCCTTTTTTTTTTCTGTAGCCACATTGGCAGGTGTATTACCAGTATAATTTTGTGCGTCATCACATTTCATGGTCTGCCAGGGTAACATTATAATTGATACTGTGTGCTCACGGTGATGACCATGAGCTGTTTACAACTACTAGACTTAATTTATGAATTGTTTCAGTGTTTTGTTTTTAGGCTTTTGTTTAAAAAAAAAGAGGAAAACATAGTTTTTTTTCCTGATTACCAGCTACGTTAGTACATCATTGTAGTATTTTTTTATTTCATCACAGCTGATCATGTATCTTTATTTTGGTTTGACTTAAATGTCGTAGACTTTTTTTCTTAATAATCTCATCCTCTCCTATGATACAGAGCTGACAGAAAGGTGAGCAGAAATAAAGATTTAATTATTTTAAGTTATCAAGTGTCTGATAAAACACTGAAGTGGACGTAGTCACTGTGACGTCACCCATTGGTTTGTGGACTGCCATTTTGAAACCGTCACCATATTGGTATTTGGTTGTCGCCATGCTGGTCTTTGAAGCTTGAAGTGACACACGAGGGTGGAGCTACATACAGTGAATAAGACATTTTTAGGTGACCAGAAAGGTTATAATTAACATTTATGAAATGAAAACATGCTGTGAAAGGGTTAAGACGGAAAACACAGACAACTCCCAGACAACACAGTGGTAGTGACCTGTCAATCACATGGTAGCCACGCCCTAAAGCATCCCCTGCTTTATGGTCTATTTGACTCTAAATGGGACCATAATTTACTAAATGAACATCATGCTGTATTGAAGAAGACTTGAAACTAGCGATTGACACAAACTCATGTTTATGATTTTTACTTGAGTCGCCCCCCGATGGCTGTTAGAAAGAATGCAAGTTTAAGACACTTAAGCATTGGCTTCACCTTTCAGACCCTGAAGTTGCCCACTGCTCTGACATGTCAAGTGACAAAATAAGGCCCCCCTTCTTGACTCCTCTTGCTGTTTTGCAAGGAGGCTGTGAAAGCATATGGAAGCAGAGTGAATTTCTGATCAGCTTGGTTCTTTAATTTGCTTTCATGTGTTCGGGGCTGTTGGGGTGATCTGTACGGCTGTCACAGACTCTGTGATTTCTAACTAGTCTTTAATATGGCCCTTAGCAGATGATATTCAATATAATTAAAGTTAATTAGCAGACAGAAATATAGCCCCCCTGACCACGGCAATTATACATGAGCATGCTTATGCATACTGTGTTCAGTATGTCCCACACAAACACACACCCCCACACACACACACACTGACATCCATCTATCAGAGGTGCAGCAGCTCTTCAATGCAGCCATTTCAGAAAGAGTCAAAAATCTCTAAAAATTTGAATGGTTAGATATATGTATTAAATCTCTGTTATGTGTATTATATATATGCTGATAAAGCAGTCCTGTATAAAAACTCCAGGCCTCAGGAGTGATTAAATATTTATTTAAGTAGCGTAGCATTGTTTGCGGTTGCAAATTGAATTTCACTTTATAGCGAACATAATTAAATTCAACATGACATTTTAACATAAACAAGGCTTATGCATGTGTCAAATCAAATCTAACTAATTTGCACCAGGCTTGCCATTCTCCACGTTCATATGGATGATCTGTCTGACTACAGCATTAAAAGAAGTTTGGCTGAGAGATAAATTGTGCATCTCTGAAGACATCGGTCTGTATGTCTGCCTGTGCATTTGCACTTGACTCTCCTGAGCAAAGTGTCCTAAACAGACGGTGGTTTACGACGTCTGATGGAGGGAAGATTCTGATTTCCCCTGAGTGTGACAAATCAGCAGCTGCATAGCACCACCGTCCTCTGCTGGAGCTGCTGAGCTCACAGGATTGGCTGATGAGATAGTGAAAAACAATCCACCCGGGCTACTTGTGGCACCGTTGCTTTCATAGTTCATACACCGCTTGTTTCTAGCTGACTGAGTAGATAGGTTTCTCCTGAATAAGCTTGCCATGCGCAACTGTTTGTGTGTGTGTGTGTGTGTGTGTGTGTGTGTGTGTGTGTGTGTGTGTGTGTGTGTGTGTGTGTGTGTGTGTGTGTGTGTGTGTGTGTTGCATTTTAGCCTTTGCTAACTGCGGGTCAAATGGAGGTGAGTGGATCACCGCTCAGCCTTGTCTTCCTCCAGATAAACGTGTATACATTTCCACCTAGATAGGAGTTATCTGCAGAAAGACTACGACAGACTCAGAGCAATCGCCTGAGCTGTTACTTTTTCATTTGTTCAGGTCTGCAGTGATTACTTCTGCTGCTGGCCAAATGTCAAGGGCTGTTTTGAGTCTGAGAAAATAGTTGTTGGAGGATGGTGTTATATCACACCTGTCTCATGAATCTATCCAGTTTTCAACCTCTCCCTTTGTGATTTTCTTATCTATTCTATTTCTTCCTCTCAGTCGTTCCTTTCCTTTCCTTTCCTTCTAAATTCCCCTGTTTCTCTCTACCTCTGTAGATCCTCATTAGCAGTAGCCATGCCGTCCTGAGATCATGGAGGGCAGTGTTGGAAGAGAGCTCTCTGTCCAGAGGGAGTGAATGATGCTTGGCCTGACAGCAGAAACACTTTCCTTTTCGTCTGAATAATCACCACACTTTTCTCACCCATGTCTCTTGGCACCCAGGCCAACAGACGCAAGACTCATTTGCCTCCCAAAAAGCCAAGTCATTCATCCCATGGGCCTTATCTCCTCCGTGACACTGAAGTGATTGAACTTCCGCCAACAGTGTTAATTACAAGGGCCTGTGTTGTTTGCAGGGGTGTCAGGCAGCAAGGCGAGGTTCAAGTGCTCGGACACAGTCAGTTGCCCACAGCTTCACAGAGCATCTGTCTTTGTAGGAGTTCAAAACGAGAGAAAGGGAAGGATTCTCTGTGGGATTACAGTGTGTCTGAGGTGTGGAGGGAGACAGACAGTACGCTCTGAACAAGGTGCAGCAAGACTCATTACAGAAAATGAATCCTCTTCTTTTGTATAACCCCGCTGCACTGTGGTAAACCCTCTGTATTCAGGTAATGTTCCATCTGCTCCAGTTGTTTTGTTGTTCCTCCGAGGTGTGTTTTCTGCCATCATCCCCTCCAAGTGTTTCAATAAGCTGTCTGACACTGAACTATAATGCCAAAGACAGGAAACTAGATAACTTTACATATAGCTGCGTCATGTTTTTAGATTTTAGCTCATGGGAAAACGTTTAATATATTTCTCTCTCCTTTTCATTTCATTTTTGGTTTTGAGATTGAGTAAAGAATCTCAATGTAAGCAACATTTGCATTTGATAAAAAATTAGGGCTGTCAGAGTTAACATGATAATAACACCTCAACGTGTGATTTTTAGGTTGTAGCGGGCTCAGTTGTACAGCTACAGTGAAAGAAAGAAAGAAAGAAAGATATTCCTTTATTAGTCCCACAGTGGGGAAATTCAGTTTTACACTCTGTTGTTCACACAGTACGTGAAGATACTGGTATCATATGAAACTCATGGAGGAGGCTAAATAACACTCCAAACTTGCACTAAATTTTGGTGAGGAAAAAGTGGCCAAATTTCAAAGGGGTCCCTTGACTTCCCACCTCAAGATATGTGAATGAAAATGGGTTCTATGGGTACCCACAAGCCTCCCCTTTACAGACAAGCTCACTTTATTATAATCACATACAGTTTGGGGAAGTTATGGTCAAGTCAGCACACTGTCACACTGACAGCTGTTGTTGCCTGTTGGGCTTCAATTTGCCATGTTATGATTTAAGCATATTTTTTTTTCTAAATGCAGTACCTGTGATGATTTCTGGACAATATTTGTCCTTGTTTTGTGTGGTTAATGGATTTCCAATAATGAATGTATACATAGATTTGTATAAAGCAGCATATTTGCCCACTCCATGTTGATAAGGGTATTAAATACTTGACAAATCTCAAAAAAATATATTCATTTTCTATTAATCGCACAAGTTAGTTCAGTTAGTTTAAAAAAAAATCTGGGTATACCAGTATTTTTGAGCAGAGATGATTACTCTGTCAACAATAAAAGTTAATAATCTCTGAATTATTTTTGTTGTTTTTCAAGCAATAATGCCGAACACTCACTGCTTCCAGCTTCTCAGATGTGAGAATTTGCTGCTTTTCGTTGTCATAATTCATTATAAATTGAATAAATTAGTTATGTCACCTTGGGCACATTTTTTTAGACATTTCAAAGGCAGAAAATATAACCTTCAAGTGAATTTATAATGAAAGTTTGCAGGATTTATTCGTAAGTGTATTTATTTCCTTAGCTCCCCCAACAATTTGACCTTTTTGGACAAATTAGCTTCACTTCTGAAATATTTAAGTGTGCTGCAGATTTGAAAAGATTAAGTGGCGTTGTCCTTACCGGCAGGGCTTACTAGCATGCCTCGGTTTGTGGACCAATTAGCATGAACTGCTTCATTCCCAGTGAAGGCCCTTGAACAAAGCAACACATCAGCTGAGGCTTCTTGGCAGCAGAGATAATCTGTTTATCACATCATTGATGACGGAGCAGCGTTGGTGGTACGTCACCCGTTATGCACTCACGCCAGGACACACCAAATTAAATCAGTGCTGAGCTTTCCCTGCAGTCCTGTGCTCCATCCACCCAATTAGATGGGGATCTCCCTCTGCTCCAGCATCTTTGACCTTAAACCTGAAGAGCTCTAATTTATGAGATGGATCTAATCAGATAGACCGCTATATGTGAATTAAACAGACTCGTTGTGTTGACTGTGGAGCTGATGGTGAGCTGGTTAGCAGGAGTGGGACAGAGGAGTGTTTTGCCTCATGTTAAAGACCTCTGGTTTATTTTGGATGGCCATTGATATGATTTTCTCCCCTGGATCTATAGTGTGTGTGTGTTTTCTGTTTTGAGTTGGATCTTACTGTCTTTCTTTTAGGAAATGGACTCTGATCAATATCTCCCTCAGGACTGTTCCTGTATTTCGTCAATCAACACAACACAGTGGACGACAAATGCTGTCTGTTCTCTCTGCATCTCTGTTTTTTTAAGTTTAGTGTATTTTGAAAGTGCAAATTAATGAGTACACACAGTTTAAAAAAATGCCAGAATTATCCAAAAGGTAGTAGTCCCTGGAGAAGGTGTTTAAAAAAGACATCCTAAAATGAATCAAAAATAGAAACAAAACCAGGGTATGGAGTACAAAAGTCTTCCTAGAATACATTAGAACAAGAACATAAAACAGATCATGCATTTTAAATGTTGGAAAAGGGCACACGGTTGTTATAAGCAGCAGAAGTGACATTTATACATATACGACATTGCAGATGAGCAAAAAGAAAGTTTAGTGGTATTTATTAATCATCCATTGCTGTTAAGTTGTCTGAACTGGAATTATATTCCACCCTCTTGAACCTTAGTAGACCAGGCTGACTGGCTAAACCCCCAGTAGGCTTCAAGTGGCAGTGGAGCTAAGTAATGGATGACTTTGTTTACCATTAGGCTTTATAGGTTTAACACTCCCTGTACCTATTACCTTTTTCTATCTGTTTACTCAGTATCTGTCCTGCACTTCCTCTCTTCCTCCTTCTATAAAATAGGGCGTGTATATATATATATATAAAGAAATTGTTTCAGTCAATATTGCCATGACAGCACTGTGTGTTTGTGTACAGTATTTGTAACCTCTGTACTGGCAGGTTGAGGTGATGGCCTTGTGTAGTTGATACATGGCTTTTACTCTTTACTCTCCCTTTATATTAAAACCCAGTACTAATGAGCTACATAAAGCACTCCCAATTAAAGCGAAGCCACTTCATTTTCCGCTCTTTTCTTACACTCGTAAGGATTATGGACTATACTTAAATCACCTCTTAAAACACTTTTATGACTTAGCACTGCTTTTATGTACAGTTACGGATTTTGGTTGTGTCTGCTTTTAATGTCATTGCTTCTTTTTATGGTTTCTCTACTGAAAATGCAATTTCATGTATCTTGTAATTCGTCTTTTATGATTCCTTTCTTTTTTTTTTTTGCGTGTGCTTATTTTTGGCACCTTGTGTGTTTTACCACTCTCATTTGATATGCTGTCCTGTAAAGCACTTTATAAAACAGATTTTGCACAATTGCATTCAGATTTGTTGTTTTTTGTTGTTGCTGCTGACATTGTTAATCCATTAGTTGTCAACTGTTAAATTAATTGCAGACTTTTTTTGCTAATTGGTTTGTGTCATTTTTAGGAAACTTCCAGCTTCTTAAATACAAATATTTTCTTGTTTCTTTACTCTTTTGTGACAATAAACTGAATATCTTGGAGTTGTGGACAGAACAAGACATTTGATGACATCAAATTAGACTTTGGGAAACACTGATCGATATTTTTCATCTTTTTATAGATCAAAAAACTGATTGATTAATCAAGAAAATAATCACATTAATTGACAATGAAATTAATCATTATTTGTAGCCCGAGTTGAAATCATTTATATACCCTACATGGACTAAATAACCATCATTTTAAGTACATATTTTAAAGTAAATGTAATAGAAACCATTTCACTGCACCAGCCCCTATTAAGCACTTCTGCCTATCAAAGAGCTGTCTGCCTCTCCTCTCCGTTTCTACCCATAATCCCTTGCACTCATCAAACTGTGGATTCTCAAAGTGTGATGTTTCACATCTTAGCAGAAATCAGAAAACCTAATGAATCTCTTGGTATTTGTTGACTCTTCAAACGTAGGTGTGTGTGTGTGTGTGTGTGTGTGTGTGTGTGTGTGTGTGTGTGTGTGTGTTCATGTACAGTTACTCAGTTTTCTCGGAGCCCTGCTGAAACAGCCCCTGTGAAAACTAAACAACTCTCCCTACACTTCTCATGACCTTCGACCACAATCAGTGTAAATACAGAGAAGGACATGCCAGATCATTGCTACCTCCAGTTCATCCAAATTAAAGATGTCTTAAGTAGAGTGTTATTGTTAGAAACTTCACTAACCGCTGTCTTGCCCTCTAATCAAAGTAAAAATCCCTTAAACTTTAAGTAATCTTATCTCAAATATACAGAAATCTAGATTTAAAGACTTATTTGTTACATCAACAATCATATTTGGAGCATTCAATGACATTCAGTAAAGCAGACATTCACCAGCGACATACACTAAACAACACACGGGGCCAGACATGCATGGAGACTCTTTCCATGACTTGTAATCAAAATAACCCAATAATGACAGTATGAAGTCGTCCAAAGAATCTACATCACCACCGTCAAGCTTTACTGCGGCCTGAGGTAAGAGGAGCAGGCGCCGACCTTTATGGCATACAGTGATCAGTCAGTGTCTCTCTTATTAATGAATATTAAATCACTCATTAGGGCACATTTATTAACTGATGATAGCTGATTTAAAGTCATAAGTTCAAAGTTATGCTTTAAACCGTGATTGTGATAACCGTCTATTTGTTTAAATACCTGCAGTCTTTCTGCACATGCTCACCCACTTGAATTAAATCAAACCAGCCCCCCCTCTCCCTCTATTGTCTTATCATTTGGGGGTTCCACTCTGCCACCGGTGGCCGTTTCTTAAGCAGCATGTGTTTCCCAGGGGAACCATCATTAGTTGAGTGACTGGTTTCTAGAGATTATGAGTCACAGCTGGTGCTGCGGTCGACTCGCCCTCCTGTTTAATGACTGCAGGAGTCGGAGTATCTGATAAAACTGTTGCTTTGGTAGTAAACCAGCAAGCTAAACACTCGACGCACAGATCCTCCTTTTTCAAATGTTTGCTCATGGTGGATTGTTGGAATTTAGTTTATTGCACATTTCTGGGCTCTTGAATCTTTAGTGCAGATTACTTCCTGTGACGTTAACATCACACGTTATCGGACCTTTTAGAAACTATGAAAGGGGTCAATCAGATTCATTGCATTTAGAAATGTAACCACATACAGCATTTCATTTCTGAAGGAATACAGTCTCCAGCAGTAGATTTCAGCTGAACATTTTGTTGCTATTAGCAACTAGTATGTGCTACTAATGCTACTAGTATAATTTCCTTAGCAGTTGAACTGATATCGGCTGTGTCTGAAATCTCATAATATGCATTACATTACAATATATGTACTATCATTCAGCATACTTTTGTGTGAATTAGAGATGCGTAACCATGGTATATTGTGCCAAACTCATAACCAAACAATGATTTGTGAGAGTCTAAACTAATTTTAAAAATATATTGTGCCTAGCAAAGTAAAATTTCATACTCACACTAAACTGAAGCGTTACAGAGCTGTCCACCGTTGTCTGGTATGAAAGTCTTCTTTGGTGGGTGGCGCTTGGTTTTGGCTAGACAGTTTTTCAAAATGGCGCCTGGGTCACAGACTTTCTCATTTTACAGCTTAACAGTAAAATAAAATATGTTTCTGAAAACATTTTAGGCAAGAAATAGGCATTACAGTAACAGAATCTTGATTCATATTTGATTAGCGCTGCCTATTTTGACGATTTGATCGGAGTTCGAGAGTTTTAGTAGTACTGTAGTACTAGCTGCTCAGACTGCTCACATCCAGCTCAGCTCTGATTGGTTGTTTTTGTTCGGGCATGCAGAAAATGGCATTAGGAGTGCTACAGTTGGATGAGGCAGAAGAACATGATTAGCTGTCTCATGCACTACTGTCAGGATATAGTGACAGTTTATAAAAATACCTTTTTATCATATTTGCTCAAAGAGCCAGACTGCAGCTTTAAATAGAAGTCCTATGAAGCAATGTTTTCATGAGTGGGTCCCCATATTGTTTGTTTTCATCCACATACACGAGGATGCACATGTGATACACACACACACACATGGTTACCTGATACACACTTCTTCTGGTTTCACTATTCCACTGAGCTACTGGTGCTAAGAAACACAGTTTACTCAGTAATACTCTGACAAAGACAGTGAAGAAGAAGACTGTTAGAAAACATGGATGTCAATAATTCATGTTTGATAATGGTTATAATGGTTATACCTCAAGGATATACACAATGCATTGTTTCTCCCAGACATAAGGGAGACTGTATAAGTGATGTGACTTAGGACATTAAAAGTCAGGATATCTCGACTTCTGCAGGATTGATTTTTACCATTTTTTTTAACCTGTCTGTCTTTATAGTGGCTTAATTTGACTTGAGATGACTTTAGGTGCTGCTTTTAGACCTGAGGAGAATATGAGGGATTCCAACCTCCCTTTTGTCATTTGCAATGCCAAATCCAGTCATAACATGGTCAAATTCTCTTGTTTTAGGCTTAGTATAACTTTACTTATAAGTAATGTATATGCTAGTAGTAATATTATAGACTTACTGTGCTTTTCCACACTCTGTCTGTTTGTCTGAAGCTGTCACTGGAGGACAGGAGATGAGTTACAACTGAAACGTGAAGTCTGTGATGTGTGATTTGTTGAGGAGAATGTGGCGACTGCAAGGACGAGCATGAGGCGGGGGACGGACGTGAGAGAGGAGAGAAGACAAACTGTTTGAGGATGTTTTTCATCCGTCCTTGATGAGACGCAGGAGATGCAGACGCTGAGAGCTCTGCCCCATTAGCTGCTGCTGCAGCAGCTGCATGTCTGCAGGAGAGGAAGAGCTCTTGATCAAATTTATGCTTTGTGTGTTTGTGTTTGCACATGTGTGTGCGTCTGTTGTCCTCTGTTCAGTATCAAAATGAAGACGTGTGGCGCAGCAATAATCTCTAGCTGTATGATGAAGTGCACAGACAGAAGGCCTTTTCTTAAAGCACACTGCATTAGATATAGCTGCTGAACTTTATCAGTCATCTTGGTAGGGTTGGGCGATATTGAAATTTCCCTACTGATGATATTGCTTTAAGAAAAAAGATGATATATGATATTATCTTCCAAAAAGAGCTGAAGCACATAGATGTAAATATCTGTGGACTGGAGAGACATACATTGCAATACATTAGTGGCCACCATGAATAGACAGTTAGTGCTCTTTTATAGTGACATGCTGAGATCATTAATCAGGTCACTCATTTGGTGACTAGTCCTTGTACAATCTTGCCAGGGTTTATATAGCATTTTGTTACCTTTGATTGAGGGAGGGGGTCAGCAGTAGACTTGTGTATTCTGGATAGTGAGTACAAGATGGGATCAGAGATTTGTGACGTTTCTATCTTTAGTCCAGACTTGTTTATTGAACAGTTTACAAATCACTTTGTTCGTTCATGTTCTCTGGCTCTCCTTTTTTGCTTGGTTTAAAACCAAAGAATCTCCAATGAGCCCCCTGCTCCCCCTCAGACAAGCATGTAGGAGACCGGAGAGAAGACGGTGTGTGTTCAGCTTTCAGTACTTTGTAGCTTCTAACTGAATCTCCAACTCCCCTGTTGTTTTTTTTAAGTTGCTGCTGATGAAAACCCAACATTTCCTGATTTTGCTGCTTCATAATAAAAGCTTTTAAATAACAAAACAACAGGATTACTTTTATGATGAAGAATATAGGAAATGAAACGTGTATATCACCATTTTACGGCCACTTCTTTGAGTAGTGGGTAACTGTTGAGATGAGATGAGATGGGTGGAGATGTAAATCCCTGCCGTGTTGGGCTGACCCACTCAGTCGTCCTACAAAATCCTACAAAACACAGGAACTTGGCTTGTGTCTTTAGGAGATGTAGTATTTATTCACCGAAAGCAGGAACTCTACACACTGCTACTCTCACAGCTAGTTACAACTGACTTCCTCTCACCATCACTCCATCCACACACACACACACACACACTCCCTCTCTCTCTGTCTCTCTCTATCTTGACTGCAAATACACACTCGCTAATGTATAACACATTTTAGTTTAAAAAACAATTTAAAACCACACAATTCCCCAATGTTTTGCCCCAGATGGGAGTCATCTCAGACCCGCCACACTTGGGATCCCTTAATTCAACATAACTGAATATTGTTCTGTTATCATGGACATGTGAGGACCATTATTGTGGCCAGTCAATATCTTGTTTAATGGACAATCTCATTATATTGCCCAAGTCTAACATCTCAAGGTATTGCTGGTGATTGATTGTTCTCCTCCTGTAGTATATGTAACGTTTTAGTGAAAGACAAAGCATCTGCTATCTCCCTCTGCTGTCATAATTCATCCCAATGCTTCTTGTCCTCTCTAACAACGGCTCAGTTTTTTTTTTTTTTTTTTTTTTTGGAGGCAGTTAGTGCAGCCATGTGGTGAAACACCATAAAAACAAGCAGTCATCCATAGCTGAAACAAAGTGTGATTAAAGGCATTTGTGTCAGAGAAAGATGGCCACTAGAGGAGCTCCTCGCTGCGATGGAGCTCCAATTACTCACCGAGTCAAAGCCAGCTGATTAGAAACTCAAGCCCAACACAAACTGTAGCTGGGCTTCTTTTGTGATGACTCTGCATAGAGGATGGCTGTGGGTACGCTGCTGATCGCTTTTGGTTTTGTCAGCTGATCACTGTATTTTTTTCCCTCCTGCTTCTGTATAAGCAAATTTCTCTCTCTCTCTTTCTGTTTCTGTCTTTCCATTTCTCTTTTTGATGATTGTGGTTGGCAGGCATGCTAATACCATTCCTTGACATAATGTTCCACTTTCACAGTACCTTCACTTGAAGCCAGTCCAATAGCCTCACTCTCACCTTTGTAGTTCATCACTGCCCTTGTAATGTTCAGCCATCGTTTCTGGGGTTGTGCTGTATATTATAGCGTACTGTAGGTATGAAGTCTGGGGCGCCCTGCTCGTCTGCTGGTACATACAGTATTAGTGCAGCACTGGATCCCCGCCAGCTCTACATCTGCAATTACAGTTGTGGTCAAGTGAAGGAAAGCAGCGGTGTAGTTGAGGACATCTGGAGACATGTGGAATACATATCCAGACTTCTCTTTGTCATTTAGGGAAACCCAACATTCATCTTTAATTGCAATTAAATACATAGACAGCCGGGGTTACATCCTGCTCACTATGTTTAGCAGGATCAACCACTTTTTCAGCTAAAGTGGGGAAGACAGATTGATAATCCAATGACATATTAACATGTGATGGTTTAATACCGTAGGAGCACCACCTGCGTTTCTCGTTGTCTGACTGTTTCACAGGGAGTCAAACTGACCCTGTCGATTCCCTGTGTTTTATCGGAGACTGATTGTGTTTTATGACTGTGCCCTCTGTACTGAGAGTTTTGCACAGCTGCACCGCTCGGTTGCCAGGTTGTGAGATGCTAACCCAAATATGTTAATGGAGCTTTGCCACTGCTCTTCGAGGGGTTGCCAGGCGCTACCGCAAGCTGGATTGTGAAAATGAAATAGCAAAAGAATATGTTCTGTAAATGGGGTAGTGATCTTAAAAATAAACATGTAATAGCATACAGTGCAGTCTGTAAGGATTCAGACAATCTAGTTTTATCTGTGTACTACAGAATTTGAAAGGAAACAATGAGTCTAAGTGTAAAGTGCTGACTTATAGTGTTATTTTGAGGTTGTTTACATCCAGTGAACTGAAAAGAAATGGTAGCCCTTTTTATATTTACCTCCTCAGGCTATAAAACACTGTGAGTCCTACTGTTCACCTAATAGAGATGTGAACACCCCCAAACACCCTAAAAGCTGAAAGTCAGCACATTAAACCCATTGTTTCTTTTGCAATCCAGTGCTGGAAAGCAGCCAAAACAATGAAAAACACCTCACTGTCCAAATACTTTCAGACTGCACTGTAGCGTGGTACTCAGCCAAAGGTGGCCTATTTATTTATGTCCAACTGTACAATTTCCCCCCTCCTTTTTGAGGTTTCTTTTATTAAGGAACAGTGGGTTGGAAAGTACAGTTCCTCTAAACCATTAAAATGCACTCCCAGTCTCCAAACCCTCCCATCTGTGTGCAGTCTTTGAAAATGACCTTCTTCGCTGGGCCCATAGGGAGCACTGTTGTCCATGTTGTCAGGACCGGTCTGGACTGTCTGTCTACACATGGCTGCACTTTGTTCGTCCCACTGGCTGACCACAGGCCTCAGACCAGACTGAGTGACACACAACACTTCTGCCAGTCTCTTTTTAAACCACAACCTCAAATCAGATGTTTTTTCTTCTTCACCATATTTGAGCCTAATGCAGTCTAAGTCTGCCCTGCTTTGTTGTTGAAAAGAAAAGATTTACTGTCAAAATATGTGTCAAATATTCAGTTGTAAGAAGAAAATTTGATATAGTTGTCTGTTTTTAAGTGCTGTGAAAGAAATGGTTTTAGTTTTTTTGGTGATTGAGACTTCTGCATTTTCTTTTTACCTTTTTGTACCTCATTGATATGACAAGTCCAAAGTCCTTCAAGGCCTTCACTATTTCTCTGTGAAAAACCTCCTTATAGTTTATAGCATATACTCTCCATTAATTATAGTATTTAATAGGTTCTTTAATGCTTTTAGTGCCCTCCTCTGGAGTCTGTTGTCACTGTACATTTTAGTGTCCTCCAGTGCTCTGATTTTCTCAACGTGGCCTCATGAGCTTCATGTTTATTCATGTCTCATTTTTTTTGTGATTGCACTATTATGCCAAAAATCATCACTTATTATGCCATTAATGTTGTGTGGAAAATGAGAGATGACTTTTGTATGTGTAAATTCTCATTAGGCTTCAGTGAAAGCTTATTGTTAGGAAGATGTCACCCTGAGAAATTGTCTCTTTGTAATGCTCATGCGAGAGTGTTTAGGGAGTCAAAACAGAAGCTCCGCATCGATATTGTCCCTGTGAAAAATAATCATTCTTCCCTACTTTCATTTCCGTAGGCATCCTGAGGATAGATGGATGCATGCACACACAGACGCACACAGTTTTAGGAATACATTTCCATAATCAAATATGTCAAAAATGTCTTGTGGCTGCATGCAGTTTTTGATCATGGGTCTGTGCTTGTATGTTTTATGCTTTTTGAAAACAGACAGATGCGTAAATTAGAGAAATTATATTGTTAAACTAAAAAAAAAAAGCTAAGGCTAACACTTAAAAGCATTTCAAACCCAATTCTGTGTAAAGAAAAGCTCTAGCAGACATCCAGTCAGACTCACCCATCTTGTCACTTGCAGCCAGCTATCACAGCACAGCACAGACTGTCTGGATTGCACAAACACAAATAAGCAGTGAGTCGTGTATCTCTGAACAGTGCTGGATGATCGTAATAATTAGCAGGCCCAAAGAAGACAGTCGTATAACATAGCTCCAGACGACAGCGTAGCTCGAAATAGCCAGCAGTCGCCTGAGTACTTGAGCAGGCAGCGCACCGCAGAAAGAGTTGACAGGGGAAGAGAGCGGGAGGATGTGGGTGAGGAGGAGGGCAATAATTAGCTGAGCTTGTCATGCTAGTGATTAAACACTGATTTAGAAGCATGCTCGGTGGGTACGTGGAGTTAAATTGGCTGTGCTACTGTTAGCGGCGATGTGACACACGAGGCCTGGGTCACTGCACTGCAGTGCAGCAGTACAGAAGTGTGGCCCCATATCTACTTCCTCCACGGAGGTCTAACTGGTGTTTGTTTATGGGCCAGAAGGAATGTGAAGACACCGGATGAACGTGCTCCTGCATAGTGATCCCTTTGGTACCTGGTAGTCTCTGCATTGTTTTTATGATACTTTTTAATGATGCTTCACCTCAATTCCATATGATGATAAATGATTTTAATTAATGCGGCTGAAGGAGCTTGTTGTCTATCTGTGATCTTCAGAATGGAAGATGAATTTGCTGCACTGCATTTAATAAGTGTGTCTTCAGACCTGCAGGCTAAGCTATCCAATAAATAATGTGCCTGGGTGTCTGTATGGTTTCTGTTGACAGTAAGTAATATTAGCAGATACCTACCCTTGTCTGATATTAAAAAAGGGGGTACCGCTCTTTCATAAAATCCATATTAATAACTACCAGCCCAGTCGCACAGCAGTTTGTGAAACACACGAAATTTAATGTTTTTTTTTTTTTTTTTTTTTTTAGATGGTCGGCCTGAAATCAATTCTTATGTATTCCACGTAATCGTGGAAGGTTGGGTAAAACACAAAACTTTCACCCAGGACACTGGTGTTTGTGTCCCATGTGAAAAATCAGAGTTGATGAATTTGTCACTTCTGGAGTTAAGCCAAACTGTAATTTTTTCCTAAATCTCAATATGTTTTGTTGCCTAAGCCTAACCTTTTCTAAAACCTAAGCAGTTTTGTTGTCTAAACCTAAGTAGTTTTGTTGTCTAAACCTAAATAGTTTTGTTGCCTAAGCCTAACCAAGTCAATCTTTTCCTAAACCTAAGTAGTTTTATTTTGAAAATTCTGGAGCTGAAATTGACAGGTGCGTCATGTGTTGCTGGATATTTATAGAAAAATGCACAAGAAATTCATTGTTGGAAAGGGAAACGTCTATGTACATGAATCAAATGTCACTTTTCTCTCGACACCATATCCCTGAATAAATGCACTACTTTTAAACAAGTTGATTAATATTTCATGCGGGCAGTATATCAAATGTTCTCCTTATTTTCTCATACATGGCTGTTTAATTTACTCCTAATTGTGAGACGATTCTCCACTTTTATTTTATGCACTTTCTCCCCAGACTAACTACAGTGTTAATGTTTAATTTAGATTAATGTTGAAGCACACAATACACTCTCACCCTGGTGCATTTGGGAGCCCTGAATTGTTATGTAACAGGAAAACTGAGACTTACATTGAATGCACAAACACAATGAAATGACCTTCCTTATGCGCAGATGCATCTCTTCTCTATAGACTGCTAAGCTTGTTGTTGTGGGCGTTGCGGTATCACTAATGGGCAGATTTAGCTGCTTTATGAGACACACAGTGCATTCAGTAAGCCTCACCATGTACATGAAACACCATTTATGATTAATGACTAAAAAAAAAAAATTACATCCACAAAATAAATTGCAGATGCAAGTGGGAGGGATGGGATTTAACATTTTCTGACTCATGGCTAGAATTTAGTTACCAGTTAGAAGCGATTAAAAAACCTGTTTAAAGCTGCACTTATCATTATTTTTATATTAACAAATTCTCAAATGACTATTTGTAAATAAAAGGTGTCACTCATAATGATAGCATAGCATCTTGCCCACAACCTTACTGTTTTGGCTTGTCCAAAGCATACAGCTGATCTCAGAAAAATTATGTTAGCAGCTAGCTGGTGTGGCATCTAGTAGCTAAAGAGAGATATATTTGCCCCAGGAGTTGGTGGAGACCACAACAGAACTAAAAGAGAGTGAATACTGGACTTAAATTCATTCAGCTGTGTTAATAGGCAACTGTCTGCTAACATGCTCACCACAACAATCTCATAATGTGTCAACATGTCAAAGTTTGAAATTGTTCTGCTGCACCCAATGTTAAAAAGAAATCAGTCATTACTGCTTTAATGTAAATATGAGCTTTAAATTTAGAGTGTCTGGCAAATCTTGTCTTTCTCATAGTATTTTTATGCTATTTAAAAGTTACTATCAGTGGTGTTCTGGGACAAGCCCACCTGTGTCTAGTTTCTCAAAACTGAAAACTTCCTTTTTAACCCACATCTTTCATTCATCTCAATGGTCTCTTCGGGCCTGAGACGAATTTTAAAGATTGAAATCAATAAGGCATGGGAGTTTTCGTGACAACGAGGTAGGTTTTAATATTTTGTACCAACACAGCTTTGGATGAACACTAGGTGTCTGAAAATGCCAGTCTCTCCAGGAGATTTGCCTAAAGGAAAGTCAGACGGAAAGGTTGTACGTTTCCTTTTGGTTGTCTCCACTCGGCAGGTTTCAGGCATTGATTGTGTCTTGCTGGCTGGCGGGCGCAGTTCATCATTGAAATAGTGGAAGCTGCAGTGACATTTATTCACTTATATTTCTTCTAGATGATCATTCATCTTTCACTTCTACTTTGCTTTTAGACCTTAAGGTAGACCTGTTTTTAAAACAGGGCTTACTATACAACAAAGCCAAGATGAAGCAGTTTCGGGTTCAGTTTTAAATCTACAGTGAAGATACTAGTATTATGGACTTAATCAGTCATAAAGGAGGTTAAATAATATGCCAACTTTACTGTCATGGCCATTTTCAGAGGGGTCCCTTGACCTCTGACCTCAAGGTATGTGAATGAAAATGGGTTCTATGGGTACCCACGAGTCTCTCCTTTACAGACATGCTCACTTTATGATAATCACATGCAGTTTGGGGAAAGTCTTAGTCATGTCAACACACTGACAGCTGTTGTCTGTTGGGCTGCAGTTTTCCATGATGTGATTTGAGCATATTTTTTATGCTACATTCAGAACCTGTGAGGGTTTCTGGGCAATATTTGTCATTGATTTGTATTGTTAACTGATTTCCAATAATAGTTATATACTTACATTTGCATACAGCAAGCGTATATAATTTAATGGCAAATATCAAATAGTATCAAATATGTAAAATGGAAATTGTGTATATTCTGTGAAAATGTGTCTCATGATTTACAACTGGCAGTGCCTAGGGGTCTGTACAGCAGAGGCCCTGTCTGTATTTAATAAATTATGAATCATGGTCTTGTTTCTGGTTAGTCCCTACATGACCTGAAGTCTGATGTTGTAAATTCAGCGAGCTAGTTCCCAAGGTAACACTGAGCAAAGTTACATTCTCCACCTGAAGGAAATCTCGCTGTAGTGACTGCATTGCTCGGCAGCACCGTAATTTATGGCCCCATTTTGTATTAGCGACACCTTATTATCCTAACGTGCTCTACTCTGTGTTATATCAGCAATAATAATTCTCTCCTCACCCCCCCAGTTCAAGTTGGAAATATTTATGAAGTCATTTTAATAAGAAGAGTGGTTTACAGAACATTTAAGTGATTTATTGAACAGTCAAGGGCATAACAAACCCTCTCAAACATAAGAAAACAAACACAATGCTGTTGAAGACATGATGCAAACTGCAGAATTGACTAAACACATGAATGTATGACTTGCCTTGTGCTTGTAATGTGCACAGATAAAATGCATAATAAAGTTGTCCATCTTCTCTAATAGACCCTTGATACCCCAACATTTGTACACATACTTTGCCCTTCCTTTTCACCTCTCTTCTTTATCTCTTCTAGCACCTGTATGTTGTCCTCTGAAACCTTATTCCTATATTATGGTCATATTTTATGGGCTCAGTTTGGGCTAACTGCAGATAGTTTATTGTTTTGTACTCGCCTGTAGCTGCAATGGCAAAAATTCTGTTTACTCCAAGCTCCTCAGGGCCCCATATATCCCACCATACGTCTCTAGTGACTTGCATTATGATAGCCATGTCATTACCTTTATTACAGCCAGGGGACATTGTAAGATAATGTGTGCAGCACAATTCATGGTTTCCACCAGAAAAGTTGTTGACCTAGTAGTTATTTCTTTATTTATTTATTTTTTGTGGGAGGGGGGTGCTGAGCTATAGCGGGTCCATCAGTAGGTAGCCAGCAAGACACAACAACCTGGCTTGGATCTTGATGGGTTGTAGCATTTTTTTCACCAACAAATAACCTAAACTGTACACACACTGCACTGCTACATTCACTGCTATCTTATCTAACTGCTAACTTCATATTCATCATCCGTCACACACAACCTACAAAGTTATTCCTTAAAGGAGTTTGCTACCTGTGCAACACCATTTAGTTGAAAAAAATATCCCTGATGCTTAGATCCAGCAAGGAGTTGGCGTAATCCTAGGCTGACAAACACTGGCGGAAACCCTGACTGTAATGTCAGAACTTTATTGATGTTATTATATTAGAAATATTTCTGATTTTGTCTTTTTGAATATGCTTGTATGTGCTTATGTAAATGTTAAAAGAATACTTTGATATATTGGGAAATATGAGTATTCTATTCATTGCCAAGAGTTAGATTGAGATGAGCAGATTGATACCAATCTCATTTCTGGGTGATAAATATGGAGCAGTAGCTTAGCATAATGACTAGAAACAGGAGGAAACTGCTAGCCTGGCTCTATCCAAAGGTAACAACATCCATGTACCAGCACCTCTAAAGCTCAATAATTAACCTGTTGATTAAAGGAACACTGTGTAACAATGAGGGTGATCTATTGGCAGAAATGGAATATAATATTTTTAAGTGTTTTCTGTTGTGATTAATCACCTGAAAATAAGAATCATAGTGTTTTTGTTACCTTAAAGTGAGCTGTTTACATCTGCATAGGGAGCAGGTCCCCTCTCAAAGTCTGTCATGTTTCTACAGTAGCCCAGAACAGACAAACCAGTTAACTTTTCCTGTTTGGGCCAAAGTTGATACTCACCACCTTCACTGCCTCTCTCTCTCTCTCTCTTGCTTCACTACTCACTTCCCACGTACACTCACTCTACACACTGGCTCTGCTCCAAATGACTACTAATACTCTTACAACAGCTGGCTGTAGAGAGGGACATTCGTATTTTCGCATTGATCATCGTAGTTCTTCTACACACTTGGCACATTGGAAAGGCTACAGCTGGTTGCAATCTGCAACCTCTCCACCAGATACCACCAGATTCTACACACTGCTCCTTTAAAGAGGCACTCCACAGTTATTTTTTTATGTCAAATTGAATTTACTAGTCACACAGAGTATTGGTAACAAGACTGTATTGTCATTTCCTTTGAGAGCAATTCTTCTGTTCTTGGAAATTATATAGTTATAGCTGCGTTACAAAGGCCGGGCTAGATGCTCCACCCCGTTTTCAGTCTTTGTGCTAGGCTAACTTACTGCTGGCTGTAGCTTCATATTCAGCATACAGAAATGGTATTTTGACTTGAATTTATATCCCAAAATGTACATCTTTGTCCTTTTAATTTTTTCCTTATTAATGAAATAAGTCAACTCTTTGCATGTTAGCAGTGGTCTGTTCACTTAGTAAAATGACAGCATAAATTTGGATCTCACAGTTTGGTGTAGGGGTGTGAGGGGTGTGAGGGCTCAGAGGTGACAGTAGAGAGGGTAACGGGGGCTATTAGGCCTGTAGCTGTGTGAATCGAACTGTGTGGGACACAAGTGTAGCAGCAGGATGCAGCAGTGATTCATAGAGTAATACAGCCCACCACTGTGTGGAGTTTCAGGACTACAGAGAGCTTGTGTGTAGGACTGTGTGTGTGTGTGTGTGTGTGTGTGTGTATATATAAAACACAACACTGAGTGAAAGTGATATTGAGAGAGAAATACAGAGAGGATAGATGGGAAATAAGGGGAAAATCCAAAACCATTGGGCCAAGGACGGAGCAGGGAGAATAGTCAGTGTAGTTTTAAGGGCATGCTTCTTAATTACCCTCACCTCTTCTCTGACTCTCACTTATGCCACCTTGTCAGTCATTTCCTGTTGCCATAACGACGGCGGCACCTGCTAATAAGATTGTTTTCATTTGTCAGGAGATTTAGAATTAAGATTCATCAGCATGGCTGACACGTATGAGCGCATCACCACAGTGACATGATGAACGGCTTTTTCATTACTGCACCACCTATCCAAATGAATACTCCCTGCCCTGCGTCACATACACCACATTCATAACCATGATTATTTCAATGAATGGACACATTATCCTCCAGACTGTGGAGATGGAATTGTGCAGGTGTCTCACATAGCAATTGCTCGTCAAAATTGAAATTTCTGTCTTCTTGTCATCCTGAACTCATCGTGTTCATACCCAGCAAGGTATCATTACGCAGCAGCTAAGCCTGTCTTAATATAGGGATTAATGTCTAGATAAGGATTTGTTCAGCATTAATCCACAGTGCATGGATGCTCATCTGTCATCCCAACTATGTGTGCACATCTGCTGATGGATAAACACATAACAGATATATGCAGAATGATCCGCATGTGCAGCTTTGTTTTTGACTATTGCAAAAACGTACCTATGACATTAAAACATGACTCCCTTTTTAGAAAAGATTAAAATATGTGATGCAGTAAAACTTCTGGATAAAAACTGTTGGTCTATTTCTCCATATTGACTGGTAGAAATCAGCATGAGTCCAGCTATGACTCATCCATGTGTGTTGTAAACTGCACATGCTCACAAACACACACAAATGCAGTGTTTCCGAATGATAATCCGTTTTCTTCTCTGCTCTCTACCCACTTTCATCTGGAAATCCCTGTTTGTTTGCTCCAATCCACTGTTCCTCCCACTGTTTACCCTCACTATCACTCACTCTTTCCCCTCCCGTCTCTCTCTGTCTACTCTCTTTCATCTCACTCTCACCCCGTCCCACCATCTCTCATTGTCTTCAGTAGATCGTCCCCTGTCATCGGTGTCTGTCATCCTCCACTCTGGCTCGAGGCAATAGTGTTGTCCTTTCATCGTCTGTCACCAAGGGCACAAGAAACCCCATCCCAGCCCATACATTTTGCTCAGACCAGTGCAATAGAGTGGGTTATATGGGAGGGGGCCTTGTTGCACAATTAAAGGAGCAGTTTGACATTTTTGGTAAGTAAGCTTATTTGCTTTCTTGCTAAGAAAGATATCTAGATGAAAAATTATTTTCTATTTCTATCTATCTACTATCTCTATCTGTCTATCTATCTATCTATCTATGAGATGATTGACACTGTCCTTTATGTATGAAGCCAGGACCAGGAGGTGATTAGCTTAGCTTAGCATAAAGAAATACACCTGCATGCACCTCTAAATCTCACAAATGAACACATTAGAATACTGTTTTTCATGAGGAATAGATCAACGTTAGCTGCTTCTTTTTTTGTAATTAATGTTTTATTGATTTTTTTTACATGAACATTGTCATAGTTTGGTCAACAAATCAAACTCCTAATTTCAAAACAATATTATTATGAAAATAGTATTTAAAAAGTAAATTAAATAAATTGTTGATAAGAAGTCATATGTACAAAACTATAACATCCAAATAAATATTTTCACACACACACACACACACACACACACACACACACACACACACACACACACACACACACGCACACACACACATACAATCACTTTCTGTATCCAGCTTTATAATTATTGGACAGACATAAGAATTGTATGAATCTTATCAAACTCAAGAAAGCCAATACACTTATGATAATTTACAAATTGATGACCTGCTCCTTTAACTGTATCGTTAGTAATATGCCACATTTTGTTTGGTGAACATGCTGTAATGCTACAGCCATGGGGCTGCTATGCTAAGCTACGATAATCGTCTCATTGCTGCAGCTACACTTAAAGGACGGACACTAGAGTGGACCTATTTAACTCTCAGCAAAAAAGCTTATAGACTACTTATACTCATATATCACAAAATGCTAGTCTATTCCTTTAGCCGTGTATAAGTAGGCCTAAGATATTTAGTTTTGTCTGTATCTAGTTCAAAGTTCAAAAATGCACATATTTCATTAATTAGCACATTTAAAAAAAATCAATTAAGTAGTTTTTTCCTTTAGACAAAGCTAAGCTAGGCTAATCACCTCCTGGCTATAGCTTTATGGACAGACAAGAGAGCGGCATTCATCTTCTTATCAGACTCTTGGCAAGAAAGTCAATAATACCCAAAATGCCAATCTATTCCTTCAACCTTGTTTGTATAATATTACCTTTTAGAGAGAGATAGGATGCAGGACAGAAGGCTCATTGATTTTCCTTGCTAAATAGTTGACTGCATTTTAAATGGCTGATAAGAGCTTAAATTATCTGCGGTCATTCTTCAGACGTGCCCATTTTTGAGGCTGTTTCTGGCAAGATAAATTAGAGCCTGATTTACACACTGTATCTGAATCCATTTTGAACTTTCACTTGGCGGAGGCCCATAATTCTCTCAGTCTGTGTCTATGCCAGCCAGGTTAATTCTCATTAACATCTACAAGACACTTGAGGGAATAATTTGTCATGTTCATGTGTGGGGAGTGTAAGAGAACTACGATGTGGCACACATTTTCACTGTACTGTAGTGTCTTGCAGTTTTTAATGAAGATTTATATGTCACCACAAATCAGGAGCCACTCAGAGGTTCAGACCTACTTTAAAGCAGTGAGCTAAAGCAGCAGCTATTTGATGACTGACTGTTGCATTTGGTGGAAAAAAAGCAGTAGAAACAACTTGGGCAGTACAGTACTTAATAAATAAATAAGTAATTCTTGTTTAACATATTGCACTTAATGCATATATTTGTATGCTGCCTTTTAGAGGTAAAATTGCTATTATTATCTATTATAGCTAAAATGGGTACAAGGACAGAGTGTCAGAACTTTTCCGAGGATGTGGAACTATCATTCCTCTGGGGGATAATTAAGCTGCAACACACAACTTTTTAAAATGAAATTACAATATGTATTGAAGTTGAACTCATTAACGCCAACTACTGTAGAAGATACATAGGCTGCTGCTTTGTGCTGCCTGTTGTCTTCTAGAGCTCTGCGGAGTGATCATAATGAATGGAAAAGTGACTTTTGAAGGTCATCCGCAGACACAGCTGAATTATTAGAGGCTAGGATGGATCGATACACACTGTTTGAAGTTGCAAGCAGCTTTCTGGGTGTATGATTTTTTTTTTCTCTCATTGCTGTGGTTGACATTTAGCTTTGTTGTGTTATTTATGGTTTGACACAGCTACATTCTGGTGTAGCTGGCTGATTTGTGACCACTATAGGGGCAGAGGGACTGTGTTTTATTTTTAATTAATCCCACAGACTTCATAGACGGTGGTGTAAATAAACAATCACTAAATCTGCAGCTGAAAATAGTCCCCAGCAAATGTATAATTGACTGAAAACTACAGTGCCCTGCTACATTAGGACATTATTCAGCCTTTTTCAAAATGACAGTATACAGTAAAGACTTGCCTTCAGTAGGAATGGGGCTGAGCTAGCTACAGATAGGAGGAGGAGACAGACTAATGGTACTTGTCCACATGGGTGAGTATGGACGTGAGGGATTTCCTCACTTCCCAGCATTGGATAGGCAAGTGATTGAACAAATGCTTTCACTTGCGGCTGCTGCTCCCAGCTTTCAAACCGGAACCAACATGGCGGCTCGTTTGGAAACTTCTTTCCCTGTATACCATGAAAATAGTTCACCAAACTGTGTGTCTGAAAGCATTTGAGGCAAGAAATAAACCGTGCAGTTACTGAATTGGTCTTCATTTCACATCAAAAACAGCTAGTTTAAAAGTTATTCGGGAGATTCCAGAGGCGGTTTGTCGTGCTAGAGACCCCTGATTTGCATAAAGTAGCCAAGACCTCAACTTTATGAAAATGAGGAGCGAGAAATGTGAAACGTCTATCACTGAAAACGCAACGCTACACTACCAGAATGGATTGCATGGCTATTTACATAGACAATGAATGGGAAGTGTGGAAAGGTCAGATTCTGTCTGGCGGGTATGGTCTTTTCATGGGCTTTGTTGACAATAACAAAAATATACAATTATCAACAGCAGTATCCTGCATTTTCAATTGGTTCTTCACCACAATTGACACTTTCACATTGTCGATATCTGTTAATGCAGATTTAAATAGTTTCTCTCAGTAATGTGGTTGTTGTTATAATGCCATTCCATCATCTGTCATAGCTAAAAAACACACACATATACACAGTAGTTTGTAGGTCCTTGGATTAATTTTTTGCCTTTTATAAACTTGCCCTTGTTCTTGACTTATAGAAGATTTAGAAAAGCTGTTTATATTACAGTTCATAATCAGTTTGTGGCATTTTGCCTTTTTTCTTGAAGGCAGCCCCGTTCCTTGGCAGTAGGAGATAGCTGAAGGCAATCAGATGGGGAGATAAATGGCTGCCATCGCGGCTGTCTGTTCAGTTGAGAGCTGGGGTTGTGAAGGTTGACACTCGCTCATGGTGAAGTAAACACACAGCGTGCCCTTGCAACGCAGACTACGTGGACTGCCAAGTCTCTGATCTGCTAGTGTTGGATCTCAACTGAGTGTTCAAGAGATGTGCCATATCAGTGTGAATGGAGTGTGAGAGTGGGCTTGAGAGAGAAATTAAATCACGCTGTGAAGAAGTAGAGTGTGCAGTTACGCTACAACTAACAGTAATACTGTTGGTTAATCTAATAACTGTCAAAATGTCTTAAATATTTTACTTTAAATACTTAAAATTGTCATAAAACATACTATAGTGAATTTTCAGATAAGGTAATAAAATGCTATTACTGCATTAACCAGGAATTATTACTCCATATAAGGTGAAGCTGACTTTTGACTTACAATGTAACAATAAAAGTAATTCTGATGTAACATTATTACACCAATTAAAATATATGGTAATATAAAAGTGCTATTAAACAGCACTTTATTACATTTACAGTTTTTATTGCATTCTCATCAGATATCAGGACATTTAATAGTATCTTGCTGTACATTATTCGACTGCTCTTTTCATATTGTGTGTTCCACAGTTTTGTAATGTCAGTGGTGCAAGTGTCACCTTGTTTTTTGTTTGTTTTTTGTATGCCTGCAGCACACACCTATGTACAAGGAGCTGTGTTTCTGCTCTTTAAGGCCATAAGCTACAGTGTGACCTATGAGTCAATGTCAGGTTACCAATGTAGGGGATGGGAAGGAGTGTCAGTCCTTGTCATGGCTGTCACTGGGGTTTGTTTCTTCATTAAATTGAGTTATTGACGAGATGGCTGGCCAGGGACATCCTAGTTCCAGGGCTGTAGGCGACTGCCTCAGTCAAGTCCAACACCCAGCACAGTCAAGATCAAGTCAAGAGAGTCAAAACCCAAACTGTCAAAAATGTGTGAGCATATTAACATTTATATTCATTAGGGCTGTCAATCGGTTAAAATAATTAGTCATAATTAATTGCACATTTTTGATATGTTCATGCATGATTAATCACATCTGTTCAAAATGTACCTTCAAGGGAGATTACGCTTAACAACATGGGAGTGGGCAAATGTATGTATATATTTATTATTGGAAATCAATTAACTAAACAACATAATGATGAATATTGTGCAGAAACCCTCACAGGTACTGCATTTAGCTTAAAAATATACTAAAATTATAACATGGTAGTCAGTGCGCTGACATGACTATAACTTAATGCAAACTGCATGTGATTATCATAAAGTGGGCATGTCTGTAAAGGGGAGACTCGTGGGTACCCATAGAACCCATTTTCATTTGCATATCTAGAGGTCAAGGGACCCTTTTTAAATGGCCATGCCCGTTTTTCCTTATCAAACTTTAGCAAGTTTGGGACGTTATTTAACCTCCTTCATGACAAGATAGTATGACACATTTAATACCAATGGATTATGTTATCTAGTTTGGTATGATGTCTTCATACTAGCTTTAAAACTGAGCCCGCTACAACCTAAAAATCGCAAGTTGTGTCACTGCTCGAAAGAAATTTGTGGTGTTAAAATTAATTTGCCGTGACGTGTTAACCTTGAAAGCCCTAATTTCATTTTTGAAACATTAATACACAACCATATAATTTTGACGTGTATTATCACACAGGATAAAAAAAACATGTTTAACACAGTGAAGGAGAAGAGCCTTCTGCTATTCTCATATGATTTTATTTTAATAGATACTACAAATAGATGTAAAAAATCAAATTTCATTTTGATTGTAACCACTACCTACTCTGTCTACTCTGACTGCACATCATTGGTGACTGACTATAAGCTGACAGGCATTTATGCTTTTATGCAGTGAGGCGTTTTCCCTCCGTATGGCTGGATGCAACATTATAGTTATTCTGTGTGGTAGAGTGTGTGGGTATGTGTCGAGGATGTCCGAACTATGTGACGTGCATGCTTGGCTGCATGAGTGCATGTACCTCTCCGTCTCAGCATATCAGTATGCATGTTTTTAGTGCTACACCTCCTGGTGTTGCTACGCTCTCAGGGATAAACAGTGAGTTAAAATGCAATAATAGTTGGAGCAAAACACTTTTTAGTCTCCCTTCATGTAGCGGTAATCTCCTTGGTAGTCGTGGTCATTCAACCTCTGCCTCAACTACACCTGTCCAGCTGTGATAAATCTCTCTCCCCCTCTCAGTTTTTCCCTCTCTCTCTTTCCTTCAACTAAGGAACCCAAGGTGACCGAAGCAAGGACATAGTGATGTGATTTTCTCTCTATAAAGCCTTTTCCCTTCGCAGTCACTCCCTCTCTCTCTAAATCCCAGAAGCCTGACTTGTGCAGTTGTTTGCTGCAGTGTTTTGTGTGCATGTGAGCACAAAGTATGAGTTTTGGTTTGGTTGAACACAAGTGCCTCCGTGTACATTTTTGTGTAACTGCAAGATTACACACAGGCGTCTGCCTGCACACTTCCACCTAAGATTAAAAAAAAAAAAAAAACTTTTGTCAGCGAGAGCGCCTTAGGAAATAATAACCAGTCTGGAAATATGTTTGGCTTGAAAGGACAAGACCACCATGTGGTCTGGACTCCCTGTGGTGTAAGCTGTCCAGATATCATAAATACAATATTATGTGTGCGCTTGTGTGTTGAGACTGAGATAATTGTATTTATGAGTGGCTCTATTGGGTTATCTGAGGATGCTTGAACATCAGAGAGTTCACTGCAGCTCACAGCAGCCATTGTAAAAAAGCTTTTTAACAAGGTTAAAGCCATTTCACCGGAATGCAAAACGACTATGTGATGAGAAAATGTGGGTTTTTGGATGTAAACTTTACTAAATAATGCCTGTACACCATTTCAGACTCTAGTAGAAGTCAGTTATATTCTGATATGATTGTTTTCTAATTTAAATTCTGTCTGTCATTGTAAGTAAAATCTTAACCTGCTGTCAATCTCCTTTATAACAGGATGTGTGTTATAGTTCTTAAACGATGATATATTGGAAATATGAGCTTCCCTGTCTGTGCTCTTGCAGGTTTGACTGCACCACTGAAACAGATCCAGGAACTAGTTCCCTAGTGGATAGAAAGTAAAAGTCAATGAAGACATTTTCATATTGCTTTTCATGTTGGTGTGTATTGCAGGTGAATGGCCTGACATGCACTGTGAGACACTGTGTTCCTGTCGTGTTGACTCTTATCGATTTGCCACCCGCACTGTATTATCATAAAACCAATATGCATGTCTGTCAGCCATGGGAAGTGCATTAGGCTTATTGGTCTGCGATCAACACCGATCCGTTAGCAAACACGGCTGTACGGACCATCTGTCATGATCATTTTCACCATTTTTTTTGCCCTTTTCTGCTTTTTAATTGTCCACCTTTTCTTTATTTCTCTCTTAAATCTTTCACCTTGCACGTCTTGCATTGTGTCTTCTTTATTAATCTCTAATTTACAAGTGCATCATTGCTGAACTGAATTGAAGTACTCATTCAAAATGCACTTAGCGTTGATAAAATGCACTGCCACCCTGCTCACTGTCATTAACGGTCGTTGTGGGTCTCAAATCAAAAGTGCTGTGCAATTACAAACACCCTCCTTTCTTCAAGCTGCAATCAATAGTTTTTTTGTCTACATTCAATACTGCCTTCTTTCCTCCAAATCACCTCCAACAAAAGCTGCTCTCCTCGAACCTGAAAATAAATCATCAGTCACACTGCAGCTGTGTGTGTAGTTGATTCTGTCTCCATGTCCGTGAATGTGAAGTTGACATGCCCTCCTCCTGCTGCTGTTGCCAATGTATAACAGATTGATTTAGTGTGTGTGTGTGTGTGTGTGTGTGTGTGTGTGTGTGTGTGTGGAGAGAGAGAGAGAGAGAGAGAGAGAGAGAGAGAGAGAGAGAGAGAGAGAGAGAGAGAGAGAGAGAGAGAGAGAGAGAGAGAGAGAGAGAGAGAGAGAGAGAGAGAGAGAGAGAGAGAGAGAGAGAGAGAGATGGCTATGTCTGAGTCTATGTATGCAACATGTATGCATCAGTGTGGGTGTGTGGTGTAGCGTGACAAGTGTCAGATCTGTCATGGATCCACAGAGACTATGCTATGTGTGACACACACACACACACACACACACACACAGTATACAGTACAGTACAGCAGGTGGGCTGTGGCTGTCAGTCGGGCTCCCTCAGAGTCTAATAGGGATCTGGAGTCCCGGTCAATACAAGAGCCCCCATTATGTCAACCCCCATCCCCTCTAATTGAATTGGCATCTCCCAAAAATAACTCCCTCCTCTCTTCTGCTTGGTTCAACCCTAATTATTCCTCTCTGTCTGTCTTATTCCTCTTTATTTTCCCTGCATGCAGCTCTCCTCTCTCATCACAGGGGAATTCAGTGAACGATGCTCTTCTGTAGCTCTGCGTCTTTGTTGCCACATAAATAGCCACTCGTTCCCTGGCGGCCATCCCTGGCCTCCTCTTAATATACAGCAGCACATCCTCTCTTGCACCCGGCATTCACGGCGATTATGCACTACACAGCATATTGCTGCCATACAATTGTAGTTAATATTACAGTATAAATGCAAAGTGTGCTAAAGCACCACAAGCTGCTGATGTAGATTAGATGTAGATTTTAAAATACATGTTTAATTTTCAAGAAGGCATAGCTGTAAATGTTAAAAAAAGAAGCTGTTATGGAAATATCCTGGAAGTAAAATCTTTGTAGATATAAAGTTTTCAATTTTGAACCCATATAAAAAGTGGTTACATTTAAAGGACCAGTGTGTAACAATTAGGGGGATCTATAAATATAATATTAATAAGTATGTTTCCTTTAGTGTATAATCACTTGAAAATAAGAACTGTTGTGTTAGAATGAGCTGTTTATATCTACATAGGGAACGGGTCTTCTCTCAACCAAGCCCCCAGGAAGAGCGCCGGTTGTTGATGCCAAATGGCGGTACTACAATTTCTGTGTCCATCACGTGATGCCATTGGGCCCAAAAAGACTTTCCCCCATAGACTTACATTGAGAAAGAGACGTTTATAACTCAGCGGATAATTTGTTTTGAGGTGACTCACCTTCCCAGTATGAACGCTCTAATACCCCTTATTTTAATTATTAGGTCCTAAAAGTTGTAAAATGCACCAGTTGCTGAATCCAAAGTTATTTCCCTTCCTTCCTTTGTGTGAATAAGTCCCAGACTGAGGCTGGGAGGTTAAGTTAGCAAGCCCTGATGAGAGTGTGACGTTGTCACCCCACGACTGAGCCATGTGACCGAGTGGACACTACTGCACCTGCTCCATGGGCCCAATGGATGCAGAAGGTCGCTGGGAAATCTGGATGCTTTTCCAGTCGGAATCAAGCCATTTTGATATCATGCGCCATTGAACAACTTTCATAGGAATTAACAGGATCCTGCCTCGAAAGCTGTACCCAGTTCCCTTAATACATCCATGCTCTCCAGAGTCTGCCATGCTATTTCTACAGTAGCCCAGAAAGGACAAACCAAACAAATATTTCCTGCTTGTGCTGGAATGGATAACGTTACTCGCACCTGTTGCCGGCACTCTCTCTCTCGCTCTCTCTCTTGCTTCACCACTCATTTCTCATATACTGGCTCTAGAGAGGGCCATTTACATTTTTCGTGTCGACCACGGTCTCCACACCTCACCGCTAGATACTACCAGATCATACACTGGATCTTTAAAAGAGTATATATAATAATATGGAAATGGGAATAGAACTGCGGCCTCACTCAAATGACTCGCATTGATGAAACATGTTTGCAGTATATTGTAGACTGCTATTGTTTCCTTGTGGCAGCCCAACAACAGATTGACTCTCCTATTCTCTACAAACAGTTCATTCCCCGCGGATGGAGACACTGGTGTTGGATGTGTGCTCAGTAGCTGCTGCCATTCCCTCCCTTTTTTCCTCCTCACTTGGCATCCCTCGGTGTGGTTGACACTTAAGCCGCATTCTTGGCACATTGGGTTTGATTTTTGCTGTGTGAATAGAGATTATTCAGCGGAGGAAAGAACAATCTGCGCCAGTTACTGTGGCTTGTACAGCTGCTAATCTGAGATGTAGCTGGAGAAATGGGTTGAAGGGATGAAAGGAAGGAGAAGTGGCATGATGGAGCTTCAGCAGAGGGTTTGATGAAACGAGTGACAGGAATTGAGGTATATGCGTTAAAGGATATATGAATCTGTAGGAAGATATTGATTTGCTGATTGGAGGTATGAAATTCAATAATTTGAACTCTCCTATTTTGCCCATCTTCTCTCTTGACACAGAGGAAATTATTTACACTGCTCTAATTTCAGTTTTCTGGAAAACATTTGCGCCCATTTCAGAGAAGGGACGGTCATATTAAACGCATATTACTGCCTTTGAATTTAATCTGTCAATAATGAGTAACTGCAGGGTCAAAACAATAACACCAGAATGCAAAAATGAATTCCCTCACTCCTAAATTATCTGAGCACCTTGCTGAGGTAGCAGGAAACCATGTACACACATTATTTCCTCCCCCTCTTTATCTCACTCTCATTTCCTCACATAGTTGCCACGCAGGCACGCCGTTCTGATTGGAAACCTTATCAGCGGAGCACACATTTGACTTGGATTGTTTCCCAAAGTGAGGGCTCATTACTGGCCTGCTGGATAATCGTCGGCAGTCAAAGTTGGTTCGGAGAGAAGTCTCCCCATCGCCCCGAGGCTTTATTTTAGCTCGGGGTTCACAGAGAGGAGAGGAGATGGGGAAGAGCGGAAAGAGGCTGATGTATAGGGCTGTATAGCTGGACTGTAATGCACAAAATCACACACTTACAGGCGTGGATTAATGGTAGCACAGATTTAAAAGGCATCAAAAAGTCACAGACTCTCATGGAAAAAGGGGGACAGTAAGTGCTGGCGTACAGAGGGGTATATGATGGAGAGGAAATCAAGAGGTGAGGAAATGAAAGAGTTTGAAGCTTGAGAAACTGAAACTAAACTACAAGGTTGACAGGAAGATGGGAAAGAGTTAATAGTGAGCGTGACATTATCTTAAACCAGTGGCATTCTGATAATCTGCCCGGCAGCTGTGTGTAATTGATTCTTCTCCTGCATATAGCTTTCAATAATTGCTGTGACGTTGCTGTAAAGCTGTGGGTAAGCTCACCATTAAAAATGTCAATATTAACACTCTCAGTACATTTGATAATGTTATCACTCGATGTGTGCACTTACTGTAAGAACCATAAGTGAGCATAGGTGCTTTTAAAATTATAATCAGTTTATACTAGGGCTCTCAAAGTTGACATGATAATAACATGTTAATGCAGATTTGTTGTAATTTAATTTAATATAAAAAAAAAAAAAAAAAAAACGATAACCGACCCTCATTAACCAATTATTATACGTTAACCAACAAGATCAGTGTGTCGCATGCAGCGGTGTGCCAGCTGCAGTATATGAGCACAGCAGACAGCTGAGTCCCCAGTACACCCGTCTGGCAGCGGTAGCAGCCACAGTACTGCGGATATTATCAGACACACTCAGCCACTTTCCAAGTAAAAGATCGCCACCACTCTGCCCGTCATAACGATAGCGAGTGTTGCACAAACTTTCACATCTGACAGACACGGTGTAACTGTAGTGAGTGTCCGACAGACTGTGTGTGTGTGGCGGCGGTGAGTGTGGGGTTATTGGGGGCGTTATAGCTATGAACATGGCTGTGTGTGTGCAGTTTATTTGTCGGTGAATAAATGCTACAACTCCTCAGCTCAAGCGAGCTCAAGAGACCTGAGCCAGCTTCCTGTACCTGTAACTGTGGCTCAGACTCTCTTAAGGTGGGCTATTAAAGAGGACCAGCTTTTTTCCTTAACCGTTTAACCGATGGCGTTAATCCATTAAAATTCTTAATGTTGGTTAACAGTTTAGACAGTTAATTATTAACATCCCTAAACACCACTAATTTCTTTAACACATTAATGTGACCCATGATTTTTATGTTAGCAGGGTCAGTTATAAAGCTAGAATGAAGATACTAGCATCTTATGAAGCTAGAAAACCTAATGAGTCCATTGGTACCAACCATGTCGTACTAGCTTGTCGTGAAGGAGGTGAAATACTGCACCTAACTTACATAGATATTTTAGTGGGAAGAACTGGCATGGCCATTTTCAAAGGGATTCCTTGACCTCTGACCTCAAGATATATGAATATAAATGGGTTCTTTGGGTACCCACGAGTCTCCCCTTTACAGACATTCCCACTTTATGATAATCACATGCAGTTAGGAGCAAGTCATAGTCAAGTCAGCACACTGACACACTGACAGCTGTTAAATTGCGTTTTCAATGTTATGATTTGAGCATGTTTATTTTATGCTAAATGCAGTACCTGTGAGGGTTTCTGGATAATAAATATATACAAGCATATTTGCCCACTCCCATATTGATAAAAATATTAAATAACTGACAAATCAGACAGAAAATGTGTAATTAATTTGCGCAATTATATATTTTAATTGATTGAATGCCCTAGATTATACTAATGTAGTCGATTATCATTGTGAGTGAAAATAATTAGTTTAATGTAAGGTACAGTGAATGACATGGATAACTGCAGTATATCTTTAAGTGAACTGAAGCAATTAGAACAATTAATAAATAATTGGAATAATTAATAATAGTTATCTAATAATTTTGTCAATTTGTCATTGAGTCTCTGCCAGACTTCACATTAGAAGCTACAGCCCTTACAGGGTCAGCACCATCACGTCACGGAGAGGTCCACGTCCTTGTGTGTCTTATATGTGCGTATTTGTTCATCCATTCATGCAGGCACGCCTGCATTTCTATCTTTTTTCCCCCATAGTGTTTACTACCGTGCCTCTTAGCTCAACGGGCTGGAAAGCCTTCAGGGTTGACGTGACGCATGTGAAGAGATGGAGCAGGTCTTCTTTGCCTGGTGAGGCTGCAAGAATGAGTCTCTGTGGAAAAACTTGCCAGGGGTTTCAGGAGGGGTGGTGGGTGTAGCAATACCTCAGGCATTGCTGTTATGCACAAATATTTGCACACATATTGTTTGGACATACAGAGCAGAACAGTTAAGAATATACATTACATATAATCATGCAGTAGGACCGGCATCAGCAGTTGGCTGTCACCCACAACACTGACATTTAAGGCACTGAATACTTGTGGGATTTATTCTTGCGGTGACATTATGCGAGATCTGAGTGTATGCATGTGTGTGTGGGTGTGTGTCTGTGTGTGTATGAACTATCCTAGTTCATTTCAAGTGTGAGAGAAATGAGAAGAAGGGAAAGCAACACCAGCAGCTGTATCACACCATCCCTGTTGTGGTCACCTTGAGCTTCTCATACACTAACTGCAGGATGATAGGCAGACAGGCTTAAAGGAAGAGAAGACTTATAGTGCATAAAAAGCATCCACTGTGCCTGGTATTCGATACATATTGAAGATGAGAGAAAGGGAGAAGCGGAGAACAGGGAGAAAATGGAGCATGTCTGTGTTTCTTCTTTATTCATGCAGTGGATGAATAAACCACTCCAAGGGCACCACAGAAAAATGAACATGATTAATAATGTATGCTGTATAAATTAGCCACAGTCTTTTACAAAATACTAAAAAGCTTGAGCTCAATGTCTAAAACTTTTTTTTTAAATATCAAAGTCAAATAAATAAATAATAATTATACAGAGAGTTCAAAAGAGTGAGAGTTTTTAGCTAAGCTAGCGGCATGGCTCTGTAGGGATGGCAATGTTTCTCTGTCTGTGACACAGTTGTCATTGTGAGCATGTTATCATGCTGACGTTAGCATTTAACACAAAGTACTCCACACTGACAGAGCTGCTAGTGTGGCTGGAGAGTCTTTGCATTAGTATGCAGCCCACCAATTCTTCCGTACCTTAGTCCGATATAGTATAATATGCAGCTATGATGTTTATTCCTCACCTCTCATCATTGTACCTTGTACTGTATCCCCTGGTTTATTATTCATTTTCTCTTTAATGTGTAATGGTATTTGGGGTAT